>JAHLJS010000007.1:28664445-29378703 GCA_038502445.1 Eremochloa ophiuroides
GGAAACCAACAAACTATCCTATATCTAAGGTAACTTGGAGTCCCAACTTCCCTTTCATAACGGACTCCGATCGTGATCGCATCTTGGCAGTGCGGACTCTGGACGACGTCATCAATACCGACGCTGCACGCCTCCTGTCACCTTCGCCCGATAACCGATTCACCGTTCAATCGGCTATTTTTCCTTCCTTCCGCTAGACGGAATCTGCTTCCGAGATCGGTTATCCTCCTCCGGTATCGGCTATCGGCTCCCAGCCCAAAATTTGGTGTTAACACTCTCCTAAATTACATCCTCACCACAAATAAACGTCTATCCTTACTATTAACCTTAATATGTCACTCCGGCCTAGTGATGGAAATATCATATCACTACTTATCATATATCCCTATGAGAATGCCACATGATGTATATCAATTCAATCTAATTCTCCGATGCAGTCTATTCCAGTCTCTCAAACATATCCCTACCACACACCCTAATACATATCATGCTCTCCAAAGCCAAACCTTGTGCTTAAAACCTAATACATATTCAATCCTTTTTGTTATGTTAGATATGTTCTAGTCCAAATTCCACCTTACTCATCTGACCCAATCCTTGCCACATATACCTATCAACTCGCATATCCTTTAATTGTGGTTCTTATTTTGTTTAGTTTTTGTGCTCACACAATAATAGATCAAGTCATACGTTTTTAAAACCTTTGTAATTTATTTTTATAATGCTTGGTGTACTGTTTCTAGGTTTGAATGTAAAGCTTATGCTGGTTGTTGTGATCATTAGAAGTGGAGCTATGCAAGGATGATCGTGAAGAAATTGGAGGGCTCGGAAAGCTTTTGGAAGGCAAGTGTAACATGAGTTTCCATGTTACCTAATAACCTTTTAATCACCTTTTATATGCATGTGTCCAATATGATAAACCTATAAGGATTTTACCTAGAACTATTGATATCTTTTATCCTTGTTACATATGGGTTTTTGCATATGGGTAGACTGGCTTAGTTTGCTATCACCAATTATAATGTTCTATAATATTGATTAATGGTTTATACAATTATGGATGAAAGATTGCTTTTAAGCAACATGGACAGAAGAGGGCTAGAGCATTGGGCCTTTTTGGTCACTCTAGTCTGCCCTCCGTATACATCTGAATCTTAAAGCGGCCACCCAGGATTTACCGTACAACCATGAGGACTACATGGCTCTAGTCTTGGATGAGTGACTAGATCTTCTCTAGCTTGTTAGTAGTTACCGAAAGGCACTTAGAGGGGGGCCTAGGTTTAAGAATGGGTTCTGAGCCTGTCAAGATGTGCGCTGGGCTGCGGTCACAAGGTGTGCCAATCTTGAAGGGGGCCTCCATTCGCTTAGCTGCTGAAACCTGGCGTCTACTAACTTGTTAGAATCACTAGTGGAAGGCTTCGTAGTGATTCCCTGCCTGCCTCACCTTGGATGTGATAAGAGGTTGGCCGCCTCAGGGCATATGGGAATTCACGACTCATGGTCAAAGTGTACACACTCTGCAGAGTTTGATCAAACTGATATATCAGCCATGCTCACAGACACGAGCAGCCTAGATCCTTTTCGAGACAGATGGTTCTATGGATGGTTTTGGGATGATGATTAATATTGATGATAATTATTATACTTTTACCTTGGGGTGCTAAGCATAACTTAGTTACACAGGCTCTTAATAAGTAAAATGTGACCAACTAAAAGTGCTTACCGCAGTTCAGCCGTGTTAGCCTTTATGAGCCTTGCATCCCCTCATGTTATACTTGCTGAGCATGGTGAGCTGATGCTCCAATAAAAATCCCGGATTTGTACCAGATGGTGGTTCGAGTAAAGTGCTTCCTTGAGCTGTTCCAAGAGTACTAGGCGAATGTTCCCCCAGTCAACCGTCCCTGTGGAGTTTGATGACCCGAAGATAGAAGATGAAGAATAGTTTCCGTTGTGTTTTGATATATTTGTAAGTCTTAATGTAAATATATTTTGCTATGTAATAAAGTATTGCTTATGATATTTGCCATATTTGTCACTATATGTGTTGTGTGGACATTCCTAGGCACACATATAATTAACTGCTTGGTATTCTTCGGAAAACCGGGTGTTACAAAGTGGTATCGGAGCAGTGTTGACTGTAGGACGCTCAGCCTAGTTAGACATGGTCGTTTTCATCAAGTTATTTTAGTAAAACCTAATCTTGACTTTCTTCCCTTCGATTCTCTGTGAAAAAACAAAAATGCTCTTTAACGAAAACCACCTCGTTTCTCCATGATCCATGAAGATTTGTGGGATGAACAAGTTTCTACAACAAAAAGACGAGCATCGTCCTGAAGACTGCAAGAGTTCAAGCTCGTTTACCATAAGCCTTTAGGAAGTTACTATCCCCGAGCACTTCTACATTAGTAACGATGCTAAGGAAAGTGATAGTGTAATGATATGAGGACCCTATTATGTTAGTGTGTCCTATCATGTTTGATTGTATTGTTATTGTGTTCTTGTGTGATTTCACACTTTGCTTTGAGTGTAGCCTCAGCGAATCTCGGGACGAGATTCCTATTAAGGGGGGGTAGTGTTGTCACACCCCAAAATTTCTATTTTGAGATGTGACTAGAAAACATTAAAAACAAAACATAAGATTTTTACCATTTTCTATAAATTCTCACTTAGCTTAAGTTGTTTACAATTTAGATAGAGGAAAATGTGAGTTTCTAAAATTTTGTGAATAATTTAATGGTTTGTTGCATTCATGCCTCTGCATAGTATTTTGTATGAAAAATAATTTTAAAAGTTTTCAAACGCACATAGGGTTTGATTGGAATCAAATGTCTCAAGATCTTTGCTCAAGTTTTCATCCAATTATTAAATCCTTGGAATCATACACCTTGATCCTTGTTTCAAAGAACCTTGATGGATCTCCAAACTTTTATCTTTCCAAACACCCGAGCTTATGTTCTCTAAAACCCTAACTATTCACATCCTAACTTGTTCTTTCTTTTTCCTTATATTTGAGCTCCTAATCCTTTTGATATTGAGTCTTCTCCATATCCCAAATCGATGCTAGATGACCAATCATTGCATCTCCTATCTCATACAATCCTACCATTACTTTGTTCAAGTCAAATCAATCACATGTTGTGTACCCATGTTAATCTCAATTCTAACTTTCTTCTCCTTTCCTGACCTTTGGGCAACATACACATGGACTCATTCTCCTCCACTCATTCTTATCTTGATTAAAGCCAAACATATTGTTGCCTGTTGGCGGTCCTTAAAGCCTATTTCTTACCACCAATATGTTATTAAAATAAATAGTAGGTAGGGCTTTAAACTAACATTTCCACAAGTTTTGGTGTGTACTTGACTTACAGGTGTGACATGTGGAAATGCACAAAAACCATAAAGAAAGCGCACATCTAGGAAACGTATTCAGAGAAGGCGCTATCCAAGAAAATAAGAAAGCCTACCTCAAACGCTAAACTGGATCCATCCGTAACCGCGGGGGAGGCACAGGCCCAGGGAGCAACCGACCTACCCGAAGGCGGTGGCCAGATGGTGCTCCCCAGGGACCGACCGCCCCTGGGGGCAGCCGCCCCCTGGTGGGGCCTCTCAGGCCCATCCTTCTCAGGCGGTGCGTAGGTCGGTTCCCTCAAGGCGGTTCCACCTGCTTCCATATTTGTTGGCGCTCGAACCGTCCTTGTTAGACTATAAAAGAGAGGGAGAGCTCCCCTCCAACACACACCATTATTTGGAGCCATTTACCTCACCTCTCACTTGTATTCTTTAGATTAGTTTTAGTATTAGAGCTAGCAAGGAGAGTTTGTATCTTTGGAAGAAAAGGATCATCTTGGTATGAATACAATTCGGTCTTCTTCCATGAGCAAGTTCTTATCATACTTATATGATTATGCATATGAACTAGAGTATAGTCTTGGTCATGTTATGATCATGATATATGAACTAGCATATAGTTTATGTGTTATGTTCTTGACATGTTCATCGTTGTTCTTCATCGTTCATCGACCTAGTATGAATAGCGGAAGAACTAGGGATAAGGTGACGGTTCGTCGTGCTGTCATGGTTGCTCTTAGCCTAGCCTGTCACTCCGAAGGGGTGGGGTCCTAGGGGGTTTAGGAGTTGTCTCCAAGTACGTGAGCATGGTGCTCGGGTATGCGGAGATCGGCGAATATGCCGGTATCCCACGGGCAGAGGGGTAGGTGGGCAGGTGGTGATAGCCCTATTCATCCCTAGCACTCCGCCACGTTCGGATATTGGGTAGGAGTTCGTAAAGTCTCTATCGGCTGGCAGACCAGCTGCGGGGATCTCCCTGTCATCCCAGACTTAGTCCTGATACTAGAATGCTAGTTAGATGTTTACTAACAGTTCTTTGCATAGTTATATATGACCAATGCCTGCTCAATTAGATATATTCTTTTATTCTTTATTTCTCTTTTATCCTTGAGGTCGGCTCAGATGTGTGTCCACTATCTTTGAACTATGATTTACCCCTGCCTATGCTATGTCTACCTATGCATTCAATAAGTGATCATGTTTATGCCAAAGCTAGAAGCATTCGTCCTGCCCTCCTATGGGAAATTATAAATACGACACCCCACGGGTTGAAATGCTACAATGATAGTTCCGTGCGCTTGCGGATTTATCTATACTGAGCTATCATGATTGGCATACCTAAGTACCATTACCTAACGATTGTAATTCTTGTTCCACCCCAAGGCGCCGTGCCACAGTTTTGCATATCATAAGTAATGACGGTTAGGAAGGCCAATCTGGCACTTCTTACTGCTATTACCAGACTGCTTTATCTAGGCCGGCGCCATTAAGGGCCAAGGGTTACCTTTCTGAAGTAATGGTGGTTGGGAATGTCAACTTATGTTTCTAGTATCGTTACTAGGAATGGGCTTTTAGTCTATCTTTAGTAATGACGCTAAGAAACGCCAACATTGCCATCCTTGAAAATCATAAGGTCTTGGTCTCACCATTTTGAAACGCTAAATTTCCCAAAAACCCTTATCGTGTCTCTGCGAATTTAGCGGGCCGAGCTCAACACTACCATTCCATATTGTATTCTTATCTTTGTATGTACCCCTAATATATCCCATTAGTAAACCATCTTCCCCATCTCTCTTTCTTTTGCTAATGGCAACCCAACTCATTCCGTCATCCGGCATCGTTTCGTGCCGAATCTGGTCCAAACTTTGAGTTATCTCTCTCCCCTGTTGACACCAAAGGTGGCAAACGGATATACCGCAAGCGTACGGTAGTCAATGTAGTTTTCACCGGGAGTATTCCAGGTATCGTATTTTCCACGGGGAACGCGAAGTGTACTAACTAGATTCAAGGTTGTCAATAGGAATCAAAAGGAGTTGGTGATCAGGGATAAAAGCTTGTTGGTATAGAGAGGCTCTTATGTAGCAAAAGTTATCTGGTCTCGGCTTTCTAAGTATAAAGAACTTAGTCAGCAACTCCCTTCACAAGAGGTGACAGGCGAAACAGTAGGAGACAAAACTCCTACCCGAGGCGGCTGTACTATTGTCTTGATGCCTTGCCGTGTTAATAACTTGTCTTACACACGTGGTGGACTACGAGGACCAGACAAGGCTGTCACCACTTGCTGGCTACCACAAACAATCTGTGCGACAAGCGGCCCACACTGATAAGATATAGCCTAGACACCATATCTACACTATACTTACTACTCTAATCTTAGCTAGAGACTAGAGCAATCCACAAAGTAAAGCAATGTGCAGGTGAAGACAGTATATACTTAAAGTATCAGAACCAGAATATTAAATGCTGGAAGAACTCGGATGGAAAACTTACTAGAAGCCTGAATCCACTGAGGTACACCTTAAAGAAGACTCCCGACAGGCCCGAGGCTTTCTCCGGAGACTTCCCTCACTCTCTTCCCTCTTTACACCAACACTAATCTATATTGTACACTTGATACTTGATCCTTGATTGTCCTAAAGTGAAGGTCTATGGGGGTATTTATAGGGGGATGAAGGGCAGCGCCACGTCAGCGATCCGCGTACTTCTCCACCTCCACCCTTGGATCCACCGTCCTTGAAACTGCCTTGGATGGACGGCAGAGATGAAATGAGCACGTGGGAGGCATGCTGGAAGTTGTTGGAGTGAGGCGGTGGTCTGGGTCTAACCCCTAGTTTGGCCGACCCAACCTATGGCAGGTGGGCCCGGCCGGGGCTTCTAGAAGGCGTCCCCACCTGCCTGGGAATGTGTTGGTGACTTGGGTCCATTATGCCTGGTTCGGTCGACCCACATGGAGCAAGGTGGGTCCACCTCTGTGGTCCCCACCTGTCATGGACTGTGACCTTGTGCTTGTTCTGTTTATATCTTGTCGGTTGGGGCCTTGATCCATGTACTTTGCTCTCTAGCCTTTGATTGACGATATACTTGTGATCCAAAGGTGGCAATGGACTCCCGGGGCTATGCCACGGATCGTGCCACGTCAACATGGCCACGAGGGCTCCCTACCTGGTTTGGCCAAACCATAGGGTGGGGCCATGTGGCCTCTGCTCTCTTGCATATCACTCCATTACGTGATTCCTTGAAGTTGGAGTGCCGGGGCCACTATTCATGGTTCGGCCGAACCATGAATAGTGTCCATCCAGTGCCCACTCGATCTTGAAGTGAAGTCCTTGAAGATTGTGACATTGTCTTGCCATTTCGTCATAATTGGATTTGCATTATTTCTTCATCTTGGACTTCTTAATTATAAAATCACTTGTTTTGGGTACCTGCAAACAAATACTAACATGTACATGTGGAATCAAGTTATTTGTACCTATGTTACTATGAGTTTGCATATTTCTTCCCAAAAAGAGTATCTTGTTGACGGCTATGGTGGTAGAAAACATAGTATAAATACCGTCAATAAGATCCCCCACACTTGAGTCTTTGCTCGTCCTCGAGTAAAGTTTAGAAAAAAGGTAGAAATGACATATCCAAGATAGTGGTGATCAAAGTTTTCATTTAGCACATAGCTTATACTAGTTGGTTATGTGGCATTGTCTAGCATATATCCTTGAGATGTTACAAAATGGAATAACTCTCAAGGCAAAATCATTTCACTTTTTACCTTCTCAGTACTTAGAATTTTTGATAGTGGTTTCAAAAAGAAAGCACATAGTTCATTCTTACTCCTCAAATAGTACTCTCAAGTCACTCAGTTGTGTTTGATTCCTTACCAAGGCATATCTTAAAGATACCTCCTTTGTTTTATTCTACATCTATCAGGCTTATGTGTAGTTTAGGTAGGGATAAATATGGCAGG
The DNA here is from genome assembly GCA_038502445.1 of Eremochloa ophiuroides. Lineage (NCBI taxonomy): Eukaryota > Viridiplantae > Streptophyta > Magnoliopsida > Poales > Poaceae > Eremochloa > Eremochloa ophiuroides. The sequence goes on from JAHLJS010000007.1 coordinate 28,671,758, forward strand.
CATACTTGCAGTGCATATATTGTAAAATCAAAACAAGGATCCAAGAAGAAAAATGTAACAACGCTAAAAATCCACACAATCTAAAAATCCCAACCAATTAAAATTTTTTATTTATTTATTGTGAAAACCCATTTTTCTTGTGCAAGCATATAGGTTTCATTATGAATTTGATAAATAAAGGAGTGTAGTTTGCATTTTAATTCCATTCACATAGAATAATAGCCTATGCATCACATTTGGGATTTATTACAATTTATGTTTGTATTTACTCAATATTTAAAATGGGCAATATATGTATATATACACTAAAATGAAAATAGAAAAGGAGAAAGAGAGTTAGGCCAGCCATTCGGCCAGCCGGTCTGCTAAGCCAGCCCAAGCCAGCCCGGCCTTCTTCTCCTCACCTCACCCGCGCGCGGCCCACGTTGCGGCTCGGCAGCGCGCGCGCGCGACCGGCACACACGCTCGCGCTCACTGCCAACCCGGCCCCGCCTGTCAGCCGCTCTCGCCCCCCCCCACTGTTCTTCTTCCTCACGAAGGTGACGCGCCTGCCGGGGGTGTCACGCGAATGGCGTGACCCCGGTCCCACAGCCGACAGCATGGCAGAGCCCTGACCCCGCTGTCCCCCTCCTGTCCCCTTCTTTCTTGGCCGCCAAGCGAACCCGCGCCCATCCGGAGCCCTAGATCCACTCGAGCCACGGCCCTTCGATCAGTCGAGCGCGATCAGGACCGTTCGCCATTGGAGCTGGCCAAGCTCGCCTATAAAAAGGAGCACACCCCGAAGCCTTACCCTCATTTCCCCTCGCCGCCACCGCAGCACAGACCGGCACACTGCACCAAACCGAGAGAGAGAGCGTAGGAGAAGGGCGGAGCAGAGGAGGAGAAGCTGCCGGAGCGCCGCCGCCGCGGAGCACGCCGGAGCCGGACACGGAGGAGAAGCCCGAGCTGCGGACGAGGAGCGGCACGGCACTGCGATCGCTCTGCACGGCTCCGACTTGCCACTGCACCGCCATCCTAGCTTCACCGACACCACGGTGAGCCATCGCACGCCATGTCCGAACCTTGCCCTGCTTTTGCCATGGCGTTCCACCCTCGGGACGCGCAGGCACGAGCCTTTACCGGCTCGGGAAGATCACCTGCACCATGCACTCATCCGACCGGCCGAAACCCCCGGACTACAAGCTTGCTAGACCGAGAACGCAGCACGACACGTTCTCGGCGGAGCGCGCTCACCACCGACGCGTTCCGACGCCGAATCACCCGTTCCGAGCAATCCGACTAGCACCCGTATAGGTTAGAGCATCGTGGAGCACCGCCACGACCCCTTGAGCTAGCTACGCGGATCTAAGCGCTAGAGGAAGCCTGAATCGCCTTGGCCGCGTGCGCCGTGACCTTACCAGAGCGCCGCCGCGAGCCGTCGCCAAAAGAAGGTCATGCCATGGCTAAAGTTCGCCACCAGAGTGTTGTATGCTTCTCTGGCCTCACCAATTTGACAAGACCGCATTCGACTGAACCAATACTTGGTCGTAGCCGCGTTGCCGCCTTCCGCCGTCGTCGGCGACACGCCGCCGCCACAACCGAGCACTTTGGGAATCTCGGTAGCCAAAATTGGTAGTTGGTATACCATCGCCATAGACCCTGGACGCGTATACATCTCCTAGAAGACCTCCTTAGCCCCGCCGGAACCTCATCGCGACGACATCGCCGCCGACACGTTCCGCCTCGCCTAAAATCCGTTCCGAGTACCCCCGGTCGCCTCGCGCTGCGGAGAAAGGCCGCCGAGGTTCGCCAAGTCTGCCTCGGCACCGCCGCTAGATAGCCGAGCCCCGAATCATGTCTGTCGCCTTGGCTACGTGCGCCTCCACCTCGTCGGAGAACCGCCGTATGCCGAGGGAGAGAAGGAGGCCATACCACGACTCTAACCCGCCACCATCTGGTCGGACGACTGCCTGAGCACGCCAATTGGGGAAAGCCGAGCCTTGTCTTGCCGAAGTATGGTCATAGCCGCCCTGCCATCGTCCGCCGCACCGGAGAGACACCGCCGCCTTGAACAGAGGCCCTGGAACCCTGCTAGCACCAAATTTCCGATTCGCCCGAGCCTCACCGGGAGAGCTCGGGAGAGCGGCCCCCTTCGGCGCCCAAATTTCCGATTCGCCCGAGCCTTACCGGGAGAGCTCGGGAGAGCGGCACCCTCGGGCGCCCAAATTTCCGATTCGCCCGAGCCTCACCGGGAGAGCTCGGGAGAGCAGCCCCCTCGGCGCCCAAATTTCCGATTCACCCGAGCCTCACCGGGAGAGCTCGGGAGAGCGGCACCCTCGGGCGCCCAAATTTCCGATTCGCCCGAGCCTCACCGGGAGAGCTCGGGAGAGCGGCCCCCTCGGCGCCCAAATGTCCGATTCGCCCGAGCCTCCGCGGGAGACCTCGGGAGAGCGGCACCCTCGGCGCCCCGAATCTCCGATTCGCCCGAGCCCCGCCGAGCTAAGCCGAACTACGCCGAGCTCCGCCGAGCGAAGCCAAGCCCCGCCGAGCTACGCCAAGCTCCGCCGAGCTACGCCGAGCTCCGCCGAGCTACCCCCGACCACCGCCGAGCTACCCCCGACCACCGGCGAACTACGCCGAGCTCCGCCGAGCTACCCCCGACCACCGCCGAGCTCCGCCGAGCTACCCCCAACCACAGCCGAGCTACCCCTGACCACCGCCGAGCTACGCCAACGCCGGCAACTCTCTGGGAACCAGCATCGAACACCTGGTGGGCGACCATCGGGTTTGTGTTCTGATGAGGCGCCACTTGCCGCACTACTGGACCCGCGCGCCACGTGGACCAATCCCGAGCTGCCCCTGATTAATCGACCATTTTCCATTTTTAGAAAATAGGATAATCTTCGGAAATTCATAACTTATTCACACGATGTCCAAAAATTGCGCACCATATATCAAAATTCTCAGAATAATGAGATCTACAATCTAAGACTATGTTTGTGTGCATTTGGCTCTTTATTTTATTGGATTTTTCTGAAATACTCTATAGGAGTCGCTGACGCGACTATTTCGTGTTCGATTTTAGAGCCGGAGGAGGATCTGACTAAGGAGGACGATCACGAGTACTTTCAGGAGCTAGGAGACGACTATGAAGGTGCCACGTCCCACCAAATCCTTAGATCCTATTTAGGCATTGCAAATGACATTGTTGCTATTGCTTTATGATTATGTATGGATTGGTTGCATGGTAGTATATTTGAATTCCCTGCCTTGATAAGACTTTACCCTGCTGTCCGCTGCTAGGTTAGTTGCTGCTTAATTTACTGTTACTCTTCCACTACTTTCTACTTGCTATATGCTATGTGGTGGAATTGGGGCGGTGTATAACTGATTATAACCACTGGGAGAGAGTGCTGCGTGCGTCTTGGGTGCGTGGTGAGGGTTGATGTCGACCAAGTGGGATGTGAGACAAGCCCATGGGGCAAGTCGTGCCGGGGGTGCAACCTGGGCATCCCCAAGCGAGATACCTGTGGCGGGTAAAGTTGTTGAGGAGGTTCCGGGTGGGATAGCCTTGGTGGTTTGAAGCCCGTGGACAGAGGTGCTGTGATGGCACGGGGAGAGTATCCCCTAAGTGGAGATGCCTGCTTGGTCAAACCTAGGATGGACTAGTTTCAGGTTCATGGGAATCCTTTTCTACTCACTCGCTTCTGATGGGCGGGAGACGGCTGGACTACTTGGTAGGACGGTGCCACTACTGCTAGGTTGAAAGGTGATAAGGGTGGACGGAGACGGTCGATGGGTTCCCGTTCCGTTCTAGATGCACAGTACCACTGGATGGGCCCGGTACTGTGTCTCCCAGTCTTAGCATAACGGTGTAGGATCCGGAATATCCCAGGGCTGAGTGGTAGGGTGGCATCGACCTAGGCAAGCAAGCACCCGGAATTCTGCCTAGGTGTTTGCGCAACACCTATGATGGCTAATCTTGTGGGTAGAGAAACCTCTGCAGAGTGTACGGTTGATCGATCGATACATATGCCAACCTGTTGGCTATGGACCTTTCCTGTGAAGCTTCTACTAGTGTAGTGAGTGTTCTCTTCTCCCCCTGGATGACATTTTTCCGGCAGTGTACCCGTTGTGGTAGTGTGCCGCTGAGATAGGCCCGAGAGGGAGTTGGGCCTGTCGAATGAGAGCGAGGTGTGGGTAAGTGAGATGTGGTGATGGGAAAAGGGATGATGGTGTTAACTGGAGATAAAACTTGACTAATTAAACATTGATTACAGCTGCATAGGAAAACCCCAGCCTATAGGTCTGCTTGTATAGCCTTGCATCCACTTTCCACAAAGCAAATGCTGCATAGGTGGGCTCCGTGGCCAGTACAAATCGTACTGATAAATTAGCTGTCAGGTGACGAGAATGAGTACGACTTCGAGGAAGACGATGGCGAGGAATAGGGTCACGTGCTACACTCAAGTTGGCCGTGAAGGATGAATCGCTTCCGCATCTTCTAAAGCTTCTCTGATTGTTGATTCTGCCAGTGTGGCGATGTAATAAATGTTTATGTAAGACTTAATTACCGTTGTATGGATCCTGGTGTCAACTGAGATATGGGTAATTTCATGGATTGTCCCAAGCAATCTGTTGAATTACAATTCGAGCCTGTGGATTTCCCTTCGCGGAAATCGAGGTCGTTTCAAAAAATGTCATAGACCTAGATCAAGATGTGCAAGTGTGTGGAAAATGGTAAACTATAATGCTCCTTGATATGATCTCTCTCTACTTAGTTTTGGGACATGGCTATCATTTTTTTTGCTGAACTTTCACTTGTCCATCTTTTCTTTTTATTTTGCATAGCCATTGTCCCTTTTTCTATATCAACTAAGAGAGACATTTATTGACCTTTAAAATATGGAGCAATTATTCAATGAAAATGGATGGCATGTTGTTGCGTACTTCCAGTGTAGAAGCAGCATGTTTGTGTGGTGTGTACGTGATCTTGATCTTTGGACTATGACATACTTCTCAACAAGGGTCAACAAGATTTGATCAAACTCAAAGCAATTGCATGTAGCATGATTAGAAGGGTTTTCAAACATAATGGTTATATACGGCTTTGGTAGGAATTTTCTCACTATTGAGGAGTAAGTGACACTATGGTTTTATGACATTTTCAAAAATAAACTTTTAAGTACTTTGAATGGAAAAAGTATGATTCATGAGCCAAGAGTGATCTCACATTTATCAATATCTTAGTCAATATGATTTCCTATTAAGATATTTACCCACAAGCATAGGCATATGCATAAATTTGAACTTTGTGTCACCCCTACTCTTCAAATGTCATGAAATCGTATTCACTTTATTTTGGGATGCAAGATTTCAAGTTTTTATTTTCATTTTTATCTAAAGACAAAGAAAGGAATTGAATAAATGCGAAATTTGAGAAGGGGAAAGGGTGCAAACCTCCCAGGGAGCATACCTTCACTGTAGGGAGCCTGGCTGGTGGGACCAGGCCACATAGGGTGGTTCGGCCGAACCACCAAATGTGCCGTTGTTCCACCATTTGAATGTCCTCGTCTCAAGTTACACCTCTGCAAAGTTGTTCTGCCACTGGACCTTATTTTGTGGTTCGTCCGAACCAGGTTTTTTTGAGTTCTCAGGTCCTGTTTGATCCAGCAAACATGTTGTGCACCGTGCCATGTTCGAAATTACCAATGGAGTTGTTGAGGGGGGTTGTCCGAACCCCCCCACACTTGTTTCTTTCTATCTGATGACACAAGCAGTGAACAACATCAAGTGTAGGTGTTCTGCTGGTGGCAACACACCAACAGAACGCAAAACAGTTTTATTCAATTTCTTAAAATGAAATGTAGGCAAGATTACAATTGTAAAAATCAAAATTAAAAAGGGAAAACTAGCTAATGCCTACTTTATTTTGGGGGAGTGCTAATCTAAGGAGAAGGTGGGTTTAGGATGCCCTCTTGCCCAATGGCTTTGGCTATACGCTTGAGCTTCGCATTATTGCTAATGCGGAGTGCGCGGAACTTGTCCTCCATATCTAGGTTTGCCATCCTAAGTTTCGACACTGTCTCCTCTAATTCATTGTTCCTCTTCCTAAGACTAGTTACAATTTTCAGCATCTTCTTCATGTCACTTTTCTCCTTTCGATCATCCTCAAATTGGCCTGGTGGACCATTGATCGGTGGTGGATCCATCCTCCTCCGGTTGCCAGAAGGCGAGCTGGAGTTGGAGTCAAGTGATTCCCTCAATTTCTTCTTCTCATCCGAATTGAGAGGGAGGACGAACACCTTCCCTACACCCAGCCCACCACCAATGATCTTGTGGCCTTTGAATATGGTGGGAGTGGACGGGGTGTAGGAACTGATGCTCCTTGATGAGTCCATGTAGAGCGAGCTGGGGTGCCGTTCCGGTACCTTCGGAGCCTTCCCCTTCAGTGCCAATTGGCCTGTGGTAGGCCTTATCGGCGTAACAGACCGAACAGGGGGCTTCCGGAGATCCCGACGCAGAGAGAGAGACCTGAGCGACGAAGTGGACCAAGGGGATGGCCGGGGGTGGTCGTGCGAACCCCCTAGGGTCGGCCGAACCAGGCCTTCCCCCCGGTGACCCTCCGATCGGTGGCAGTGAATTCAGGGGCTCCACCTCCAGTACGTCGATGGCCATTGCCCTCTCAATGCTCTCGGTCAGTGATTTTTGAGGCTTGGAAGTGCCCTCTCCCATGGGGATGATGGCATTTTTGCTAGTGGGCGCCATGGTTGGGTTCTCTGGTGTCTCAAGGTCAGAGAAGGGATGCAGGAAGGAGAAGGAATGTAGGTCGAAGGAGGAAAAAGGAGAAAGAGAGGTTAAGAAGACGAGTGCCAATGTTCTCCTTTTCGAATTCGCGAGAGAACGTCGGTGGAACGTTGGCACAACGTTCTGGACCGGATGGGTCGCAACGGGTCGCGTAGGGTGGTTCGGGCGAACCAGGGTTTGGCCCCATTTGCCGTTGTAACAACTCTACACGCTCCCCTGAGGCTTCCCGAGACGTGACATGGTTGATTGGTTGCATAACATGGCTCGGCCGAACCATGGTCTTCCACCAAACTTTTGTCTAGTTTCCTACAACATCTCCCGAGTGCCCCTGAAGCATGAAAGGTTCGAGGGTTGGCCCATAGTGGTTCGGCCGAACCATAGGGTTGCCCGGACTCCTGTCACGTCTCCTGCAGGGGTTCCTAAATACTGCCCACTATTTAGATTTTCAAATTCTTGCAAAGTGAGGGTCGTTCAACCTGGGTTTGTGTTGCCCAGTGTGACCAAGATGTGAATTTTGAAAACTTAAATCACTTGGATTGGTCCCAAGAGGTCACCGAGCCTTGGCTATCCACTTCTACTTGGGTGTTTTGGGGACCCAAAGAGTTAAAGGGAGAAATTTCTAATTATTTGAAACCTACCTAGTGATCAAGCTATACAAAATGAGAAAGAAGTAAGACATGTAGATTTTAATTATATGACTTCATTATCAGGGATAATTCTATCATGTCAACTTCTTTTTCTATTGGTGCATGTTCATGAAAAACTTTGTGGCGATGACCATTTACCTTAAAGATGTTGCCGTTGTCGTCTTGAAGCGTGACGGCTCCATGCATTGCTGCATTGATTACTAGGTACGGTCCTTCCCATTTGCTCCTTAGCTTTCCATGGCCAAATAGCTTGACCCTTGAGTTGAACATCAGGACCCTGTCTCCAGGGTGAAATTCCTTGGGCTTGATCCTCTTGTCATGCCATCTTTTGGTTCTTTCTTTATAGATTCTGGCATTGTGATAGGCTTTCTCTCTCCATTCCTCAAGCTCTACGATTTGCATCTTTCTATTCCTTCCAGCAGAGGGCAGATCCATATTCCATTGTTTGATTGCCCAATGTGCCCTGTGCTCTAACTCTACCGGCAAATGGCATGTCTTCCCCATACAAGTTGTTATGGTGACATACCAATTGGGGTCTTGTATGCGGTCCTGTATGCCCAAAGTGCATCTGGTAGTTTGCTCTTCCAAACTATTCCCATTTCATTAACAGTCTTTTGCAGGATGTTCTTGATTTGCTTATTGGAGGTCTCCGCTTGGCCACTTGTTTGGGGATGGTATGGAGTTGCAACATTATGCTTTATCCCCATATCTGCCAAAAAGCGCCGGAAGCCTTTGTCTATGAAGTGTGATCCTCCATCACTTATGACTAGTCTTGGTGTGCCAAATCTTGGGAGTATAGTTTCCCTGAACATCTTCTTTGAATGTAAGGCATCTGCAGTTGCGCAAGGCATAGTTTCTACCCACTTGGACACATAGTCCACTGCCACCAGGATGTACTCACAACCTTGTGATTTGGGGAACAGACCCACATAGTCAATTCCCCATGCATCAAATAGCTCCACTTGAAGTGGCATTGCATCTCGGGTGCTGATATTTCCATGTTTCTGGCATCTTTCACACCTCTTCATATAGTCTTGTGCATCTTTGTACATGGTAGGCCAAAAGAATCCACTTTGCCATATTTTTGCATGGGTTCTGAATACCCCATAATGGCCTCCATATTCTGCTCCATGGCATTTCTCAATGATCTTGATTGCTTCATTCATTGGGATGCACCTCCTCAACATTCCATCATTATAGACTCTGTATAGATATGGCTCATCCCAGAGGTGCACCTTACTCCCTTGGATGAGTTTGTTTTTGTCTGCCCCCAGTGGCACATATCCTGTGACCATGAAGTTGACAATGTTTGTGTACCAGGGGTGGTGGTCCGTGACCTTGAGGAGTGTGTCATCTCGTAGGAAGTCGTCGATAGGCAGATCCTGTTTGTCTTTGAATTGCATTCTAGAAAAATGATCGGCTACAGAGTTTTTACTCCCTTTTTATCTTTAATTTCAAGATCAAATTCTTGGAGCAGCAAGATCCATCTTATTAATCTTGGTTTAGCATTTTTCTTAGTTAGCAAGTATTTTATAGCAGCATGATCAGTGTAGACAATTACTTTAGCTCCGACTAAGTAAGATCTAAATTTATCTATAGCAAAAACCACGGCCAGCAATTCTTTTTCAGTTGTTGCATAATTTAATTGCGGCCCAATTAAGGTTTTGCTAGCATATTAGATTGCATGATGTTTCTTATCTTTGGTTTGTCCTAAGACAGCACCTACAGCGTAATCACTAGCATCACACATTATCTCAAAAGGAAGCGTCCAATCAGGGGGTTGTATGATTGGCGCAGAGACAAATGCTTTCTTAAGGTAATAAAAGGAGTCTAAGCACTCATCATCAAAATTAAAGGGTGCATCTTTAGCAAGCAGGTTTGTTAAAGGTCTAGCAATTTGGGAACAATCTTTTATAAACCTTCTATAAAATTCTGCATGACCAAGAAAGCTACGGACACCCTTAACATTCGTGGGCGGTGGAAGTTGCTCTATGACCTCTATTTTAGATTTATCCACCTTTATCCCACACTCGGACACTCTATGTCCTAGCACTATTCCTTCTCGAACCATGAAGTGGCATTTCTCTCAGTTCAAGACTAAGTGCTTTTCCTCACATCTTTGTAAGACACGGTCCAGATTCTCTAGGCAGTGATCGAAAGTTTTGCCATAGACTGAGAAGTCATCCATGAACACCTCCATGATTTCTTCGATCATATCGGAGAAGATGGACATCATGCACCTTTGGAGAGAGGTAGGAGCATTGCATAGGCCAAAGGACATGCGCCTGTATGCATATGTTCCATAGGGGCATGTGAAAGTTGTCTTACTTTGATCGTCGGGATGGATTGGGATTTGGTGATAACCCGAATACCCATCAAGGAAACAAAAAAAAGAATGTTTTGCAAGCCGTTCCAACATCTCGTCGATGAATGGTAATGAGAAGTGACCTTTCTTTGTGGCCTTGTTAAGCTTTCGGTAGTCTATACACATTCTCCAACCCGTGATGGTTCGTTGAGGGATTAGTTCATTTTTCTCATTTTTCACGACCGTCATCCCTCCTTTCTTAGGCACTACTTGGACGGGGCTGACCCACTCGCTGTTAGGAACAGGGTAAATTATGCCTGCGTGCAAGAGTTTCAAGATCTCTTTCTTCACTACTTCTCTCATCGCATTATTTAGTCTCCGCTGCGGCTCCCTAGAAGGTGTCGCGTCTTGCTCAATTGGGATGCGATGGGTGCAGAGAGTGGGACTAATTCCCTTAAGATCTTGAAGAGAGCATCCTAAGATAGAGCGGTATTTTTCTAGAATGGTGATGAGTTTGGAGGTTTCCTCCTCAGAGAGTTGGTCACTAATAATTACGGGAGTCTCACTATCACCATTAAAGAAGGCATACTTAAGTCCAGAAGGAAGGGGCTTAAATTCTATAGAGGGTTTAGATGGGGGTTTAGATTTATCCAAATCTAAAGGTTCTTCTAATTTGGCTTCTTCTTGGATAAAATCCTTAGCATCTTCTTCTAGATCAGGATGAGAAGGTTCTAGAAGCGATGCAGCCATCACTTCCTCTATCGGGTCAGTCTCGGGGTGCAATTCTACTTTAGAGATGGCAGAATTTGCTAATGGAATTGAAACACAAAGGTTCTTCCCGAGATGACCTTCAAGGTTCCCCCCATGGAATCCATCAAGGAATCTCATGAGCGGGTGTGCAATTAACAAGTCAAATTCCTCTATATCGAAAATGAAGTGCAGGAGGATATGGACCTTGTTAATTGTGACAGGAATGGTATGTGCAATCCCACAGCTCTCGACCAATTTCCCAGAGGGCAATTTAAGAAATTTATTGGTCGGGGCTAGAGGTTCCTCTCATAGGAGTGCATTTGCTAATGACTTAGATATAATGCTTACTCCTATGGCAGGGTCATAAAGAGAGTCTATGGTGGTCCTATTTATGACGCAAGGAATGGTTGTGAAGCAAGATAGGGTCCTAATAACCTCAGATGAGGCTTCGACCTCCTTCAGCCATTTGTCACTCATAATGGATGCGAGCTCTTGAGCAGTCTCCTTAAGATAGCGAGTCTCAAGGCGATGTGGGATGTGATCATTTGGAGCTCTACGAGTTGTAGACTTCTTTTGCACAGGTTGATTCGAGGCATTTCCAAAATCGGAGAAGAGATCGGCCTCGATATCAAGAGGAAATTTCAGAGGTTTAACATCCTCTGGAGGAATTGGTGGTTTTGGTTCAGGTTCGACAGCTTGTGATGTAAGTGGTGAGGTTCCGGCTATCGTAGATTCGTCCTTCGGGGCTTGATCTTCCTCGGGGGCTTCATCATAGTTATTAGTGTAGGGGGTGTTCTTGAGAATTTTTGCAAGAACTTCCTTACCTTCACTAATGGGGAGATGTAAGAACGCTCCCTCGAAGGCTAAATCAAGAAATTGTGCGGAATTTTGGCTAATACCGTGGTAGAAATGTTGCAAGAGGGCTGGCTCGGTTATAGCTAAATCAGGGCCGGCAGATGCTAAGTCTGTGAAACGGGCCCATGCCGCACCTAGAGGCTCCTTATCCTTTTGTCTAAAGGTTAGGATCTCTATACGAAGACGAGCAACTCGGGGAATGGAGAAGAAGGTGATACAGAACTTTGATTGTGGCTTCTCCCATTCTCCATTTACACTACCTACGTGATGAGTATACCATCGTTTGGCTATTCCCGTCAAAGAGAACGGAAATAGCTTCCACTTAAGGGTATCTTGTTTCATCCCGTGAATATGTATGCAAGAGCATAATTGTTCGAAATCTCATAGGTGTGTATAGGGGTTCTCATCTTCATCCCCAGAAAAAGACTTCTCCTGAACCATCGCTATGAGACTCGGGCGTAGCTCATAACGAACGGCCAAAATGGCCTGTGATGAACTAGGCGGCTACATAGTAGCGCCCGATGGAGCACCATACTCGAAGATGGGTGTTTGATCCATGTGTGTGTGAAAAAGATAGTTTTGATCAAACAAGGATAACTGAGATGACTCGACTCTAGTTAAGACAGCTACCGTTCCCCGGCAACGGCGCTAGAAAGCTTGTTGACACCAAAGGTGGCAAACGGATATACCTGCAAGCGTACGATAGTCAATATAGCCTTCACCGGGAGTATTCTAGGTATCGTATTTTCCACGGGGAACGTGAAGTGTACTAACTAGATTCAAGGTTGTAAATAGGAATCAAAAGGGGTTGGTGATCAAGGATAAAAGCTTGTAGGTATAGAGAGGCTCTTATGCAGCAAAAGTTATCTGGTCTCGGCTTTCTAAGTATAAAGAGCTTAGTCAGCTCCTCCCTTCACAAGAGGCGACAGGCAAAACAGTAGGAGACAAAACTCCTACCCGACGCGGCTGTACTATTGTCTTGATGCCTTGCCGTTTTAATAACTTGTCTTACAAACGTGGTGGACTACGAGGACCAGACAAGGCTGTCACCACTTGCTGGCTACCACAAACAATCCGTGCGACAAGTGGCCCACACTGATAAGATATAGCCTAGACACCACGTCTACACTATACTTACTACTCTAATCTTAGCTAGAGACTAGAGCACTCCACAAAGTAAAGCAATGTGCAGGTGAAGACAGTATATACTTAAAGTACCAGAACCAAATATTAAATGCTGGAAGAACTCAGATGGAAAACTTACTAGAAGCTTTAATCCGCTGAGGTACACCTTGAAGAAGACTCCCGACAGGCCCTGGGCTTTCTCTAGAGACTTCCCTCACTCTCTTCCCTCTATACACTAACACTAATCTATATTGTACACTTGATACTTGATCCTTAATTGTCCTAAAGTGAAGGTCTAGGGGGTATTTATAGGGAGATGAAGGGCAGCGCCACGTCAGCGATCCGCGTACTTCTCCACCTCCACCCTTGGATCCACCGTCCTTGAAACCGCCTTGGATGGACGGCAGGGATGAAATGAGCGCGTGGGAGGCATGCTGGAAGTCGGTGGAGTGAGGCGGTGGTCTGGGTCCACCATCCCTGGTTCGGCCGACCCACCCTATGGCAGGTGCGCCCGGCCGGGGCTTCTAGAAGGCGTCCCTACCTGCCTGGAAATGTGTTGGTGACTTGGGTCCAATATGACTCGTTCGGCCGACCCACATGGAGCAAGGTGGGTCCACCTCTGTGGTCCCCACCTGTCATGGACTGTGACCATGTGCTTGTTCTGTTTATATCCTGTCAGTTGGGGCCTTGATCCATGTACTTTGCTCTCTAGCCTTTGATTGACGATATACTTGTGATCCAAAGGTGGAGATGGACTCCAGGGGCTGTGCCACGGATTGTGCCATGTCAACATGGCCACGAGGGCTCCCTACCTGGTTCGGCCGAACCATAGGGTGGGGCCACGTGGCCTCTGCTCTCTTGCATATCACTCCATTACGTGATTCCTTGAAGTTGGAGTGCCGGGGCCACTATTCATGGTTCGGCCGAACCATGAATAGTGTCCATCTAGTGCCCACTCGATCCTGAAGTGAAGTCCTTGAAGATTGTGACATTGACTTGCCATTTCGTCATAATTGGATTTGCATTATTTCTTCATCTTGGGCTTCTTAATTATAAAATCACCTGTTTTGGGTACCTGTAAATAAATACTAATATGTACATGTGAAACCAAGTTATTTGTACCTATGTTACTATGAGTTTGCTTATTTCTTCCAAAAAAGAGTATCTTGTTGACGGCCATGATGGTAGAAAACATAGTATAAATACCGTCAACATCCCCGCGGATCAAAACCCAGCCATCCTCATTTCATTTGTGGGTCAACACCAAGCCCAACCAGCCCTCTATGACTTCCTCTCAGCTCTCCCACGTCCACCCCTAAAAACCCTCCCTATCTTGTACAAAAATATCAACCAAGGCATCAAAATATCAAGACATGACACTTTGCCTTCCTACCCCTTGGCCTCCCATCCTTTCCCCTTCAAGTACACCTCCCCCACATCCCCCTCATGCCTTCCCCTTCATTTCCCACATCAAGAATAGAGGTGGAAAACCCCTCAGCCCCTCCATCTCCCCCATGGCTGCCCCAACTATTCCCCAACCTTCCGCGCCTTCCCCTCCATGAAAATGATGCATATCGGTGATTGCAAGCCGTCTCGCCACCATGATCTCCTTCCCAAGAACCCAACAAGGTTTTGTAGGACATCATCATCAACCTCTCTGCTGTTCATGGCGTTGTGATGGCTTCTGCTACCTTGGATGTTGCCCCGATCAACCGCATCGCGAGAAGGATGCGCCGTTGAACCACGTTGTAATCATCGGCCGTCGTTGATGTGTTTCCCCGCTCCACCACACCAATGCCCATGGTGAGAACCCTAAATCATATCTCCAAACATGTTTTCATATTATCCTCTACATATCAAGTACCTTTGATGATGTACGGTTCATCCCCGATGAACTTTACCCAGTTGTATGTGTTGCTGTCCTGGCGGCCAGTAGCGCTGCTGTTTGTAGAAACAGCATTCCTCGCTGTTCCTTTGTCCAAATCGTCAAACCCTTTGGCGAAATTGTACTTCATATCATTGAACACGCCCCTGTAAAATGGTTTCTTCATAGGGCTTGAGAATCTAGAGATATTGTCATCTCCGTGCCGCTTGTTCTTGCTGTTCGATAGATTGCTGCTCTGAGAAGTTGTTGGCGTTCCCCACTAATCCACTATCCAAATCACCAATACCTTGAACCTACTTGTTCACAACATCCCTGAACATGATCCCACAAGTTGGTTCGGCTATCCAATCCAAGATGCCCGAGGTATCGAGACCGAATTGTCTACCACTCCTGCTGTGCAAACAGCAATCACCCTGTATTTGCCAATGGCGTTCCCGTTGATCCAGTGAACCCCTTGATGAACCCTTTGGCTATATTATTGTTTATATAGTTGCACATACCTCTTCAAAGTTGCATGTCTATAGCATCAACTATGAAAGAGATATGCTCCTATCTTGTCCTTACTGTCGTGCTGTCCTGCAGCCACACTGCAGCGGGTTGCATGAGCGTTTCTTGTTGATTGACCACTTCGGTGATCAGCACATTTGACCGTGGTGTGTATCATATACCTACACACATCCCTGTAAGTTGGCTTCATCATATGAATCATGACACTTGAGTTATAATCATTGTCGCGTCGCTGCCCTTGCCAATAGCCACATAGTCCCATCTTACAATCAAGTTCTCCAGCCAACGGATGGTCAAAACATCATTTTCTTTTGTGATAACCTCCTTGTACAATACCTATAAACCCCCAAAAAATGTGTTTCCATTTGTCTTTGCTGTAACCATGCAATCTATCATCATACTTACCATTGTCCATCACCGGTTACGCTCAACCGATGCACAAATTGCTATAATATTGTTTTCCTTTGATCTAGCATCCACCTCAGTTCATTGGTTGATCATGATATGTTCCAAAGTAACCTATTCACTTATCCAAAATCATTCCCACATATCTCTAAGGAATATTCAGAACACAAGCCACCTCTCTTCCCACCTTAAATCCATGGTCTCCATGCACTTTACATGATCTACATGTCCCAACTACCACCATATTTGTCATAACATGTTATCCATCATCCAATCCTTGTTCTCTAATGGTGCCCATTAACATACCTACCAACTTGCAAATTTGTTTATTCCTAAGTGCATCTCTGATTGACATGCCCTCTTCATGTGACATGCCCTTACATGTTGCATGCATAATCCTTATATTTTGGTCATCATTTGCATCGTCCAGATAGAACCATGAGCTATATTTTAGTTAATCCTATCAAATCACATCACTACACCATGATCTTGTGACCGCTAAACACACTTGTCCTATTCAAGTCATCCTTTATGAACTCTCCTAAATTACATCCTCACCACAAATAAACGTCTATCCTTACTATTAACCCTGATATGTCACTCCGGCCTAGTGATGGAAACATCATATCACTACTTATCATATATCCCTATGAGAATGCCACATGATGTATATCAATTCAATCTAATTCTCCGATGCAGTCTATTCTAGTCTCTCAAACCTATCCCTACCACACACCCTAATACATATCATACTCTCCAAAACCAAACCTTGTTGTTATAACCAAATACATATTCAATCCTTTTTGTTATGTTAGATATGTTCTAGTCCAAATTCCACCTTACACATCTAACCCAATCCGTGCGACATATACCAATCAACTCTCATATCCTCTAATTGTGGTTCTTGTTTTGTTTAGTTTTTGCGCTCACACGATAATAGATCAAGTCATACGTTTTTAAAACCTTTGTAATTTATTTTTATAATCCTTGGTGTACTGTTTTTAGGTTTGAATGTGAAGCTTGTGCTGGTTGTTGTGATCATTAGAAGTGGAGCTATGCAAGGATGATCGAGAAGAAATTGGAGAGCTTGGAAAGCTTTTGAAAGGCAAGTGTAACATGAGTTTCCTTGTTACCTAATAACCATTTAATCACCTTTCATATGCATGTGTCTAATATGATAAACCTATAAGGATTTTACCTAGAACCATTGATATCTTGTATCCTTGTTACCAATGGGTTTTTGCATATGGGTAGACCGGCTTAGTTTGCTATCATCAATTATAATGTTCAATAATATTGATTAATGGTTTATACAATTATGGATGAAAGATGCTTTTAAGCAACATGGACAGAAGAGGGCTAGACCATTGGGCCTTTTTGGTCGCTCTAGTCTGCCCTCCGTATACATCTAAATCTTAAAGCGGTCATCCTAGGATTTATCGTACAACCATGAGGACTACATGGCTCTGGTCTTAGATGAGTAACTAGATCTTCTCTAGCTTGTTAGTAGTTACGGAAAGGCGCTAGAGGGGGCCTAGGTTTAAGAATGAGTTCCGAGCCTGTCATGATGTGTGCTGGGCTGCGGTCACAAGGTGTGCCAATCTTGAAAGGAGCCTCCATTCTCCTAGCTGCTGAAACCTTGCGTCTACTAACTTGTTAGAATGACTAGTGAAAGGCATTCGCAGTGATTCCCTACCTGCTCACCTTGGAAGTGATAAGAGGTTGGCTACCTCGGGGCATAGGGGAATTCATGACTCATGGTGAAAGTGTACA
This sequence comes from Eremochloa ophiuroides, assembly GCA_038502445.1. Classification (NCBI taxonomy): domain Eukaryota; kingdom Viridiplantae; phylum Streptophyta; class Magnoliopsida; order Poales; family Poaceae; genus Eremochloa; species Eremochloa ophiuroides. The sequence continues at coordinate 28,688,796 of JAHLJS010000007.1, forward strand.
CACTCTGCAGAGTTTGATCAAATTGATATATCAGCCGTGCTCATGGACACGAGCAGCCTGGATCCTTTTCAAGACAGATGGTTCTATGGATGGTTTTGGGATGATGATTAATATTGATGATAATTATTATACTCTTACCTTGGGGTGCTAAGCATAACTTAGTTACACAGGCTCTTAATAAGTAAAATGTGACCAACTAAAAGTACTTACCGTAGTTCAGCCGTGTTAGCCTTTTTGAGCCTTGCATCCCCTCATGTTATACTTGCTGAGCATGGTGATTTGACGCTTGTGGTTGTCACCAATAGAAATCCCGGATGGGTACCAAATGGTGGTTCAAGTAAAGTGCTTCCATGAGCTATTCCAAGAGTACTAGGCTGAGCGCTCTCCCAGTCAATCGTCCCTGTGGAGTTTGGTGACTCGAAACATAGAAGATGAAGAATAGTTTCCGTTATGTTTTGATATATTTGTAAGTCTTAATGTAAATATGTTTCGCTATTTAATAAAGCATTGCTTATGACATTTGCCATATTTGTCAGTATATGTGTTGTGTCGGACATCCTGGGCACTCATATTGTTAATGCTTGGTATTCTTCGGAAAACTAGGTGTTACACGGAGTCTTCGGTGACTCATGATCAGAAGGCCACCTAGCGGTGATACCACCACCACATACTGTTCTTCGCTGACTCGCCTCCAACGTTTCCCCCGCTCCTCGCTCGTTCGACGTCTTCGGTTGAGTGTCCCCTAGAAAATAACAGGGACCCCATGATCACAAATAGCAGAGACGACTGCTCATCAAGGAAATAACAAAGAGAAGATATGAATACTGAGATCTCCGACCGGCGGCGTTTGCACGCGATTTGTTTCTTCCGACCAGTAGTTCCCTCGTTGGGTCCGGGACTCCTGGCCAGAGGGACTCCCCTTTTTGACATTTTGGCGCCAGCTCTCCAACGTCACTCGAGCTCGGGATCACCACTTGACGGCGGGCCCGCTCCCCGGATATCTTCACCGGTTTTTTAGGCCTCCGAACTCCACTCGACGAACCAGCTTTTTCAGACATGGGTTGCTTACCACGAGCTGTTCGCTGAGAGAGGGTTTCTTGATCCTCTTCCTCATCGTCAACATCATCTTCATCATCAGAGGGCTTTACGAAGTCTTGACTCCTTCAGGCCATTCTACAGTGGGCACCTTCGAAAAATAAACCTTCCGGTCCTGGCCATGTATCTTCCACAAATCAAATAAGATACAAGGGATCAACATTCGGAACAGAAGACACAAAGAAGAAACTCACAAACAGCATACCTCGGGCGGTGGATTCCTAGTGTGCAAAGCTTTCTATTGTCCACGGTTGTCGATATGCGTTCGGCTATCAAAAAGCTCCTTCAGCCTCACTGTAGCTTTGGAAGCTGACATGTGATCGGCCACCTCTCTGGTAGGATCAGTTTCACCAGTCCACTCATAAGCAGGGTGAACCCTCTCCTTGCAGGGTTGTACTCGGCGCCTCATGAAACTGGCGGCTACTTCCAAACCCATTCAGATTCATGCTCTTCAGAATCTCCAACAACTCATGCACCAGCTCCATCTCATCGGGTTTGGGCTTGTCCGATCCAGCTTGACTTCCTCTCTAGTATCTGCTTGACAGCACACCGAACAGGAGGATCTTGGTTCGGCAGATAGAACCATCTCTTATTCCAATCCCGAAGGCTCGCATTGAGTGGAATTGAAAGATATTGAGCGGACATCCCATCCCTCAGTTTTAGATACACTCCCCCGGCGATTCGAGATCCCCTGCCGCTTGATTTCACAAGCATGAACAGGTGGCGAAAGAGATTAAAATGGGGAAGGATACCAATAAAAGCCTCACAGAGATGGATAAAAATGGAGACGTGGAAGATAGAATTGGGATGCAAATGGCATAGTGAAACCTCATAATAATCGAGAAGTTGACGAAGAAAGGGATGGCAAGGAACACCAAACCCATGAACGAAATAGTCAGCAAAGACAGTCATCTCGTTAGTGTTGGGCATAGGGTATGGCTCACCTTCTGACGGCCTCCATCCAGCGGTGGCACGATTCGGCAGTAACCCGTTCACTACCAATGTCAAAATGGCCTTCTCTGTCATCGTGGAACGCTGCCACTCATGGTCCAGGCGGAGCTCTCTAGGCTGCGGCTCTTTCGTTTTCTTTGCAGGTACACGCGTACTCTTCCTAGGAGCCATTTCTTCTAAAATTAGCTACGGATTCGGGATGGAAGAAGGATGAATCGAAGAGATTTCAGCGGAATTGGGTTTTGAGTCAAGGAACTCCGAAACCCTAGATGGCGGTGGCTAGGGCATGTGGTAGCGGTTGCTTGCTTGAATGGTTACTGAGCGGTTGCAGCAGAAGAAAAGGCGAATCACTTGCATTCCACTTTAAATCCACTAAAGTGAAGCGCGTTGTTTCGGATACTTCAATAAGGGTTTTTAGATATTGGAATATACAAAGCCCTGTCAGTATTTCCGAGCACTCGATGTGCTCGGGAACTTCGTCGTCGCCTCGTCGGCATTTCCGAGCACTGGATGTGCTCGGGGATTTCTTCATCGCTTCGTCAGTGTTTTTCGAGCACCGGATGTGCTCGGGGACTTCGTCATCGCTTCGTCAGTGCTTCCGAGTACTGGATGTGCTCGGGGACTTCGTCATCGTTTCGTCAGCATTTCCAAGCACTGGATGTGCTCGGGAACTTCGTCAACGCCTCATCAGCATTTCTGAGCACTGGATGTGCTCGTAGAATTCGTCATCGCCATGTCAGCGTTTCCAAGCACTGGATGTGCTCGGGGAATTCGTCATCGCCACGTCAGCATTTCCGAGCACTGGATGTACTCGGAGACTTCGTCAGTCGCCTCGTCAGCATTTCCAAGCACTGGATGTGCTCGGGGACTTCATCATCGCTTTGTTAGCATTTTCGAGCACTGGATGTGCTCAGGGACTTCGTCCGTCGCCTCGTCAGCATTTCCGAGCATTGGATGTGCTCGGGGACTTCATTAGCGCTTCCGAGTACTGGATGTGCTCGGGGACTTCGTCAACATCTCACATGATTGACCAGGACAAGAATTTTGACCCTAACACCACGTGCCTGCATCACCTACTATCAGGCTCGGGGACTAAATAGGTACACTTCACCTGACGGTGAAGGATTTCGTATTGGCAAACCAAAATTTGATACACTTCACCAAAGTGAAGGCTCTTCAAAACTTTTTCTGAGCTTCTTACATCCGTCTGGTCAAGCAATTCTAAAGATCTGCACCTCCCGATGAATGCAAGGTGCTCGGGGACTAGCTGTGGGGGTATAAACCCGTATACCCGCATGGCTATTAATGGGACAAGTCATCCGATCAGGCCCAGACTGCCAATGACGCGTCGTATACACGCTCTCCAGAAGATCACGTATATCCGCCGGCTAAGAAGTCTTGGCAGTTAAGGAAATGTCTTTTCTAGTATCTAGCCGATTAGTTTCTATTGGCACAAAATGTGGTTCTTGCGTCTCAACACACCTGCGAAGCCGGATATGATCTCAAGAGCGTCTGAGCTTCCAAGATCCAGCTAACTTCAAACCCGGTCAGAGAGTGCCTGATAACCCTTAGGCGTGCCAGTCAATTTGACCTGCAATTGATAAGGAAAAGATAGTAATCAGTAATCACAAGGCGAAACTAACCGGTGTGTCCAGTTAGTTCCAACTATGTGGCTCTGAGAGCCGATTTAATCGGAAATCGATTAAAGAGTCGATTCCGGCATATATGCATGTTTTGTCATAGAAACAGATACTGAACTGATACATAATCGATTGATATGCGTGATCAAATAGAACAATCTACATTAAACCAATCTATGCAGATAGTTGTAATAGATTAAAGCATAATCGATTGCTGTAAACAGGTCAAATCATTCAGTTCAGACTGTCTGAACGTCAAACAGACAGAAATCGGCTATTTAGCCGATTTGGCAAGGCACGATCAGTTAACTAGTTTTTCTCGTGAAAGTACAACTGCATCGGACTAATTAGCCGATCCAGGGTCCGTGAAGCAGAAAACTTAACAGTGATTAGTTCCAAGTATAAACCTAAAACTGATACGAAGCTGGTCTAGAAGGCCTGCGGCTTTGCACCAGTTTAGATTTATTCCCAAAAATAATCACAAGCAAATCTAAAGGAATACAAAGCTGCTCTAGAAGGCTAGCGGCTCTATATTCATTCAGATCGGCTCTTGTCAAGCTCTCTCATCACGTGCGAACAAGACTACGATAGTACTGGCCGAATCAAGCGAATATCATGACAAAGCATAAATATGAATGGAACATAATGAATCTTTTTCATGTAGATCTAAGGCCGATACTATGCAATCTTGGTCAGGCAGAGAGATCTTATATTAATAAATAAACAGTAAATGACAAATAACATCCTGATAACTTAATGAATCTAACTAAGATGCCAAATTAGTTAGAGCCGATAACTAATCCATGCACATAATCAAGCTCAACCTAAGCCCTCGTCCACCGGATGACGTTAAACATAGATTAAACAAGAAAACAAACATGAATTGATAACTAACCCTTATTTGGTCTAAGCCCACGTCCACCGGATGACGCTAAACTTATATCAAATAAGAATCAACCCCGATCTACGATGCTCCCATGTCTACCAGATGACAATAAAGAGACAAAGCTTAGCGAGGCATGACGGTACTTACAAGCAAGCCTGCTTCCACCGGATGACACTCAGCCCGATTGAAGAACTCACCGAGATCTACGTTACTCCTACTCCTAAGTCTTGGCCGGGGCCGAAAGATGTGTTGTATTGATGTGTGTTATGTTACAATGGCCGGGGCTTATATTTATACCCAAGGCTTTGATAGAATCCTATTCGAATTACAACTCAAGATAAATACGGAAACTAACAAACTTTCCTAAATTAAAGGTAACTTGGAGCCCAATCTTTCCTTCCTTTATCGGACTCCGAACGTGATCGTTCCTTGGCGCCGAAGATCTATGCTGACATCATCAATCGGCTATTTCCTTCAACCGCACCGTCTACGCTTCAGCCCAACAATCGATTCCGGGACCCGATCGACTATCTGTCTGGGCCTCTGCCCCGAAATCGGCTATCTGCAGTCAGGCATAGACTATCTGCACTCAGTCCAGATTTTGGTGTAAACACATGCCCCGCAATTTTGGGATAAACTGGTTTTATTCTAAAATGAGCACCGAGTCTTGATTCAGTCCACTTGTCAGCCAAAATTGCAGCCTCCCGCTCATCACTTCAAAAACTCCGCAAACTGAAACCCTAGCCAAGAAATCTTACTGTTGCATCTCCGGCCTCGATCTGCCGTCTTCAAGAATCCGCAAGCAATGGCGACTCCTTCTAAGATTCCCGAGGTATGAATCTTGCCAATCTGTCTTCCATTCATGAATCCCTACTCGATTGGTCACACCTATCATCCATCTGCCTCAGGACCTGAAGAATGAAATCCTAATTCCGCTGAGGGACGCTTCGACCCTCTTTCTTCCTAGGCCCGATGGGCGACTCCAACCCCGCGGAGTTCATCAACCAAGAGACTAACCAGATCCCCTTTAGAGGTCCGCTGGTGGATGCATCTTCATGGTCCAGGCAGCCCTTCCGGAATTGGCCAAGCATACCTAGCAGGATGGAGAAATTGGTTCCGCCTGCATCTCAGAAAGGAAAAGGGGAGACTAGGAGCTGCGTAATCTGAGCCAGTGCCTTGACCTTTCTCTATGTGATATGAAAAAGAATGAACCCCTCTTGATTGCTACAAGTTACTTCTGGTCCAATTCTCTGAACGTCATTGTATTTGGAGATGGGCCAATGAGCATCACCTTGGGTTATATCCATATGCTGACTGGCCTTCAAATCACCGGGTCTTTCCAACTGTGGGATCTTCTTTCAGGTGGCGAAAAGAAGTTCCCCAAACTGAACGAGTACAAGGGCTGGACCAGCTACATCCAAACCGACCAGCAAACGACCTCCAGCATCAGTGATAAGGAATACATAGCATTCTTGATCTTGTGGCCGGAAAGATTCGTCTTCTGTGGCGCTTCCTTCGGGCCAGCCTATCCCTTCAAGGCCCTTGCAGAAAAATTAGCTCAAGGCAATTCAATCCCCTTAGGTAAAATATTGCTGGGATCTGCCTACAGATTGATGAACCGAGTTGCCGGCTATCTGCTGATAGGGGAAGAGGTACGATGTATAACAGGTCCTTGGTGGTTGATTCAACTATGGCTCAACTTGTATTTGCACAAGATGGTCAGGCCAAACCTCAACAACCTCAATTACCCTTCCATCAACTATGCAGAAGAGGACAGCAACCAGATCACCAGGGGCTGTCAGAATTTTGGAGAAGCTGCCTCAGCCATTACTATTAACATGAACCAAGGGAACTTACTTGAAAAACTCTACAGAGGCTTGGGACCAGACACCTCGACTGGGTTCCCATATGCAGATGATAATGATTTCCCAATGCCCTATACCTTCAGGTTCAGCACAGGATGCTCTGATGCCGGAGCCACGGAAATTTTCAATATCATTATAAAGCCCTGCACACTGCCAGATGACTTCAAGCACCTTCGTGGTACTATCATTAATGAGCTCAGCTGGCCTTCATATGAATTCTATCACCCCAACGTTGCAGTAAGGACAACTAGGTTTCGGCCAACTGCCCCCCAAGCTTCCATTTCAACACCTTCTGAGGCCCAGAGATGAAATCACCAAGAGGCTAGAAGCCGACAGGGTCTTCACATTGGGAACAGATTTGCCAGTTCAGAGTGTAGAGCATTGGAGCCAAATTTCAATGTCCCGTGAAACCTTTGATTACTGGTGGCAACAATGGCATGCTCATCTTTTCTATCAGGGAATCCATGATAGATGCAGAGCCTTGGACCCAAGCTTCAACTCCACCTCGACAGTAAGCATTTTAACCGATTTCATTTCAAACCGGCTGCAAATTGTGTTCTAACTTCTGTTAATGCAGGACGCAGAATCCAACCCACCAGAGCAGATAAACTATTATCCTTCTTGCCCAACTACTAGGCTAGACTCTCAGGCTCCATCCTTGAAAAAGATGATGAAGGCCCCTGCCAGTATGACAACTGCTCCGGCTTCGAAAAGAAAGGCTTCATCAAGTCTTCAGAAGACCACCACCAAGGAAAAGAGATCCAAGAGCAAGCCCGTCCAGGTACTTGGATGCCTTGAAATATTCTGCATTATTTACTCAGCTTACCTGACCGAATCGGCTATGTAATAGGCAAGCATTCAGCCGATCTAGGCACCTTCTGAAAACATCCAAACCGAAACCCATCCAGAAACAACAGGCCACCAAGATACGGCTGAAGGCTTTCTGGGAATGGATGAAAACATTGCTATCCAGCAAGAAGGAGAAGGAACTCAGGTATCAACCAAATCTGTAAGCACACAATCCTACCTTGCTGAGTATTTTCTGATCCTTTCTAAAAATGCAGCCGAACAGCCCTCCTTCATGGAATGAACTTGAAGAAGAGAAAACACCATCTCCTGAACATCCAGGTAAGGCTCTTCGGCTGTTAACACTTATCGTGCTTGCTCTATTTCTCACCCAGTTTCATTACTGTAGAGCTTCAATTGATCATAGAAACACATGCTGAGGCCATCCCTACTGCCAGAAAAGAGATTGACACAACAGATCAGCCAGGCACTTCTTCAGCCCCACTTCCTTCAAGCTTTATTCAGGTGAAGCATTTATCCCTTAACTGATCATATTATCCATGCTATCATCTCCTAACATCTGAATGCAGGCACTGCAGCCTTCAACTCCCAGCTATTATTTTGATCTGGAAGAATGTTGTGATGAAGGTGAACTAAGCTCCAAATCCACAGCGCTGCCAGAGCCAGATTTTAAGAATCGGCTAAATGAGCTCTTGCCTCAGCTAGAAATATACCTTTTTGATCTAACCCGGCAACCTGAAACAATCGATCAGGCAGTTGAGCTGATCCAACAGCACACAAACCCGGCAACTCTTAGCCTCTTGAAGCAGCTTGTCAAGCTCAAAAGTGCCACTCCAAGAATCAACACTGTCCATTAAACCTGGCCGAGCTTGAGCAGCTGAGAAATAACAGGTCGATCAACAAGCAAGAGGCTCATGTGTTGGCAGATCAAGTCCAACTACTGAAGAACAATATCACCTCAGCCGAGTCAGAACTGAACACTCTGAAGACCAAGCGCGAGCAACTGGTGAAGGAGCTTGAGAAAGTTAACTTGGCCATTACTCAGTATGAAATCTCCGTATCAACAAATACTGTTGATATGACCGAGAAGAGAAAACAAGTCAGCGCCAGGGTCATCAAAGGCAGATAGATCAACCAGCGCCTGAAGATCCTTAATTGAACGGCCGATGAAGACCAAGAATCTGTGCAGACCAGCCATGCTCTTCATTTTGAATGTATCTCCTCTATTCGGTCCTTGTTGGGCTTGTAACCCATGTTCAACTCTTTCTGTAAACCATATCAAGTACATTGGTCAGACTGAAATCGGCCTTCTTCTTGTTCTGTCTTTGAATCGACTATTCAGCCTGATCCTTAGTATTTGTCGCGGTTCACAGAAATCAGCTATTTAGTCAATCCAAGTAAGTTAGCTGCTTAGCCGATCCCAAGCAAACGGCATGATCAACCGATTTAAAGCAACCGATCAAAATAACCGATCAAGACGTTTCCACCTCCCACACGCGCGTCGGTTCCGGATTCAAGAAACGTGGGTAAACTCCAGTATAAAATCCGCCGTGTCACTTCGTCTCCCGAGGGGGAAACCGCCTTGGTGCCTCCGTCTTTATAAATAGACGCCCGGCCTGAGCGAGCAACCGCAAACACCATAGCCTTTGCTCACCCGGCCTTTGTTCTTCGCCTCTTCTCCTCAAACAGAGAAATACAAATCTCCAAAACCAATCCCATGGCCGGCGACGGAGACCACGGCAAGCGGCTGGCTTCGGGTTCCGCTAAAGGCGACAACTTCAGCCGGAGCCTGCGGGCCGTGGGTGAACAGAGGCACTGTCTGCGAGCCTGGTTAGGGTAAGACTACTGTTCACTTCTTGATACATCGATCTGATCTAATCTAACCATAGACGTCTTGTGCAGTGATACAGGAACCACCGGTGCCCGAGGTTCGGGAACCGCTGCCAGGGCCGTCTCAGGCCGCCCCTGCAGCCGCTGGAGCCACTCCTGGTGCAGGGTGCCGCTGGAGCCACCCCTAGTGCGGGTGCTACCGCTGGCCCGTCTCACGGCCGTCGTCGCTGGGTGACGCCCCGGCAGTTGGCCACTTACAGCAGGTAAATCAGTTTGCATCCATGGCATTTATCTCTTTCGATTCTGATACATCTGCTTCTTTGTCAACCTTCAGTCAGGCCCGCCTGATTCCTTTCCCGCTGGGAGCACCGATTGGTGTGGACACCCGGCTTCACCGAACTGCGCCTCCTCAAGACCCCCTCAAGATCCGGCCCCGAGCGCTGGATCCAATTCGGGGTCCTCTGTGGACTCTGATGGGTCCTACACCACTGCCGACGGTCGCCGCTTCCACCACTTGATGGAGTAACGTAACCTCTATTCAGAGGCTACGAAGGAGAATGGCCGGCTGCAGGGTGTTAACGAAGCCCAAGCCGCTGCCCTTGCCGCCGCCGAGGCCGAGGTGACCAGGGTACAGGCCCAGCTCGCCGAATCGGAGGCCGCAGTGGCAGGTAATGCCTCGAAGTCCTTATTGTGACATGCTGATGATCTTCTTCATGCTGACCCTTCTTTCTTCTTGCAACCCTGACTACATAGCTTGAAGAATTGCGTGTGGCCGCCGAGACCGCCGCCAATGTCGTCAATGCCCGTGGCAACACACAGGCGGAGCGGCTCCTGGATGTTCACCACCGTGTATTCCAGGTGGCCCTGGCCGGCGTTCGTCGTGGCGCCACCAGGGCTCTCACAGCCGCACGACTCTGCTCCGGCATCGCCCTAGAGGCCGTCGAGCCCGGGTTCCCAAAGGGCTAGGACATGGAGGAGGCCAGCGCCCAACTGGCGAACTTCTTCCCCCATGTCGATGGGGTCGCGGCTGTCACCGACGCCCAGGACATCATAGATAGAGCCACGCATAATCCACATTAAAATGTAATAGGGCTTCTGTAAATATGATCAGAAATAAAAACTTTGTTCAAAATCACCAATCTGTTTTCTCTGTGTCCAGATACATATACATTTTTTTATTTTTTGGACTAAAGGCGATGTAATCACATCGGCTGTTACACTCCATCGTGGGTGTTTCATTTTGTGCTAAAGGCGATCCGTTAGAACGAAATCGGCTGTTACAGATTCTTATTTTTGTTCTGAAGGCGATCCTCCACATAGAATCGGCTATATGAGCCAGATCTTGCATCGACCGGCTATCATCCCCCAACTGGGATACTAGGATGGTATTTCTTCAGATATTTTCCATTGATCGCCCTGGCAAATCTCCTTCCTTCCATATCTTCGAGTACATAGGCATTGCCGGGCGCACATTCAACAACTCGATACGGGCCTTCCCAATTTGGCGACCACTTGCCGAATCGGCTATCTTTGGTTCCAATAGGTAGGATAGTCTTCCATACCAACTCTGATTCGGCAAAGCTCTTTCCTCTTACTTTAGTATTGTCGTACTTAGCCACCCGTATCTTATTAGCTTCGATACACTCCAGGGCCTTGAGCCGATGACAATGTAAATCTTCCAGACTGTCCATCATGATATCCTTGTATTCACCGGCTGTAAGCTCGTTCTATAACTTGACACGCCGTGTCTCGGACTAGATTTCCCAAGGAAGAACAGCAGCATGCCCATAGACCATCTCATACGGCGTAGCTTTAGTTGATCCATGCTGAGCCATCCGGTATGCCCATAGACCATTGGCTTGGGCATAATAGGGTGATGAATTATACACTTTAATGCCCATGTCATCAGCAAAGGTCAAAAACTCATCTGAAGTGAACATAGTCCCTTGATCTGTCATGATAGTCTATGGTATACCAAATCTGTAAATGATATGTTCCTTTATAAACTCGCCCATATCTCCAGATGTGGCGTTCTTGTTGTTCTACCCACTTAGTAAAGTAATCTGTTGCAACCAAAATCCATTTATGACCTTTACTGGACAGTGGATAGATTTGGTCGATCAGATTGATTCCCCAACCTCTGAACGACCATGGCTTGATGATAGGATTCATAGCTGAGCCAGGAGACTTCTGTAGATTCATGAACCTCTGGCATTCTTGACAACCCTTGTAATACCTGAAACAGTCTTCAAACATTGTTGGCCAATAATAACCAGTCCTTCTGATAAACCATCTCATCTTATGAGCCGATTGGTGAGCACCGCAGACCCCTTCATGAACCTCACTCATCAGCTTCATCGATTCTTCTGCCCCGAGGCATCTCAGCAGCACCCCGTCGACAGTCTTATAATACAACTGACCGTCCAACAGCACGTACTTGATAGCTTTGTACCTCAACTTTCTACTAACTTTCTGTGAAGGATTTGCAAGGTATCTTGCTATCTCGCCCCGCCAGTCATCAGCTGATTGCTCGGCGTTGAGGATTTCCTGCATCGATCTGTAACCCGAAGCGCTCTGCGCTAATTGGTTAGCCTCCTGATTCTGGGCTCTAGGAATATGATATAGTGAAACTGCTAAGAACCCTCTGATCAAAGCTTGGCACTGATCATAATAGCCTCTGAGTACGTCGTCTTTACATTCAAATAGGCCGAGCAATTAGTTGATGACTAGTTGTGAATCTCCAAAAACCTCAACTACGTCGGCCTTTGCTTCATGCAGAAGCTGAAATCCCTTCCGAATTGCCTCATATTTAGCCTGGTTATTTGTCACCGTCGGTCCGACCTGGAAAGCGTACTCAAATCGCTGACCTCGAGGCGATATTAGTATTACCCTAGCACCTCCACCTTGCTTGCAAGATGATCCATCAAAGAATATAGTCCACGACGCCACATCAACTATACTGACGGTGCCCTCATGATGCTGGGTGATGAAATCGGCTACTGCTTGACCTTTGACTGCCTTAGCCGATTCGAACCTCAAGTCAAACTCAGAAAGAGCCACAATCCACTTCCCGATCCGTCCGTTTAGGATAGGCATTGACAACATATGCTTGATCACATCGTCCTTGGAAATTACCACACATTCGGCCGATAGCAAATAGTGCCTCAGCTTGGTGCACAAGTAGAATAAGCATAAGCACAGCTTCTCAGTTGGCGTGTATCTTGTCTCAAGATCTAAGAACCTTCTGCTCAGATAGAAAACTGCCCTCTCTTTTCCTTCAAATTATAAAAAAGGGCCGATCCAATTGTATGGTCTTCAGCCGTCACGTACAGCTTGAATGGCTTGCCTGCCTGTGGCGGTACCAGAACAGGTGGAGACTTCATATATTCTTTGATTTCATCGAAAGCCTTTTGCTGTACGTCACCCCATGTAAATGCCTGAGTGTCCTTCAGCTTCAACAGCGGCGAGAACGGCAATACCTTCTCTGACAGATTGCAATGAATCTTCTGATGAAATTAATCTTGCCAAGTAAGGACTGCAATTCCTTCTTGTTAGTCGGCGACACAAGCTGATCGATGGCCTTCCTGCTCTTGCTGCCGACCTCGATTCCCTTGCGATGTACCATGAAACCCAGAAACTCGCCTGCTGACACCCCGAAAGCACATTTATTAGGATTCATCTTCAAGCCATGCTTCCGAGTACATTCCAGTGTAGCCATCAAATCGGCTAAGTGCTCTTTGTAGCTTTTGGACTTCACAACTACATCATCGATGTAAATTTTCACAATCTTACCGATCAACTTATGAAAAATACAATTCATAGCCCTTTGATAAGTTGCACCGGCATTTTTCAAACCGAACGTCATTACAACCCACTCAAACAAACCGATAGCACCAGGACACCTGAAAGCAGTCTTAGGAATATCTTCATCAGCCATAAAGATTTGATTGTAGCCGGCATTACCATCCATGAGGCTGATGACCTGATGCCCTGCAGCCGAATCGACTAACATATCGGCTATCGGCATTGGGTAACCGTCCATCGGGGTAGCTTTGTTCAGATCCCTGAAATCGATGAAGACCCGCAACTTGCCATTTTTCTTGTATACAGGAACGATATTCGATACCCACTCGGCGTATCGGCAAGCTCGAATAACTTGGCTTCCAGCAACCTCTCAATCTTGGCCTTGATGTCAGGTAATGAATCCTGTTTGAATCATCGTGGCGGCTGCTTGAACGGCCAAAAACCAGGCTTGATAGGCAATCTGTGCTCGACAATCGATTTGTCCAAGCCAAGCATCTCGTAATATTCCCAGGCGAAGCAGTCTTTGTATTCTTTCAATAAGTCAATCAACTCCCGCCTGAACTCGGGGCCAAGATTGGTGGCAATATACGTCGGCCTTGGTCTGTCACCAGATCCGATATCCACTTCTTCAAGTTTATCGGCCGACGTAAAGCCCTGTCCAAGCTTGCCCTCAGTGCCATCGATCGGATTGTCCATTAATTAAAAGACTCAGAGCCAATTGCCCTGACCGGCTATTGACTCTCATCGCTGACCTTGATGGAGCCTTCTTCCCAAGTCTTGCTAGAGAAACAGTCGTGATCTCCAGCTTCCCAGTAGGCAGCATCTGCTACGGCTATGCTCACCGAGTCATCGGCTGGGACCACCTCAACTTCTTCACCGTGCCACTGCATCACACATTGGTGCATGGTTGATGGAACGTAGCAGTTAGCATGAATCCAATCACGCCCAAGTAGCAGACTGTAAGAACCCTTGCTATCAATCACGAAGAAGGTGGTGAGCAGCGTCTTCTTCCTGACTGTTAGCTCGACATTGATTGCCCCCCGGGTATTCAAAGAGTTGCCCCCGAAATCTTTGAGCATCATGTCGGTCTCGATCAAATCATCAAGGCCCTTGCCCAGCTTGCGGAATGTGGTGTAGGGCATGAGATTGACAGTGGCGCCTTCGTCGACTAGCATCTTGGTCATGGGCATCCCATCGACATATCCTTTGAGATACAGGGCCTTCAGGTGCCGGTGCTTGGGCGGCTTGTCAAATGCAGCCTGCTACATGAAAACCAGCTTGGCGGTGGCCTGCTCAGACTCTGACTCATCAGAATCAGAGAGAACTTCAATCTTCTTGGCCCAAGACGCCCTGAATTCAGCCCGGAAGCACAAACACCATCTGCGCATCGGCTGTTGCCATCCCTTTGTCCTGAGGAAGCTTCTCCCGTAAGATTTGCTTCGGGCAGCCTTCTACTTTGAGCTCCCTATTCCTGAGGCATTGCACGCGGTGCCTCTAGCTCCTGGTCAAGTTCCCAGTGCACCATTGATTCTCCTGCTAGACCGGCTCTTGGTGATCAACTACTGCTTCGTTGAGCCGATCGCGCAGGTCTCTTTTTTCACGCTGATCCTGCATGTCATGTGGGTGTCCGAACCTCTCATGCACAGACCGGCGGTTGGTCTGAGAGTGCCTGTACTCTCGGTATTGATCGCTGCACTCCGGACAATTGCGGAGAGTCAGCCATCTTAGACCTTCGTTCCAGCAATGCCTAAAGAATGGGCAATGCTAGTGGCTTTCTTCTTCCTCCCGGTGGCGAGCCATCTCTTCCTGGTAGCGGACCTCTTCTTCATCATGAGCCCATCTCCAGTACTCTTCCTCCTCGAGCTACCTCCGGTGGGTCTTCTCCTTCTCTCGACGCCATTTGTTCAACAGATCGCGGGAGGTAGGCCTGGTCTTCTTAGTGCCACTGGACTCCCCCTTTTCGTATTGTCTCTGGTTCTGCTCCCGCCTTCTTTTGATCATCGCTAGCTCCTCAGCCGATATCTGCATATCGGGATCGAGTGACGCATTCCTTCTAGCTTGGTTGGAGGTCAGAACTTTCATTTTTCCTGCAAGAGCCGACACTTCGACCATATTCTGGCCCTTGGGGAATGGGAACTTATCAATCTTCATTTTCCCCTTAGCAGGACTGTCAAACTTCAACAAGCTGCGGGAGATAGCCCTCTGTATCTGAGTCTTGAATGCGCGGCATCCGTTGGTGTCGTGTGAGGTAAGGCCGTGGTACTGGCAGAAAGTCTTCCCTTTCAAGTCTTTAGGAGAGGGCCTTATATAATCGGCAGGGAAGGTAATCTGCCCAGCACTGACCAGCAGATCAAATAATTTATATCAAAGTCATACTGATCTTCTGAGCTCCAATTTTTGGGTACGGCCATGGGCTTCTTGCCCCATCTCAGCTCGACGGTGGCGATTTCATCTACATCTTCATCCTCCGAGTCTGAATTACTGACAAACGTCGTCTGTTTGTACCTCCCCTCCTTACGGAAGGTCTGAGCTTGCAGCTCCAGGGCTGTCACTCGCTGCAACACCTGGCTAATGCCGTCAAAGTCAATGCCCACTAGCTTTTCCTGAATATGCGGGAGCATCCCACCAATGACCAAGTGAGCGAGCTGCTTGTCAGGTAGGTTCAGTGAATAGCACATGTTCTTCATTTCCCTGAAGCGCTTGATGAAAGCCGATCCAGTCTTGCTACTCTTCTAGCGCATGCTGGTCAAATCAACAATAGTTTTCTCCCCAGTGCCAGAGAAGAAATAACCGTGAAACTTGCTTTCTAGGTCTGCCCAGTTTTGGATTGTCCCGGGCTCCAGAGTGGTCAACCAACTGAACGCCGGCCCTATCAAGGACAATGAGAAGAAACGGACCTTGTGAGCATCCTCATAAGACGCCTCACCAAGCTGAGTCAGGTAGCGGCTTATGTACTCTATGGTGGATATGTCGTCTTAACCGCTGAACTTGGCGAAATCCGACATGCGGTACCTTGATGGCAATGCCACACGATCAAACCATTCAGGGTAGGGGCGCCTGTATCTGATCAACACCCCCGCTTTCGGCTGCAAGCCGAATTGGTCCCTGAGCATTGCACTCATCTTGTCTACTAACTCGTCTTGAGGCAATTGCGTATAACCAGGATGTGGCGCCGACGTAAGCTCATCATAGGTGTGCCCGATGTGATAGTTTGGAGTTGCTAAAGTCACGTTTCTAGTCTGCACGTTCCCGGGCAGCGCGTTCCCAGTTGTACGCATATAAGCGGCAATCTGCTCTGGAGAGTAATCTTTGTATAGCTTAGGCTACGGAGCTATTTTTGGAGCCAAATCCGTCATCATATTGGGATGTTGATCAGATGACTTTGACGGTTTCGGCTATTACGGCGGAGGATCGGAGTTCCGGCCGCTGCATCTGATTTGGTATCTTCTGGGGGAATATTGAAGTACGTCGGGCCCAATGATTCCCAGTCCTGCTTCTTGATGACGGTCTTCAAGATGTTATAGAATGTCTGCAGGAAAACGTTGTGATGGTGCCCGACTGCCTGGTGCGAAGCGTTCCAGATGGCGCTCTGGATGAACTCTTTGAACTCTTGCTCCTCCTTGACGGTGTGGCCAGGCATGACCCACCTTGGGTAGGGGTTCTTCTTGAACACGCGGCCATCGCGATGTTTAGCGAATGACAGCAAACAGGCATTAGTGAACTCTTCGATGATCTGCTCTAGCACCACAGCATTCTCAGGATCGATCGCTTCACGCTTGACTCTGATGACGCCGTCGTCCTTGGGAGCCACGGTCTCTGGAGCCTTTCCCTTAGTCATGAGTAAAACTGTCCCACCGAGCGTGCCAAAAAGTGTGTTGGCACAAAATGTGGTTCTTGCGTCTCAACACACCAGTGAAGCCGGATATGATCTCAAGAGCGTCGGAGCTTCTAAGATCCAGCTAGCTTCAAACCCGGTCAGAAAGTGCCGATAACCCTCAGGTGTGCTAGTCAATTTGACCTGCAATTGACAAGGAAAAGATAGTAATCAGTAATCACAGGGCGGCACTAACCGGTGTGTCCAGGTAGTTTCAACTATGTGGCTCTGAGAGCCGATTTAATCGGAAATCGATTAAAGAGTCGATTCCGACATATATACATGTTTTGTCAAAGAAACAGATACTGAACTGATACATAATCGATTGATATGCGTGATCAAATAGAACAATCTCCATTAAACAAATCTATGCAGATAGTTGTAACAGATTAAAGCATAATCGATTGCTGTAAACATGTCAAATCATTCAGTTCAGACTGTCTGAACGTCAAACAGACAGAAATCGGCTATTTAACCGATTTGGCAAGGCACGATCGGTTAACTGGTTTTTCTCGTGAAAGTACAACTGCATCGGCTAGTTAGCCGATCCAGGGTCCGTGAAGCAGAAAACTTAACGGTGATTAGTTCCAAGTATAAACCTAAAATTGATACGAAGCTGGTCTAGAAGGTCTGAGGCCATGCACCAGTTTAGATTTATTCCCGAAAATAATCACAAGCAAATCTAAAGGAATACAAAGCTGGTCTAGAAGGCTAGCGGCTCTGTATTCATTCAGATCGGCTCTTGTCAAGCTCTCTCATCACGTGCAAACAAGACTACGATAGTACTGGCCGAATCAAGCGAATATCATGACAAAGCATAAATATGAATGGAACATAATGAAACTTTTTCATGTAGATGTAAGGCCAATACTATGCAATCTTGGATGGGCAGAGAGATGTTATATTAATAAATAAACAGTAAATGACAAATAACATCTTGATAACTTAATGAATCTAACTAAGATGCCAAATTAGTTAGAGCCGATAACTAATTCATGCACATAATCAAGCTCAACCTAAGCCCTCGTCCACCGGATGACGTTAAACATAGATTAAACAAGAAAACAAACATGAATCGATAACTAACCCTTATTTGGTCTAAGCCCACGTCCACCGGATGACGCTAAACTTATATCAGACAAGAATCAACCTCGATCTACGATGCTCCCATGTCCACTGAATGACAATAAAGAGACAAACCTTAGCGAGGCATGACGGTACTTACAAGTAAGCCTGCGTCCACCAGATGACACTCAGCCCTATTGAAGAACTCGCCGAGATCTACATTACTCCTACTCCTAAGTCTTGGCCAGGGCCGAAAGATGTGCTGTATTGATGTGTGTTCTGTTATAATGGCCGGGGCATATATTTATACCCAGGGCTTTGATAGAATCCTATTCGAATTACAACTCAAGATAAATACGGAAACTAACAAACTTTCCTAAATTAAAGGTAACTTGGAGCCCAATCTTTCCTTCCTTTATTGGACTCCGAACGTGATCGTTCCTTAGCGCCGGAGATCTGTGCTGACGTCATCAATCGGCTATTTCCTTCAACCGCACCGTCTACGCTTCAGCCCAACAATCGATTCCGGGACCCGATCGACTATCTGTCTGGGCCTCTGCCCCGAAATCGGCTATCTGCGCTCGGCATCGACTATCTACACTCAGTCTAGATTTTTGTGTAAACAGTTTCCTTGTTCGGCTAGGATTGTAATCTGATATACATAGTAAATCGACTTGTAACCCTGCCCCCCGGACTATATACGGCGGGCAAGGGATCCCCTCAAAACAGATCATCTGATAGCAATACAATACAACAACACACAGGACGTAAGGTATTATGTCTCGTGGCGGCCTGAACCTGTATAAACCTCATGTCCTGAGCTTACTGCGCTACTCTTCTTCGTCTCAGGCGCACCTTCACCGGTCATTTGCTACCTTGGGCATACCCCTCGGTAGACTATCGCTAGCATTTCGTCGACAGAGGGGTAAATTCAGTGGTTTTCGGAAACATTGCAATAGAAAAACACTAAGTTTTGAGCATTGAACGCTGAGGTTCTAGGGTTTCAGACCATTGGCTGGTAGAGTCCGACGGTCCCCCGACTTGCTGATTCACTGTGCAAAAGCGTCGAACGCTGAGGGTTAGTCCGACGAAGGGCGTCGGACAGCGTCCGGGCATTTCTGGAGCTCTCTGGTCGTTTCTGGAAGCGTCGAATGCTGAGAAGCATTGGTCTGACGGACTAACTGGAGAGCGTCCGACGGTGGCTGGACAGTTTCTCAGCTGAGAGAGTCGGACAGTCCGTCGGACAGTGGTACGCAAGCGTCGAACTATTGGCTCAGCGTCGGACGAGTTCTGGGCACATGCGCGGTGAGCTGAGTTCACGGCGTCAGACGTTGAGCGTTCGTCCGACGAATAAAATCGGACGCCAGTGCACTTTAGTCCGACGAGGTGTGCATCCGACGGTTGTGTTTTTGGCATGATCAGTTAGCCATTGAGATCCAGCGGCTATGGTTGAACTGAGCTGACACATGGCGAGATCGTCGGACGTTGGACATTGGTCCGACGCCTACCGTCCGACGGTAGCGTCCAATGCCACGAAAAGTGGCTTAACGGCTGTTTCTTGTGGGATAACGGCTAGAAGTGCACTTAGAGGTATTTATACTCCTTCCCTGGTCACTTGGTGACTCTCTTGCACATTTGATTCATTGCCATACACTTGTGAGCACTCTCTAGCCTCCGACTCACTCACTTGTTCATCTTTGATTATCATTGTGAGTAGAGGGATCCTCAAGAGCATCATTTCTAGTGATTTGCATTTTAGAGCACTTGAGAGCAAGCCATTACTGAGTTCTTATTCTCTTGGGGCACTGCCGTGTCTCTAGCGGCTTGGAGGTGATTCTGATGTTGAGGTTGATTGGTGATTGTTCAAGCCCACACCAAAGTGTTGATTGTGAAGGGTTCTTGCGGTTATTCTCCAGTGGAGTGCCAAAACTAACTCTAGTGGTTTACTCGTGCTTGATAGCCAGTTCTCTTGTGTCGGTGAGTGGCTCTCGGTGAGGGATTGGCGTGTGAAGCCTAGCTCGCAATCCACCAAGGAAGACCGGTGCCACAACGAGGAGTAGCATGATGGCAATCACATTAACCTCGGTAAAAAAATCGAGTGTTCTCTCTTCTCCACCTTCGAGTGGATGTTTGGCTTTCTGGTGTTCTATTGGTGATTGGTCATCTTGATCTTATTGTCTATGTCTTGGTGATTGGCTCTACATGGCAAGTCGTCTTCACTTCATCATGCCCCTCGGTATAGCTCTCTCGATCACCCACTCACTTGCGCTTATTACTTGTTTAAGTGCTCTCTCCTGAGGTTTCGAAGGAGTGGGTTTCCTGCAATTGAGTGCATATTCTTGTGAGTAGTATATTGTGCTAGGTGGCTTGCATAGAGTAGTTTAGAGCTAGTGCTTAGCAATAGCCTTGTTAATTACTAACCTGTGGTTAAGAGCTTTGTAGAAATTTTTATAGGCTATTCACCCCCCTTCTAGCCTATCCGGTCCTTTCACCCACCTCATTTAAGTTCATGCTATAAATGTAGCAGGCGCCGCCCTTCTTCCCATGACGGCCACCTCCATTTTTAAGGTTTTAAGCTCAAAACCAAAAAGTTATCATTTTCTAGGGGAAAAGGTTTTGCCCTTCATTTTGTTCCAGGGGGGCACCGCAAGAGGATGATTATCGCTCTCCCACCCTTATTCTTCTCTTTTTGCATGATTTGGTTACATTTTCTAGATCTATATAGAGAAGAGAGAAATTAAATCTAGAGCTACTAGGCTGATTTTTTTTCTATTTTCGTTATTTTTCGTATGTAAGGTTCATGCTCATGGATAGGAAATGGATGTACTATAGCTCGAGGTTGGATCCTTCTTACTTGGAGGACGTGAGAAAATTTGTTGCCGCTGCGAAGGTATGGTCTGAGGCTAAGGTGATAACACACAATTCGTTCATGTAATAATTGCAGGAACATCCTGCATATATAATTATACACTCCATCCATCTTAAAATAAGTGTCGTTTTTACTTTTTGAAATCGACGTTTGACCATTCATCTTATTCAAGAAATTTGTGAAAATATAATAATAAACAAATCTAGATTAAAGTACTTCTAATTATGAATCATTTCATAATAAAATAATTACTTTTTTCATAAATTTTTTGAACACGACGAATGATCAAAATGAGATAGTCAAAATCCTAAAACGACACTTATTTTGGGACGGAGGGAGTACACCTCTATACTCTCTGGGTCAACCTTTGCAGGTGATCTACTTGGGATTCTACGTGCATGTATTTTTTTTTATTCATGTACTTGACAAGTGTACGTACATGCCTACACGAATATATGGTGCAAGTGTAACTACAGGTTAGTGAGAAACATAAATGAACAGAAAACAAACATAACTAGAATTTAAATGGCATCAAAATTAGGAAAAAGATTATGTATGGATAGGGTTTGATTTTAGAAGATTTTTTTGAAAGAATTATGGGATTTAGAGTTGGAATGGTGGAGATATATATTGCAAGATTTATGGGAAAAAGGCGGTCAAGGGAAAGGCTTGGAAATTAATTCTGGAAATTTTTGAGAATGGGAAAAAGGAGTAGAGAGAGTTCAGGTAGGGTGAAGAGCGTACCTAGTTTATTTAAAAATTTTATGGAAATGTTTGTGTATGTAGGAAAGACCTCTATTTTATACTCCGTGTACGATCTCGAGGTGCGCATACCATTTTTCTCCATGGCTGACGCATGGTCCCCATTCCGAGTTGACAGCACCGTGCTGTGAGCTGTGCGCCGACCGGTAGACCACCATGTGCTTCCTTCTTTGGTCCTTGCACACCACGTCCACGCAAATGAGAGGGAGAATGAGGTGGCGTGTTCCCATTGGCTACAACAAGTGACCACCATAGCCTTGTGCCCAGACGGATGCTCCCATTCATGGGCTCCCTGTCATTTCTCCGGTCTGATCAAATACACCGTTCGGCCACGGCGAAGCATTTCGGGGGAAGCTTTTTTCCACCATGGGATCGCCTTCTCGAGATTTGTGTCACACCTCGCGCGGCCTGACGGACGTTGCCCATTTATTGAATCTGGAGCAGGTTCCGCCTCGCATGAGGCATTTTTTTTTCTTTTTGAGAAGGGGCCTACTGGTCAACGATATTTCCCTCCTCTCTCGCGACCCTCCTCCTCCAGACGCGGACGGCGGCATCGGTGAGGGAGGGGAAAAAAATTGGGTAGGAACCATCCCTACTGTACACAATAAGAACTGTGCTGCTGACATATAGGTCATAACATCATTTTAAGCATCTACATGGTAAATTAGATGTGTTATGGTCCACATGTCAGCAGCACAGTCCTCACCGTGCACGGTAGGGATAGTTCCTACCTAATTTTTTTCCCCAAGGGAGGCACTCGTTGTGGTGCCCATGCACGCTTCCCCACGCGGGCTCCTCCTCTGTCCCCTCCGTTGTCGGCGGTGTGGATCCAGGCGAAGTAGGCGTCCTCCTCCTCCTGTTCCTCCTAGTTCTAGGGATCCGGCGAGCATATCCACATCCACCTGTTATCCCTACTTGTCTCCTCAGATCCGGCCATAGTTTAGTGGTTTTTTTTCAAAAATCGATTTCTCTTTCACATTTCACTTTCTTGATCCAAATTTTTCATTTTTATTAATTATCATAGAGATCTCTATTTTTTGAGAAAAATGCTATTCTAGGACTCCAAAAGATATGGCTTTGCTATTATAGGATTTCTAACGTTGGCTTTACTAAAATAAGATCCTAAGCACTGGTACTTTGTTTTCAATGACATTTTGATACCTTAATCATTTTTCTCCTCTAAAATACATGTATTTTCCTGTATTGACCGTATTGCTCTTCTGTTTGTAACGTACGTGAGATTGAAAATGGCATCAATCTAACGTAACAATCTATTGTACGTGAGACTCAAAGCAAAACGGAAGCGGAATAGGCATTAATCGGCGCCTTCTTCTCCTCACGCATTGACGGCCTGCCTAACTTCTCCACACGACGCTGTGGTGCAGCTCCGCCGCCCATGCCCGATCTCTGCCGTCTGCCAGCCGCTGGCCGCCGCCCCTTCTTCCCACCCCATGCCGCCTTCTGTTGTGTACGGAAAAATGAGAGCCTGAGGGCAAAATGGTCAAGTCATGGTAAAATACATGTATTTTAGATGAGAAATGCAATTAAAAGCACTTAATGTCATTGATAATAAAGTTTTAATGTTTCGAATATCATTTTAGCAAAGGCGACATTAGGAATCCTATAATAACAAAGCCACATGTGTTTGGAATCCTAAAATAACCAAGGTAGCAAATGCTTGATTTAGGTCTAAGTAATTGAGAGATATGATATAAAAGTTCCTAGTGATACTTGAGTTCTAGAGATTTATTTTGAAAATCCTTTGAAAACCTATATGATGAGTTCCTGTATGACGGAGCTTAAATTCTCACCGTAGCCATAAATGCTTAAGTAGGAAAACCCACACATTTATATGATACTTGTTTTGCATTGAGTGTTATCAAGCTTGGTTGATATCTTATAAACTTGTCATGCTTGCAAAATCAAGATAACGTACACACCACATACACCTGCTGCTCCTGCACTAAGAGTACACAAAAACATGCCTTCCATTTATCTAAACCTAAAAATGTTTTACTCTTACACTGGGAGTAAACACCAAAATTAGCCATAGGATATCCCTGAATAAATGCTCCAAAGTTCTTGTTGCTATCTCTCAAAACAAAAAGATAAAAGAAGAAAAAGAAGTGTTGTTGCAGAGAAGAGCCATGTGGCTATGCAATATTGTGAGATGAGAGAAAACAATGAGTACAAAGATGCCCGTCTGAAAGGTAAAAATGGACAAGTATCTGAATTATCAAAACAGTGGGTACTCAGATGCCCGCCAGAAAAAAAGAAAATAAAAGAAAAAAAAAGATAGTCCATGTTCTCCTGCAGCACAATGCCCAAGTGTTGAAAAAGAGAGAAATATTTTTAAGGAGCAAAAGTAAAATTAGGTTAGCCACCATATATTCACCAACCACCACATATCCACATATATGCACATCATGATTTGATTGTATGACTTGTTTCTCTGGATCCATTATTTGACTTTACAATATATACATTGCAAGAATGTATGAGCTGTCTCCTTACCCATGAACTCCACATAAGCCATTAGTGATAGGGTGAGAGAGAAATGGAACACGTTACTACTACCTTGGTGAGGATCCACAAATACCACATATTGAGAGACTTGAGAGGGTTATACATTGGAATCTCTAAGGTTTATTTTAAAAACTTGCAAAAACTCCACGATAAGAGTTGAGCAAAAGAATTTGAGCGATAGTACTTAACTTAGACATTCTGTCTTTCAACTGTCCAAGACTCAACGAAAGGCTACAAGCGCCATGGTTGAAGGTAATAAAGGTAAGTTTGAAAGTCAGAATAGTTTGCTCTAATCCCGAGGAGAACACTTGTTTGAATATAGGTGTGCTTTTGATGAGTTGCTGCTATATTCCAAAATTCTAACGCACTCCTGTATCCATTGCTAAATTTGGCTTTGCTAAGGACTACAAAGAGTAAGCTTGGGGGAACTTGTTGATGATTCTTTTCAAACCATCAAAACATGAATCAAGGGCATAAACTAATCCACAACATAGGTATATGGTTTGATTCTAACAAGTTCCATGATTTTTTGTGTTCTCACTTGTTTTGTAGGAGATGCAAGGATATTCAATTTTTCATCAAATAAAAGTATCTCAATTGATGAATGGAATCTCACCATTGCGTAAAGCTCATTGAGACGATCAAAATGGACCTATAGTTTGCTATTTTCGGAGTTTGGAGTAAAAAGATATGAACTTTGCAAGGAAAGTTCTATAGGACACCACAGACCACCACGCCGAAACAAAGCACGGTTGGCAGATAGGTGGGATCAGCTGACCTCACCACTGGATCGGCCTATCTGGGCCCACCTATAAGTGCTTTGTCCTTCGCTTGAAGCCCTCCACGCCTTAGGGTTTGCATCTTAGCCGTTGGTCAAGGTCGGTTTGATCTGAGGGCTCTGGTTCATCCCACCGGCCTATATAAGTGGGACCTGGCTCCTGAATCCATTATCCCTAGAGTTCCCTGAAACTCTAATTCATATTCTCTAGCTAGGGCTTGGATGGAGAGGTGTCCCATTGAAGAATAATCTCTCTCCAATGTAGTAGATAAGGGAGAGCAGAGCCGTGCTCGGGTTCTGGATGAGTCTTCTGAGGTCTGGTATGTCTTATATCTCATCTCTGTAAGACTTATGCTTTTATATATTTATCTTCTCTATTTACTTATATGCTTTATCATGAGATTGGTTAGTATAGTTGTTATACTTTGGTATAGGATCTCCGCTCACATCGAGTGCTCTAGTTATAGATCGTGACTAGAGTAGTAATCGATAGACTAGACATGGTGTTTCGTCTATAGGTTAGCTAAGATTGCACTCAACATCACGGATACTTGTGGTAGCCCCAGATGGTGACAACCCTGATGGCCGTCGTATTCCACCTCGTTAGGTTGATGATTGTAGGACCATAGTTAGAGCTTCTTAGCCCCCTTCTCATCCCTTTCTGTGGCTAGTGTTCTGATGTCCTGAAATGCTATTATGTGATTGCTTCATCTAATTGTCCTTCAGTTATAGTAGAATTCAAGTAATAGAGAAGTATTTAGGAACTTTGAACTCTCCCGTTGTTCTCTCAACTTAGCTCGACTACTCATTTATCTTACAAGTTATTACTTTGCATAACTCCTATCATTTGTCAATTACCACCACTATAGTCTAGTTGGTGTACTAAGTTAGTAGATATATGATGGTAGCTATCAGATTCTTTAACCATTGCTTCCCTGTGGTAAAAATATAAATAACAATACTCTGGAATACTCCCGAGTAAAAGTTACAACGGTATTCTGTGCGCTTGCGGAATTTTTCATATTCTGTTTGCACTTAATAAATACCAAAAGTCATGCGGTGAACCGATGCTTGTGTTCCTTCATTACCCAATCATCTGTGTGCCCATGATTATGTTCGCGAAGTACATTCATGTGTTGCTCGATCAAAGGCTCTTTTTTGTAATCTGACAGGATGAATGATTTCCGTCCCATCCTCCCACTTTCATGCAGTCTACCCTCGTGTCATGACGGAGGCAAACCTATTGCAATAATCTAGTTTTTTAGGACATTTTTGCAAAATGGACCACCGGACTCAATGGCCTCTTTGGTACAATAACCTTCTACCATGGACGTCTCACGATGAGCATGAGTTGATACAAAGCCATTCAATATTGACATGAAACGCTCATACACCCACGTTTCATGCAAATACAGGGGACCCAATGCCTGTATTTGCGGCATCAAGTGTACCACAAGGTGAACCATTATATCGAACAATGATGGGGAGAAACACATCTCAAACTGTGACAATGTCTCCACCATGATTTCTTGAAGAGACGATAGCTCACCTTGGTCAATTACCTTCTCTGAGATCATGTTAAAAAAGCAACACAACTGTGTGATTGTCATCTTTAAGAACACCGAATTTATAGCCCTGATGGCAATAGGGAGGAAAGTTGTTAGCATGACATGACAATCATGTGAGTTGTAGTTGGTCAGAGTAAGGTCTTTTATTGATACAATACTCCATATGCTAGAGCAGAATCCAGATGGAACTTTTAAGTTTTTTCACCACACACACATCGCATGTTTCTCATATGTGTTATGGTTGTAGCTTGCTACCGGAAGGTGGTACTTCCCATTTTCTTGGAAAACAGGGTGTAGTTCTTTTTGATGCCTGAATTTACTATGTCCATACGTGAGTTGAGTGTATTCTTTATCTTGCTCTTTACGTCTAACAAGATGCCAATTATGTTTTCAAACACGTTCTTCTGAACGTGCATACCATCAATCGCGTGTCGTACATCTAACTCTTTTCAGTATGACAAATACTTAAAGAAAATAGACATATTTTTGAATGTAGCCCCTGAAGTTGGTTTCACAATCTTTCTTGATTTTTCATCATTGTCTACTTCCCAAAAAACGAATTTGATGTTGCTGACTATTTTGAAAACTCTTTGACCTTTACTATTACCTGGTGGAGCAGTATAATGCAGTTCATCATTATTGTCGAAGTACTTATCCATCTTTCGCATGTGGTACCTATGCCCTTTCGATAAGAAGCGTCTATGCCTCATGTACACTACCTTCTTTGATGCATCATGGAACACGTAAGCAGATTGATCTATGCATATTACACAACCAATCTTTCCTTTGAACTGCCCTAAAAATGTGAAGAGAGCAGGATAATCTTTGATTGTTACAAAAATAATTGCTCTCAGTATGAACGAATTTTTGCGGTACTCGTCCAACATTTGAACTCCTATTTCCCACAATACTTTCATATCCTCCATTAACGGCTCAAAAAAATACATCCATGTCAACACCAGGTTGCATAGGTCGAGAAATAAGAATGGTTAGCATAAAGGATTTACTCTTCTACATCAATCATGGAGGGAGGTTGTACATGGTGAGAATCACCATCATGTGCTTTGCTTGTTGCTCCTCTCGCCAAATAGATTCATTCCGTCCGTACTCAATGCGAACTTAATATTTCTTGGTTGCTTAGCAAATTCTAGGTGGTTAATATTGAAATCTTGCCATTGGTTGCTGTCGGCTGGATGTCGAAGCTTTCCACCGTTTTTATGTTCATCATAAGCATGTCAGCTCATAAGTTTGGCATTCTCAACGTTGCGAACAAAAACCTCAATCGATTAACCACGGGAAGGTACTACATCACCAAGCAAGAACTTTCCTCTGCGCTTAGTAGTCTACTTATTCTTTTTCGTTGCTGGTGGGTTGGGTCTTCTTTTGGGTTTTCGATCGCTTCTTCCCTATAGACATGGAGGCTGCACACTCTTCCTCTCGATAGTCTTTATTCGTCTTGTACCTATTTGCACCATAATTTGGACAGCTCTCTAAGTCTTTGTATTCATCACCTCGATATAGGATACAATGATTTCTACACGCGTGGATCTTTTGGACACCTATAGTAAATAGACTGATTAGCTTCTTTGCATAGTATGTGTTAGCGGGTACTCTATTCTCCTTTAGAAGCATGTCTGTAAGAATACTCAAGAACGCATCGAAGCTAGCATTGGACAGACCATATATATCTGGTTTTTACCATCAATAATTTTAGCACTGACCGCAACATCGTGAACTCTTTCGTACTCCTTTAGACTCATCGTAAAAAGGCTCTTCTGCTCCTTTCATCAAATCCTTCATACCTCTCATCATTAACATTTAGAAGATCATAAATTCTGATGCCCTCATTTCCTCCAACGAAACTATGATCAGTAATATTGGGCACAACATGTTCACTCTGAGGACAAAGTTGTTGTGTCTCGTGGACGAACTGACATCCGTCAACAAGCATATCTAGACCATCGACATCGATGTTCGTAGGGTTTCCGGTTGTATAAGGTGCAGAGCTACTTTCTTCATGCTTTGTCCAAATCAAGTAATTCTTCGTAAATCCCTGGCAGACCAGATGAGAAATGGTTGGTCCTATGTCATCAAATATAACAATATTTTTGCAGCCTATGCATGAATAGTATATGTGCTTCGTATTTGACCGCCAAGCATGGCTCTAAGATATCTCAACTCCTTTAGTTCACCAACGGAATCTGGCAACTCGTCAATGAAGCACCGACGTAAATCAAGTACTCGCAGGGACGTAGCAAGTGCAACTGCAGCAATATCTCGTCCATGGAAGAAACTATAATCAAGAAAACCAGTGCTACTAACTCAGCTGCACTTGTAAACCTCAGTGGCATGCTGCAATTTCCGAGCAACCCATATTGGTAATTCGTGCTTCTCCCCATAGTATCTTCTTGTTTGCTCTTATCCACCAGAAGCTTGTTGCCAAGTAGTGAAAATGCCAAGTCATGCGGTAGATCATGCATTTCGAAAATTGTAGCTTTTTAATTGGCTATACCCTTCAGATGTCTGCATCAATTAAAAGTACATACTAGTGTCAGGTTTCTCAACTATACATACCAAATTAAAGCAAGTGAGTACACGGACCAATCCACAACAGTTTTCAAATCGAACCATTCTTTGGAAAAATTCATAAAAAACACATGTGATCCAACTAACGTAGTCACATTACAGATATATAAGCGTTTAGGTTCAATGTAACAAAGAATTTCTTTACAGAAACCTCACTTTCGTTTCTTACACTATGCCGAACACTGTTTTTTTTTCATGCTCCGTACATGTCACTTGGATAATTATTACAAGTAGGCATCTACGGTTTCTACCAGACAATAGATCAAACATGGTATTTCCAAAATGTATTTTTGAATGCTTGATCTTGGCCAGAGCTACGAGACAGACTCTTGAGTTCAACTTATAGAAATAGCCACCATGTCGCTCGCTAGCTCGGCAAGAAAAATTAGGAGCTCTGATTCACGCACCTTGATGACCTTTTCGTTCCTTCACTGTGAAAATTATATAAATAAATTAGATAGTTCTAGCAATAGATACTGATGTAGTTCTTATTTGTAATTTATGTCCATAACGATGATACTGCCACATAATATTTTGGAAACCTAATAATAATGCAAAAGAATCAATAAATTAATCTACCGAAATTATTCACCTATTGGAATTTGGAACACACAATTTTTCTTAACTACTTAGGCACTACTTTTCTTTCAAAAAGCCATACTTGGCCTTTTATGTCTCCTCATTCTCTAGTTTTGAAAATACATGATGTTTTGAATGACGGTTTTAATTAGCGTACATGTGGCAACTGTTTTTAATTCCGACAAGGCTTTTGTGGAAATATTTTGTTAGAAAATTATCTATGTGGTTGTTAATTTCCTAAACTAACTACGGTAAAAACTACTTGTAACCAAATATTTACAGCTTTGGCTCAAACCTTCTCCAAAACTTCACATATTTGCAAACCAGATGGAGTAGCAATCATCGTAGGACTAACACTGTGAGGGGAAAACTAATACGTTTACTACCATAGACATTGATTGCAAAATGTAGTGAGAATCTTGGAGCTCGAATGTTTTCAGGTATATCAGTGGAGTCTCAAACAAAAGAAGCCATGCTCTAATCTCAAGTTCGACCAATCCATAACTGGGAACTTGACAAAAAAATTGAAAGAATGGGCCAAAAGGATGCCCCCTTTATCACTGGCCATTGACAACATCAAGATGATCTTAAAACTTCTTGATTCTCTTGAATGTTTCAGAGATCTCTCCCTGATGGAATGGAACTTCAGGAACATCCTCAGCACCAAACTTGTCTCCCTTCTGAAACAGCAAAGGACATACTAGAAACAAAGGGGAAAGATCAATTGGGTGAAAGAAGGAGATGCTAGCACTAAATAGTTCCATTCACATGCAACCATTAGGCATAGGAAAAATTCCATTGCCTGTCTCCAAGATTCTGCAGGAGCCAGCATCTTGAACCATGAGGGTAAGGCTAGCATCCTTTGGGAAGCATTCAAAGACAAACTTGGGAAATCTGAATTTAGTGGTATGATCTTTGACCTGGACAATCTATTGAGCAGAGAAGAGGACCTACAACAACTAGAAACCCCCCTTTGACAGACAGGAAATTGATGAAGTGGTAAGATTGCTTCCCAATAATAAATCACTAGGCTCTGATGGCTTCAACAATGAATTTGTCAAGGCTTCTTGGTCTTTGATTGCCCCTGACTTCTACAAGATGCTAGAAGACTTCTATGAAGGGGGAATCTGCCTGAGAAGCATAAACACCTCTCACATAGATCTAATCCCCAAGAAAGAGGGCCCAACAACCCCCTCAGACTACAGGCCAATATCCCTTCTCAACTCCTTCAAGATTATCACCAAGATACTGGCCAACAGACTCCAGAATGTCATAAAAAGGATCATCCATAAAAACCAATATGGGTTCATCAAAACAAGAACTATCCAGGATTGCCTTGCTTGGTCATTGGAATATCTTCACCTCTGCCACAAGTCCAGAAGGGAACTGGTGATCCTGAAATTAGACTTTGAGAAAGCATTTGACAAAGTAGAACATGAAGCTATTATCCAGATTTTAAAAGCCAAAGGCTTTGGGGACAGATGGATCACCTGGATAAAGCAAATCTTAAGCACTGGAACTTCAGCAGTCCTCCTCAATGGAGTCCCAGGGAAAGTAATCCACTGCAGAAGAGGGGTTAGACAGGGTGACCCCCTATCACCACTATTATTTGTGCTAGTGGCTGATCTACTCCAGTCAATTCTGAACAAAGCCAAGGATTTAGGCTTAATCCATTTACCAATTCCATTAAGGGATTCACCAAATTTTCTCATACTGTAATATGCTGATGATACCCTGATAATAATGGAAGCTAACAATAGGCAACTTCTAGCTTTAAAGGCTCTCCTCCAATCTTTCAGTGAATCAACAGGACTTAGAGTGAACTACAGCAAATCACTAATGGTACTAATTAATATCCAAGAGAGCAGACTTGATCATCTGGCAAGAACGTTTGGGTGTGAAAAAGGAAGCCTGCCTTTCACTTACTTGGGGTTACCCTTAGCCCTCACAAAACCAAAAGTCATTGACTTCTCCCCTCTTGTCAACAAGTGTGAAAGAAGGCTCGCGGCTACCTCCTCTTTTCTTAGCCAAGCTGGCAGGCTCGAAATAACAAACTCAGTCCTTTCAGCCTTTCCAACTTTTTGCATGAGTACCTTTGCAATTCACAAGACAGTTATCTCGCAAATAGATAAATTCAAAAAGATCTGCTTGTGGAGAGGTTCTGACATCAATGCCAAACAAAAGCCAAAAGCTGCATGGTTAAATGTTTGCAAGCCAAAACAAGAGGGGGGGCTTGGTATAATAGACCTCAAAACACAAAATGAAGCACTGCTACTTAGGCAACTGATGAAGTTTTTCAACAAAGAGGACATACCCTGGGTCATCTCGATCTGGGAGAGCTACTATGAGGCAGGAAACTTGCCCTTATCAACAAATAAGGGATCTTTCTGGTGGAGAGACATCCTTAAGCTTCTGGACAAATTCAAAGTCTTAGCAATGGTAAATGTCAAAAATGCAAAATCCTGCTTTCTTTGGACAGACATTTGGAACAACAGGCTCCCAGCCTTGCACTTTCCAGAATTGTTCTCCTTTACCAAAATAGAAAAAACAATCCTAGCAGATGCAAAAGCTAACCCAAATCTGCTGAATCTCTTCAATCTCCCTCTTTCACAACAAGCACTTGATCAGTATATCATTCTTGAGCAAGATCTCTCAAACCTGCAGCTTACTGATGAGGATGACAACTGGACATGTCTATGGAACTCAAGAAAATTCACAGTATCAAGAGCTTATAAACATTTAATGGGACATCGAGTGGTTCACCAATGTTTTAAATGGATTAAGAAAAACTCGTGTCAAAACAAGCACAAAGTGTTTGCCTGGCTGATCCTAAACGACAGACTAAGCACAAGGGAATTACTCAAGAGAAAGCATATGGTATTAGAGGATTACAATTGTGTTCTGTGTGACAATCAGGTGGAAGAAACCCTATTACACTTGCTAATCAAATGCCCCTTTGCTTCAGCCTGCTGGCAATGGCTTGGGATTGCTTCAAATCCGAATGACGACATGCTCCAAGCTCTTGGACAGTTCAAAGCCCAACTTCAAGTGCCTTTCTCTATCGAAGTCATCATCTTAATGTGCTGGACCATCTGGCATTCCAGGAATGGGCTCATCTTTGAAGGGAAGCCTCATCGCCTTCAGGATGCCAAACAATTTTTCAGAGGAGAGTTTGCACTGCTCTGTTTGCGTGCAAAAAATAGTTATTTCCCAGATATTGAAGCATGGCTGCTTGGCCAGGCCGTCTTTCTTAAGCTTTGTTCTTAGTCTTCTCTTCGTCCTCTTCTTCTTTTCTTTCTTCGTTCCCTGATCTTTTCCATCTCTTTTTCCTACTTCCTGACCACTTGTAACCTTTACCTTTGGCTTCGGCCTTTTAATAATTTTAACCAGTAGGGGTATGCCCCTCCTGTTTCTTTCAAAAAAAAATACCATGATTAGTTTCTGTAACTCTCTCTTTTTCTATGCGTTTTATGGCCTTAAGAGAACAAATTGATTAATGTTTGTCCATTAGTATTTCTACTCCCAATTCCTAATTGATGATTCCAGATTGGTTTTTCTTAGATAGAATTAGTGGAACTGAGAAATACTATATACTATTTACAACCAGTAACTTGCAGCAAAATCTTGTAACATGAATACAGTTGACATTAACTAGTGGATCTGAGAAATTCTATGCGCTATATACCTCCAGTTTTGTCTCCACCACTTCCATATCTGACTCCTGAATGCTGATCGCACTTCCGCACTAATATAATATCTGAAAGACAGTCAATAAGCAGTTATCCAAGTAGGCCACTCTAATTTGGTGCTGTATAATAGATTAATCATTGTACTATCATCAACTTAAAGAATCCTATTTTCTTGCTGTTGTGTTGAAATCAAAGTTCAGGCTACTGTTTGGTGCAAATTTACCGGACCCAGTGGTAGAAACGAATTTCACGGAGATTTAGGTGCCAAGATTGGTCAAACCTATTTGAATGTGTCTCCGAGATTGGATAAATTTACGAATCTTCTAACGAAATTGATTGATTGATATGTTAACCTACACAAACTAGAGAAAAAAAAAGAATTCCTCAGTATTAAAGCAAACATTTCACTTGTTTAGCATTCCGTCATTCTGTCATGGCTCTTTGTTACTATGTCGTTATGACTTTTCACAATGCATAGATTTTATATGCTTTTAGATATACACTTATATATCTAAATAAAGGGCTTTTACTATGTATCTAGAAAGTCAAAATTATTTATAATTTGGAATGGACAGAGTGATAAATATAGCGTTACAACCTGGTCGTTGTACTAAGGAAAAAGACAAAAATACAGTACATATTAAATATACGTACATTAATTATTGTGAGAGAAGAAAACATTCGAGATATATATAATTGAGAATAGACCCCATACTAATAATAAGATGATAAAAATAGTAGTCAAAGCAAATAAGGAACATTATATATGATTGATAGATTGGGAGAGTACGTACGACTTTTTCGATGTCAGCGAGCTTCAGTTTATTATCCTCTGATTTGCACCACTGAATTAGCTGAGGGCAGTCAGAGATTTGTAGGCACCGGAGGTGGGTGAATTGTTGTATGTTCTGGGGCAGTGCCCTGACTCCTTTACAATTACATAACGAAAGACTCTTGAGAGAGGTGAGGTCTCCCAGCATCCCTGGCAGTGGATCAATGCTTTCATAACCTCTGATCCATAAACTCTCGAGGGCGGGGGGACATCCAAGCTGAACTAGCTCAGGGCAGCCACTAATTTTTAGGTCATGGAGGCGGGTGAGTTGTCGTATGCTCTCTGGGAGAGCTTTGACACATGGGCAATCACTTATCTCAAGTTCTTCAAGAGAGGTGAGGTCTCCCAGTCTCTCAGGCAGTGCAGCAATGCTTCTGCAGTATCTGACATCTAGAACCTTGAGGGAACGAAGACAGCAAAGCAAATATGAGTTGCATGTGAGATCACTGCAGTAGTCAATATATAATTTTTCGAGGTAAGGGAGGTGCCGAAGCATTCTCCACTGATGAAGAGGCGCTTCACAGTGCTGTATACAAAGAATCATGGCGGTTGCTGCAGCGGAGAAAGCATTGAGTTGGCCTCTGCACTCCCATGACGACGATAATACGACTTGGTCACTACGAGTTATCTTCAGCTCCTCAACCCGAGCCGGAGGTGACAAGGATTTGAGTCTCAGCACGGGGCAGTCTATTATATAGCAGTCGTTTATATACAACTTGTTCCAGGCACTTCCATCCTCGTATGACGTGTTCCACTCCTCCAGGCATTTCATTTCCTCCAGTTTAAAGCAACTAAGTCGAGGAAACGCTCCCCCGTCCCCGTACAGTTCCTGGCCAATCTTCCTGATCTTGTCCATTCGTCGTATGTACAGATACTTGAGGTTGGGTAACTGGCCAAGTGGTGGTAGGCTGCTGCAATTGGGCATGTCCTCCAGGGTGGCATCTACAAGGTTAGAAAGATAGGTAGCAATGTCCATCATCATCCAGGATGGAAAGCCTACGCTATTATAACCTTGCAGTCTGATTTTTTTTACAGTGCATGGTGGCACTAGATGTTCCAAGACGTCTTTGTCGTCCACAAAAAATCTCTTTGCATCTCGAGTCCATACTAATCCAAGCTCTTTCAATCCTCTGCTTTTCCACCAACTTTATTCTCTTCGCCTCTACTGCGAACCTCACATTCTCAAGCCGGCTCATCTCCAGTTGAGTGGGATTTTCGTATTCAAGCTCACATAGGTTGCTGCTAGATTCGCTGTCACCATCATGGACCTCAAAATATGGTAACAAGTTTGCATTATTCTTGTACTGAGGTATATTAGACTTCTTCAATCTCCTGCAATTATCTACATATACAAACTTCAGGCTGTCAATTCCAGATATGGCAGCTGGCAGCTGCTCCAGGTTGAAGCAATGCGAGAACTCTAGTGTGTGTAGCTTGCTGAGGTTCCCAATGGATTCGGGAATATTATACAGTCCATCATTCCATCCTAGATTAAGATACTCTAGGCTGGAAAGGCCGCAGATGGCCTTGATAAATATCTCATCTTCACGTGTGCCAACTAGGAATCCACTTATGTCCAAGTACCTGAGTTTAGTGAACCTGACCAAGACTTCTTGTAACCCTCTGCTGATGTATCCCCCACAAGTGACTTCCGACAGATCCAAATATTGCAGTTCCGTGAGACCGCGTAGTGCTTTGGCCAGGTCCCCGTTGATCTTGCATTTCGACAGACTCAAATGCTCCAATCGGCTCAGGCCCCCCAATGATTCAACTAACATCAGAAAGCAACCAGAGAAATCCAAATGCACCAGTTTTTCTAGAATCATGAATGAGTCTGGTAATCGCCTGATTCCTTCGCAGCCTGATAAATCGAGATGCATGAGATCTTTCATTTCTCCAATTGACTCTGGTAGTGCTGACATGTTTGAAGATCCGTGAAGATTGAGATAAATTAGATGGGAGAGCTTTGTGATACATTCTGGAAACATTTGATCCCCGACCCCAGGAGCACTAAGATATCTCAGCTCCTTCAATTCACCAATGGAATCTGGCAACTTGTGAATGAAGCACCCACTTAAATCCAGTACTCGAAGGGATGTAGTAGGTGCAAATGCAGCACCGCCTAGTTCAGTGCGGTGACAGTCAACAAAACGTAGTGCTATTAGCTGGGTTGCTGTTGTCAGCCACAGTGGCATGCTGCAATCTCCTAGCAACGCATATTGGCAATGCCTACTTCTTCCCAAATTATTTTCTTGTTTGCCCTTATCCAGAAGTTTGTTGCCAAGGAGTGAAACCGCCAAGTCATGCACCAGATCGTGCATGGTGAAAAAGATTTCAGAAGCCTGCATCGAAAGTACGCACTAGTGTCAAGTATATCAACTATGCATAATTTATATAGGGCAATGCTAAGGTATCTTACCTTTCAGGAGGTAAGGTCTCAAATGGATCTGGACCCTTAATTATTTGGATTATTTGATATATAATAAATTGAAAAATCTGATAAATAATATTTGTTTCTATTTTATGCTCCTAAAATTGCTCGGGTCGGTTTCCATTAGATTGGAACGTGCAGCATGTACTCCTGAAATCTCGGTTCAGTTTTACGTAAAAAAAAGGACGGTAGCAGTGTTATCATGACGATTCAGTTTAAATTAATAGAGCATGATTTTAGAAACAACCGGCTGACTAATTACCGTGAATCAGGCCAACACACCTAGGCCTGGATACCAAGCCAGCTCAGCTTAGCTCGGTCCAGCTCGAACTGGCTCGTTAGGCTAACGAGCCAGCTCGGCTCGGCTCGTTAATTTCATGAGCTGGAGAGCCAGCTCGGCTCGGCTCGTTTGTGAGCTCGAGCTGCCTCGTTTAGCTCGCGAGCCAGTACCAAAAAAAAATATAACACACTATTCATGCTGTCTATGCTATATTAATTCAACATTCGTTATGCAACCATACATGATTAAAACATATCAAGATCATAAAAAGTTCAAAAGTGTGAACCATGCAGCATTAACTGGACTGTCCATGACCATGAATACATGAGACCATGATTCATCCAATTCCATACTTGCGACTTCATAATTCTCACGCCAGTCACGCATCAAAAGGAAAAGGAATGACGAAAGGACCTTGGCCTTGGACCTTAGCCGGTTATAGGCTTGCTTGTTAGACGGTTGAGGGCTTGTTGCTTATGGTCATGGGCAGGTAGACCTAGCTCGTTTCAGTTCGCGAGCAGCTCACAAGCTGGCTCGAGCTGGTTCGTTAAAACACCGAGCTAGAAGTTCAGCTCAGCTCGTGAAAAAATCAAAACGAGCCGAGCCGAGCCGAGTCGAGATGGCAACGAGTCGAGCGAGTTGGCAAGCCGCGAGTATTTTGTCCAGCCTGAAACACACGTGAATGCTCTCGGCAATAAAAAAAAAGAAACGTGCATGCATGCAAACATATCTAATAGATGCATGCAAACAAATTAAAAAAGATTTTTTTTATATCCTAAATATTCCTTTTTTATCCTATTTTATAAAATAAATAAATATATAAAAATGTATTTAAGATATTATCTCATAGGAGGTAAGAACTGATTATGACCGTCCGATCAAAATAAATGAAGGGTTTACAATTATTTGAGGGTACCGTAGCAATTCTCATTTATATGATACTGCTATTATTATTATACATACGAAAAGCCCGTGTGTTTAGTACACGGCACCAATCCACAAAAAGCATTCAGACCAACCATTCAATAGACAACAGATAAAGACATATGCGACATCCATCTCATAGTGCTAATAACTTTGAGTTACTAATTACTCGGATCCCAAGGGAATCTCAAATACCAGGAGTCTCAACAAATCGTTATTTATTTCCTACACCCCTAGGATATTGAATTTTCCCATCAAAGAATTGTATGTGTGCTGATACGTTTTTTAATAAAAGTTAAGTGTATTTACAATTGTATTATCGACACACAAACATGTTATAACACTAGTACACAAGATTTTTTTAAGACGTCTCTTATTTTTAATAGGAACGGTCATTTGTAACTGCTCCAAGAGCATTGTAGCTTATAAATCATCCCTAGAAATACATTTTTTGGGGTGGTTCTGTTTAGTAAATTGCTATGAGAAATAGATATATTTTTAAGGACGGTCGGGTTAAGAAAGCCGCTTATGAGAATATGATTCTCATAGATTGTTGCTTGTGTCAACCGCTTCTATCAATAAATGATTTCCAGGGATGGCTGAGTTAAGTCAACCACCCCTAGAATTTAAAATGTGACATCCACCGCCCTTAAAAATAGTTGCAGCACAAATAAACTCACAACTTTTTTTTAATAAAGTCAGATGAAAACAAAACTTATTGCAAAATTATATGGCTCGATGAGATCTATCACCTATTGTGATGTTGTCAGTGGACGATCTAGTTGGTCCAGATTGGATGCAATAAACTTATGATAAAGTACGTGACATTGGACAAACTTTTTTGACTTCTTAGAATTGGTAGAAGAGCTATATATTAGATGTTAGGCATAAGGGTTTGGAGTTTGCATCAGGGGGTGAGGATTTTCCTACAAGTTTTACAATGAAAGGCAACTTCTTTTGGCACAAAAAGGAAGCATACCACAATGTACATTGGACCTTATTTGATTACTATCATGCATGTTGGTCACTGGCATGTCATTTGTAGTTCCCAAAGTCTATAGTGAGAGTAACATGGTGTTTCATGTTTTTATGTTGCAGATATTTAGAAGGCCTAGAGGAGAAGATTGAGGCTGAACCAGTGATCATTGGAGTTTTCGGAGGATGTAATGCACAATCAGACAATATGTGAAGGAACATACAATGCGCGAGAAGTACCTAGAGCTCTTTAGTAGGTGGTTTTCTTTTTTAGGATGTGTTTCAATTCTTGCATTTTTGCTTGTAGTTTTGTTGGGATGTAACTAGGCCAGTCTCAATGGGAGTTTGAACTGAGTTTCATTTGTTAAATAGGTTGTCACATAGGCATATTCGATGACATGGCAATGTATTTAAGAAGAGAGAGAAGAAATGGGTTTCATCTAGATGAAACTCTCTTGACACGATTAGCAACTCTCCATGAGTCATGAAATTTAATGCCGATGAAACTACAAAATGAAACACTCACTCTCAGTGCAAAGTTTCATTCGAGTTTCATTTTATTCTATGTGACATTGCAGTCTTCGAAACAATGAAATGAAACTCTCCGCTAAGAGTGGCCTTAGAGAGTGGGGACAGCTTCCTTAAACTAGGGGACAATATCACAACTATAAATGCGAAAGGAATTATTAAATATGGGTTTTGAAGTATTTGAATTCACAATTACATAGAGTTTATCAAATAATTTTAGTTTAATACTCACAAGGAATAATTGGACTTTGGATCATGGAGTACCATAATTTCAAGTTCGAAAAAGTAAACAATAGTATCACGGAGTTATACAAACTGCCAGCTCTACATTTGGCAAGTGTTATTACCGCCATATAGTATATCAGGCTCTGACGTGCATGTGGTGGCTAGGTGGCGCCTTAGCTTATATGGGCTAATAGTCCAATTATCTTTATTATCTATTTATTGCGATTTTCCTTAGATGATTTATTTATTCCTAAAAATAGGATCTTTGGGAGGATATATATCTTGTATAAGACATTTATTCAAGGAATCAAGCCAAAGCAACAATTAAGTTGCTAGCTTCCCTTGGGATCCCTAGTCGTCTCTCTCCCTTTTCGCGGCCCCAACGACCCACCACGGCAGCCCTATGTCGCCGCTGCTTCCGAGGCCCTCACCCTCCACTCTTCTATCCCTTCAACATCCGCAGCAATTCTGATAGGACACCTAGTCCTATCAATCTTGTATTAACCATGACAGATCCTCCTCCCACCACCACTTTGCCGCCCCCTGCCACCACCTCTACAGTGACGGTCACCACTTACGCGATTCATGTGATTTTGGTTCCTCAATGCCATACCAACTAGCCACGGTTGTCATAGATCTTGCTCGATCCGTCAATCTGTCACCTCCGTCCAGTCCTAACTACCTGGCTAGCATGCCACAACCACTACCGCAGTCAGCTGTGGCCTCCTTGGATGCCCAATTATGAGATGATTGTTTCGTTCCAGGGCATGCAGCCGACCACTCTGGCTCCCAACCACCCGCTGCAGATGTTGTCTTCCCTTTCGCCAATCCTATCTTACTCTCTGGCATCAATGTTGGGTCCAGTGTACAAGATGGCGAGCTCCCCGGCGACCATTATGATGGTCGCCCTAGCGCCCACCACCAACGCTGTTGTCCTCGGTGCGTTGAGCCACGAGCACCAATTCATTGATGGGATATTCTAAGGGGCATTGATGGTCCCTCCTCTATGGTGGCAGCTCGTCGCCTGGCCACCCCGGCACATTGCCGTCGTCGGGCAGCACTCCTAAGCCATTAGCCCATGGTGCTGGCCAGGGCACACATCCTACAAGCAACAACATGTGGCACTAAGGATCCCCCGAACTGGCTCAACCATTTTGAGGAATTCATGCAACCTGTCTTCGGCCCACACCTATGAAAGCCCTAGTTTGGTTTTGATAATTGATGAAACCTATGGACTAACCTCATTGTCTAAGTGAATGACTAGAATAGGAGGTCCATGCCATGGAGTGGAGCTAGATGGTGTAGATCAAGTGCTCAACCATGGAAACAAGTGATGTGGACCAAAGAAAAGGAGCTATAGGCTAAGGTATAACCTATAGGGCTTTTTGTTAGCTAGTGTGATCACATTTAGGATAGATAGCCTACTATAAGAGAAATGCGGAGTTAATTTGGTTATCAAAATGCCTCTAGGTTGCATGATCATTTGCATTTGTATTTGGACCTAGAGAGAACTAAAAAGCCCTTGAAAATGTTTTGAAAAAGCTAACATACCATGCACAAGTGAGTGAAACACTTGAGTGTTAGCACATGAGAGTAAGGGTGAAGACTTGGGTTGAAAATCAGTGAAAAACGAGCTCTGAAATTCGGACCATTTTCACCGTCTGGAGGTTAACCCTACCTGTGTTGTGCACTGGGAGGTCTGGGCACGAGGAATGGTATCTGGTCCCGACAAATCGTCCGTGTCCGAATGCTGAGTCTAACTATGAGGACCGGACACTTGGTGATAGTCCGGATGCCGGTTTCAATAGAGCACTAGACAATTTGCTCACCGTACAGTTCAGTTCACCCAAGAACGAGCAATTCTGTTCAAAGGCATCCGGATGCGAAGTGTTATTCTAGAGTCACCGTCTAGACACTATCCGAAGGCACCACCAGACGCGCGAGAAGTTGGTCTGGATGGTTGACTGTTCACCATCCGGAGACAGGGTCCGGAGCGCGCTGAGGAAGTTGTTGGCGCGCAATGTTCAAATTCAAATGGATGGTGCACGCTGATTTGCTGACACAAGAGCTCCGGACGCTGGAAATTGGTCCAGACCGGAGGTTTGCGCATCCGGAGCCTCTATCCAGAGGTGTAACTCGAGGCTAACGGCTAAGTGGCTTTGTGAGGGCTATAAATAGTGGTCTGGCTGGCTCCTTGCATCTCTCTTGCACTCTTTGA
This sequence comes from Eremochloa ophiuroides, assembly GCA_038502445.1. NCBI lineage: Eukaryota > Viridiplantae > Streptophyta > Magnoliopsida > Poales > Poaceae > Eremochloa > Eremochloa ophiuroides. Next base: position 28,730,383 of record JAHLJS010000007.1, read on the forward strand.
TCATTAGTATCACTTGTGTGCATAGCCTAAGCCCTCTCACTTATCTCACTTGCATATCTGTTAATCCAACTTGAGATTGAATGCATCCAAGTGCTTGTGCTTATGTGAGTTGCATCTAGAGGCACTTGGAGCTGAGTTGCTGCAGATTTCTTGTTCTCTTGGGACTTGCTAAGTCCCTAAATGGCTTTGGTGAAGTAAGGAGGTGTTGAGCTCGATTAGTGATTGTTCGAGGACACAACGGAGGCTATTGTGAGGGGTTCTTGCAGTTATTCCCTAGCCGAGTGCCAAAACTGACTCTAGTGGAATCTCGTGATGAGAAGACCACTTATCTTGTGTTGGTGATCGGCACCCGGTGAGGGTTGGCATGTGAAGCCTAGTTCGTGATCCTCCAAGGAAGATAGTTGTCACAACGAGGAGTAGCTTGATCGCGATCAAGTGAACTTCAATAAAAAAATCAAGTGTCAATTGTCTTCTCCACCTTTGAGTGGACATGGTGTCTTGGATTTCTTGGTGATCACCTTCTCCGATTTATTGGTTATCTTCCTTGATGATTGGTCATCCTCTACACTACATGGCGGTATAATTCTCGAATCCCCTTCTCCATTACTTTCAAGGCATAGATGCTATCTCCTTATGATCGAGGAGATAGTCACTTACGTAGATGCTAGCAGTTAGGTTCGAAGTGCTAGTCTTTGCGTTGTGTGCCCTTGTTAGTAGAATTGTGTAGGTGACTTACAATAGGATAGTCTAGAGCTAGAGCTTTGCTTCCACCTTGTTAATTACTAACGAGTTGATCTAGTGATATTGCAGAGAATTTAAATAGGCTATTCACCCCCTCTAGCCTAGTTGGGACCTTTCAACCTGGTTTGCGTCGTATCATCTTACCGGCATGGCTAAGACATGGTACTATGCACTCAAACAGGATGAGGGCATGCCTACCTAGGACCGTTCAAAGGAGCTCTTCAATCTTTTCTTCTCGTACCGGCGGTTCACGGCACCCAATTATCCGAGCTTCCACGGCTGCCCTTCCAGTTGATGGTCTAGGACTACTCCGATCGCTTCAATGCGGTGTTGCGTCACGCCCGCAATCTATCCACCACTCAGAAGATTGAACTCTCTATGGGTGGCCTACCGAAGCACATCAAAGTCGACGTGGAGCTGCGCAAGCCTCATGATCTCTAGAGCATTTGGCCTAGGCCTTCGAGCACCACGCCACAGGCATGACGCCGGCCCTGGCACAGCGTGGGGCTTAGCAACCACAGTGCCCCGGGCTTCCAACGTCTCCCCGGCAGCATCCGCATCCTCACCTCCAGCAGCAGCAGCAATGCCGTCCCCATCCACACTCCTCTCAGTTGCGAAGCCACCCTCACGGGATCCACAGCGCCCCCAGCAGCAGTAGCAGCAGCAGCGCCGTCCCCAACATCAATCCTCGCCCTCAGTTGCGAAGCCACCCTCGCGGGAGCGCTGCAACGCCAGGGCCCTCGACAGACGTGTGGCGCGTCCATCCAGCTGCCTGTTCAGGCCATCGCTGCTCCGACTCTGTGAGCGTACGGCGGTGTCTTGAAGGCAGTATCTTGAAGGCAGTTTATTACCCGTCTGGAAATTTTCTGGAAGCACGCCTTGGGTCATGCCTGATTCGCAGAATAGGAACAGGAGAATCTACAAATTTTGGGACACCAATTGGCTCCCCAGAGAGGGTTTGTTGAGACCGATCAGGGGGACATCTAGCTCAGCTCCACAACGAGTGAATAATGAACTGATTGATGCTACTACGGCAACCTGGGACATGCAGGAAACTTCGGGCTTTCTTCACGCCGGCTGATATTGAAAAAATTCTCAGCATACAAAATGTTGGCAATAAAAAAGAGCAAGCAACAGCCTATTATGAAAGTACCACTGGTCGGTCGGATACAAGAACTGAAGAAAATGAATAGCGGGCAATCTGGAAGTTCAATGTTCCTCCTAAAATCCGGGTTTTCCTCTGGAGACTAGCACGGCATTCACTACCTTCAGGTGACATCCTCCATGATAGAAACATGGCTGAACAAAGCTTTTGTGAAATTTGTGGTGCTCAAGATTCCTTGAGGCACTCCCTCTTGGAATGCAATTTAGCAAGATGCATGTGGGCGTTGGACGATGAGGATGCTATAAGCTTGTTGGATGGAATGTCAGATGCTCGCGCTTGGTGGGCAGTGGTGATGGAAACAATGCAGAATGATGTAACCACCCGAGTTGCAGCGACAATGTGGGCTATCTGGTATGTGAGGAGGGAAGCTATACATGAAAATGAATTTCAAAGCCCACTATCCACACACCTATTCATTGACAGGTATATTGCTGACTTAAATCACATTAAATCGGACCAACAGTCAATGAAAATGACTTGGCAGAAGGCGCCGAGGTGGATCCCCCCACCTAAAGTGACCTTTGAAGATCAATGTTGACGTAGCTATCTCAAAGATCATAGGCTGAGCAGCAGCTGCATTTTTCAGGGAGTGTCAGTCCATGTTATTGAGGGAATTTCGAACCCAAAGACAGTGGAAGCAATTGCATGCAGAGAGGGGCTTGCTCTAGCGGATGACCTGATGCTAACAAGGGTCCGCATGGCGTGTGATAACAGCAGCGTGGTGGGCAACTTTAAAGGAGTGGGCCAGGAACCTTATGGCCAGATCATGCAAGAAATCCAAGCAAGGGCGGCATCCTTTGAGTCGTTTGCTTTAGTTCACGAGAGTAGATCTTTCAATGTGGATGCTCACTCTTTAGCTAGAGGTTCTGTTTATTTTGATTTGGGTAGAAGAGTTTGGTTAACTTCACCGCCGGAAGGCATTTGTAGGTTTGTTTCACACACGGATCAATAAAGAGCGGTGCTTCCTCAAAAAAAAAAAAAAAAACCATCCGTGCGACCCCTTCCTGGCTTCCCCCGACCTCAATGCGACTTACGCGAGCTGCCGAGCTTCCATAGCGAGCACATCCTGCGTCTGGCCACCACCGACGGCCCCTGCCGGCCACCCCATCCTACCGGCCGCCCCTGCCCGCCCCATCCCCACCGGCCACCGACTCCGCCAGGCATCCGCCGGCACCACCGTGCCTGGCACGCACGGCTGCCCTCCAAGCAGCTGGCGTGCTTCCCTCTGGCCTGGTGAGTGTTTGTGTGCTTCTCCATTCCACTCCTCCCAAGTTCCCAAATCTCATTATCAAGAGAAGGGAATTGAACAATAAAGTCTTAAGGTTTAACGATCTGTCGTCTGTGAGCCTAGATTTGAATGGAATATGTGGTTATTTTTCAGGAAATTGAGGTTTTATATATTTGTGTACATTTAAAAGGTTCATACGTTTAAAAGGTTTAATGACCATCATACGTTGATCTGCCTGGATCCGTTGCCGAGGGAGGTCATGTGCCGCCACCGCCATGCGCAGCCGCAAGAGAGGTCATGCACCGCCGTCGCCACACAGCCGCGAGAGAGAGGGGTGGGCGTGGCCATGGCGGCAGCAGCTGCGGCTTAGAACCGGCTTGAATGAAACCCTAGAAAAAAATACTTCAATTATGTACCTCAACTATATTACTCCTCTTGCAATTGTGTGTGTACCCTTCTACCCTTTACTAAAAAAATAACTACGAATAGAATTACCATGCCTCTTTTTTGGGTATCCTAACTTCTCGATTTCAGAGGCGATTGGAGGCGACGGGACGCAGATGGACCCACCGACCATAGGCACACTAATCGCCTCTCATCGCCTCTCATCGCTTCTTATGTTCTAGGCCCACCGACCATAGACTCACCAATCCCCTCTCGTCGCCTCTCCAACTATTGTAAAAGTTCTCTTAAACATATTGTCCTAATTTTGTTAATTTATAGTCATGTATTTCTAACTTCTATTTTTGGATTTTTTTTTTATTGTAGTGCTTTGACTTAGGACTACCTAGATTCAAATTCTGGGTCCGCCACTGTATTCTCTTATTATAACTGGTACCCGACCATGATAATATATATATATATATATATACACACACACACAGTATCTATTCAAATATTAAACTGAACTATTGTAAGTCATGACACTTGTTGCTCTCCAATATACTGCCATTGTGATTAGGGGTGGGCATTCAGTCAGACCGAACCGAACCGGTCGGTTATTCGGTCATTTCCAAAGTTCAGTCATCTAAAAGTTGCGACCGATCGGTTAATTTTAAAACTCAGGACCGAGCAAGTTCGGTCTCATTCATGACTGAACTAGACAAAATAGCTACTAAATAGAAATATTTTTCTATTTCAAGGAATAAAATAACAACTTAACATATAGATTAAACAAAGTTATAAGAGTGATGGTTAATATAAACCCACTAAAATAAATATCATATCACTAATACTAGTCTAAAGTACACTTTGTGCCAATGAAATCTAAATTTTTGGTTATTTCGGTTACTCGAAGCATATAACCAAACTAACCGTAAAGAGTTCAGATCGTATATAATCGAGAATGAACTAGTGACTGAAAATGTCGGTCATGATCACTTCGGTCTCGGTCCTGGTCTCGGTTAGTTCAGTTCGGTCTTTGGTCTTCGGTCAATTATGCCCAGGGCTAATTATGATTAGTATATGGTACATAAGAAAGTTGCAATTTGTGACTTTCTTTTAAATTAGTTTAAGTGGAAGCATGAAACATTCAAATGTAGTTTTCACATGTAGAAATAACACACCTTGGGTGACACCTGAAGGAAAGACAGTCCTAGGAGCTGCACAATATACTTCTCACAGAGCTGCTGAATTGAGAGTAATTTTTTTGGCTTGATGAAACCCAAACAAATCCATTGGTAAATTAGATCTTTTCTAACTATCTTGTGTCCTTTTGGAAAAACTGCACAGTAGGTAAAGCATGGCTTCAAACTTTCATCCAAATAACTATAGCTTATCATCAAAGATGCAACAACTTGATTTGGCAAGGAGACATTTGAAGTAGGTTCATTCCAGATTTCATTGTCTTTCACTTTGATCCATTGGTCATAATTCATGTCCCGTAAAGTGAAGCCAAGAGATCGAGCTGCTAAGGCCACACCACCACACTTCTGAGCAATCTCCTTACCTATACATGCCAACTGTTCTTTGTCATCTCTGCAGTCCAAACCACTTCTTTGTTTTATTATATCCCAGCACATATCATTTGTCAAGGCTAGAATCTTGTATGGTTGAAGGTTTGTATGAATTCTCTCTGCAACACGTTCACTACGTGTTGTTACTAAAACAATTATATTGATGTCATCGTTGTATAGCATATCTTTCAACTCATGCAACTTGAACTGATCATCCTCCCATAGGTCATCTAGAACGATCATAATTTTCTTACCAGAAAGTAGCTTCTTGAGACAGCTATGTACCATTTGACTTTCATTAGCCTGGCTCTCTTTTTCAGAAATCTGTGAAATAATAGAGTCACTAATTTTATTCAAGTCAAATCTCTGGGGTACATCAACCCAAGCATGGGAATAATGTTTGAACTTTGGATCATTATAAATCAATCTTGCAAAAGTAGTCTTGCCAATGCCTCCAATACCATGTATAGGAAGGATAACGATCTTTTTTGACATGACCTGAAGTAAAGAAGTTATTATTTCATCTTTTTCTTGTGTCCTCCCGACAATATGTTCCTCTACTAGGTCTGATGATGTTTCTCGTGCATCAACAGGTTCCAGCTCACTGCAACCAATGCTTGACATAAAATTGATACCGTGTTGTCGACCTGTGATATCCTTTGGTTCTGCTCTCATCTCTTTGTTGCTGTTTTGCATTGCAGAAGTAGCGTGATATCCTTTCGTGGTAAGCTGCATGATTTTTATGTTAGTTATTTGAAAAACCAGAAAAGTCAATTATTAGTGTTAGTTTTTGGATCCACCTAGTTAATTTTCTTGTTGAACATGTCCATTTACACATTAATGGATTTTTAGTTCAAATAATAAGATTCATACTAAGAATTTGTTATCAATATATTTCAATTAATATTAGTCTTGTTGTCAAAAAATTAATATTAGTCTTCAAGCATCAATATTAGTAATAATTTACATCTTAGGGTGTCAATTCTGAATAACACGAACAATAAAATTATTATTTTTTTGTTAGAGGAAGTGGTGTTTATCCAAAATTTATATTCTCTCTCACACAAAGTAAGCTACAAACCATCGTTTTGTATACCAAAAACTACAATTTAATAAAGGAAATAAGGCAAAATGTTTTTTTTCAGCATGCAGAGAGCTTTGCGTCTATTTGATAGTTGTAAAAAACTTAAACTATGTCAGAAAACATATTTGTTATTTTAATGTATGCTTTTGCCAAGTATAGTTTATCAAAATAGTCATGAGTTGTGGTTCCATGTGCATATTATCCACTTTCATTATGAAAGTGTGATGATTGTCTTGTGACAATTGACCAAATTTTCATTAGGACATTTCATTTTAAGATAATGGAGGCAATATATTAGTGACGACAATTAGGTGTTCATCACTAAGAGTCTAAGACCAATCAAAAATCATCAAAACCAAGTCCAGCACTGTAACAACCCGAGTTTTTGAGTAAGCAAAAATACAAGCTTTTTAAAACTTTCCTACAACGTGTGAAGCATGTAGAGCTGGGTCAAAACCTAAGTCAAAGTTTTCCACTTCTCGACCTAACTTCAAAATTGGGACTTAAAAAAAAACTTTTCCAACAATTTCCTTGGCAAGTTGTTGACCAAGTCAACACCTTTGCAAAGGAATTTTCCTACACAAAATGTTTCTGAATAAAATAAAAGATTAGTTGAATTCGATTCGAACCACACTTGAATTCAATGAATGACTCTCAATCATGACTACTAATATTCCTAAAACGAAACCCTAACTCTCTCTCATCCCTAGTCAATAGGAAATTACAAATAAGGGTGTGTTTGCTAGGGCTTCTTGTTACTCTGGTTCCAGCTCCTCTCGTTTTTCATAAAAAATGGAGGAGCTAGAGCCATTTTGGAGAAGCCATACCGGAGAAGCATACTTTTGGCTATGTCAGTGCACACGCATACTTTTGGCAGCGTAGGCACCATGCTGGAGTGTGATCCTGTGAGCCCCTTAAGTAACCTCCAGGCCGAGGTAGTATGCGAGTGCTCCGAGATCACTCATGCGTCGATGTACACGCCTATGATCAGGCGCCCTTCTCCTTTTCCATGGGTGTACATCCCGTGCTCGTTGATGCAGCGGCTAAAACCGAGCTCCAACAATGAAGCATCGAGCTTTTGGTTCCATGCGTGTGGAGCTTGACGGAGACCATACAGCGCCTTGTGGAGTTGGAGCAATTTGTGCTTGTGCTTGTCATTGACGAATCCTGGCGGCTGCTGAATGTCACTTCCTCTTGGAGTTCGCCATTCAAGAACGCCTACTTCACATCCATGTGATCAACGGACCAGCCAGAGTGCACCGATGGCGAGGAGCAGGCGCACCGACTCCAAATGAGCGACGGGTGCGAACACCTCTTCAAAGTCGATGGTAACACGTTACACGTAGCCCTTGGCAACGAGGCACTCTTTGTACCTGATGATGTTCCCGTTCTCGTCGCGCTTGACTTTCTACCCACTTCATGCTGATGGCGCGCTGGCTGCAAGGAAGCTCCACCAGCGACCAGGTGTTGTTGTTGCGAATCGACTTCCACTCCTCCATCATGGCAGCCCAGTTTGGGTCGCCGTCGGCGTCCTTCAGAGTTCTGGGCTCCTCCACGCTGACGGCGTGCAGCTCAACTTCCTCGACGTGGCGGCTTGCCAGTCCGGGTACCACATCTGTGCCGAGAATGTCGTCGAGCGTCCTATACCTGTGGTCCACTCCTTCGTCGTCGTCTGCGTCAAGGTTGTCATCGGCGTTTAGTGGAGTCGCGAACTCGACCTGCGTCCCCGTAGGAGCAATTGGAGTTGCGGAGGGTGAAGAAGGTCTGATTGCACAGTTGGTGGCGCGAGATGGGGTGTCGTCGGAGTAGGCTGTTGCGGTGCAGTACGTTGGGGTCGTACTTCGTACTCCTGCTCGACGGTGAAAGGCTCCAGGCTGAAATCAGCAGAAGTGATGTCCCAGTCCCACCTTTCGTCCTCGTCGAAGGTGGCGTCGCAGTAGATGATGACATGAGAACTGATGGGGTCCTAGAAGCGGTACTCCTTGGAGTTGGAGCCAGTTTCATAGCTGATGAAGACCACCTTCTGCTCGCGATCGTCGAGTTAGGAGAGGTGTGGGCGGAGGCACCTGACATAGGCAACACACCCGAACACCTTCAGGAAGTGTACACAACTTCTTCCCGTGCCACGCTAGGTACGGGGTCTTCCCAGCGAGCGCACTTGTCGGCACCCGATTCAGCAGGAACAGAGCGTTGTGAACCGCCTCACCCTAGAACTATGATGGCATTCCGCTCACAGAATGCTTCGGACCGTTCCCACAATCATCTGATTCTGGCATTCCACAACACCGTTTTGTCTTGGGGAGTACGGCGCCGAAAAATGTCCCTGGATCCCTTCACCTGGCAATGTTCACCAAACTCGATGGAAGTGAAGTCACGCCCATTGTCGGTGCGAAGCACATTGAGCTTCTTGTCAGATTCTCACTCGACGCGGGCCTGGAAGGCCATGATCACCGCCGGTGCATCCGCCTTGGTGTGCAGGAGTGTGAGCCACATATAGCGGCTCATGTTGTCGACGAGCAAGAGGAAGTGGGCATTCCCGGCTTGGGTTGATGGTGAGATCGGGCCCACAGAAGACACCATGGACCAGCTCAAGCTCCTCCTAAGCCCAGTACTTGGTGTCTTGAGGGAACGGTGTGTGCTTCTGCTTCGCCAGCACGTAGTCCTCGCACACTTGCTTGATGCGGTTGATTGCCGGCAGCCCGCGCACCAGGTCCTCACGTCCCAGCTTTTGCAGCGATTGGAAATTGAGATGCCCGTACCGCTCATGCCAGCGCCAAGCGACGCCTCCGACACGAGCAGTGAGGCAGACGGGTGCTGCGTGTTCATGTCGAGGTCGTAGAGCCGGCACGGTGATCGGGCAACCTTGGCGAGGAGTTGGTGGCGCAGGTCGTATAGCAGCAGTGTCCGGACTCGATGTTGACCATGTACCCATCCTCATCCATCTGTCCAATGGTGAGGCGCGGGATGTAGTAGACACCATCGAAGTGGCAATGTTCCTCGGACTTGCAAGCCAAGAGTATGGTGCCCTTTCCTTCAATGGCAACCACCGATCCATCTCCAAACTTGACAGTTTTGGAGATGCCGGTGTTCAGCTCGGCGAAGACGTTCCGTGACCCCATCATGTGGTTCGTCGCGCTGGTGTCGAGCACCCAGTGGCGAGGTCCCACAGCCTCCTTCTCTTCCTGGCTGTTGAGGTGGAGGACTTTGCGTTCGACGAGGTGGACCCATATCTGCGGATTGATAGCAGACGACAATGGCCTTGGAGGCGAAGAGGATTTGGTCAGCGCGGTTGCCTCGTCTTCCGTCATGATATACATCAGCGCCCCTTCTTCTTCTTGTGCCTGCGTGACGTGGGTCACGTCCTTCTTCTTTCCGCGATAGTCTTTAGCCCAGTGGCCAGTTTTGCCACAATTCTTGCAGTGATCACTAGGTGGTGGCCTCCTGCCACCGGCGTTCTTGGCTCCCACGCTCTGGCCGTCGTGCCCATCACGTGATGAGGATCCTACACCGCCACGCCTGCGTCCGTGCCCTCGGCACTTCCCGTGGGTGTTGGAGCCTGCGCTGCCACCGGAGTTCTCCTACTCATAGCATGCCTTGCAGTGGGCCTCCCAGTCTTCCTCGCAGAGCATCAGGCACCCCACGGCGTCTGTGATCTGCTTCGGCTTGGTGCGCTCCTCGAACACGCGCAGTCGCCCAACCAGCTCCACGATCGTCATGGCGTTCAGGTCGAGGAACATCTCAAGAGAGACGGCGGCCAGGTTGAGCTTCTCAGGAACCACATGCAGCAGCTTTTTCACTACCTCAGCGTCGGTGATCTGGTCACCAAGGGAGTGTAGGCCGTATGTTGGTGGCGAGCGCAGTGATGCGGATGCCGAACTCTTTGATGCTCTCGCCTTCCTTGAAGGAGATGTTTCCGAATTCTCGGCGGAGCTGCTGCGCGCTGGCGTCGCGGGCGCTCATCGCCAATCCGCAGGTTCTTGACCGCATCCCACGCCTCCTTCACCGTGTCCTTGACGGCAAGCGTTCCCCAGAAGTCAGAGGGAACCGAGCGCAGGAGACCGACCATCCCTGTCCGATCGTCGTGGTCGCCGACTACATCACGGACAACTTCCCAGACACCGAAGACTGGAAGTTTACTTTCATCACCAGCGCCCACTCTAGATAGTCGGTCCGCGCGAGCATCGGCCATGCGACATTGGGGTTCGGCTTCTCGATGACACGCTTGATGACGCGCGGCCCGGCGGCCCAGGTGCAATGTCGACGAGTGCGCGAGGGCTCGCGATGTTGTCGCGAGCGCGATGACGGAGGACTCTTCTTCTTGCCCGAGCCATCACCAGTGAGCACCTCCTTGGGGGGCGGCTACATGGCGATGGCGGACCTCGTTCTGATGCCAATTGACAAAATCCCGATGTCTTCCTCCTTACAATGTCTTCTACTTCCTCTGTCCACACTGACTACGCTACGGCATAAGCATACGTGCCCGCTGGCTATCGTTGCTCCCCATGCGCTCGCTCCCAAAGGCTGCCGCAGCATCTTCACACACTCGGCAGCCACGTAGAACTAGCAGGCACCGCTTCCACCCCTTTACACACTCGCAAGCTATGCCACTCCCTATACGCTCAGGGAACCCCACCTACTACTCACATGTTTGTCCACCGGCACCACCTCTCTCCCACGCGCAGTCGTGCGATGAATGAGTCGAGGAGATGCCAGTGATATTCGAGTTGTGACCTTCAACTCGCCATATGGAGCAATGTAATGTAAACTCGCCATGGAACATCTGCGTAGCACATCCCTATACTCGCCGCAGCCGCAGGCATTGAACCTGTGCACACACACGTTCCCGAATATTTACAAAATATTCTGTGTGCGGATATGACATCCCAAATATTGGAGCCAAAGCCTCAGAAATAACCCATCTGACTTGATCCCTCCACTCAAAGACATGCTAATCGAAACAATCACATGAGTGCGCATGTAGTAAAATTTAGTTCATGACCTAGATATATAACTATATGCTTTTACAAGTGATTAATTACCTTGCCAGTGTCAGCTTCAATCTCATTCAGCTTCTCTATGATATTCACAATATTGGGCCTTTTGAAGCTATCATCCTCTAAGCATCTCAATGCTATCTGAGTGCATGTCACTACTTGGTGACAGTATGCTTTGAGCAAGGAGTCAATACTGCTTGTTGCTTGTAATCTTTGTTGCCAGTTTTTGAGAACCTGATAAATAATCAAACTGTCAAGCTTGGTTGATACTTTTTTGATATAAATCTGAAATAGTATTTGATTAAAAAATGGTCTTGTAAGTGTATTATTTCTCACTTGATCTATAAACTCATCGGAAGGCATGTCTAGACATTGGGGGTAGCCCGCAGGTCCTGACACTACCCTTATTATTACCACACCCAAGCTGAATATGTCAAACTTTCCAGAGATTTCTCCTTTGTCAATGTATTCTCGTGGCTGGTACCCACTGCATTGCATCAAACACAATGAAATTTTCAGGCAAATGTTTTTCTTTTATTAGAAAGGGTATATATATTCACTTGAGGCATTCAACTTACGGTGTTCCATAAGGTTTGGATGTGGTTCGTGCTAGTTCTTCACCAAAGATCCTCGACACACCAAAATCTGCAATCTTTGGCAGCATATCCTCATCTAGTAATATATTGTCAGGTTTTATGTCTAAGTGGTAAATAGGTTTTTCCAGATCCTTATGAATATACTTTAGGCCCTCACAAATCCCCTTGATTATTTTGAAACGAGTTTGCCATTCAAGCTTAAGTTCACAAGATTTATCTGCAATAGTAAACAGAGAGATTCTTAATCAATTGCAAATGTAAAACACAAATCTCTTCCAAGACATACTGAAATGGAGCGGCATCGTACCATAAAGATGTTTGTGAAGGCTACCATTTTGCAAATACTCAAAGCAGAGTGCTATGTGCGTCTCATCAACTAGCACCTTATTTCCATCGGGCATGAAAAAAGGTTTTTTCTCTGTTTCATAACAATATCCAAGAACCTGCACAATGTTTGGATGACTAAACTTCTTGAGGTTATAGAACTCATTCTGGAACTTCTTAGGGTCTAGTTTGGGGTCAATAATCTTCAGCGTCTTCACAGCAACATCTTCTCTGTTTTTAGTTACTCCCTGCAAAATTTAGGCCGTCAGTAGTCGGTACAAGTTGAACCCCTTTTTGTACGTACTACTTATATTCTATTAGATTTTGTTTAGGAAATGCATGTGTTAGCTTTGTTTTGTTTGCTCGTTGACGGTATTACCACATCCGAGTATGGTGCGGCAAGAAAATTTGTTGTCCACATAACACAATACTACACAAGGCACTAGGTGTGTTGGCCAGACTTAATTATTTGCAGTACATACATGTTAATGAAGTTCCCAGATCTCACCTTGTAAACCACTCCGAATGCTCCTTGACCAAGTTTCCGCTCCTCCGAGAAACCATCTGTAATTTCCCATAAAAATTGAAATGATAGATCCTCTAGTTCCATAGTAACTGCCCTGAAGATATACATGATAGTACAAATTAAAGACGACCCCACATGTGAGGACAAAGAAATACTTGCTACTCCCTCAACTCCATCCCAAATTATAAGTCATTATACGAATCTTGAAGAGTCAAAGCACAACTTTGACCAAATTCATATAATAAAGTACTGATATTTATAATATCAACTAAGTATCATTAGATTCTTCATCAAATATATTTTTATAGTACACTTATTTAGTGTCATAAATCTTCATATTTCTCTCTATAATTTTTATTAAAGTTAAAATGTTTTGACTGTCCAAGATTCTTAAAATGACGTACAATTTTGAACGGAGGGAGTACATTTTTACAAAAGTAACAATAAAAGGTTTGTGCTGGTACAAAGACCCTTGGGCTGGCTGGCGTGACGATTCAAAGCTCCTGCAAACACTGATGGATTAGGCCAGCAAATGAGTTATAGCTTACAACGGACTGAATATGATAGCAAAGGCTACAGCCCTTTGAGGCGAACAATGTGCGTGCAAGATCAAGGATGGAACCTGGCGTGACAATGTGGAGCAGCACCGACGAAGGGACTGCTTCGCCCTGGGGGATCCTTGATGGGACTGGAGACAATAAGAGAGGAGAGATTGAAGTTGACGCGCAGATAGGGTACAGGCAGTAGGAGAGGGCGAGAGGCACTGGTCCTGGTCATAATTGTAGATTAGAACAGATGTAAACTTGTTAGTAGTGGATCATAAAGGCAGTCTCAGAGAAAGGTTTCACCTCACACTTTCCAGCTATGAAATTTAACCTGAAATGAGTCTTTCTCTCAATGAATGGATTCATTGCACAGTTTCATGCGGTTTTTTATAGCCTGTATTGTGTCCCATCGATGTCTCTCTCTTTTTCCTCTCTTTCCTATCACACATGTTCTGTGCATGCATCCCATGAAACGACCAAACCCTCTCAGTGCAAGTTTCATGCAGTTTCTGATATATTGGAAACAACGTCAATACGTTTCTTAAGGATGAAACGTTTTCCTTATCTCTCCTCTTCATTTCATAAAAGACTCCAAATTGCTCATGTTGCACACCATTTAATATGCATGAAACCCACCATGAAATCCATTGAGACTGGCCTTGGGGTGACAGGCTAGTAGTAGACGGCTAGCCAGTTTGGACATGGGAATGGGCTCGTTTCTCACACAAGATACTTGAACTTGTATTAGATGGCTACCCAGTTAGGACATGGGAATGAGTTCCATTTCTCATTTGAGACACCAGAATTGGTGCCAAAAACATACAGCCTCCAAAAAAATTTGATACTCTACTTTCAAATGCAGCTTTCTCTTATTCCAGTAGTGTGCACCTTTTTCTTTTCCCAATACATCTCTATCTTTATTTCTCTGTCTCTCTCCTTGTTTTTTATGCACAACACCTTTTCACTTCCACTTAATTCTCGTGTCCATACCTAAAGCATCATCTATTCTAGGACAAAGCGATTATTAATGATCAATTTGGTGTAGAATCGGCTAGAAATGTTCAAAGAGTGACCAGTTTTGCCTACATGAGTAAAACTCCCAAAACCCAATTCTACTTGATTCTGGTTACCCTTTTGTATTTAATAAATATTTTTTGTTACCATTTTAAATGCAACAAGTTAAAATGGGTTTTAGTTAAATTGTTCATTCACGAGAAAAAGGTTCTAAATTTTTTGCAGTATATTTTAAATATTACTTTCTGTAAAAAATGATTTTGTGAATTAGAATTCAATATACTGGCCAAACAGCCTCGTACTATGATTCTGACTTATCATTAAAAACGTTTCCTGATAAAATAACCCGAAACAACATTTATATGAGAATCTAGATTTCTATCCAACGCTTTCTAAGAAACATGTTGAAACTGGACTAGTGTGTTTCATTTCAACTAAGTGGGCCTAATCTTGTGCATCGTTATTGGTAGTCTATGAATCCATGAAAACTCGAATAGAATTGTGCACTGATGAAAGGTCCTTGTTTGGTTTTGGTAATTGAGTGACAACTTAGGTGGACTAATTGTGTTTGAGTGATGATTATACAGGTGATTAGTCCACAGGTACATATGTGTGAGCAACTATGCCATGGTGGTGGAAATGACTTGGAGATGTTGCTTAGCTCACACATGTGAAGGTGAAAGAGCTAAACGCATGAGACATGACATAGAGTCATGTGGCTAGGCGGAGAAGATCAAGACATGACTTGGCGGCGTTGACGGACCGGTTGTATGTGTGAAGTGCAAGCTAGTGGGCTTGGTGCCGATAGACCAATGCAATGGTGAAGAGCAAGTAAAATCGAGGATCGATGGACCAAAAGCCATGTGATGATATGAAGTGGATCATATCATTGTTGAGGTGTTGGTGCATGTATTGCTACGGCATCGACCACGGAGTTGGAGAAGGAGATGGAGAATGGAATGGAAATGCTCAAGGCAAAGGTATAACCAATAGGGCATTTCATTTCACCGGTCTAAGTTAAGTAGAGAAGTGTTTGACCGGATTTAGGATAGAGAGTCGTACGATAAAGAGGGGAAATCTTTATTTGCATCGGTTATCTAGTGCCACTAAGTGTGAGTCTCATTTGCATATGCCTAAACGCTTAGTGACGTGGTGAGATTAAGCCTGAAAAAATATTTGTGAAAAGATAACTTAAGTGCCATAATTTTATTGGAATATCTTGTTAAAATTTGGCATTTTGAAAGGCCTGGAAAGGTGCAGAAATCACCCAGTTGCAACCACCAGTTGGAAGCAGTTGCAACCAGTTGAGAGCTGCTGAAAAATTAAGTTGAAAGTAGCTGCAACCAGTCGGAACTAGTTGCAACCAGTTGAGGGCTGCTGAAAAACTAAGCTAAAAGCAGTTGCAACCAGTTGGAACGAGTTGCAACCAGTTGAGTTCAGCTGAAAATAAATTTGAATCATGAGAGAGGAGTTGCAACCAATTGGAACCAGTTGTAACCTGCTAAGAGAAGCTGAAAAATGGAGTTGGAAGTAGTTACAACTAGCTAAAAGCAGTACACGTGAACATGCATATTCGTGCATATAATTTTGGATGTGCTCATGTGGTTGAAATTAATTGCTTGCATGTGCTAGTGTATATGTGCACATACACTTGCATGCATGCAAAAGGAGAACATGTTTTCTCCAGCATGTGCTAGTGTGCATATACACATATATGTTTGCATGCATGCACTAGCAAATAAAAAGAGGAGCATTTACTGTGTACATGCAAGGGGTGCATGCTGCTGCTGCTTGCTATTACTTGCTATCCACTTTTTGCAAGAGAAACACGAGAGAGTGGGAGAGCAGAATAGCATTGATTTGCACTGAGCTTCCAGGAAATTTCGTATGAGCCATTGCTGCTGCTAGCTCTGCAGCACGTTCTCGCAAAAATTTGAGAGGCACCGTTTCTGCCCGTTGGAGAGAGCCGTTGGGGCAGTGCTGCTGCAGGCTGTGCGTTGGATCTGGGAGGGGATAAAGTGTGTGCCTCTCCCTTCTCTGTGGTACACAACTCTCTGGTTCCTCACTCTAACAATTGCAAGAACAAGAGCTAGGCTTCTTCCTCTCCTCTTTCTCTCCCATGATTTGAGCTGAAATTTCAAAGAGAGATCGAGTACCCTGTGTGGGTGTGTATCAGGGATTAAAGATCCACCTCCTCCCTTCCTCTCCCTCTCAAAGGTTAGTGCGAATTTTTGAGAGAGGTTGAGAGACCTAGTGTGTGCATTTCGAATTTGCATTTGGTGGCACTAGGAAATCATTGTGATTGGGGATTTCTTATTACTCTTGGTGATTGCCATCACCTAGACGGCTTGGAGGCTGTGGAGGATTGTTGAGTGGCTTGGTGATTGTTGCCACCTTCAATCGATTGGATTTGTCAGGGGATGGAGCTCACCCGACGGGAGTTCATAAAGAGCATCACTGGTAGAGCGAGACGTGAAGAGCGACAAGTGGTCCGGCCAGATCGAAGAGCATATGCTTGCGGGCGCCCCACGTGGGGGTGGTGACTTGTGGTGGGCCACCTCTTGCTAGAGGATCGGCGGCAACCTTGGAGCTTGTCTCAACGGAGGATGGAGCTTGTGGCAAAAAGTGAACGTCCAGGAAATAAATCACCGCATCAACATCTTTTCATCATTCACGGCGGTTTCCTCCCTTCTACATAAATTATTTATTTTGTGCATTATTTTACCTATGTAGTTGTAAGTTGCTCTTGTGAGATCGGTTAGCTTGTGTAGCTTGCCACTCACGTTCTTAACTTGTATAGCTTAGAACTAGTGTCTTTATTAGTTTATGTAGCTAATCAAGTTGTGCTCCTTGATTAGAATTGTGTATCCTTGTCATTCAATACGTAGTGAGCTTAGGTGCTTAGTGCATTTTTGCTTGCTAGTTGGTAGGAGTTCTCTGGTGCTTAAAGTACTAGTACTTAGGTTTGTCTGACCTTGCGCTAGAACAGTTTAGGGAAGCTCAAGTTAGGCTTGCACGTTTGTTTATTGGTAGGATCTTTTACAATGTGCTTAGAGTCTTAGTTAGAAGGCTGAATTGTTGTTAGAACCGAATAAGTTTTATATCTGCTGTGATTAATTTTTGTTCGAACTATTCACCCCACTCTAGTCCATCATCTTGACCCTCCTCGTGGTATCAGAGCCGAGGTCTTTCATTTAGCGATCTTAACCGACCCGAGAGGATGGCGACTTATGGGCTAGATGTTGATTGTCCATACACATTTGATGACACACACTTTGCACGTTGAAGAAATTGTATGGAATGCAATATTAATTTTATTTCTCCTCAAATGTGGTGGATGGTAGATGTAGTCTTTTCTTATGCAATTGATCGAAAGAACATAATCAAAGCGCAACAAAACTACTTACATCTAGATCGCCAAGCAATTAACATGTTTTATAGATCTTTAAATGATAGCATTTTTGGAGAGATCATGGACTTTGAGACATCCCATGAGATTTTGGTGTTTCTCATTGAGAAGTACGTATAGCAAGCTCTCTGATGATGATGAAGCCAAAGAACAAAAACTTGGTGATAGAGTTGAGGAAGTTGAGCACATCCACAACTCAGTGATTGTGGAGGAGTGCTCCTCCTCAAGGTCAAGTGAGGAAGATGATGATTCTACCTCAAGCTCACTTGACGATGGCTACGAGAGTGATGCATCCATAAGCTCATCATCCTCATCATATAGCTACACGTCACTCGGTGGCGGTAAGGTAGCACTTGGTAATGTGATTATTGATTGTGATGATCCAAATTTTGAGGTTGTGTGCAAATTTTTTATTGCTTTAGAAAATGAGATGAATAAAACAGAGAATCTAACAAATGAAAACTTATTTCTAAAGAACACATGTGAACAACAAAAGCATCTTTAAAATGGTCTATATCACTACCGATGCGTGGCTGGAACCGGCAGTCATATGCACCTCTACTGCCGGTTGTGGCCGTACCCCAACCTTTTTTACTCTTCTCAGAGGATGCACGAGCACTGATGGTTCATCACTGCCGGTCCATCAAAATCCGGCAGTGATGGGCCTGCAGTGATGTTTAAATCTGTAGTAACAGGAAAAACAAGAAAGTCCAAATAGAAAATTATATCTTCTTTTTTAGATGTTTCATACGTAATTTTGGGATGAGTCACTGCTACAAATTTGAACATCACTGCCGACCCATCACTGCCGGATTTTTACAAACCGGCAGTGATAATACTTCTCGACACATCACATGAACTGGCAGTGATATTCGGATCACCACTGCTGGTTCACATCACTGCCGGTTCTAGCCACGAGCCGTCACTAAAAATAGACATCACTGCCGGTTCTAGCCACGAACCGCCACCGATACTATCATTGCCAGTTCGTGGCTGAAACCGACACTAATAGGTTGCTCGAAAAAATTCATAACATTCTCATATGGTGTCAGATGAAGATGAACTTTATATCAAAGTTATAGTACTTTTTGAGATCTACAAGTTTTTAGTTGACAATCACTGCCGGTTCTAGCCACGAACCGCCACCGATACTATCATTGCCGGTTCGTGGCTGAAACCGACACTAATAGGTTGCTCGAAAAAATTCATAACATTCTCATATGGTGTCAGATGAAGATGAACTTTATATCAAAGTTATAGTACTTTTTGAGATCTACAAGTTTTTGGTTGACAATGTTTTCATTTGAAATCATCTGTCCAACGAAAATTATGTTTATTTTAAAATTTTGAAAATTCAAAGATTTTAAATAACCTCGGATAGAGAAACTACCAAAATAAAAGTTGTAGATCTCGAAAAGTTATGAAACTTTGTAGTTGATAACTTTTTTATTTGAAATCATCTTGCCAGCGAAAAATACATTTGAATTTGTCAAATTTAAAATTCAAATTTTATAAATGACCTTGGACGGAGAAACTTCCTACCTAAAAGTTGCAGATCTCGAAAAGTTATGCAACTTTGTAGTTGACAACTTTTTCATTTGAATTCGTTGAGGGTTCCAAATACTCAATTCAAAAATTGGATGAAAATAGAATGAGGTGGACGAATATCTCAATTGGACACAACTGTCCTACAGGTGTAGTGGTTAGGGAAGGAATGCATGAAGCATGAGGTTGTGGGTTCGAGTGCTGGTGGCCATGAAGTGCTCGTTTTGTCGCGTGAAAAATCGCGTGACTTTTTTAAAAAAAATATATTTGCTCTTTTTTTTGGTCATTTTATGTGTTTCCGAGTGACCTTATCACTCATGAGGGGGGCACATCACTGCCGAATTAGTTCTGCCGGTTCAAAACCCGGCAGTAAAGGGGGGGTTTAACCGACGGTGATAAGGAAATATGGCGTAGTGAATTGTGCCAACTTTTAATATAATTCCCTTTCTCTAGTAGAGAAAAAAAAGAAAGATGATCTTTAAAAGGGAAAGGCAGAGCTATACCTATCTTACCACCAGCCTCCTTGTTGTAACGCTGTGCTCTTCTTTGCCTCTGCAAACAGCGAAGAGCTGTCTAACAACACCAACAAGAAAAGCCGATCAGTATCATGCCATCAGACATGCTCCAAACGCGCAGATTCGAGACCTGTGTTTGGAGCAACGAGCTCAGATGGTGATGATAACGATGATGACCAAATAGATCCAACGAGCTTAAGGGGAGCACAAACTATGAACCTACCGTATGACTGGAAGAAGGAGCCGCTGCCTGCGGAAACGTCCTTTCTTCTTCCCTTTATGCTTCGGGAATCGAGGCCTGAGATGCATGCTGTCTACTCTGTAGTAGGTGTTGATGACGCGGATATATTAAATAATTTTATACACTCACCGTGAGACCCGGCGGTCTAATTTGAACCTGATGGTGCGTCGAATCTAGTCTAGTAGTGGAGTAATACCCTACGAAAATACATTTGACCAACAATCTAATGATATAGTTGATATTATAAATATTATTATCTTATTGGTCAAAATTAAGATGTTTTGGCTCTCCAAAATTATTAAAATAGCTTACAATTTGGAATAGAGGGAGTACGTATAATAAAATATAAACTTGACCCACTCGAAACCATAAATCTTCTTAACTTTTCATGAAACATAGCTTTTGCTATGTACTTATATATATTATATACCTCTAGGATATATTTTATGTCAATGATAATATAATGAGTTAGCTATTGCTGCTGAATTTGCCATGGTTTGGCCTAATGTTAAATCGAATGAATTCTAAGACTCATACTAGTGCAATAAACAATTAGCTTCGTATGAAAAAATTGACTGGAGATTGAATCCACTTGAGTATATTGCTATCGTATGCGCCAGCAGTCGTGACTTGTGAGGTTAAGAAAAGTAGGTAGCCATATTTCAGCATCCGTGCTGCGATGCGATATAAACGGTGTGGCACTAACAAACGCCTAAGCCATAACCTAAACGGTGTGGCACTAACAAAAAAAAATACATCACAAAATTCAAAGCGAGAAAAATAGAAATTAGGAACAAGCGTTGCAAATAAAGAACATGGACATGAAGAGCTACTTGTTTGTCGATAAAAAGTTAATAACATGTAAGACTAGATCGAGCGCGCACGGAGAGCGTGGTGGCATCGAGATCAGAATTATTGTTGCCTCAAGGATGCACTGAATCATGTGCAGCTAGTTAACCCATCGGTGTCACCGTGTGAGAGGTACGTTCACCATGTTCCTCGCCTCATAGTTTATTTCTGTTGCGGCCGGCGGTGATTCCATCCTCATCCTGCTCATATGAAATGAAAAATTGGGGAGCTCCGAACTTCACGGTGGATTGGTGGTTGCAACAAACATGGAGATGAGGACCCGCTTGTATCTCGGGTCTCCGCAGTACTTATATAATTTAATTTGAGATTCCGAGAAGACATGCCTCTGGTTTCCTGGTCGCACAGCGAGTTTCCTTTAAGTAGCGCAATGCGTGTTTTTTTGAGACAAGAGGAAAAATCTAGGAACGGTTACTCAAGTTGGCAGGTGGTGTCAGGTAGGTAGGTTCTAAAACTTTTAAAGTGATAATTGTGGGTCTCTAAACTTGACAGAGAGTGTTATCTAGGTTTTAAACTTTTAAAATGATCACCGTGTATTCCTAAACTTGGCAGACTATGTTATGTAGATCTCAAATACTGTAGCTAATTTTGGCAGAGAATTTAAAAAATAAAATCTCATTTCGGAGTACATTCCTTAGAATATTCCAAAAATTGTATATTTTTCATATTATCTCGGATGAAGATGATTTTTTATATAAAAGTTGTAGCTCTCGACAGGATCTATAGCTTTCTAGTTTTGAGTTTTTTAAGGTTCTTAAGATGCTAAAAGAAATTAAATAAATTTTCAGCAGTATAATAATCACGTACAATTTGTCGCCTTGGATAAATCGTATTTTTCTTATATGCTATCAAATGGCGATACTTTCTATGTGAAAGTTGTAGCGTTCGAGGAGATTTACAACTTTCTAGTTTTGAGTTTTTTAATCTATGGTATTTACTATAAAAATTTAAAATAAAAAACTACAACGCATGAACCAAAATGAGTGGTTTACTTTTTTTAACATTTTAATGATCTCAAATTAAAAAACTTAAAACTAGAAAGTTATAGATTTCATCGAGCGCTATAACTTTTATATAGAAAGTATCTCTATTTGATAATATATAAATAAGATATGATTTTTTTCAAGCTGACAAGCGCTTATACGTGATTAATATACTATTAAAAATTTATTTAAATTTTTTAGCATCTTAATGACCTCAAATTAAAAAAACTTGAAACTCATAAGTTGTAGATATCGTCGAGAGCTGTAAATTTTATATAAAAATCATTTTCATGTGAGTTGCATAAAAAAGATATAATTTTTGGAATAGTCAGCAGATTGTAGCTACAGTACCCAAATTAGATTTTCCGTTTTAAAATTTTGTGCCGAAATTAGCTACATTATTTGGGACCATCTTGAAAGTGTATGACCTATACGACACACATTTGAATGTTCGAGGACCTAAGTGACACTGCCTGCCAACTTCAGACACCACTCGTGGATTTTCCTCTTTAGACAATGTGGTAACCTGATCCGTTTTCATAGTGTTGACACCTGAACTGGACAATACACAGTAGGTGCTAGGTCACACGAATTGCGTAGGGAATGAAACGGCGTGAGCAGCAGAGGCTGCAGAAACAGCCCTTGCCGACTTTGCAACCCGGCCGAGCCGCCTCACCCGGCCTAGCCGATTCCAGGAACCGGCTGAGTCGTCTTCCTCGGGTTTCATCGGGAAGGTGGAAATCTAAACCTTAGTTGTCGGGACGACCGATAACTCGCCGCAGAGGACATTTTTAGTCGATGAAGCGCTCGTCCTTCGCCGAAGAACTCCCGAACACCCCTCGGAAAGGATCCATCGGAGAGATGCACGTGGAGGTTGCCCTACCACAGAGGCCGCCTACAACGCCAACCAAACTCGCGGAGAGTCAAGCCGAATAGAGGGATACAGATGAACCACCGCGAGATCTACTTTGTAGATGTGTTTTGACAATTGAATGGTTAAGATCTCAATCGGCCATGATCCTCTCATATATATATAGGGGGTGGTCTTATCCTAGTAGAAAACACGCATTAGGGTAAGTCTCCAAGTCTCCCACGTCACAACATTGCCAAAAATCGATCTAATCCATTAATCGGTTCGGACTCGACCAAACCCGGCCAAAGCAGGTTCAAACCCGGCCAAGTCAGGTTTCACGGGGCCTTTGGGGTGACACGTGTCCTGCCGGCGGGCCCGGCACAGGGGCCAAACCCCGCCTAGCCTATTTTCATGATGTGTCCAAATTTGATCGCCAACATATGCCCTCTATTTTCAGGCGAATCAATGTATATAAACCTGAAAACACCAGTAAAACTAAACGGCAACGATACTTAACCCAACGGCTGTTTAGCGACTAAGGGCGAAGTATACACCGACAATTTTTTGTTCTAAGGGCGATACATGTACCGGCTATTATTTGGAGAGCACTTAGGCTTCTTGCCAAACACTTAGAAAGTGTTTTTTTTTCAAATACCTCCCATTGATTGCTCTTAGAGACGATCACTTTGCAATGTCTCTAGTATATAAGAATTACCGAATATTACCTTGACCACTTTGTAAGGACTTTCCCAACTATGTGACCACTTGCCGAACTTATTGCTCTTTGTTCCAAATGGTAATATTGTCTTCCATACTAATTCTCCAACTTGAAACGACTTGATTTTCACTTTATTATTATAAGCTCTAGCAACT
The DNA here is from genome assembly GCA_038502445.1 of Eremochloa ophiuroides. Lineage (NCBI taxonomy): Eukaryota > Viridiplantae > Streptophyta > Magnoliopsida > Poales > Poaceae > Eremochloa > Eremochloa ophiuroides. The sequence goes on from JAHLJS010000007.1 coordinate 28,753,841, forward strand.
CTGGCTTTATCCTTTTCTATCTCCTTTGGAGCCATTAATCTTTTGTCGGTCACTTTATCAATATTATAACTCATAAAAGGTCATGTCTGGTTAACCTACTAAATTGAATTAAATAACATTGTGCATGATCCCTAGCTAATACCATGCCATGAGAACGTTTTTATTGGATGTCTCCGAAGAGACATGCCATGAGTATGTTTGCTAAACATGCGCCACGGCTAAGTCGAGCGTTGCAACTAAATCTTGGTAGGGTAAACATCTTGCCTTATCTCAAATAAATATATATCACATTCATTATATACGGAGCATACTCATAAATAGGCCTCCCCAAAATATGTCAATTCAAATCTATACCTACTAATAAAACGAGAAGATTTCTTCTCCTGTTTTTCTTTCGTCCGGCAACCCTCCCATGTCCGTGTTGCCTACGTGAAGTGGGGGATGCTGTGTGTGATTTTAGGCTGGTTTGCCCGATGCCACGGCTCACGTGGCCATTTCACCAACGTCTCTAGCTGCTTGGCTTCACGGTGTAAACGCTCAATACTTGCCCGGTTGACTTTAGTACCATACGGTAAAGCGAGGAAGGACAATCAGGTGAGATGCAAATAAAATAAGAGATATTCTGCTAAAAAAACTCATATCTTTCTTGGCTTTTTTGCAAAGATGTTGATATATAAGTCAAACACGTATAATAATTAATTTTTTTCTAGATTGGTTACAAAACCAATTTGAGTTAATGAAAGTTTATTTTGACACTCTCCATCTGTAACGCACGGTCACTAACAATTGAGTTGATGAAAAATTATTTTGATATTCTTCTGTTACAACGCACGGGCACTTTTGCTAGTAAATAATAAACTAAATAGAATTAGTTGCTTCATGTCAAATCCGGAGCCGTGACGGTTCGTAATAATGGGCCTGCCATGGTGCCATGGTAAAATAAATAATAAAATGTTGCAAACATATGAACTTAGCCCAGAATAAATAGGTTTTGTCATTTATTTCCAAATGCGTCATCCTTGACCAGCATAAGTGATTACACCAAAATTTGGGCGGATCATGGGTGGTCGTCGCGAAGAGGAAATAGTCGATCGGAGTATCAGATCGGATATGTGCTGATGTCCTGCAGAAGCCAGGTTGGTCAAGGAGCGGATTGGATGATTAAGCATGACAGGCAAAGATACGCGTCCATGCCAGCTATAGCAAAGCAATAATGAAGAGGGCCCACAGAAAAGGAAAGGAAAGGCTAGGCTCCGAGTTACCTTAGAATTAGAAAGTTTTGTTATTTCCTTATTCCTAGCTAGGATTTTTCTTTCGGTTGGGATTTCCTTTTCCAGTCCTCGGTTTGGGGAGATAAACTCACGGTACCACAAGACAAGATATGAGCCGCACCATCAAGCTGGCTCGGCCTAGAAGACGAAAGCGTGCGGTGCAAGACACTGCACCGCACGGTTATTATACCAACTTAGATAGTTTACTTGTAACATTGTCCCTTCAGACTATATGAGGAGAGGCACGGATCCAGCATGTCAACTCAACCCACAACTCAATATACAGCAATACAATCCATCAACACATAGGACGTAGGGTAATACGCCTCAGAGCGGCCTGAACCTGTATAAATCTTGTGTCTCACGCTTTCTGCTTAACGCTTGTTCGTCTCAGGCGCACCTTCACCGATCAATCTACTACTTTGGGCATACCCCTCGGTAAACTATCGGCGATATTCTATCCACACCTGGGTATAAATATAAGCCCGATGCATTGTAACAGGAGACCAACACAATCAATACAACAACACATTTTGGCTCCGGCCAAAAACCCTAAGAGTAGGAGTAGAGTAGGTCCGATGTGTTCTTCAACAAGCACGGCTGAATCATCCGGTGGATTCCCGAGTTTGCTAGTAAGTACCGTCACGCTCGCTTTTATCATGCATGGCCTGTACGACTCTGTCTCGTACCCCACTGGTAGATGAATTTGAGTAGTTATCGATTCTTATTTAATTTGAGTATGACCTGTGTAATTTTACCTTGCACCCCACTGCTTGAGTTAATCTGAGGATTAGTTATCAGCTCTAACTAAAATTGGCATGTTTAGTTAGATTCATTAAGTTATCGATTTTGCTTATGTTTATTTATTATTTATTTATTTTAAGCATCATCACCTGCTCATTCTTGATCTGTTTCTTATCGGCTTAAATCTTATTTTCTATCTTGCTTAATAAATAAATAAATGATGAATATTATGTTTAAGCAAGTAGGTTTGTTTATCATTAGCCGATCAATTCAGATCTAGATTGTATACAGGTTGCACTCAAGTAATAGAGTGAGACGTGTCGAGAACCTTTGAATAGTAGATACGATCCGTAGCTTATGTCACGAGCTGTCTCGATGCGGTTGATTCTTGATGACGTAAGCGAGGGATCGGATATGATAGATGAGGGTTCGAGGCATGGCGCGTGCTATAGGCTTGTATGTTGCCTGTATTATAATCACATCGGCTGATTAGTCGATCTTGCTATGATCTTAACTGTCACATGTTGTATTCAATCGACCTCTCTCATATGTTGCTTTATGCTTTGATCATGTTAAGATCCATCACGTGGGTTATTAGCTGTCTCGATCCGGTCGATCCTAATTAATAAATGTGGTAGATTGAAACGTGCATCAATGCATGAGGTGATTTACGGTTGAGATTCGGTTAATATAACCTGCTATCATTTGTGTACCTTTGAATCGGTTAATTAGAAAATCGGATATTGTTGCTACAGTCATATAATCAATTCATGCGATCGGATATCGGCTATCTAGCCAATAGCCTGAAATGAGGGCCCATTGGCCGGATATTCGGAACAACCTAGGACAAAACTAGTTGGTTCTGCCTTATGTTACTGATAAGCCTTTCCTCCCTTGTTAATTGTAGGTCAACTTGTCTGACACGTTTGGACCCGTCGGCGTTCTTCAGTGCCGGTTATTGAAGCTAGCTGGATTTGTTCGCCCCGTGCTCCACAGATCATTCTGGCTTCGCTGGTGTGCTGAGAGCAGACCACATTTCGCGCCACATACTTTTTGGCACGCCCGGTGGGACCATTTCGCTGATGCATCATGGATGGAGATAACATTCTCCGTGTAACTGAAAGCGAGATGCCCCAGGAGTCTGCCCTGTTGCTGGAGAAGTACATCTCACAGTTTCGCGATGCCTGTTAGCATTCTCCAAGACCCGTGAGGGCAATGTATACCAGAAGACACCATTCCCTCGCTACCTTCTGCATGGTCAGTCTGACATGGCGGAAGAAGAGGAACGGAAGTACTTTTAGAAACTGATCTATGCGGCCACAAGTGAAGCAGTGACCAGTAACCACCACGTGTTCCTAGAGACATTTAACAATCACATGAAGATCTTGTTCGGCCAACATGCGCCGAATGGGCATGTATACACCACCATGCCTCCACCCCTAGCGGGATCGTCAGGAGCGGCAGGAACATCAGGCCCCGCAACAGCCGAAGGGATAGAAGGATAGCTTTGCCACTACAAACGCAGTCCCACAATTGGCTACAAAATATCTTCGTACTACCAGAAGCTAAACAAGAATGTTGATCCCAGTCTGTTCCATCAGGGCGAACAGGGGAAAGAGCCGATGCCCACAGGACCGGCTGGTTACCACTACTGTTCTGACTACAACACCTGGAGCATGCGCCCGAATCCGGGATTTAGAGTTGGAACGTTGGAGATATAAATTGGCAAGCTTTACGGGAAAAGGACTGGCAGTGGAAAGGCTTGGGAATTATTTTTAATTTTGTAGAGTGGGTAAAGGAGTGGGAAGAGCTTGGTAGGGTCAAGAGTATATACCTAGTTATTTAAGAAGTTTTTTTTAATAGGAAAGGCCTCTATTTCATACCGTGTACAGCATTTTTCCTTCCATGGCTGACGTGTGGTTCCAATTCCGAGATCAAAGTTTCATGCCTAAGGCTGGATAATGAGCCAGCTCGGCTCGGCTCGTTAAGGCGGCTCGTTATTTTAACAAGCTAGAAAGCCAGCTTGGTTCGGCTCGTTAAAAGTTTGAGCTGGCTCGTTAGGCTCGCAAGCCAGATACAGAAAATACATAAAAAATAATATTTATATTTATCTAAAGCTTGAGAGGAGTAATAATACAAAATTAATACATTCAACCGTCTTAAATCAAACAAAAATTAATTTGTACTAACATGTATATATACAAGTATAATAATATATTATAATATTAAACCATATATCCATGGTCTATATTTCATATCATACATAATATGGTTCACAAGTATCTATATATTCATGAAAAATAAAATAGTAAAATAATGGGAGTCATAAAATAGTAAAAATCAGTCATCAACAAATTATAAAGTAAGACATAAAGTAGTATAATACTAATATATGTTATATTATTTTTCTTATAAACATGGCTTGTTTGGCTCACGAGCGACTTACGAGCTGGCTCGAGTTGGCTTGTTATAAAATCCTAGCTTGGCTCGGCTCGTTATCTTAACGAGCCGAGCCGAGTCAGCTACGAACCAAACAACCTAACGAGCTTTGAGTTTTTCGTCCAGCCTTATTCGTGCCCCAGCAAGCCAACCGCATGGTGGAGCCGAGGGTCGTGCGTCAGAGCCGAGCCAAGCTTTAATTTCCTATGCGCGCTCTCTTGGATTGTCTAAGCAGACACGTGTCAAACAACGATTGGAGGTATGTACAGGCGCACGTTGCATCCAGTTCCACCCAATTTTTTTCGGCACGGTGGTGTAAGGTCCATCCCTACCGCGTACGATGAAGACTGTACAGTTAATACGTAGGCTATAATTACTATACAAGTGGTTAGGATAATACTGCATGATGATTATGGCATATGCGACAAATACACAGTCCTTATCATACACGGTGAGGCCGGGTCTCACTTAATTTTTTTCCCTGTAAGCTGTGCGCGCCAATCTGTAGACGATGTGTCATTGGCTCCTTGCACACCACGTCCACACAAATGGAGGGAGGGAATGAGGTGGCGTGTCAGCAACGTCGCCTTGGACCAGATGGATGCTCCCGTTCATGGGCTCTGTGTCCATCCATCCGGTCAAACAGAAGAGAAAGAAAAGGTCTAAATAACCTAACGTATTCTGGATGGTTTACTGAACCTCCAACTTATACAACTACATATCTAACACATTAAACTTTACTAAACTGATTATTTTATCCCCTAGCTGGTTTTGCTATCCGATTTTACCCACGTGCACTAGTACATAACTGGCCTTTAGTCTCGGTTGGGAAGGGCCTTTAGTCTCGGTTATCGCAACCAGGACTAAGAATCCGGAACTAAAAGTCTCAACCTAAAAGTCTGAACAAACTAAAAAATAATTTGTGCCCCACGAGATTCAAACCCAAGACCTCGTCCATAGCATGATCTCGGTTGGTGTTACCAACCGGGACTAAAGATTTTTAGTCCCAAACACAATAAAATACTGGGACTAAAACCAAAACTTATTGCGATCAAAAGCCGTTTCTCTACTAGTCGTGGCAGTCTAACTTGGCAATCAAAGACACGATAGAGGCAGGGCCTACCTGTTAGATGCCGGCAGCTTCGCTCTGTGCTGCCCTGTACTCCCTGCACCCAGCCTACCTCAGCGACAGAGGGAACGGTGGAGCTTGGGGGGCGGGGGTTCACCTTGCCAGTACCGATAGGAGGGGCTAGCCCTCCCTCCTAAAATATATTTGCACAAATGTATTAATTAGGAGGGATTGACAATAGGGGCACTAATGTTTTATCATCATTATAGATGACACCATACACTGTCACTGACACATGAGTCACTGACATGGTATTTTATATACCACCCACCCCATAATGATGGTAAAAGTTAATTATTTTCACAGCACCGCTCGGCCACTCGCTCTCTTTTCCCTTCCGATTCCGACTCCAGGCGACGGCGTGAGACTGAGACCGCCAGATGGGCAAGCCACGCGCACGCGGGCGGATGCCGCACTATCGGCTTTCGCGCTAGCCAAGAGTGCCGACGCACGGTGCACAGCAGCACACGCACGCACCGGTCCTGGATTCATAATTTGGTGGTCCATATAGTGGTATGCTCTATTCTCTTCTTAAAAAAATAGTGGTATGCTCTATTTTCTTCTAAATTCATAATTTGGAGGTCCATATGGTTCTGTTCAGCTGGCTGGTCCAGTCAGCACCAGCCAGTCATTCAGCAGTGTTTTTTTCTCAGAACAATCAGTCAGCCAGCCGTGCCGTACCGTACCAGGCAGCCAGCCGAACAGAGTGTATACATTTGTTTGACTAATCAATTGTGTCTATTTATGTAGATTCCTACTTCGGATGAATAATGTGTCAATGTTAAGCATTGTCTATTAGTTTCGTAATTTAAACTTTCAGTATGAATGAACTACATCCTTTATTTTTCATGATGTATTTTATGAATTTCATCGATGACCAATGTTTTTAATATAAGACTACTTTCATTCTATTCAGCTATCATATTTAGTTATCATATTTGACTACTATGAGGGATCATAGTAGACCTAAATAATTGTAGAACTTTTGTTCAATCCCTCCTAAATTTTTTTTTGCTGGCTTCATCACTGCCCAGCCTCACCTGTGCGCACACACTGCGCTGGGCTCGCGCACCACCACGGGCTGCCCAGCCTTCGACGCAGCCAGTGCTTCCGCGCTGCAGCACCACGACAGGCAACCGAGGAGCGCAGGCAATAAACTGTGCTCGACGGTGCTGCGGCACGCCGGATCGGCCGCGTAGCAGATCGCAGCGCCTGAGTCGCGTTCGTCGTCGTGTCGCAGGAGCGGCAGTAGCACTGGCCAGTGGGCACTTGCGCGGCGAAGGCAGCAGGCTGAGCGCGCACTGGAGCCCCAGGTTCTTCTTCTTGGACAGGTCGGGGCGTGGAAGACGAGCTGCAGTATGACCGGGCACGTGTGGTGGCCGGCAGTGCCAACTCCAAGCTGATGGGGCACCAGAGCAGTTGGGGGATGCTCATCTTGTGCTGCCGCTAGGATCAGGATCGTGTCTATGGTCCACACCTTCTCCTTTTGTGCGCTTCCGCGTGCTCAACATGTTGTCATGCGCTGTGAGCATGGTGGACGCGTCATGCCAGGCGGCCGTCACGCACGACGATCGAGGGGCTCACCATGGCGACCAGCGATGAGAAGATGGACCTCCTGTACAACGCAGAGATGCAGATGCAGTATACAGGCCATGGGACTGAAAGCCTTACATCGGCTGCATCTCATATGAGTCATTGGTGCAGGTATATATATGCAGAGATACAGATACAGTATACTAGTATAGGTCTATAGGATCAAGTAACTAATCCTCCACTGATTGACATGCTCATGATACTTTTTTTGCTTAATTAATTTGTCATGGTAGAGATGGTCTGTATGCAGTCATGCATGCAGTGGTGAGTTCATTCGGTGACAAGTCGTACATGTTGGGGACTTGGGGCTGAGCTGCACTAAAAATGGCAACGGCATGAAAAACCCGCGTACCCACGGGCACCCGACCCGGTGGGCGAGGATACGGGTACGGAGTTGTGCCCAACGGCCAAAGGCAAATGGGCAAGAAAATAGCATGCCCGCACTCACAAACCCGCAAAACCCGAACTGACATATGGGGCCACAGCCAAAGAGATATAATGCTTTAGATCCTTTAGGGTTTCCATTCCCAAATCCCCTTCCCAACAAATCCTCGACCCTTCCTCCAGAGCCGCTGCCGCCCCCAACCCGCAGAGGCGCAGACACGGTCTTGAGCTCGTAGCCGCACCCGACCTCTGCCCCCGGTCGTGCGCTCCGGCGCTTCGGCCACCCCACGTGGTCACGCACTCGCGCGGCTCCCCCCTCGTCGTCTCCCCACGCGGTGGCGCAGCTCCCTGCGGCTGGTGCCACTATTAACGATGAGCAGAGTGAGCAGCAGTAGGAGGCGGGCGCGACCTCAGCGTCCGCGCGAACGCGACCTCGGCCTCCCTCCCCATCCTCGGCTCCCCACGATCGGCGCGAGCGTGACCTCGGCGTCCGCATTCGGCGACTCCAGCCTCGGGCTCGGCCTCTGTCAACCCGGCCTAAGCGTTCGCGCCTTCCTCTGCTCCCCCTCGCACGCCCTCCTCTGCGCCACGCACGGCGCTCGGTGCCTCGGTGGCTCGGCGCGCCCTCTTCTGCTCCCCACCCATGCCCTCCTCTGCGCCCCTTCCATGCTACTGTCGAACATGCAGGCATGCCTGCGGGCATGTTTTGCCCGCGGATAGTGGGCGTGGGCACAAGTTCATGCCCGTGGAGGGTAGCGGGCGCGGGCACGGGAACGGGGATGATTCGCGGGTACGGATTTGTGGCACCTAAACCCGCGCGGATTTTACTCGTTGCTATCTTTAAGCTGCACCCACTAGTAGAGAGCAGACTTTTGATCCGCAGCCGATTTCAGCTTTAGTACCGGATTTTTTTGCGTCCGGGAAGAAAGATATCTTTAATCCCGATTTTAAAGAACAACCAGTATTAAATATTTCTTCACAACGGCTCCAAACGGCTAGAAGCTCTGGGAGAGCTTTTAGTCCCGGTTAGGGTCAAGAACCAGAACTAAAAGTCAAGCTTTAGTCCCGGTTGAAGCTATAAACCAGGACTAAAGCTTTAGTCACGGTTTGTGGCCAAAACCGTGACTAAATCTTGAGTTTTAACCCGGGTTAGTATCCAAAACCGGGACTAATGTTCCTCCCTATATTTGAACATTCTTCTCCCCCGAGCCCGAGCCATTCAAACTCAGTGTTCTTGCTCTCTCAAACTCAGTTTCTTGCTCTCGCTGTTCTTGCTCTCGGTGTTCTTGCTCAAGGAGTCAAACAGGGTTTGGAGCTCGGTCTACATTACTCCAAGTTCAGTTCTACGGTTATAAAGGTTACTATTTTTATTCTCTCTTATTTAGTTACTATCATATCTCAATTCTTGGCCTAAAAAAAATTGGATCGATATATATATATATATATATGCATGCATGATTCTTCCCTCCATTTTTATGTGTCAAGCCCAAAATCACTTGATAGTTTGCATTTTTGGTTGAAAGAAGATTAAATGAGCCGGTATACATATTTCATTGCTAATATACATATCACACATTGGTTGCTCAAATATTGGTTGCATATGTTTTAAATTTTAGGAATTTTTTAGTTTTACTTGTTAAAATACATTATTAGGAATTTAAGTGCTTTACAAATTTGAGTCTAGAGAGTAAAGAGTAGATGATGAATGCTTCCGGGTTCTCGGCCTATCATCGGGTTCAAAAGAGGCTGAGACCATACCTCCCTCTCATTGAGTGCGGCGAGTGCAAGAAAAAGAATGTGCTTGAGTTTCGAGTGAAGAAGAAGGGTCCCAACAAGGGGCGCATCTTCTACAAGTGTCCGGATCGTAATGTGAGTTACTCCATCGCATTTGATGATTATATATAATAAATTATGTATTTTTTTTACTAAACTTATGTATTTTTTGTCTTAATTTCAGTGGGATGGCAGTGGATGTCCAAGGTGGTACTGGGAAGAAGAGTATGCCAAACACGGGTTTGAAACTCTTGTAGAGGCGGCTGCGGTGGGTGATGAGCTAGCTGATGAGGCACTGAGCCCGCGAATGAAGCCCATTGATGTTGAACAGACGAATGATTTGTCTGTTTTAGTTGAGATCGGTCGTGATATCGTTAGACTATTGAAGTGTATTTTAGGTTTAATTAATTTAGTGCTAGTTGTGACTGTCTACATTGCAGCGAGGCTTTCATAAATTAATGTCCAGCATTGTGATATATGTTCATTTGTCTTGTAATGTAGATGAGTCGGCATTGGATGTACAACACTGATCGTCGCTCCAAAGATTTCATTGAGGGCGTGCATATTTTCTTAAATGTGGCCGAGTCAAACAAGCGGGATGGATTCATGTGCTGCCCATGTGCTGTATGTAAGAATTTGAAGAAATATTCTTGCTCAAGAATTCTTCATTCTCACTTGTTCAAGTCGGGTTTCATACCAAACTACATCTACTGGACCAAACACGGAGAAAGAGGTGTTATAATGGAAGAAGATGAAGAAGAACAATGGGACGATGATGACACTATTGCTGACTATGGTGTATCAAACAATGATATTCCAATGGTGGAAGCTGAAGAAGAGGTACCAGCACAAGATGATCCCGTTGATGATCTTGCTCAGGCTATTTGCGATGCAAAGAGAGAATACGAAAGTGAAAAGGAGAAGATCAAGTTTGAGCATATGCTAGAGGATCACAAGAAGTTGCTATACCCAACTTGTGATGTAGGACAGAAAAAATTGGGTAGTACATTAGAGTTGTTGCAATGGAAGGCAAAGAATGTTGTATCCGACAAGGGATTTGGAGAGTTGCTTACAAAAATAAAGAAGATGCTTACAAAGGATAACGAATTACCAGCCACTACCTATGAAGCCAAACAGGCTGTCTGCCCTCTGGGATTAGAAATCACAAAGATACATGCATGTACTAATGATTGCATCCTCTACCGTGGTGAGGAGTACGAGAAGTTGGATTCTTGCCCGGTATGCCATGCATCACGGTATAAGATTAGGCGAGATGACTCTGGTGATGTTGAGGATGAAAGAACCAGAAAGATAATCCCTGCCAAGGTTATGTGGTATGCTCCTATAATACCACGCTTGAAACGTTTGTTCAGAAACAAAGAGCATGCAAAGTTAATGCGGTGGCACAAAGAAGACCGTAAGATAGACAATATGCTGAGACACCCGGCTGATGGGTCTCAATGGAGAGCAATCGATCGAGAGTTCCCAGATTTTGCAGGCGACGCAAGAAACATAAGGTTTGCTTTAAGCACGGATGGTATGAATCCTTTCGGGGAGCAGAATAGTAGTCATAGCACTTGGCCTGTTACACTTTGTATCTACAACCTACCTCCATGCTTATGCATGAAGAGAAAGTTCATTATGATGCCCGTGCTAATCCAAGTACCAAGGCAGCCTGGCAATGATATCGATGTGTACCCGAGGCCACTAATTGAAGAACTATTGTTTTTGTGGAACAAACCAAGTATACGTGTTTGGGATGAGCACAAACAGGAGCACTTTGACCTCCGTGCATTGTTGTTTGTAACAATCAATGATTGGCCTGCTCTAAGTAATCTTTCAGGACAGTCGAACAAGTGATATAATGCATGTGTGCACTGTTTCACGGACATTAAAGGTATATTTTTTAAAAAATATAGAAAGGTTGTCTACCTTGGGCATCGTCGATTCCTGCCTGCGAATCACCCTGTAAGAAAGAAAGGCAAGCATTTTAAAGGTAAGGCGGACCACAAGTCCAAGCCTATCAACCGCACCGGTGAGGATGTACTCGATATGGTCAAGGACGTGAAAGTAGTCTTCGGAAAGGGACCTGGCAGTGAACCCGTTCCGAACGACGCTAGCGGTCATGCACCTATGTGGAAGAAGAAGTCCATATTTTGGGAGCTACCATATTGGAAAGTCCTAGAGGTCCGCAATGCGATTGACGTGATGCACCTAACAAAGAATCTTTGTGTGAACCTGCTTGGCTTCATGGGTGTGTACGGGAAGAGCAAGGACACACCTGAAGCACGAGAGGACCTCCAGCGTTTGAACGAGAAGACAGCTGATGGACGCCAATACTTAGGACCTGCTAGTTACAGTCTTAGTAAAGAAGAGAAAGAGAGCCTGTTTGAATGCCTAGACAGCATCAAGGTACCATCCGAATACTCCTCAAATATAAAAGGTATAATAAACGTGCCAGAGAAGAAATTCCAAAACTTAAAGTCCCATGACTGCCACGTGCCCATGACACAATTGCTTCCAGTTGCATTCCTCTACCTCCAAATGTACGTCTAGCCACCGTGAAGCTATGTGCATTCCTCAACTCAATTTCTCAGAAGGCAATCAATCCTCTAGATCTTGCTAAGCTACAGAATGACGTGGTTCAGTGCCTTGTCAGCTTCGAGTTGGTTTTCCCTCCGTCCTTCTTCAATATCATGACGCACCTCCTAGTTCACCTGGTCAAGGAGATTATTATTCTGGGTCCTGTGTTTCTACACAACATGTTCCCCTTTGAGAGGTTTATGGGAGTCGTAAAGAAGTACGTTCACAACCGTGCTTGGCCAGAAGGAAGCATCGCGAAGGGCTACGGAACCGAAGAGGTCATTGAGTTCTGTGTTGACTTTATTCCTGATCTAGACCCAATTGGTGTTCCAGAATCACGACATGAGGGGAGGCTAAGTGGAAAGGGGACACTAGGGAAGAAAACATATATCGGTCAGGGTGACGATTATTTCAATAAAGCACACTACACAATTCTGCAAAACTCCACCTTGGTGGAGCCATATATGGACAGACACAAGGAATTCCTACTATCACAGTTTCCAGACAAGTCTGAAGCTTGGATTTCGCGCCATCACATGGAATCTTTTAGTGGTTGGTTACGAAAAGAATGTCAGGGTGATGAGAGTATTCCGGAGCAACTATGTTTGTTGGCTAGGCAACCATCATGGCATATCCTCACATACAAAGGGTACGAGATAAATGGAAATACATTCTACACAGTAGCCCAAGATAAAAGGAGCACCAACCAAAACAGTGGTATCCGCATAGATGCCACAGACCCGAACGGGACTAAGCAAACATACTATGGTCGCATAGAGGAGATATGGGAACTAGACTATGGACCTACTTTTAAAGTTCCTTTGTTCAAGTGCCAGTGGGTAAAGGTGTCCGGAGGCGGGGTAACAGTGGACAACCAGTATGGAATGACAATAGTGGACCTCAATAACAGTGGGTTCAAAGACGAAACATTTGTGCTTGCCAAGGATGTCAATCAGGTATTCTATGTCAATGACATGTCTTCGAAACCGAAAAGAGGGAAAAACGATAAGAACCCATTTAGCAATGAGCCAAAGCATCATATAGTTCTTTCAGGAAAAAGAAACATTGTGGGAATTGAAGATAAGACAGACACATCAGAAGATTATGAGAAGGATGATCGAATCCCACCCTTCATGGTCAACAAAGACCCAAGCATCATATTGAACAATGAAGACACCCCATGGCTGCGTCGATTATGATCAAGGGACATATATTTAAAAAAAGTTCACTACTGTGATTGCTTAGAGCGAATTGAGCTATTATGTAATAATTGTGAGACATTAGATCCATAAATTTACGGACATCAGAAGGAGTTAGCCAACCAGAAAATCTTGCAAAAAGTAGTTGTGCTTCTACTGAGGTGCCAAATCAACAAGATGACGGAGCGTTGCGCTTCCCCGTGGATGATATCACTAATCCACTGACACCGTGTGAGCTGCACATTGCACAGGGGAACTCCACAGTCATGGTTGCTACTGGTATTGTAAATCCGGTAGACCCGACCAAGACACCCACTATCCATGGGAGAAGAATACCACCTAGATATGCTAGCGTCTCGGTGGATAGAGTTACCAAAGGTTTTGGTAATGTGCCTCTTGAAATTGAAGGAGGTGATGGGGAGAAGACATTAGAAGAAGCTGAGAAGACATTCATTGTATGGCGCAAGCGATACATTATTATTTCAGGGGCGCCACCGCCGCCTCGTCCTAAAGAACAGCAGCAAAGGCCAAGTCCAATAATCCATTCCCCAGACCATCAGAGTGCTCTGGGCTGCGAGTATAAAGATATGTTTACACCAAACAGGGCGCCATCACCTCCACCAACAGCAAAGCCGTCATCGCCGCCACGAGTTCCAACACCTCCCCCACCTACCAAGCCATCTACTAAGAGGCCTCCACCGCAGGTGGTGCAACCAACCCTGCCCGCAAAGAAGAAAGCCACCAGGCAAACAAAGCACCCCATTCCTCAGAAACTGCCCGGTGAAAAGACTAAAGAGGAGTTAGATGTTGCGGTGAAAAAACAAGTCACAGATTTTTTCACAAGACAACCAAAGGCGACAGAAGAGATGAAGAAAAAGAATGCGCAACCGTACTACTATCTACCTCGCGATGCTTTAAGGCAGAAAAGGATGAAGCACGAGAAGAAGTTGAGAGAAACTAAACAGTCCCTCTCACTATCGGACTATGACCGCTCTCTCACGAAGTCTATTGATAAACAGAAGAAGGCAGGTAAAGATGTTCCGCAACTCGGCAAACAAGACAAGCAATCAATCCCCCCGCTAATTGTTAGTGATCAGATACCGAATCAATATGGCTCATTTATGGACCGCATCCAAGTACCTAGTGAGGTCAATTTGAACGAGTTTGAAGTTTTCAGGGCGGAAACTGGTATGAAACTTGCCCAAATGGTTGGATTGGAGCAAGTGGAGAAAGCGCAAGTAGTTGACGAGTGGAGGAAATATCAATATGGTTGGAGTCTCTGGAATCCAAAAACCCTCAGTCAACTAGGTACACAAATGTACTTGCTAAACAAGTCGTACCTTGGGGCATGTACACGAGGTGAGTCTTAGATTTCTGTCCGAATTAGAAACCAACATTGGTTCCGTGGCGATGATATTATGTTTGTTGATTTTGCTGAATTACACCAACTATGCCACATGGACTCCCTCGACAAAACAATAATGAGTTGCTATTGTCTGTAAGTGTACTTTCTTTCTGCAATTCAAATCTCTCTCTCTATATATATATCCTTACTCTCTCTCTATATATATATGCAGCTATGAGATGCAAATGTGCAAACAGAGAGGGTCTAATAAAGTTGGTTTCATTGATCTACATATTGTATTCAAACACCCTAAACCCAACCCAATGGAAAGAAGACACAGAGAAGAATCTCATGAAGTTCTTAGCAAAGCAACGCGGCAAGAAACAGATACTCTTCCCCTACAATTTTAACGATCATTGGATATTGATCGTCATCGATCTTCAACAAAGCCACATGGAGATCTTAGATTCTTTGAGAAAGAACCTGGACCAAATCCAAGATATGATAGATATTTTCAGAGGTAATTTATTTCTCCTTAGCTTTTTCAATTGCAGTGTTTGGAAAATATTCACATCGATCATTGGATATTTTTATTTTGATTGGCAGTGTTTGGAAAAGATTCATCGAGAAATACGACCTCAAACATTGTAAAGCACCACTGACTATAATCCCACACATGGTAAGTATATATACTTAGAGGCCATTCATGTTATATATGTATCTATATATATGTATTGTCCGGATCGGATGACAATCTTTTTTGTCATGTAAAGTGGGTTCTGCGGCAACAACCCGGGAATAACACTTGTGGATACTATGTCTGCGAGTTCATGAGAGTGTACTCAGTCAGAACTGACCGGGAGAAGTTAAAAGTACGTTAAATCGATCTCATATTAACTCACATAAATGTATATATATATAATCATATATATTAATACATTTCCCTTTGACTCTGTTTGAAGGTTGATTATTTAAAGAAAAAGGTCCTGGTAAAAGACGAGCTCAAGGCAATTCAAGAGATCATAGCAGGGTTTCTTAATGATCAAGTTTTGAATTCCTCCGGAGAATTTTACAATGACCCCAATAAATCTTAGAAGCCAGGCAACGGTGGTGATGAAGATGACTGAAGGGCATATATATATGTTGGAGTAAAAACTTTTGGAGAGAAAAACATTTAGAGTGAAAAAAGTGTTAAACTCTCTAGTATATATGTATATGTATATGTATATGTATATATATATATGTAGTTTGTAATATATATATATATATATATATATATGTCTTATGTCGTATTGTGCCCTTTGTCAAAACCGATACACACACATATAATATATATATATATATATTACATATACATATATATATATGTAAAATATATATATATATGTATATATATATATATATGTAATATGTGTGTGTATAGATAATTTTAAATCGAAACCATAATTTAAAAACAAAACGAATAATGAACTGAAAAAACACAAAAAATAAAAAAAGAAGGCTTTAGTTCCGGTTGTTTATACAAACCGGGACTAAAAGGTTCCACAGACCCGAAGACACGTGGTCTGGACTGCAGATCTTTTAGTCCCGGTTTGTGTTTCAAACCGGGACTAAAGGTCCACTTTTAATTTCGTTTCTGGACCCGGGATTAAAAGGGGTGACATTTACTCCCGGAAGCTTGTTCCCGGTTGGGAAACCGGGGCTAAAGAGGTTTCCCAACCGGGAACAAAGCCCATTTCTGTACCAGTGACCCACATATCCACATCCACAGCGGTGACCCCGCTGTTGTCACACTCTTCTTCCAAACTTGAGTTGTCGCACATTGCTGGACCACCAATCCATTACGACCATGCCCGACCTAACTCCATGTGATAGCGTTCGCGATTTGTCCAACCTTTGTCGTGCCTGCCCCAGCCTTTGCTCGCCGAGAAGGCCAGAACCAACATCGCGGCCGTATCCTCCACTTCCTGGCCTCCACTGTGTGTGTGCTGCCTTCCTCAGTCCTCACGTAATTCGGGCATCAACCCGTTCGCGGGCGCTCACCACACTCTTCTGCCTTGGGGTCACCGGCGCCGCTGATGGGAGTGGGAGCTCATGCCAGCGCTCGATTTCCACAAGCGGATGCACGCGCCGGTGCTGTGGGGCACTATAGAAATTCAGTCCACTTCATGCGCAGGCACCGACCTTACATCTGGTCTGCCCGTGATCCAGCGTCAGACGATGGCGCTCGGACTTAGAGAGGTTGTCCAGGCTCCCGTATCTACTATTTAGAGGTGAACGGGTCTAACAGGGCCTTTGACTGCCGAGTTGGACTGCCACGTAGGCAAAACCGGAGCCAAGGGGTAAAATGATCGGTTTAGTAAAGTTTAATGTGTTGGATATCCGGTTTTATGGATTGGAGGTTCAGTAAGCAACTCAAGATATGTCAGGGGTTATATAGACTTTTTCTGAGCGAGAAAGGTTGAGGGAAACGGGAGGAGCAGATAGGGCAGGGCAAGCAAGGCAGAGGGAGTTCGGCTCGGGGGCGGCGGTATTCTGTAGTCCTGTCCCCAAATCGAGAGAGAGATAGCAGAGGAAGAGACGGGGAAAGAGAGGGTGATGACGTGCTCCCGTTCGGCCACTGGCCTGGCTGCTGTCCGGGCGTTCATACGGCGTTTACTCGGAGTCGGCCGGCGTCCTCGTTCTGAGCGGCAAGCAAATGGGAGAGCACGCAAAGCAGGCAGGGCAGAGCGGCACGGGCGGCTTGCGGTCTCGGCCGACTCGGCGTCCAGCTGGTCCTGCGCTGCTGCGCCGCTTCCGGCGAGCGCGCGCGGCTCCGACGCGGTCTGCGGTTCTGGGTCACGGCGCGCGCAGCCGCGCAGGTCGGCAACGGGCACGACGGTGCCGCTGTGCCTGCGTCAGAAGCCGCAGTCAGCCGCCGGCGTCTTCCAGCGCGTCGAAGAAGAGGAGAGGGAGGCGCGGGGCTTCTGTGCAGGAGCTGTCGAAACGCAGGACGGGCAGTGCTCGAGCTCGGACCCTTCGAGCTTCCTCTGGGGAACCCCAGCTCACCGAGTCATCAGTCCTTTTATAAGCGAGGTAAATGGGTTGGGGTCGATATTTTCCGGCAAGGTTGACCGGTTCGGCAGCGACGAAGTAGTCAGCGGCGGCTGCGCGCACGCGCTTCACGCGC
Source organism: Eremochloa ophiuroides (assembly GCA_038502445.1). Classification (NCBI taxonomy): domain Eukaryota; kingdom Viridiplantae; phylum Streptophyta; class Magnoliopsida; order Poales; family Poaceae; genus Eremochloa; species Eremochloa ophiuroides. Next base: position 28,771,470 of record JAHLJS010000007.1, read on the forward strand.
GGAGGAAGAAGACAGGGGAGGAAGGAGATGAAGCTGACGGACGGGGTCCGCGTGTAAGAGCATCTCCTAGAGTTTGACAAAATTCATTTAGCAAAGTCTTATGATTTGGTAACTCTCTAAAATATATGGCAAGTGAAAAAAGAGCTTATCTCTAATAGTTTGGCATAATTCATTTACTAAACCCAGATTAAACATACGTCAGGAACCCTGAGACACAAACAATATTATATGTATGCTCTTCCACCTCTTGAAAACTTATATCAAAAACCTTGAGATAGAAACAAAATTAGTTTTTGCCCTTCCACCTCTACGTACGTCGCCGATCCGCGCTAGTTTGCGTGCGCGCATATATGCGCGTGGAGAGGGAAGATTTACCAAGTTGCTAAAATTTGCCAAGTTAAATGCTAAACTGTTGGAGGAATGATTTGTCTAGTTTTGCCAAAAAATAAAGAATAGCAAGTGGGTTTGGTAAACTCTTAGAGATGCTCTAAGTGAGAGAGGAGTTGTGGAATTGGGCTGCGCAGTGCTTGTCTATGATGGACCGAAGGCACCAGCCCATGCGGGAGATGGAAAGGAGAGATGTGGGCTGCGCTTGCGGGCTGAGGGAGGAGAATAGGCCCGAGTTCCCTTCTCCACTTAGGAAACGATTTTCCAATTTTCCAAAAAAAAACTAAGGCACGTTTGAATGGATTTCAAATTGGAATATCAAGGGATTTGAAAGATGAATGGTTGGGTGATTCAAGGGGGAGATCAAGGAGTGTTTCTAAGGAAAGATTTCAAGAAATTATTGGGTTGTAGTTGGGCTTGGAAGTAAGGAAGCAATGGAATGGATATTTAAGGAAAATAATTTAGTGCCGCAAATAAAAGGCATACAAATAATCATGTAGGCAACCAATCAAGCATTAAAACCAACAAATATTTCAATCACAAACATGCAACCATTTGAAAAATGCAAGGGAAATGCATATGGTGAAATTTTAATGCAAGGTTTTCGGAAACAATTGTGCGGAAAATAAATAAATAAATTTTTAGTTTGTTGTAAATTTTTTTTAAAAAAAATCAAACTTTCAGTCGAATTTAACATGATGCAAAACACGCGGTTATTACACGATGGGGCCACTTAATACATTAATATTGATGGAGAATTGTCCACTTTGTGCATTCCATTGCTCTCTCTTGTACCTCCTCAAGATGAATGCTTGTACGACCAAAAACGAGGGAAAGCAAATCCCTCATGCATACATACATACTATAACGAATGTCATCGAGCACCAAGTTTATACTGGCTCTATTGTATCCTTAGTGTTCACAAATATCCTTTGCATTAATTAACACTAACCTCCAGGGCAAAGACACTTGTGGACATTCAACTTTTAACTAACATATTAGTCACAACACTTATGTTCATCAATCGTGAAAACCCAAAATCACCAATTTAGAGTATAGATGCATTCAGAACACCTCTTACATAGCCTACATTGTGTTCAGAATTATATGGTTCATAATGAAATTGACTTGAATTTGAGTCAACATTGTCTGGGATAGTAGGAAATACTATGTGTTGAGCTTCTACAAAGCATCCTCCTCGACATAACTTAGGTTATGGTAATTTCTAGTCCATTTTCATCTCATTGTATTAATCCCTCTTGATCGGAGCAGATCCCGGCCTGATGCTTCTTCCTTGTGCTTGTGCCCCTAGCTTGATCGACGATAGTGGCATTTGTAGTAGAAAACTCTTTTTGATCTCGGAGGAGAAAACTTCCATTAAACATTGGCTCTAGGGCTGTCACCACCAGAGACCAAATGAGATACAAAGTCTAGTGCATGAACAGTATAGATACAACCAGACATGCACCGTAAGCAGTTAGATAGTTTGCCAACTGATTACAGGTTCTGTCACAAACAGAGATTACACAAATGTTAAATTCATACACCATCAAATCTCTAATTTGTGTAAATAAGCAACCATATGGACTCCTATCCCAAGTTGTTGTTCTGAGAGCATCACCGAGATTAGCTGCATCCATATAAAGATAACACGGTTCCTGCCAAGTTGAATAGCCATTTCAACACTCTGGAACTGCTAAAGTTTCAGCATGCAGGGGACTAAGAAATTCTTCCGAGACTTACTGCGCCGGCCTTTCACTACGAGAATTAAGAGCTACTCCTATATCAAACGATGAGTCATTTGAATCGCTAATAGATGTACGTGGATTGTGTTTGCTAGTTGATATTATCTCCGTTTCAAATTATTAATCATTTTTTTTAATATATAGGAGTTGCCATGCATTAATATCTACATGCCTGAAAAAGCTATTATCTAAATTTACAGTGCGTCTAATGCATTCTTGTGGGAAAGTATAATGTGTGGCAGTAACTACAATCAGACTGAGATCTGAATGTTCCAGCTTTTTGCTGGCTTCTACGAGCCCAAAGCCAAAAGCTGAAACAAATAGCTCAACTACCGAGTTCTCGTTTTTGGAAAGTTAAAAGGCTAACTTCTAAGAATGTAAACTAAATGCTGAGAAACACAAGTGATTTATTTTTTGGCTTTTGGTGTGCCAAGAAATTAAAGTCCCTTTGGATTGCGGATTTTTTTTTCTGAATCTTGTGTTTTTTCAGTGAAATTCATGTATCAATCCTATCAAAATCATGCGTATTTCGGCTGATATTGATTTTGTTGTGACTTGTGAGAGAAAAACATTGTTTTATATCTGAAAAGGAGCTAAAATAAGACAAATGAACATGACAGTAGGAGTGTCTTGTTGGGGACGCCCTTAGTGGGTTGGCTAGAAGAAACAAGACGGCAAAGTACGTGCTCGCTGCGGACTGAAAGCATGCGAATGTTTTCTTAATTTGTGCATCCAGCCCAGTGTTTTACTAGCCCCTTCTGTTATCACCCCTCCACCTCAAATTCTATTGTCATGAAACACCATTCAGTCAGCTGATTGTAACTTGCTCTCACGGTAAGGTCAATAATAGAAGCAAATGTTTGGGTATTAGTCGTAAGAGCTAAATTATCCAATAATGATCTCTTATTTATCTATAAGAAACTTTTTTATTTTTATTTTTCACCAGCTCACACTCTCTCTTCATAATTCTCCTCATGTTCATTCTAAAGTATGGGCTCACCATTGTCGTGTCTAGCTACATCAGCATTTGCTTCGCTATAAAACTAATTATTGTACTTATGAGGACATATGATGGGAAGCAAACCACGTGGAACTCTATAAGTGATCAATTTGTAGTAAGCATTTCTTTTTTCTTTTCCTCCTAAATTATATATGTTGTTTTAGATTTTACTTATACATCTACATATACGATATGTCTATATACATAATTTATATATTTAAAAATTCAAAATAACCTTTAAACTAAAAATGGAATCATTAGATAACTAGATATTTTTACCTAACAATAAAGAGACAAAATTTCTCTTTATTTTTTTGTTTAGACACATACAAGAGATTGAAACCGTGGTCTCCTAACACCAGATACGAAGAGCTTACTACCACAGTACTATACAAACAACAAACTCATGTGACTTTCAACGATTTTACTTTTATTTACACTTCCAAACATTTCACATGGCAACACTACTGGCCGGGCGCTAGCCCATGTCGTGAGACCACGATCTCACTTACACCGATAACCACTCTAGAGCAGTGTTTTTTTTTTAATTTTTTTTATTCACTCTCGTGCAACTTTGTTTTTTTATTCAACCGCACAGCTTTGTTGGCTTTGATCAGCACTTTAGTTCTTTTATTAATCAACCAGGTTGGAATTTCATTTTCTTTGATGTAAGTATATGCTAATTTTTTTGGGCACAAATATTATGTACTCTTCTTTAAAAGATGGTACTGGTCTAGTATCTTTACGACCATATCAATTTCATTAAGGCTCTGTTCGCTGAAGCTGAAAATCGCTGAAAATAAATGCTGATGCTAATTTCTTGTGAGAGAAAAATACTGTAGAAGGGTTGAAAAATAAACGGTTTTAAGGTTTAGCGAACAGAGCCAGTACGTATCATTGCATTATATATGATTTCAGTAAAAAAAATGATACATGAGTGTAAACAATATTTTTATCGTTGTACAGTATCTCGCTTATTTTTCCTTATGTTTGACAGAAATAAACTATCCAATAAGATCCAACAGGCCCAATCTCTCTCATGCTCGAGTTAAAGTAGCATATGTAAGCCTATGATGCGGTGCTTGATTTTAACACGACGGAATACAAAGTGTTTTCATGGCTTCCCACTTTCTCACATACCCTTATATGTTCGCTTGTACTTACCAGCCACCATCAGACAGCCATTCAGTAGTGTTTTTTCTCACAATAATCAGCCAGCTAGCCGTACAATCCAGCCAGCCGAACAAAGATATACATGTTTAGGCATGGCATGAAATTGATCGTAACAAAATAAAATTGGGATGTATGACAGAATTGAGAAACTTCGACTCCCAAAGTATTGAAATACATGACTGGTCGACGGATAAATTTCAAGTTAACCATACAACAACCTCAATATCCCTGCCCAACGTATGGGCATATGTTTGGTAGTTTTATTATATAAAAAGGTAAAACATAAATAGATCGCTATATGATCGTTTTCTATATATATTTAATATTTTTTTCTCCCATTCCATTGTAGGATCACATTAGCTAGTTTTATACTTGGCTTAAATACAAAGTGATCCGCGGTCCTAAGAAATAAGGAAAAGAGTGAAATGCGGCGTAGGTCCTTAAACTTTTCGTGCGCTCTCAAATAGGTCCAACAACTTTATTTTTGCACATCTAGGTCTTGGATCTTTGTATGTGCCTCATCCGCCGTCCAAAGGCTGTCAACGGGGATGGTCTTTTGCAAACAAGCCCCTATATTCCTCTAATCATTGATGGAGCTTCGGGTGGCGGTATGGGTGTTCTTGGATGGCTGCTGCTGGATGACGAGGATGGAAACCTTGGACGCGAACTCGGTGGAGGCGAGCATGTCCCCCAGCACACCTAGCTCAGGAAACTCGCTCCACTCGGACAGCCCGCTGGTGAGCGTCGTGGAGCCCTCCACGTCACCTTCGCCGTCCCCGCCGCGGCACCCGATGATGAGCAGGTCGAACTTCTTGCTCATGGCATGCACCACGGACGCGGTGCCCTCGGCGTCCTCCACTGTCTTCTCCACGTACATGACGCGCTCGTTGTCCCTATGCCTGCTCTAGAACTCCTGCAGCAGCTCCTCGTCCCTGGCCTCGTCACGCCCGCCCATCCCAACCCAGTTCCAGAGCTTGAAGCGCACAACGGTGAACGCCATGGCCCCGACCTTCGCCATCCGCGCCGCGTACACCAGCGCCTCGCGGCCGTCGACGCCGCCCAGGAAGTAGAGCGTGGCCCGCTGGAGCAGGCTGTTGGGGGCGGTGGCGCACGCAGAGCCGGACGCGAGGCCGTGGTCGACGAGGATAGCGACGGAGCAGGGCGCGTACTGCAGCATGTGCTCTGGTTGATGTAGCGGATGGCGTTGTTGGCCGTGCGGAGGGCTTGTGGAAGGAGCGCGTGCTCCAGCGACCGCCGCTTCGCCCGCGCGAACTGCCCCGACGGGTTATACAATAGCCTGATCAGCGGCGTGGACACGGCGGTGATGAGCACCATGGACATGGTGAGCGTCGAGTAGTGCTTTGCGGTGGCCTTCATGGTGTCGCCCCAGTTGTTGACGGCGGTTTCGCGGAACGGCATCGCGAAGAAGAGCCCCGCGGCAACGCAGCCGACCAGCTTTGCCGGAGATGCAGAGCGCCACGAACAGCTCCAGCGCGCACCACTTCTCCGACTCCTCACCGTGGCGGAGCAGATGCGGAGGAACCACGAGGTCACGTCGGTGATGAGCGATGCCGTGAGTGCGATGCGGCCGAGGTCGGTGTTGAGAAGGTCGAGGTCGGAGAGCGCGTCGGCGATCACGGGGAAGGAGGAGAGGGAGAGGCGGACGGCGAGCTCGATGATGAGTGAGGACCTGCACAGATCCTCGGGTAGCGACGGCTGCAGCGCGTGGAAGACGAGGAGGGTCACGACGAGCAGGACCACGGCGCCCGTGATGCCGACGGCAACGGCACGGTTACTAGGGCGGCGGAGGAGGGATACAGGGGCCTGTTTGTAAAAGACCATCCACGCTGTCAGCCTTTAGACAGCGGATGAGGCATATATAAAAATTCAGGACCTAGACGTGTAAAAATAAAGTTTGTTGGACCTAGGGCGTGAAAAGTTTAATGACGCGGTCGTGTGTATGGTGTGCCACGGAGCCGCCAGCGCCAGTCCTGTGGAGCCAACGACCTCTGATCCGTCCGCGCGTGCGCGTTGACGCCTCCCAAAACCCCCGCCGCGGCGTTTCCCCCTCGGCAATCTCCGGTATCCATTCGCCATGAACGCTGCGACCGCCTCCCAACTCGGCCTCGCCACCTCCGGGTCGGTCGCTGGGTCCCGCGTGGACTGCCGGCCAACGACGGCGCCGGCGGTGGGTTTCACGGCGGGGCCGAGGGCGCGCTCAGTGGCCGTCGCCGCCGCCGCCTCCTCCTCTTCTCCGGCCACCGGCGGCGTGGCGCCCGTGCCACCCCGCTCGAGTCACTCGTAAGATCTCCATTTTATCTCTTCGAACTTCCCGTGGGATCTTGTTCGCGGGACTATTAAGGGGAGGACGCAGGAGCCCAATTTTAATGTGTCTTAGTCTTAGTGCTGCGCGGATGGGACTCGTTTGTGAGGAATTTAGCAGCGCTTTGTCGGGCTGCCAGAAGCCAGATTGTTGTGGATCTGGGCGAGATTTCGTCTGATGGATTGTGCTGACCAGCTTGTCCTGTTGAAATCTTGCATTGCCGTCCCGAAACAAGAATGGAATTTTGGTAGTGCTTTACCTGATTATATAGGGCACTTGAATTGTTAATGAAAATAGTTTCAGAGAATATCTTTTAGTACTTCTGGAAGTGGCCACACATTTTTTATGTTGATCATTAGTGCAGTGTGTGTGTGTGTGTGTGTGGGGTGGGGTGGGGGGGGGGGGTATCAGAGCTATCGTTACATTATTTTCATCATATTAATATGAAAATTAAAAATCATTGTTCCTTTGGTATGATATTGTTTAAGAAATAAACAAAAAAAAATTTGAAACAAAGAAGAAATAAAAAAAAAATTAATGCACTACCATTTCCATTTGCGCCATATCTCATATATAATGTACCTTAATGGTCTTTCTACTAGATATGATATAGATTCACAGAGTAATATCAAACTCTAAAGAGATGAATCAGGTTTTAAATAATATAACCAAGAAAAAGGCTTGATTTTTATTCACATGACAAATGGAATGGATGGATGATTGCATTTTGTGAGAGAGTCAAGCATGAGCTTATGCTGTGGGATCTATGTTTTTTATTCTCTTTCCAAATTCTTAGTTATATTGTAAATATGGGTTTGAGTCATGATTCCTTATTTTATTTTCTGTATTTTAACTTATCACTGTTGTTTAATGAATTGACCCGCGGCTCTCCTCACTGATTGTGAAAAAAAAAACAATTATGTTGTGAAACTCTAGAATGTTGTAGTGCGATCAATAGTGCAAAGCAAAGACATGTATAATACAAAAATGCTAATTCAGATGGTTGGTAAGATGTTTTATGGCATGTCACATTTTTATACCTTAGGAAAAAAATATGCATAATCTGCCAAAATAATGAATGCTTCTGCTTTCTACCTTTTATTGTTGATATACATTACCAATTGGCACCAATGGTCCTAATACATGCAACCAGTTCTTCTTGATTTAGTTTGGACGGATCTTTATGTTGGAAAAGGTGTAATAGTTTCACTTATAAAAAGGGAGAAGCTTTCAGAATCAATAGTCAACACATAAAACATGTTTATTTTCATTCAAATAAACAATGAGTAATCTTCCTTGTTTATTGAATTTTTACTAAAAGATGTAAACTGTAATACAACTTAAACCTCTATTTTTCTTCTCAAGTTCAGTTTGATCTATATCAATTGAGAAAACTATTCTCTGTTATATGCTATTTTAGTTCTTTTCTTGCAGGAACATAGGAAATAACTAATGCATGTCCATGATAAACAGTGAAGTAGCATTCTTGTACTGTTAAGTGTTGTAAATTGTTCGATCCTGTGGCAAAGTGCTATTAAGCATATCAACTAATTATTTATTATTAACAGTGTGTATTGCACTTTCTCACTGATGTGACTTGATGAATTTCCTTAATTTGTAGGGTTATAAAGCGTCACACACTATCAGTTTTTGTTGGTGATGAAAGTGGGATGATCAATCGAATTGCTGGTGTTTTTGCTAGAAGAGGATATAATATCGAGTCATTGGCTGTTGGGTTGAACAAGGATAAAGCATTATTTACAATAGTAGTGTCTGGAACAGACAAAATATTGAACCAGGTTGTAGAGCAACTAAACAAACTTGTTAATGTCATAAAGGTTAGTCATTTCCCTGTACCATTTGACTTATAGAATGACTGATAACTAATATGCCGTGAAACTCATTGCTTGTTGTTCTGTCCTTATTCTGTTCAATAGCATATCTTGTACCTTAGCTTAATATTTGGATTAATAAACAGGTTGATGACTTATCAATGGAACCACAAGTTGAAAGAGAACTTATGCTTATAAAAGTAAATGCAGAGCGAGAAAAGCTACCTGAGGTACAAACATACACATCTTTCAAAATGTATCCGCACTTCTTGCCCTGCAATTCTAAAACTGAACATTAAATGTGGATCATTTTTTTTGTATATAGAAATATGGAAATTAACAACAGGGACATTACAGGTCAGGTCTGTGGACCTGGCACTACTAAACTTTGTTGTTTGGCTGACATCTCTAGTTGTGAATGCAGATAATGGGTTTGGTTCGCATTTTCAAAGCAGAAGTGGTTGATCTATCAGACCATACACTAACTATTGAGGTAATGTCTTTGGTGTGTCTTGACTGGAAGATTACTCATGAGTCATGTTGTCCTTCTTATGGTTCTTTGAGGTTATGTTGAAGGTAACTGGAGATCCTGGAAAGATGGTAGCAATACAGAAGACTCTGAGCAAATATGGGATCAGAGATATTGCTAGAACTGGCAAGGTCATTCTTGTTCAGTAAATATTGAAAATATATCGTGAACTTGTTCTTTACTAGACCGAATGAACATTTGTCTTATAGATAGCTTTGCGCCGTGAAAAAATGGGAGAAACTGCTCCATTTTGGAGGTTAGCTGCAGCTTCTTATCCTGATCTCGAAGTGGCTATACCTTCAAATTTCCGGCAAAACACTGGTGTGAGGTCAATCCATCAGAATCCAGAATCTTCAGGGTCAGGAGTAAGAAACCACAATTGTGATTTGACAATGATTTATTTATGATGTGTGCACTTGTCATCACTGTTAGGATGTTTTTCAACTGATATTTCCCTAGTTTTATGCTTCCTGTTGATTAGCTTCATGTAGGCAATTGGTTCATTTCCTTGAATTGGTTTTAGTTGGTGCTCAATCTGTTGAATTGGGTACAAAGTAGTGAGTACAGGTCCATTTGTCTTTCTGAGGAAACGTTCTTACTGCTATTGATAGTAATAGTAACATTAGTCCTTCCAGTGTGAACCTTGTATGTGTGCACTGCATATGCACATGTTGTGATTTATATATTTTCGTATTTGCACGTATCTGACATTGCAATCAAATAGCATGAATGCATTACTTTATTTGATTTTTGGACTCTAAATGTATTTGGCAGTATCATTAACTACTAATGTAAGAAAATACTTGCACATTCTTTTTCTTATTGGTGTAATGTATTCTGGAAATGCTTTTTATCATCCTCGCACTGTAAGTTTGCATTTTGAATGACTTTTTTTATATGTGCTTCTCTGCTTCTACCCAGGGTGATGTTTATCCAGTGGAATCTTACGAAATCTTCTCATCAACAAGCCCAATTTTGGATGCTCATTGGGGTGTTATGACTGATGGTGATGTACGGTCTTGTGTTCTAATGACTTTGAACTGTTTGGTGCTAGCTAGAGATGATCCGCATCTAGTTGTACTCATTTCACTAGAAGTTGTTGTGTTGTTAAAAGTTAAAAGACATGACCACGTTAGTACCCAGGATTCAAATTCGAGACTAGGTTATATATAACTAAATTATGGTTCACAAGTGAAGAATCTAAAATACTATTACTGCAACTAAATGTACCTGTTTCTAAACTAAACTAGCAATTCCTTATTCCTTCAGCCAACAGGGTTTTGTTCACATACTCTATCAATTCTTGTGAATGATGTCCCTGGAGTTCTCAATGTTGTAACAGGTGTTTTCTCCAGAAGGGGCTACAATATTCAGGTTGTTCAAACCAATTTTGTATTTTATGTTCTTTATTTTTGGTAATTAATCCAGTCCTTGTTAAACAGTAACTATCACTTTCGCAGAGTCTTGCTGTTGGCCCAGCTGCAAAAGAAGGAACTTCTCGCATCACTACTGTTGTTCCTGGAACTGATGAATCTATTGGCAAGCTAGTACATCAACTGTACAAGCTCATTGATGTTCATGAGGTAAATATTAACATTCCAGTTTGCGTGATTGTTATAGAAGTCATGCTGAAAGTCATTTTGGTTTCTCAGGTCCAGGATTTTACTCACTTACCATTTGTTGGTAGAGAGTTAATGATCATAAAGGTCGCCGCAAATGCTACAGCTCGAAGAGATGTCTTAGATATTGCTCAGATTTTTGAGGCACAAAAAGTTGACATATCAGACCACACGATTACACTACTGGTAACTATTACTGAAAGAATGTTTACTTACGCTTAACTCATGTAGCGCTCTAATATCCTTCCAAAATTATGACAATTTCGATCTACTTGTATAAAATCCTTGGGACATGGTATGTTGATGTTAACTGGTAAAATAAGGTCAGCTGCTAAAATGTCTAGTAACTGTCCATCGTAGAAGACTGTTTCAAAATTTTGTAGTTTTTGATTAATATGCATTCATACTTGTACCAATTTCTTTTATCTATAATGTTTCCTTTGGAGCCATGATTAGTGCAATAACTTTGTTGGCATATGCAGCTCACTGGAGATATTGACAGAATGGTTAGATTGCAAAAGATGCTGGAGCAGTATGGCATCTGTGAGGTTTGTATTGACCATTGAGCTTCTAATTCACATTTATGTCAACCATTAGCTTATTTCATGCGTAGCCCATGAGTAAATTTGTCCAAGTTTTCTATGTCTGGAGGACTGGATCCAATGCTAAAGTGTGATGAGATGCTTGCAATATATCGCAATAACTACCTGTACTCTTTGCCCATGCCTTGTGCAGGTTGCACGGACAGGACGGGTTGCTCTGCTCCGTGAGTCTGGAGTTGACTCCAAATACCTCCGCGGGTTTTCCCTCCCTCTGTAATTCTCCATTTGCAGATCGACCTAACACTCAACCATTTCAAGTCGCACGGCCATTTTGACTTCTGAGCATGGAGGTTGAGGAATCATTCAAAAAAATCCTAGGGTGAGAATTGTAGAAAGAGCATATTGTCTGGGTTGCTACGTGCTATGCTGTTAAGCTTCTTGCTTATGCAAGCATCACGCACAACAATAGGTCTGCAGAATCAGACACGAACGTACCAGGGATTTCCAGGGTCCAAAATATATATGCACACATACATACGTATCCTAGTTGAAGGAACGGTCCATATTGCTCAGCTAATGTGATCGGGATTATTGGGCGGTGATCAGTTCGCACCATGAACAGATTCTGTGGGTCCAATATATTATATCTCTACAACTAAAAAAGATAGAAAATTGGTCGTGTAGCATTCAAAGATCGCGATCTCCATAAAATACCGCCAAAAGTTTGTGCCCCCGTGAAATAGCACTGAAAGATTGGACGTCAGCTGAAAGTGACGGAAGCCTCTGTTGGCCGTAAACTAAAAGCAACGGAAGCCTCTGTTGCCCGTGAACTAAAAGCAGCACCATCAGCTGAACTCGGCGAGGTGCTCAAGCGACCAGAATTGCACCGGAGCCGCACGGCCGAGGAGCTCCATGAGTGAGAGTACGTGCTATGGAGGGAGCAACATCCTTGGTGCTCGCCTCGCGTGGACCAGCGCGGATGCCTCGGCCAGCGCGTGGGGAGGGCTCGCTGCGGCCGGTGGAGCCGGTGCAGCCTCCGTGTGAGGAGCAGCGTGTGGCGGACGACGGAGGCAGCGCAGACTCTGCACGGAGCAGCTCGCGGCGGAGGTGACGTGGTCTCTGTGTGGGGAGCGGTCCACGGCGATCGATTGAAGCAGCGCGGCCTGCATGCCGGGACCAACCCGCAGCGGCCGGCAGAGGTGGCGTGCAAGGGCGGCGGTCTCAGCATGCGAAAATTGGAAGCCAGGGTGGCCTGTCTGCCGTGCGTGCGTCCCTGCTCGACTAGCTGGTCGGCGAGGCCCTGCGGGAGCTGCAGGGCACCCTGTTCTGCCGCTCGTCCAGGGCCTCTGCCCGCACACCTAGCACTCTGCAGGGGAGCTTGGCGAGCTCGCGGTGCGGGTCAGGGAGGCGCTCGACCTGGCCGCCACCGCCGACGTGCGCACTGCAGGCTGTTGCCATGTACGTCTCGCCGTATCGCCGCATGGTGCTCATCCTGGGTGAGCTCCCGGACGTATCCATGGTGGTTTACGACTCGTCCACGAACGCGTGGGGCGAGGAGGCGGCGCTGTCCCGAAAGCCGGAGGAGGAAGACGCCTCGTCCCAGGAGGAGCGCGTCGCAGACTCGCTGAGGCAGAGTAGTCCATCGACGTGGTGGCGTGCGGTGACGCTGCCTTATGCGGTGGTGCTCTCGGAGTTCCTCGACGCGGGTAGCCTTCGCGTGTGGGAGTTCGTGGGGACGCGTGGCGGGAGGTGGCCGCGATGCCGTCCATGTCGCACGCACGCCTTCCACGGCACTAAGGCGGACGTGAACTGTGTCGGCCATGGCGGACGCATCATGGTCTGCGTTAGCTCCAGCTCCACCGATGACGCTAGTGGCTGCTTCATGTGCGACGTCAGGACCAACCGATGGGAGGAGCTCCTGCGACACACCGGTGGGAACGTCGGGGAGAGGGACGCCACCATGGGCTTCGTGGCCCCTCCCCATGAGCAGGCCACGCCCTACGCAGGCTACCACGGCCTACTCCACACGCACCATGGCGCCTGGACCGCGTGCTGCGCCGGCCGTGAGTGCCCGTCACCAGCTCAGCTAACGGAATGGTAGTTTCAGTTTACGGTGTCAACTTTCAATGGTATTTTACGGGGCTGAAATATGTATTTTACAGAGAGTTGGTAATTTTCGATGCTAAACAAACAAATTTTCTCACGGGTATGGTTGCTACAGTTCAGGTACTGTGCATAACAGGTGGTGGTAGAAAACGGGTGCGGATTTTAACGGGTACGGCTGGTATAGTTTAGCAACTGGGTTTTAACGGGCTGAAGGAACGTTTGGTAATAGTCGGTATTGTTCATTGATTCGTCAGTGTTCCATACCGGCTAGGAAACAGGGGTGCACAGTTGCTTTCATAAAAAACAAAGGTATCTACTATCTATCTATAGATATAGATAGATATTTTTATTTTTATTTTCCCTGGACCAAAGGTACATAACACAACCATCGATCCTACTTCCACAGATTTTAAATGCCAGGGGATGTGTGTCTTGCTTCGAACTCCTTTTTTCAGGCAAGAATTCTTGGCGCCCGTTCATTCTCCAATTTCTGGTCCTTCCATATAAACAAGGGAAAACATGAGTTTGATAATGGCTAATATCTAACGCTTCGGTTATAATGCGTGGGCAAACATAACTGTTATACATGTGGTAGCATGAGAAAGATCAGGACTCAGGAGCTATTTGAATTTACCGGCAAAGATGTATCCTCCTGGCAGTGATTTGGAAGATTCAATATCTTGTTTACACTGTGTTGCTGCTTCTCTCCACCTGTAAGCAGATCGACAATACATTGCATATCAATCCTGGACCCCTTCTTGGGCACCTTGTTCACAGCGTTGCAACAGGGTTGTCCCATTACTGGGATGGGTATCATTGGTGGATTTACAATCGTGATGAACTTCGCGCAGTCTCTTAAGATGGCCGCCTTTTGCTCGTTGGTACAAGCACCAACCACCTGCTGGGAAGGCATTGCTACTGCACACAGGATCAACAGAAGAACAGCTTGACCAGGCTGCATCTTTAAATACAGTTGCCTATATCTATATATCTGATGTGGCGACGAGTGCAAGGACCAAATCTGATACTGTTCACGTCTCAAGAATGTGTATGTTCTCCTATATATACAAGAGAGGAGGCACACGCCAGTACGCTATTTGCTTAATTATGCAGCTTATCTATGTTCTGATAGCGTGAAAAATGGATACTCTGCATGTAGGATAATATAGGCTATCATTAATTATATCTTCAGGCCAGATTCGTCCTCGTTTACATAAAAGGATTTGGTTAGTTTCCACTGTTTATCTATCTATCTGTCTGTCTGAAGGCTATCATTATATCTTCAGGCTAGATAAATGGATTTGGTTAGTTTCCACTGTTTATATATCTTTTTGTCTGTCTATCTATTTATAAAAGAGTGAAATAAATAAACAATACCATTCTATCTATTTATCTATAAATAAGCGAAAGAACCAAAAAAAAAAAAAACACCATTCTATCTATCTATATATCTATACCCAAAAACTGGTACCCAACATTAGACTTCGTGCATTGCACCCTTACCACCGCACCCTAAAGTCACTTCTGTCTCTTAGTATTCACTCTACTAGATTTTGAAACGGATATTCAAGGTCCTAAACGTTTTCCAATAAAAAGGTTTCTACAAAGTTTTAGATCTTGTCGAGCTCCACGACTTTACTTTTGATTGTTATTCTATCCGAGTTCATTTGACAAATTTATAAAAATAGGAATTTTAAATAATTAATCTTGAAATACAATTTTTGAGCCTAAATAATTTCAAATGAAAAATAGTCAAGTATAAAATTGTAGATCTTTTGAAGTACAACTTAATGCTAATTCTAAAGAGGTTAATCGTTGCGTCCCTCAAACTAAAGAGGTTAATGCTAATACTAAACATAAAGCTAGGCAATCTGTATGGAAATTCAAAATTAAGAAATGGCACTCCATCTCATTTTTTTAGAAAATCCAAAACAATTTGAATGTACTGCTAGATAACAACCTCGATGCCTCAATGTAGGCGAGTAATGTGAGTTCTTAAAAAATTGAGAGCGCACATTAGTAATTTGGTGAAGGTCCACTATAACACACTTGACCTTCTGCGACAATTAGCTTTGGTCGTTGAAGATTAAATTTACGTCGAGATATGGAATTTGTGACATGAGCGCGACGAATCCTCATTTGTCGCCTATCTGACGTGTCGAAACACCTTCGGTGACGAAAGAAAGTTTTTTCGTAACCAATTTTCTGATGATACTACTTTGTCACAAAATTTGCGACATTTGCATATTGTCGTTATTTTAGGAAGAATTGTTGCTAACTATCAAATGCCATGATGCTACATGGAAAGATATTGCGACGAATTTTATAATCATAATTCATTAAAAGGCCTGAAAACTCATCATTATATGTTGTTCCCAAAAACCAAAGAGAACTAATCATATCAACACAAGCAAACACATAATACACTGATCGATACAAGCAAATACATAATACAATATAGGTCACAAATTGATCATATCATTCAGCATTTAATTAAAGATCAAAGTCAGCAGCAAAAATTACAGCAGTACGCCACAATACATGCTTCAATAATCATATCTTGTACCAACAATAGCCGGCGACAATACTAGTTTTGTTCAAAGGCCACAATACATCTCACACAGATCATATGATGCTTGACAAAAATTATAGCACCCACAAGTTCCAAAGTTTATAGGTCGCACAATACTTCTCAAATGTTGCAGAACAATGCATCCAGCAACAGGTTGAAAAGTTAGAGCCACTAACACTAGGTGTAACAACCAACAACCAAACCAAGTTCAACTATCCCTTGGACCAAGCATTTGACGAAGGAAGCCCTTATATGTTCATGCAAAAAATATCAAATTATTTTTTAAATCTAAGGAAGCCCTTACATTGTCACGTGTCACAAGTCACAAGTCGAAAGTGCAATCATGCCCTATTGTGGGTTTTAGTATTGATGACCACCAAATTAGAGAACTAATGATTTCTATCGAGATGTTGAGCAGGGAATCCTTGTGAGAGGATGCCATTTGTTTCAAAGAACTTGATGCGAACTTGCATCTACGGTGACCAACTCAAATGGAGGTTTAATTTCGTTTTACTTTTGAATTTAAGTTTAGGTATGTCGTACTATTAAGGAGTTCTTAGGGATGCCAGTCAAATTGTTGAATCAAGTGCTCAAATCTCAGAAACAACATCCTCACACCTTGACAATTCCAACAAACCAAAGTTCACATCCTTCTGCTGGAAGTTGCCAGGGCGGTAGTGCTACCCATAATAGGCGGCAGTGTCGCCCTCCTCCCGACCGTTGGCTGACAGCATATAAATATTACTTTTCTCTCACACAATGGTCTCTTCTTTGACATCTCGACTCTTTGCGCTTTACAGATAGAAACAGACAACTCCCTCTCTCCTCCATTGTTGTCCTTAAGCTCAAACTTGGATCTCCACATCTGTTGATGGTGGATAAGCTATAAAATTCCACATTCTAACACCGTTAACAGCCTCAGTTTCAAAGAAAGATTAGCATGACATGAGCATATTTTATCCAATAACTAGTTCCATTTGTACTCTTAGCTTTTGAATGCAGAGAAGATCAAACAGGACAAAAATGAGCATCTAAAGGCCACATAAGTTGGTCGGCTGACCCACATTTTGTGGCACCATACCATCACATTTCAAGACATGACCCATGGAAGCATCTGGGAGGAATTAGAGCTCAAGATGGGCCCATGCATGGGTCGGTATGAGCCTCCCTGGCTCTGCTGACATGGCACGATCCGTGTGACACTCCATCCAGCTCATTTCTACCCGTGGATCAAAATTGTGTTTTCATTCAACGGTGGAAGATCAAAGCACATGGATCAAGGCGTGAACCGATAACACCAAGACAAAAACAGCACATGACCATGCTCTATGACAAGTGGGGACCACGGTGGTGGGCCTAGCTTGTCATAGGGTGATCGGCCGACCCCCTTGGTGGCTCCAGCCCATCGCCATGGTCCACTGACCTAGTGCATGCCTCCATGCAGCTGGCTCAATCTTGATCGTCCATCTTGAGGCGGTTTTGAGGCGGTTTATCCAAGGGTGGAGAGACATGAAGCACACGGATCACTGATGTGGCGTACCTCCACTCCCCTCTATAAATAGAGGCAGCCTCCACCCTCTTCCACACACAACACAAGACAAGAGAAGCAAGCAAGAGTCAAGTGAAGTGGAGTTCCACTTCCTAGTAGTAGTATTAGTCTAGTGTGTGAGTTAGGGTCAAGTCGAGCTAAGCTCGGGATCTCTGGAGTTATCTTCTAGAGAGTCTGGTATAGCTCTTGTACCTTTCCTTCTGTAAGACTTTACTTTTATCAATATAATATTTTTGTTTTAATTTATTTAGTCTTTACTTAGTGCATTACTATTCTAATAATAGTATTGTTGTGAGTTATCTTATTACTTCGTCAGTATACACTAGATTGTGACCTGTAACTCACTCGCGTGTGTAGTTCATCACCTATCATAGGGTTCTCTAGTTGTTTGGTACCCAGCTGGAGTAGTGAGAATTAGTGTAAGCATGGTGCTTAAGCTAAGTCTTGCCTTTGATTGCCGCTTGCTGCATGGATTGTTAATGGGTACTTACAGGTTGTGATAGCCCTGTTAAGTCTTAGCATCCCACCACGTGTTTTAAGCATGTTCTTAAAAGGTAGGCTCCCTGTAAGTGTGCAGTCGCTTCGGGTAGAGGTTTTGTCCCTCTATTGTTTCGTCTGTCCCCTACACACAAAGTGGTAGCAGTCTTAGTGTATCTCGTCCATTTGATAGGATAGTTCATCAGAGTAAAGTAAGAGTCATAGGAGTTCTAAACTCATTCGTTGTCCTCCCACCTAGCTATACTCTACTAGTTATCTTTAGTTATCCTAAGCCTTGTCTTGACTCTGTGTCACTATCTTTCCTCTATATCGATTACCCCCTTTCACTAGTTGGTGCTAAGTTGCAGTAGACTTGAGGATCTCTCTTTTATTAACATTCCTAGCTACAGCTTTCCCATGGGATAAAATAAATAACGATACCTTGAAATACTCCCGGGTGAAGTACTACAGTGGTATATTCTGTGCGCTTGCAGAATAATCCAATAGACATACGAATTACCCTGAGGCACTTCTAGTACCGTTATCAGAGATAGCCTAACACCCTGTCTCTGGTGATTGCGCTACGAAGTGTCAACAAGCATTTCTGGCGCCGTTGCTGGGGAAAGCATCAGCCTAGGAATATTAATAAAATTGAATCTGGAGTCTATCATCAATTTAGTTATCAAGTAGTGTTAGGGGCTTACCCCCTATCTGTGTTTCTCCTTATCGTAAAGCTAGACAGTGCATGAGCAGTTTCTAATTGCCATCAAACTTTGTTGAAGATCCTAAACAATTGTTGAAAAGAACTAGACGCCATCAAGTTCCCTCTCAAAGGTTCATCTCGGACCTGAATCCATTCGAGGAAAGAGGCTCCGCACTATCACCCAAGGAAGCCATGGCCTAAAAGACCATCTCTGAGTACTCTGCACTGTCGGCCGACAATGTCGCCACCGGTCCGCAGCTTAACTTTGGGGATGCTACTTTTGAGCTTAAGCCTACGCTTATCAATATGGTGTAAGCCAACCCATTCTGTGGGAAGCCGCACGAGGACGCTAATGCCCATCTCCAACACTTCTTGGAGGTGTGTGGTACCTTCACCATTAAGAATGTCTCGGCAGACGCCATCCATCTTCATCTGTTCCCATTCTCACTGTTTGGGAAGGCGAAGCAATGGTTCTATGTCAACAAGAATGAAGCTACCACTTGGAAGAGGTGTGCCAACGCATTCCTCAAGAAATTCTTTCCGATGGGCAAAACCAGCGCCCTTCGTGGAAAGATTTCAAACTTTCAACAGCAAGCTGATGAGATGATTCCCGAAGTGTGGGAACATCTCCAGGAGTACATTCGTGCCTGTCTGAAAGGATCAAGGATGCCCAAGAGGGGGGGTGAATTGGGCAACTAATAAATTTTTCGCAAACACAATTCAACCTATCGCAATTTGCCCAATGTCACCCCACAAGTGTTTGTGTCAATTCTATTCCTAAAACAAGTTATGCAACCTAGAGCCAAGTCCTATCACAAGTATACTACTCTAGAAAAGTAGAGAACACAAAGGAGATGCGGGAATGTAAAGGGTTAGAAAGACAAATCCGATTTTTCCCGAGGTATCGGAGAGTCGGCACTCCCCACTAGTCCTCGTTGGAGCACCCACGCAAGGGCGTAGCTCCGCCTTGATCTTTGCAAAGACCAAGTGCTCTCTACGGGCTGATCCTTTGCCTCTCCGGCACGGTGGATCGCCCACAACCGCTCACAACTTTGACTTGGGCCGCCCACAAGCTCTCCAAGCGGTCACCAAGCCACCAATCGCCACCAAACCGTCTAGGTGATGCCGATCACCAAGAGTAACAAGCTTAGACTCTCACTTGACCAAGAACAAGACCAAAGAGGGTGATGGATGCACACAAGTCACTCTTGATCTCTCTAGGGAAGAAGCTCACAAGCAATGGAGTTCACTCAATGTTCCCTAGGGCTCTTGCTCTCTCACAAGATCAACAAGGGTTCCTTCAGCTGTTAGAAGTGGCAAGAGAGATAGAATGGAGCCTTTGGTGGAGTATAAACTCACCCTCTCCAAAACTAGCCGTTTCTCACTTTCCTGCGAACCATCGAACGCTGCCGAGGCTCGACCGTCGGATCATTCACCACGGTCCGACTCTCACAGTCGCACTGTGCTCAGTCCTGTGCCAGAGGGGCGTCGGACCGAACTCGATGGTCCGACGCTCCTCAGTCCAACGCTTTTGAACAGCTGGCACAGTGCCTCTTAACGGCTATAATATAGATCAATGGTCCGACGCACACCGTCCGACCAAGTCCGACGCTCCTTTTTGCTGCGGGAACCTCTCTGGAAGCGTTGCACGCTAAGAAACATTAGTCCGACGCTCACTCTCTCGACGGTCCGACGCTCGCTGAACACTCAGAGGCACCGTCGGACTCTGGCCAATGGTCTGACGACCATCCAGCCAGGGTCCGACGCTCCCTGGCACGCTGAGAATCATCCAGGGGCTGCCACATGCCGTCGGACTCTAACTATTGGTCCGACGCCCATATTAGGTAGAGTCCGACGCCTCTAATTTGATCAAAACTTCGCCGAATCGAAAACTTTCCAAAACAAAGTTTGATCCTCTCTCTCAAGAGTCTCCCTGGGCTGTCTAGTGCTATGTTGGACAAGTGTGCATCATATCTACACTCTCTAATCTTGCTCTAAGTCAAGCTACCCATCCAAACCCCTCTTAATAGTACGGTCAAAGAGAAAAATAAAACCTAAGACTACGCCAAGTATCTCTTAACTCCAAACGACACTTGGCACTAGCCTATCACCGTCTTGTCTTCCATCCTTTGAAAACCGAATCGAATTCCATCGCTAGGGGCTTGAACCTACATGTTATTATGACCTAACCTCTAGGTTATCCTGCAAAACACACGTTAGTCATAATAACCGTCTTGTTGTCATTAATCACCAAAACCACTAGGGCCTAGATGCTTCAATCTCCCCCTTTTTGGTGATTGATGACAACAACCTCAAATAGATTTAGAAAGAGTGAGGTTTTTAAAAGCTTGATTCATATAAGCATGTGACAATAAGAGCAAAGGGGTTAGGCATGCTTATACAAATCAAGACCACAAGGTACATATAAGATATGAAATAAGCATAAGTACCAAACGAATACGCTCAAGATCAGAGTGAAGTGCGGAAGCTAAGACAAGAGCATAACCAAGTGACATGATATATAAATAACATGAAGCTCAGGCACATGTCACAACCCAGTCTCAAGCATGAAAATAAACATAAACATGATGCATGAATATCACATAAAAAAGAGCCAAAACCCTCTCACATGCTCCCCCTAAATCTATGCTCTCTCCCCCTTTGGCATCATGCACCAAAGACCTAAGACTCAGGAGGAGGAGAGGAAGCTGCAGCGTCGTGGTCGGAGGGGTGAGGTCGAAGCTCAAACTGAGAAGGGTCTGTGTCTGACTCTGAACTCTGACCTGCCTGACCCTCTGTCGGAGCACATAAAGGTGAAGCGGTCTGGGTCTGCTCAGCTGTCTCTGTAGATGCTGCTGTGACTACTACGGTCGCAGTCCCTGCTGAAGTCGGGAGTGGCTCTGAAGAGGCGACTGAAGACGGTAGTGTCTCTGTGGTCCCAGTGGCAGGTGGAGCTGTGGTGGTGGTAACAAGCTGTTGGAACTCAGGAGGTGTGGGCAAGCCTGTAATCTTGCTGAAGGTAGCACCCAAGCTCCTGGACACTGAGAGGCCACCTAGGTCAGGTGTGAAATCGGTGTGGATCGGAGTGAACCCCTGAGTGCCTGGCGTGGCAAACCACTGCTGAGTCTACTGAGTCGGCGTGACGAACTGACTCTGGAGAGAAGCTATGCCTTGACTCTGAAGTCCACCGGACTGTATCGCTGGAGTCACCTAGGCTACAGTGGCTGCCGATCCAACCTGCTGGACTGGAGGGGCAGTGGCTAGGTACGGTGGGGCTCCGGTGTGCCTGATGATGTGCTCCATGAACCCAAAGGTCTGTAGCTGTATCTGCTGGCTTTGGAGCTGCATCTGGAGCATCTATTGCTGGAGCTGATCCTGCCTGAGCTGAATCTGAGTGAGAGCTGCAGCCTGCTCCCTGGCAAATCGGGCCTACTCCTCTGCCTGTCTCTGCTGTGTCCGCTGTAAGCTCTGAAGAATGGCAAGCAGTGCAGGGTCTGTCTGTGAGGTCTGTGGAGCGGAGCTGGACCCATCGGCCTCCGAGTCGTGAGCTCGTGGACGTGAAGGGATGGGCTGGTAGTCCCTGTCAGAGCTGGACGAGGAGGTGTCGATGGGGTCGTCGTCTGCGAGTAACTGCTCAAGCTCGCTATGGGCAACGTGCCTCATAGCCTCGTCCTGCTGCTATACCTCTGCCATATCTGTCCCTGAAGTCTGACGGCGCTGAACTTTATGTAGGGCTCTGCTGCCACGGCGTCCATCAATCAGAGAGGTCATCCGATAGACTGAAAACTCTGTCTTAGTCTGGCGCAGCTCACGGGAGATATCTGTCCAAATCCGGTGCAACCTCCGCTCAAGGATGTGAGAGATCCAGTGAGCGTAGGAGAGCAGTCGCCTAGACCTGATGCCCTCTGCGATGGTGTCCTCCATCTCACTGATGATCAAGTCTGCCACGTCAAACTCTGACTGCTGGACCAGGGCACTAAGGAGCCACAGCTGTAAGTAAGTAAGACCCTCCTTGTACCCCTCCCGCGGTAAAAGTGTACGCCTCATCACGTCGTTCAAGAGACGAGCGGCGGGACGAAGCTCTGAAGGAGTCCTGCGGGAGCTGTCTCCGAACGGCGGTCGAAAACACGCTGCTATATGAGCAGTCCCTGGTGCCAGTCCTCCGTGAGCCCTCCTCGGCGGGTCTGTCGTGGCATAGCAAATACTGTGCAACCTGGTAGCTGACTCTGGCACTCCAAGCAGCTCTCGCAGAGCCTTCGCGTAGAGCCGGTATGGCTCTCCGCCGAAGGTGTATTGCAGGTACTCGTGGTCGGGGTCTATCCATAGTGAAGCATAGAACTCTCTCACGCACGACTCCACGTAACGGCCTGAACGGCCAAGAAGCTCTGCTAGACCAGGCAGGTAAGTCAAGTACGGCCTAATCTCCTCTCCTACTGCCTGGACTATGTCCTCTAGGGGATTTACCCTGTGCTGACGCAGTCCAACTCTTGTGGCCATGAGGGCGGTGAAGAAGTCCTCGTGAAGAGTAGTGTACCAGCCCTCAGAAGCTCTGGGATCTCTCTGATCCGGGAACCAATTGGCAAGCGAAGTCAGTCGGAGCTCTCTGACTCGGGCTGCAGAGATCCTCCGCAGGTCCAAGTGAACATCCGGCTTAGGCTCCGGCTGAGGCTCAGAGGGAGCAGGCGCCCTGGGGACTCAGTCTCCGCGCCTCTGACCAGCGGGCCGGGGTGGCACCGAAGGTCGAGTGCGGCCTGAGCGACGAAGAGGTGGAGCCTGGGCCTGCTCCCCCTGAGTAGCTGCCTCCTGCTGCTCTGGCTGCCTCGGCTCTGTCTCTGGCTGTGCTGACTTAGTCTCCGGCTGTCTCTGAGGCTGTGGCTGCTCCTCGGACTCATCTCTGCCCGATAAGCTGACAGGGATGCCTCCAATATGTATACCTTTGCCATGCTCTGCCTCCTTTGCAGCCTGTGCCACCCTGATAGCCTGCCTCTGCTCAGCTGTAAGTCTCTTCCTTTTCTTGCTGCTCTCGACAAGAGGGGCCTTCCCCTTGTCCAAAGGTGGACGAGGAGGAGGCCTCTCGTTTTCACCTGTGCCTCCCTCACTGCGGCTGACCTGCTTGCACCGAACCATCTCTGCCAACTGTCACTGTCTCTCAGAAACTGACAACTGCCGCTGACACTCAGAGGCTTGGCCTCGTTTCGTATCCACGGGCTTGGCCCCGGATTCACTGATCCACTGCCAAACACTCTGACCACGACAGCTGCAAGAGAGAGATAGACATCACCAAGACAAAACCAGCACATGACCATGCTCTATGACAAGTGGGGACCATGGTGGTGGGCCTAGATTGTCATAGGGGGGGTCGGCCGAGCCCCCCTTGGTGGCTCCAGCCCACTGCCATGGTCCACTGACCTGGTGCATGCCTCCATGCAGCTGGCTCAATCTTGATCGTCCATGTTGAGGCGGTTTATCCAAGGGTGGAGAGGCATGAAGCACACGGATCGCTGACGTGGTGTCCCTCGACTCCCCTCTATAAATAGAGGCAGCTTCCACCCTCTTCCACACACAACACAAGACAACAAAAGCAAGCCAGAGTCAAGTGAAGTGGAGTTTCAATTCCTAGTAGTAGTATTAGTCTAGTGCGGGAGTTAGAGTCAAGTCGAGTTAAGCTCGGGGTCTCTAGAGTCATCTTCTGGAGAGTCTGGTATAGCTCTTGTACCTTTCCTTATGTAAGACTTTAGTTTTATCAATATAATATCTTTGCTTTACTTTATTGAGTCTTTACTTAGTGCATTACTATTCTAATAATAGTATTATTGTGAATTATCTTATTACTTGGTCGGTATACACTAGATTGTGACCCTGCAACCAACTCGCGTGTGTAGTTCATCGCCTGTCATAGGGTGCCCTAGTTGTTTGGTACCCAGCTGGAGTAGTGAGAATTAGTGTAAGTGTGACAGAACCGCCTTAATCATAAGGCGCACGTGCCCCGTCGTCCCTAAGGACCTTTGACTAGTCTGCACGAGTTCCCTTTTGACTTAGGTGGCCTGTCGGGTCTCCTAGGAAACCATAATTTCCCCGAGGATCTCATTGTAAAGACCTTGCAAGTATTACAACAGTTTACACAAATAATTTGAATCAGAGTAAAGGGTGCTGAAGTATTACTTAAACATAGATTACAAATATAAATTACATTATCCCAAACCAGAGTTTCGTAGTGGAGTAGCTGTATACAACTAAACACCTGCCCAAGGGTTTCATTATATACACATCTTCATCCATGCACGATCCGTTGACCGGCACGATCGCACTTAGATTGGTACGCTCAACTTACCTGCAACAGGGGTTAGCAAACCCTGAGTACTGGGGTACTCCGCAAGACTTACCCGACAAAAGGTGTAAGATTAGACTCAGGAATGCAGGTTGAGGGGGGAGTCAAGGGAAGGCTCGAGCAAGAGTCAAGGTATTTTGCAGAAAAGCATTTCTATCCTATTTCATTATTTGATCTCAATATTATTTTATTCGTATACATAATTCCAATATCAATTCTCATATATCATTTACTTTTAAATTCATATTCATTCTCAAAAACAAACACATAGTTTCGAACCACTCTTCGCTGTAAGTGTGAGGATTATGTCTCCATTAACCGAGGAGCAACGTCGATTCGAATCCAAAAGTACCCAGTTGGGGATCCCTATCCACATTGCATATGTAGCACTTAAGTTTGCATATGCCAACCCCGCCTACCACGGCTTTTCATATCCCGGAACTGGTCCTGCGCCACCCGAGAGCACAGTACCCCTCTAGTCTCCAGGCACGACGGCCACGAGGGTACACGCTACTCTCGCCATCTCTCCACTCTCAGTGCGTGGTTGTCGGTTCCAGCAGTAGAGCCACCGGAGTCAGAGGCTTTCCGTAGTATGTGGCTAGTTGCAAAGTCATGATCACAGCAGGCCGACAACGAATGGTCCCTAATATTTTTTCGTTAGAAACCATGCATTGGGACTCTAACCCAAGTACACTGGTAACTACCCGGTTTTCACATCCCTTTTCCGATGGTGACGAAAGTTGGGACTCTAACCCAAACAGTTGGCCATCCAAACGGGAAAACCCATCCACGTTGATGATAATGGACTGGCCAAGTACACCATCTCCAAACGAGAACAATACCAATCCCATAAAATGATTCATTTATTTCATACCATCATAGTTTTCAAAATAGCATTTTTGCAACTCTATCATTAAGCATGACTAAGCATTTTTCAATACTTTAAATAAATCAGGGTCTCAGGTATAATATATGGTCAAGGAAAGGTAATGCATCAATGGGTTATCACTCAACTCCTATTAACCTAATGCAGTAGATTAACTCAAGTGATAAATATTTTTAAATAACAAGGAGGGGCAAATGCACCGGGGCTTGCCTGTTGGTTGAAGTAGACGAGACCCTGAAGTCAACCACCGAGAAGGATCCACGTCCACCGAGTGAAGATCTTACTCGGGACACGCTCAGATAATAATCACCGCGCGTTCACTACACGGAATAGTAATACAACACTTAACATGATGATATGTATGCCATGATGCAGGAGATGCACAAAATCACTGATCAATAGAAAGTAAACTTAATTTGAAAGTTAAGTACAACTTTCCTTCACGATAAAGTTGCAAGTCAACGAAACTAATTACTATCGAGTATTAGCTTCTTCGGTTTATTGACCATTTTAATAGTTGTTGAAAGCTGAACTACCTCTCCTATAATAATGGCCAGTACTCACTTAAGTGATTTATAAAGATTCTAGCATCATATGTGTATACTGTAAACTACTTAATGTTTTAATTAGCAATTGGTCCACCTCCTTGAAAATATCTTAATTAATATGATTAGCACAAGCCTTAACAAATTAGCAAGACACTAAGGGTCAGCACACGATAATGACCTAGGATTAACACACAAATCCCCAACTACATAATCCCCAATTTGATTAAGGTTTCTATAGATTTTATTAATCGATTTATAGAGTATTAAATAGTAATTAAGTAAACTAATTTCATTTGGTCCCAAACTTTTTATACAAATAGGTCTTAGTCCAACATAGTGTCATATTAATTTTCATGATTTTTGGATTAATACTTTGGGCTACAAAAATCATAGAAATGACATTTATGAATTAAAATATACATTTTTACCATGAACATAAAGTGCCCAAAATACAAGTTTCATATTTTTATTAAATATTTTACACCATAGGGAAGCCACACAATTATTTTCAGAATTTATGGAGCTCTGAAAATATTACTATGAAATTAACAATGTGTGCCACTATACATAAAACAGAAATTTCAATTAAATTCTGGTGAGAAAACGAAAACGGCTTCTGGCCCAGTCGGCCCAAACCAGCCCAACTGACCCAGAGGCCGCGCGTCTGCCCTCTCTTTCTCTCTGAGTGGATGACACAGGGCCCCACTTGTCAGGTCCTCCCTCTTCCTCAGAGCGCTTGCCCCGACCGCGGCGGCTCGACCGCAGAGCCCGCCGGCGGCGACTACTCCGGCGAGGCGAAGGTCCCCCTCGAGATCCCATCAACCTAGCGAACACATTTAGGTGCACATAGTGGTCCTACAGCTCGAACTCGGGCTCGCCTGCGGCCATGGCGGACCGGTAACCTAGCTACCGCCGCCGCGAAGTGTTTCGGCAGCCACAGGTCGCAAAGAGACTAACCAACTCCTCCTACAGGACCAAGAACCTCACCAGGATATTTTCTATGGCTCGGTTGCGGCGAAGACGACTCGGAGAGATGAGCTTGACGACGACCGTGGCCGCGGCGGCGCGCTCCAGACGATAACAGCTTCGTTCTGGCGTGGCTGGGATGTCAAAGACCAAACGGTCGAGCCGATGAGCATAAAGGAAAGATTAAAACACTGGAACGAGCAATTCTTCGAGCCAATACTTGCCGAACTGCTCGGACCACAGTGAACAGGTCGCGACGGCTATGGCGACCGGCCGCGAGGAAGAAACAGCCGCGAGGGTGCTTCCGGTGACGAGAGGACACGAGAGCGGGCTCAAACGATTCGTAGGAAGATGAAGTAGCTACTTGTGCAGTCAATTTGATATGAAGGCGAACAGAGATGGTCAATTTAGGGTTCGGGCAGGGAGCTCGTTGGCTGCGACGATGGAGGAAGGAAAAACAGAAACTCGACGACCGGTGCACTTTATATGCGGAGGAGAAACGGATAAGGGCGAGGATGTCCCGGGGCCCCCCAGCGAAGCTCGTGCGGTGGCGACAACGCGCAGGCCGGCCAGATGGCGGCAGCGCGCGTTGCGCAAACGCGCGCGCAGCGGGCACGCCGTGCCCGTAGGGGCCCGGTACTGTTGACAGAGCTAGGTCAAACCCTATAAATTTCAAATTATGGCTATTCCAAGTTGAATCAGAGAAAAGGCCTAAAACAAAAGTCGTGCAAAATTTTATTAAGAAGAAGTTTTCTTTTTGAAGTATGCTCAAATTCGGCTTAGTTTTGAAAATATTTAAAAGGGGGTAAATCCCCAATTTGAATTTCAAACACAATTTCTCAAATTACTTTCAATTTTTATCCACAACTTGAAAAATGGTAAAAATGAAAGTTTCTCTACTCAATGAAACGACCTCGATTTCCACGAAGGAAAATCCACAGGCTCGAATTGTAATTCAACAGATTGCTTGGGACAATCCATGAAATTACCCATATCTCAGTTGACACCAGGATCCATACAACGATAAATAAGTCTTACATAAATATTTATTACATCGCCACACTGGCGGAATCAACAATCAGAGAAGCTTTGGAAGATGCGGAAGCGATTCATCCTTCACGGCCAACTTGAGTGTAGCACGCGACCCTATTCCTCGTCATCATCTCCCTCGAAGTCGTACTCATTCTCGTCACCTGACAGCAAATTTATCAGTACGATTTGTACTGGCCACGGAGCCCACCTATGCAGCATTTGCTTTGTGGAAAGTGGATGCAAGGCTATACAAGCAGACCTATAGGCTGAGGTTTTCCTATGCAGCTGTAATCAATGTTTTAATTAGTCAAGTTTTATCACCAGTTAACACCATCATCCCTTTTCCCATCACCACATCTCACTTACACACACCTCACTCTCATTCGACAGGCCCAACTCCCTCTCGGGCCTATCTCAGCGGCACACTACCACAACGGGTACACTGCCAGAAAAATGTCATCCAGGGGGAGAAGAGAACACTCACTACACTAGTAGAAGCTTCACAGGAAAGGTCCATAGCCAACAGGTTGGCATATGTATCGATCGATCAACCGTACACTCTGCAGAGGTTTCACTACCCACAAGATTAGCCATCATAGGTGTTGCGCAAACACCTAGGCAGAATTCCGGGTGCTTGCTTGCCTAGGTCGATGCCACCCTACCACTCAGCCCTGGGATATTCCGGATCCTACACCGTTATGCTGAGACTGGGAGACACAATACCGGGCCCATCCAGTGGTACTGTGCATCTAGGACGGAACGGGAACCCATCGACCGTCTCCGCCCACCCTTATCACCTTTCAACCTAGCAGTAGTGGCACCGTCCTACCAAGTAGTCCAGCCGTCTCCCGCCCATCAGAAGCGAGTGAGTAGAAAAGGATTCCCATGAACCTGAAACTAGTCCATCCTAGGTTTGACCAAGCAGGCATCTCCACTTAGGGGATACTCTCCCCGTGCCATCACAGCACCTCCGTCCACGGGCTTCAAACCACCAAGGCTATCCCACCCGGAACCTCCTCAACAACTTTACCCGCCACAGGTATCTCGCTTGGGGATGCCCAGGTTGCACCCCCGGCACGACTTGCCCCATGGGCTCGTCTCACATCCCACTTGGTCGACATCAACCCTCACCACGCACCCAAGACGCACGCAGCACTCTCTCCCAGTAGTTATAATCAGATATACACCGTCCCAATTCCACCACATAGCATATAGCAAGTAGTAAGTAGTGGAAGAGTAACAGTAAAATAAGCAGCAGCTAACCTAACAGCGGATAGTAGGGTAAAGTCTTATCAAGGCAGGGAATTCAAATATACTACCATGCAACCAATCCATACATAATCATAAAGCAATAGCAACAATGTCATTTGCAATGCGTAATAGGATCTAAGGATTTGGTGGGACGTGGCACCTTCGTAGTCGTCTCCTAGCTCTTGGAAGTACTCGTGGTCGTCTTCCTTAGTCAGATCCTCCTCCGTCTCTGAAATCAAACACGAAATAGTCGCGTCAGCGACTCCTATAGAGTATTTCAGAAAAATCCAATAAAATAAAGAGCCAAATGCACACAAACACAATCTTAGATTGTAGATCTCATTTTTCTGAGAATTTTGATATATGGTGCGCAATTTTTGGACTTCGTATGAATAAGTTATGAATTTCCGAAGATTATCCTATTTTCTGAAAATGAGAAAACTGTTTGGTTAATAGGGGCAGCTCGGGATTGGTCCACGTGGCGCGCGGGTCCAGTAGTGCGGCAAGTGGCGCCTCAACAGAACACAGACCCGATGGTCGCCCACCAGGTGTTCGATGCTGGTTCCCAGAGAGTTGCCGGAGTTGGCGTAGCTCGGCGTGGCTCGGCGGTGGTCGGTGGTAGCTCGGCTGTGGTTGGGGGTATCTCGGCGGAGCTCGGCGGTGGTCGGGGGTAGCTCGGCGGGGCTCGGCATAGTTCGGCGTACCTCGGCGGGCTCGGGCGAATCGGAAATTCGCGGCGCCGAGGGTGCCGCTCTCCCGAGCTCTCCCGGGGGGGCTCGGGCGAATCGGAGATTTGGTGCGCCCGAGGGTGCCGTTCTCCCGAGGTCTCCCGCGGAGGTTCGGGCGAATCGGAAATTTGGGTGCCCGAGGGTGCCGTTCTCCCGAGGTCTCCTGCGGAGGCTCGGGCGAATCGGACATTTGGGTGCCGAGGGTGCCGTTCTCCCGAGGTCTCCCGCGGAGGCTCGGGCGAATCGGAAATTTGGGTGCCCGAGGGTGCCGTTCTCCCGAGGTCTCCTGCGGAGGCTCGGGCGAATCGGAAATTTGGGTGCCCGAGGGTGCCGTTCTCCCGAGGTCTCCCGCGGAGGCTCGGCCGAATCGGAAATTTGGGCGCCGAAGGGGCTGCTCTCCCGAGCTCTCCTGGGGAGGCTCGGGCGAATCGGAAATTCGGTGCTAGCAGGGTTCCAGGGCGTCTGTTCAAGGCGGCGGTGTCTCTCCGGTGTGGCGGTCGGTGACAGGGCGGCGATGGCCATATTTCGGCAAGACAGGGCTCGGCTATCTAGCGGCGGTGCCGAGGCAGACTTGGCGAACCTCGGCGGCCTTTCTCCGCAGCGCGAGGCGACCGGGGGTACTCGGAACGGATCTTAGGCGAGGCGGAACCTGTCGGCGGCGATGTCGTCGCGACGGTGAGGTTCCGGCGGGGTTAAGGAGGTCTTCTAGGAGATGTATACGCGTCCAGGGTCCAAGGCGATGGTATACCAACTACCAATTTTGGCTACCGAGCTTTCCAAGGTGCTCGGTTGTGGCGGCGGCGTGTCGCCGACGACGGCGGAAAGCGGCATCGCGGCTACTACCAAGTATTGGTTCAATCGAATGCGGTCTTGTCAAATTGGTGAGGCCAGAGAGGCATACAACACTCTGGTGGCGAACTTAGCCATGGCATGACCTTCTTTTGGCTACGGCTCGCGGCGGCGCTCCGGTAAGGTCGCGGCGCACGCGGCCAAGGCGATTCAGGCTTCCTCTAGCGCTTAGATCCGCGTAGCTAGCTCAAGGGGGTCGTGGCGGTGCTCCACGACGCTCTAACCTATACGGTTGCTAGACGGATTGCTCGGAACGGGTGATTCGGCGTCGGAACGCGTCGGTGGTGAGCGCGCTCCGCCGAGAACGCGTCGTGCTGCGTTCTCGGTCTAGCAAGCTTGTAGTCCGGGGGTTTTGGCTGGTCGAGTGAGTGCATGGTGCAGGTGATCTTCCCGGGCCGGTATAGGCTCATGCCGGCGCGTCCCGAGGGTGGAACGCCATGGCAAAAAGCAGGGCAAGGTTCGGACATGGCGTGCGATGGCTCACCGTGGTGTCGGTGAAGCTAGGATGGCGGTGCAGTGGCGAGTCGGAGCCGTGCAGAGCGATCGCAGTGCCGTGCCGCTCCTCGTCCGCAGCTCGGCTTCTCCTCCGTGTCCGGCTCCGGCGTGCTCCGCGGCGGCGGCGCTCCGGCAGCTTCTCCTCCTCTGCTCCGTCCTTCTCCTTCGCTCTCTCTCTCGGCTTGGTGCGGTGTGCCGGTCTGTGCTGCGGTGGCGGCGAGGGGAAATGAGGGTAGGGCTTCGGGGTGCTCCAATTTATAGGCGAGCTTGGCCAGCTCCAATGGCGAACGGTCTCGATTGCGCTCGGCCGATCGAAGGGCCGTGGCTCGAGTGGATCTAGGGCTCCTGATGGCGCGGGTTCGCTTGGCGGCCAAGAAAGGAGGGGACAGGAGGGGAACAGCGGGGTCCAGGGCTCTGCCATGCTGTCGGCTGTGGGACCGGGGTCACGCCATTCGCGCGACACCCCCGGCAGGCGCGTCGCCTTCGTGAGGAAGAAGAACAGTGGGGGCGAGAGTGGCTGACAGGCGGGGCCGGGTTGGCAGCGAGCGCGAGCGCGAGCGCGTGTGTGCCGGTCGCGCGCGTGCGCTGCCGAGCCGCGACGTGGGCCGCGCGCGGTGAGATGAGGAGAGGAAGGTCGGGCTGGCTCGGGCTGACTGGCTGGCCGAACTCTCTTTCTCCTTTTCTGTTTTCAGTTTAGTGTATATATATACATATATTGCCCATTTTAATTTATTGAGTAAATACAAACATAAATTGCAATAAATCCCAAATGTGATGCATAAGTTATTATTCTATGTGATTGGAATTAAAATGCAAACTACACTCCTTTATTTACCAATTTCATAATGAAACCTATATGCTTGCACAAGAAAAATGGGTTTTCTCAATAAATAAATGAAAAATTTTAATTGGTTGGGATTTTTAGATTGTGTGGATTTTTAGGGTTGTTACAGTCCTCCCCCCTCATTAGGATCTCGACCTCGAGATTCAGAGTTAACGTACCCATCGAAGAGGTAAGGAAACATAATCCGCAAGTCCGATTCTTTCTCCCACGTAGCTTCCCTTTCAGTGTGATTGCTCCACTGTACCTTGCACATCGGAATGGTTTTGTTTCGCGTCTCTTTGGTATCCCGTGCCAAGATCTTGATCGGATGTTCCTTGTATTCAAGTGTGTCTTGCAGGTCCAATGCATCCGTAGGAACTTGCTCCTCGGGAAGCTTCAAACACTTCCTTAATTGCGAGACATGGAACACGGGGTGTACTCCAGATAATTCCTCCGGTAGTTCCAGCTTGTAAGCAAGCTTTCCAACCCTTTTACAGATCTTGTATGGCCCAACATATCTTGGTGCCAATTTTCCTTTTACGTGGAATCTGACAGTGCCACGAAGTGGAGATACCTTGAGGTAGACATAATCCCCAACCTCAAACTCAAGCTTTCTACATCTTCTATCTACATAGCTCTTTTGCCTACTCTGTGCAATCCTCAAATTCTCTCTTACTTGGGCAACACCTTCTTCTGCTTCCACAATCTTAGCAGGACCGAAGAATGTCCTCTCACCTGGTTCTGACCACATTAGTGGGGTCCTACAGGGTCTCCCATACAATGCTTCAAACGGTGACATCTTGAGGCTTGTTTGATAGCTGTTGTTGTATGAGAACTCGGCGTGGGGTAGACAGCTCTCCCATCCTTCCTTGTACCTCAATACGCAAGCACGTAACATGTCCTCGAGAATCTGGTTCACTCTTTCTGTTTGCCCATCCGTTTGCGGGTGGTATGCGGTGCTATAGTCGAGCTTGGTTCCGATGGACTTGTGCAAGGATTTCCAGAACTGTGATACGAACTGTGAGCCTCGGTCAGATATAATACTCAGAGGCGCCCCATGTAACTTCAAAATGTTTGATACGTATAGATCTGCTAGCTTTTCAACTCTATATTTCCTTTTGACCGGTATAAAATGTGCAACTTTGGTTAGACGGTCCACTATTACCCATATAGAATCATATCCATGCTCGGATCGGGGCAGTCCTATTATGAAGTCCATGGATATGCACTCCCACTTCCATTCTGGTATCTCAACTGGTTGTAGCAACCCTGCTGGTCTCTGATGTTCGGCCTTGATTCTATTGCATGTATCACATCGGGCTACATGCCCTGCAATGTCTGTCTTCATATTCTCCCACCAGAAGTGCTTCCTTAGATCATGGTACATCTTGGCTGACCCTGGGTGAATGCAATATTTGGAGTCATGGCCTTCTGACAGAATCTCTTCTCGTATCGCTGAATCCGTCGGTACACAGATTCTATCTTTGTACCATACAGTTCCCTGCTCATCTTCTCGATATTCAGGGCCTCTTCCCAGCTTCATCAAACCACGGATATAGTCTATCTCAGGACAGTTCTTTTGTGCTTCACGGATTCGTGAGGTGAGATTGTACTCGACGCGAAGCTCATTTAGCATGCCATAGGAGACTACCTCGAGCTGGAATGCGTCGAACTCTCTCCTGAGCTCAGGTGGCATAGAGTTGGTGATGAGGGTATGGCAGTAGCTTTTGCGGCTAAGTGCATCAGCGACAACATTAGCCTTTCCTGGGTGATAATGTATCTCAAGATCATAGTCCTTGATGAGTTCTAGCCATCTGCGCTGCCTCATATTCAGATCTTCCTGAGTGAAGAAGTACTTCAGGCTCTTGTGGTCAGTGTAGATGTCACACTTGTTGCTTATCAGATAGTGTCTCCAAATCTTGAGTGCATGTACCACGGCTGCAAGTTCTAGGTCATGAGTCGGGTATCGCTGCTCATGCTCCTTCAACTGTCTTGAGGCATAAGCTATCACTCTTCCTTCTTGCATTAGTACACAGCCCAAACCTTGCCGAGAGGCATCACAATATACAACAAAATCCTTGTGAATATCGGGCAGGGCTAGTACAGGTGTAGTAGTGAGCTTCTCCTTCAAGGTCTGAAAACTCTTCTCACATTCAGGAGTCCATATAAACTTGTTCTCTTTCTTCAGCAAGTTGGTCATAGGTCTTGCAATCTTGGAGAAATTCTCAATAAATCTGCGATAGTATCCTGCAAGTCCCAAAAAGCTTCTGATTTCTGACACATTACAGGGTTGTTCCCACTCTTTCACAGCTTCAATTTTGGCTGGGTCTACTGCGACTCCTTCTCCTGACAGTACGTGTCCAAGGAAAGCAACTTCCTCAAGCCAGAATTCGCACTTGGAGAATTTGGCGTATAGCTGGTTGCGAGACAACCTCTCCAATACGGTCCTCAGATGATGTTCATGTTCCTCTTTTGTGGCTGAATAAACCAATATATCATCAATGAATACCACCACAAATTTGTCTAACTCATTCATGAAGACCTTGTTCATCATGTTCATGAAGTATGCCGGAGCATTAGTGAGTCCAAATGAGACTACTGTGCACTCATATTGTCCATATCTAGTGACAAATGCAGTCTTCGGAATATCTTCTTCCCTGATCTTCATCTGATGATACCCTGATCGGAGATCGATCTTTGAGAAGTACTTGGCCTTACTCAATTGATCTAACAGATCATCGATGCGGGGCAATGGGTACTTATTCTTGACTGTAACCGCATTCAGATTCCGGTAGTCAATGCACATCCTCATCGTGCCATCCTTCTTCTTGACAAACAAAACGGGAGATCCCCAGGGCGAAGCACTTGGCCTAATGAAACCCTTCTCCAGTAATTCTCCCAGCTGCTTCTTGAGTTCCTTCAACTCATCAGCCGACATTCTGTAGGGTCTTTTGGCAATCGGTGCAGTCCCTGGCATCAGCTCTATAACAAACTCCACATCTCTATCTGGTGGCATTCCTGGCAACTCCTCTGGAAATACGTCATTGAATTCACAGACTACTGGCACATCTCTGAATGTCAGCTCTGTCTTATCTGCTTTAGTCTCCAGGGCACATAGGAGGGCTTGGACTCTCTCGGTTTGGGGTACACTTCGAACAGCTGTTCCCCAAGGGTGGGTTACCTGAACATATCTAGGTGAACAAGATATCACTCCCCGGTGTTTGGTTAGCCAGTCCATGCCTAAGATGACATCTAAGCTATTGGAGGGTAGTAGGGTTAGGTCAGCTCGAAAGTCAAGTCCCTCGATTGTGATTATCACTCCCCTACATATGTGAATGCTTCTGAAGGTTCCTAAGGGCGAGCTAGTTAGGATAGGGTTTGCTCTCGGGGTTACAGGTATGTTATGCTTACGTGCATATGCAGATGAAATGTATGAACATGTAGCTCCCGAATCGAACAGAACTGTAGCCATGTTACCCTGAACTAGGAACGTACCGTACACAGCATCAGGTGCAGCTTCAGCTTCCTCAGCGGTCATGTGATTCAGTCTTCCTCGGGTAGCAGATCCCCGGTTTGGTGTGCCCTGTGCAGCTGCTGGTGCGCGGTTGAGGTCGGGGCACACAGCCACACGGTGTCCAGGCTTTCCGCATCCGAAGCAAGTGAAGGGCGCACTGCCTGCTGTAGCTGTCGCAGGAGCCTTCCAATTGCTTGTCCTTGGCGTGTTGGCAGCGGGGGCGGGTGTGTTCTGCACAGCTCGAGTCGGCGCAGGGTAGGTCTGAGCGGGGCGGTGATAGTTGCTGCTGTTGGTACCACCACGGCTCGTTCCCGAAGAGGGTCCCTGGCGAGTCCGAAAAGACGGAGGTGCACCCGTTCGCTGTCTCTGGGGTGGAGCAGTGCGAGCGGGTCCCTCATAGCGGCGCTTCTTTCCCTTGTTCTGGGCCTCGAATTCCAGTCGTGCTTCCATGCGATCCTTCTCGATCTCAATACAGCGGTCAATCAGATCACGCAGAGTGTAGCTCTTGTTCCCTGACAGAGCCAACCTGATCTTGGTCTGAAGTCCCTTCCTGTAGTAGTACATCTTTTCCTTCTCGGAACTCACGCAAGACGCAGGTGCGTAGCGGAGCAAGCAGTTGAAGCGGGTGGTGTACTCGTGGATCCGGTCAGCTCCCTGGGAGATGTTGCGAAACTCGTTCTCCTTGGCCTCCATGACTCCCTCAGGAATGTGGTGGTCACGGAAAGCCTCGGTGAACTCATCCCAGTCAATGCGGGCTGGGTCCTCGTGAGCGCTGGTGTAGTTGTCCCACCATGCTCGTGCAGCACCGGTTAGCTGGTGGCTAGCAATCCCAACACACTCCTCGTCGGAGCAAGTGGTCAGGTCCAGCTTCTTCTCCATCTCCTTAAGCCAATCATCGGCAGCGAGAGGATCGCTGTCGGTCCCGTCGAAGGTAGGTGGCCTCAGCTTCAGGAAACCCTCCAGTTTCCTTTGGAAGTCATTCTGGGGTGGCCCGTGGTGCCTGTTCATCCCAGCAGCTATGGCATTCAGCAGCTGGGTCTGCTGAGCCATCACTTCCGCCAACGTTGGTGGCGGCGGCGGTGGCGGTGGCGGAGGCACACTCTCTCTCTGTGGTGGTGGATCGTTCACCGGCGGTGCATCCTCTGCCCGGCGCAGCTCTTCTTCCAAGTTAACTCCAACTCGCCTGCCAGCTGGGCGTCCACGGTTGCGACCACGCCCGCGTCCTGGCGCAGGTGCAGGGGAGGGCTGGCGGTTCTCCAGGCGCGCGGAACGTCTCATCGACATCTGAAGCTATTAGGTACGTGCTCAGTGCAGTAATAATCTTGTAGTGGTTTAAGTAGGAGTTAGATGTTTTCAACGATTTAAATGAATTAAAACATTTTTCAGGCTATCCTACACTCAACCAAAGAAGCATAGAGAACCATAAGAAGCATAAGATCCAAATGTCACTCATCACATGGTTATTATTATATAAAGGATGTTCCTAACTGCTAAGAAGATCGTGCTATGCGCAGATAGCCAATGATAGGACAACTCATGGTATCACTAGTCTAAGGGCCACGTAGGGTCCCATAAGCTACTGGTGCATAAGGTCAATGGCCATTTGATCGGGATCTCAATAGTGCCTTCGTGCAGTGGACGAAGTGGTGGTCCAAGGCTGGTCATCTGCAAATTTTTCAAGAAACGGATTAGCAGGTCCTTGTATTAGATAAGCCATTGCATAAAAAGTGAATGCAAGGTCGGTAATATAACCGAAAGAGAGTCTGGTTTCCTATTCTAACATCCATTTTCTATGGGTCTCGTCCTACAGTCAAGTATGGCTCTGATACCAACTGAAACGACCTCGATTTCCACGAAGGGAAATCCACAGGCTCGAATTGTAATTCAACAGATTGCTTGGGACAATCCATGAAATTACCCATATCTCAGTTGACACCAGGATCCATACAACGATAAATAAGTCTTACATAAATATTTATTACATCGCCACACTGGCGGAATCAACAATCAGAGAAGCTTTGGAAGATGCGGAAGCGATTCATCCTTCACGGCCAACTTGAGTGTAGCACGCGACCCTATTCCTCGTCATCATCTCCCTCGAAGTCGTACTCATTCTCGTCACCTGACAGCAAATTTATCAGTACGATTTGTACTGGCCACGGAGCCCACCTATGCAGCATTTGCTTTGTGGAAAGTGGATGCAAGGCTATACAAGCAGACCTATAGGCTGAGGTTTTCCTATGCAGCTGTAATCAATGTTTTAATTAGTCAAGTTTTATCACCAGTTAACACCATCATCCCTTTTCCCATCACCACATCTCACTTACACACACCTCACTCTCATTCGACAGGCCCAACTCCCTCTCGGGCCTATCTCAGCGGCACACTACCACAACGGGTACACTGCCGGAAAAATGTCATCCTGGGGGAGAAGAGAACACTCACTACACTAGTAGAAGCTTCACAGGAAAGGTCCATAGCCAACAGGTTGGCATATGTATCGATCGATCAACCGTACACTCTGCAGAGGTTTCACTACCCACAAGATTAGCCATCATAGGTGTTGCGCAAACACCTAGGCAGAATTCCGGGTGCTTGCTTGCCTAGGTCGATGCCACCCTACCACTCAGCCCTGGGATATTCCGGATCCTACACCGTTATGCTGAGACTGGGAGACACAGTACCGGGCCCATCCAGTGGTACTGTGCATCTAGGACGGAACGGGAACCCATCGACCGTCTCCGCCCACCCTTATCACCTTTCAACCTAGCAGTAGTGGCACCGTCCTACCAAGTAGTCCAGCCGTCTCCCGCCCATCAGAAGCGAGTGAGTAGAAAAGGATTCCCATGAACCTGAAACTAGTCCATCCTAGGTTTGACCAAGCAGGCATCTCCACTTAGGGGATACTCTCCCCGTGCCATCACAGCACCTCCGTCCACGGGCTTCAAACCACCAAGGCTATCCCACCCGGAACCTCCTCAACAACTTTACCCGCCACAGGTATCTCGCTTGGGGATGCCCAGGTTGCACCCCCGGCACGACTTGCCCCATGGGCTCGTCTCACATCCCACTTGGTCGACATCAACCCTCACCACGCACCCAAGACGCACGCAGCACTCTCTCCCAGTAGTTATAATCAGATATACACCGTCCCAATTCCACCACATAGCATATAGCAA
Source organism: Eremochloa ophiuroides (assembly GCA_038502445.1). Classification (NCBI taxonomy): domain Eukaryota; kingdom Viridiplantae; phylum Streptophyta; class Magnoliopsida; order Poales; family Poaceae; genus Eremochloa; species Eremochloa ophiuroides. Next base: position 28,810,626 of record JAHLJS010000007.1, read on the forward strand.
GTAGTAAGTAGTGGAAGAGTAACAGTAAAATAAGCAGCAGCTAACCTAACAGCGGATAGCAGGGTAAAGTCTTATCAAGGCAGGGAATTCAAATATACTACCATGCAACCAATCCATACATAATCATAAAGCAATAGCAACAATGTCATTTGCAATGCGTAATAGGATCTAAGGATTTGGTGGGACGTGGCACCTTCGTAGTCGTCTCCTAGCTCTTGGAAGTACTCGTGGTCGTCTTCCTTAGTCAGATCCTCCTCCGTCTCTGAAATCGAACACGAAATAGTCGCGTCAGCGACTCCTATAGAGTATTTCAGAAAAATCCAATAAAATAAAGAGCCAAATGCACACAAACACAATCTTAGATTGTAGATCTCATTTTTCTGAGAATTTTGATATATGGTGCGCAATTTTTGGACTTCGTATGAATAAGTTATGAATTTCCGAAGATTATCCTATTTTCTGAAAATGAGAAAACTGTTTGGTTAATAGGGGCAGCTCGGGATTGGTCCACGTGGCGCGCGGGTCCAGTAGTGCGGCAAGTGGCGCCTCAACAGAACACAGACCCGATGGTCGCCCACCAGGTGTTCGATGCTGGTTCCCAGAGAGTTGCCGGAGTTGGCGTAGCTCGGCGTGGCTCGGCGGTGGTCGGTGGTAGCTCGGCTGTGGTTGGGGGTATCTCGGCGGAGCTCGGCGGTGGTCGGGGGTAGCTCGGCAGGGCTCGGCATAGTTTGGCGTACCTCGGCGGGCTCGGGCGAATCGGAAATTCGCGGCGCCGAGGGTGCCGCTCTCCCGAGCTCTCCCGGGGGGGCTCGGGCGAATCGGAGATTTGGTGCGCCCGAGGGTGCCGTTCTCCCGAGGTCTCCCGCGGAGGTTCGGGCGAATCGGAAATTTGGGTGCCCGAGGGTGCCGTTCTCCCGAGGTCTCCTGCGGAGGCTCGGGCGAATCGGACATTTGGGTGCCGAGGGTGCCGTTCTCCCGAGGTCTCCCACGGAGGCTCGGGCGAATCGGAAATTTGGGTGCCCGAGGGTGCCGTTCTCCCGAGGTCTCCTGCGGAGGCTCGGGCGAATCGGAAATTTGGGTGCCCGAGGGTGCCGTTCTCCCGAGGTCTCCCGCGGAGGCTCGGGCGAATCGGAAATTTGGGCGCCGAAGGGGCTGCTCTCCCGAGCTCTCCTGGGGAGGCTCGGGCGAATCGGAAATTCGGTGCTAGCAGGGTTCCAGGGCGTCTGTTCAAGGCGGCGGTGTCTCTCCGGTGTGGCGGTCGGTGACAGGGCGGCGATGGCCATATTTCGGCAAGACAGGGCTCGGCTATCTAGCGGCGGTGCCGAGGCAGACTTGGCGAACCTCGGCGGCCTTTCTCCGCAGCGCGAGGCGACCGGGGGTACTCGGAACGGATCTTAGGCGAGGCGGAACCTGTCGGCGGCGATGTCGTCGCGACGGTGAGGTTCCGGCGGGGTTAAGGAGGTCTTCTAGGAGATGTATACGCGTCCAGGGTCCAAGGCGATGGTATACCAACTACCAATTTTGGCTACCGAGCTTTCCAAGGTGCTCGGTTGTGGCGGCGGCGTGTCGCCGACGACGGCGGAAAGCGGCATCGCGGCTACTACCAAGTATTGGTTCAATCGAATGCGGTCTTGTCAAATTGGTGAGGCCAGAGAGGCATACAACACTCTGGTGGCGAACTTAGCCATGGCATGACCTTCTTTTGGCTACGGCTCGCGGCGGCGCTCCGGTAAGGTCGCGGCGCACGCGGCCAAGGCGATTCAGGCTTCCTCTAGCGCTTAGATCCGCGTAGCTAGCTCAAGGGGGTCGTGGCGGTGCTCCACGACGCTCTAACCTATACGGTTGCTAGACGGATTGCTCGGAACGGGTGATTCGGCGTCGGAACGCGTCGGTGGTGAGCGCGCTCCGCCGAGAACGCGTCGTGCTGCGTTCTCGGTCTAGCAAGCTTGTAGTCCGGGGGTTTTGGCTGGTCGAGTGAGTGCATGGTGCAGGTGATCTTCCCGAGCCGGTATAGGCTCGTGCCGGCGCGTCCCGAGGGTGGAACGCCATGGCAAAAAGCAGGGCAAGGTTCGGACATGGCGTGCGATGGCTCACCGTGGTGTCGGTGAAGCTAGGATGGCGGTGCAGTGGCGAGTCGGAGCCGTGCAGAGCGATCGCAGTGCCGTGCCGCTCCTCGTCCGCAGCTCGGCTTCTCCTCCGTGTCCGGCTCCGGCGTGCTCCGCGGCGGCGGCGCTCCGGCAGCTTCTCCTCCTCTGCTCCGTCCTTCTCCTTCGCTCTCTCTCTCGGCTTGGTGCGGTGTGCCGGTCTGTGCTGCGGTGGCGGCGAGGGGAAATGAGGGTAGGGCTTCGGGGTGCTCCAATTTATAGGCGAGCTTGGCCAGCTCCAATGGCGAACGGTCTCGATTGCGCTCGGCCGATCGAAGGGCCGTGGCTCGAGTGGATCTAGGGCTCCTGATGGCGCGGGTTCGCTTGGCGGCCAAGAAAGGAGGGGACAGGAGGGGAACAGCGGGGTCCAGGGCTCTGCCATGCTGTCGGCTGTGGGACCGGGGTCACGCCATTCGCGCGACACCCCCGGCAGGCGCGTCGCCTTCGTGAGGAAGAAGAACAGTGGGGGCGAGAGTGGCTGACAGGCGGGGCCGGGTTGGCAGCGAGCGCGAGCGCGAGCGCGTGTGTGCCGGTCGCGCGCGTGCGCTGCCGAGCCGCGACGTGGGCCGCGCGCGGTGAGATGAGGAGAGGAAGGTCGGGCTGGCTCGGGCTGACTGGCTGGCCGAACTCTCTTTCTCCTTTTCTGTTTTCAGTTTAGTGTATATATATACATATATTGCCCATTTTAATTTATTGAGTAAATACAAACATAAATTGCAATAAATCTCAAATGTGATGCATAAGTTATTATTCTATGTGATTGGAATTAAAATGCAAACTACACTCCTTTATTTACCAATTTCATAATGAAACCTATATGCTTGCACAAGAAAAATGGGTTTTCTCAATAAATAAATGAAAAATTTTAATTGGTTGGGATTTTTAGATTGTGTGGATTTTTAGGGTTGTTACACTCAATGAGCCCAACAACTTTCATTAAAGAAATTGTGTCAGATTCCTCATAATTTTGGAAATGGTGTTTCAAATTCAAATTTCAAAACATTGATTTGAGGTTAATTTGAATTTTCACTGCATAACCTCAAAATCCCCAAATATAAAAGTTGTTCAACTTTAAAAGCCTTACAACCCTCATTAAAGGAGTTTGTCCAAATTCTTAATAGTTTTTAAAAGGGCATTTTAAATTTGAATAATCAAACACTAATGGGATTTTATTTTAAATTTCCACTAGTAAACTTTAAAAACTCCAAAAATGAAAGTTGTTCCATTTAGAAAGGGCTAAAACTTTTATTAAAAGACCATCATCAGATTCCTACTAGTTTTTGAATTCGTATTTCAAGTTTAAACTTTAAAACCTAAATTAAGATTTTATTTGAAATTATTTTTAATAACTTCAAAATTGTCCAAAATAGAAGTTGCTCAACTTTTAAAGATTTACAATTTTTATTTAAGGCCCAACACTTAATTATGCTTAGTTTTTGAGTTAAGGTTTTAGGTCCGATTTAGGGTTTATAATTGATTTTCTTTTTATTTCCCAATTTAATTTAGATAATTGCATACAAACACAAACATTTACATAATAAATCACTCTCAAGCACTTATGCACAATCACATGTTGAAATAAAAATCATTTTATTAATGCATAGTAAAAATGAGTTTATGCAGGATGATTTACATGCAATGATGATGACATGGCAGTTTTTAATTAACCGTAACACCAGAGGTGTTACAGTAAGAGTGGTGCTTATACTAAGTCTTGTCTTTGATTGCCGCTTACTGCACGGATTGTTAGTGGGTAATTACAGGTGGTGACAACCCTGTTAAGTCTTAACATTCCACCATAATTACAGGTGGTGACAACCCTGTTAAGTCTTAACATCCCACCATATGTTTTAAGCATGTTCTTAAAAGGTAAGCTCCCTGTAAGTGTGCAGTCGCTTCGGGTAGAGGTTTTGTTCCTCTATTGTTTCGTCTGTCCCCTACACACAAAAAGTAAGGTAGCAGTCTTAGTATATCTCGTCCATTTGATAGGATAGTTCATAGGAGTAAATTAAGAGTCATAGGAGTCCTAAACTCACTCATTGTCCTCCCACCTAACTATACTCTAATAGTTATCTTTAGTTATCCTAAGCCTTGTCTTGACTCTGTGTCACTATCTTTCCTCTATATCGATTACCCCCTTTCACTAGTTGGTGCTAAGTTGTAGTAGACTTGAGGATATCTCTTTTATTAACATTTCTAGCTACAACTTTCTCTTGGGATAAAATAAATAACGATACCTTGGAATACTCCCGGGTGAAGTGCTATAGCGGTATAATATGTGCGCTTGCGGAATAATCCAATAGACATACGAATTACCCTAAGGCAGTTCTTGCGCCGTTATCAGAGATAGCCTAACACCCTGTCTCTAGTGATTGCGCTACGAAGTGTCAACAACATCCAACCATAGAAACTTGAGAAAAAGGGCAACAAACTTCGATTAGAGAGCTCATCTACTGATTCCCAAAGTTTGAGAGCACTTGGTTCACATTTGGATGGCGTTCTTGAGTTCATCTCCTTGGAGCTTTGCTCCTAGCCAGCTAGGTGTCGCCCTAGATCTTGCCAACTCCCTTGTGGCAGCCTAGGGAGGTTTGTAATTCTCGTGCAGCTAGGAAATCACCCCTCTCTTCAACAGTTCACTCTCTTAATTTGAGAACAAAGAAAAGGGTAACCTTTGTGGTAACCCTAGCCTCTTTGTGGCAAACCTCAACAACGTGGAGGTAGGCGATTGAGTGGCGAGTTGAACATCGGGATAAATCACCGTGTGTTGTTGTCTTTTACTTTATATTGTGTTGTTGAGTTGTTCTAGGGTTTCCCTCGATTTGGTGACTTGAGACTTCTCTGTGGCATCCAGTCTTCGTGCCGTGACCTGGTGTGAGATTTGGAAGATAGAATACTGACAGTATGCTCTTTCAATCCATATCTTGTTCGTTCTGTTTGGGTTGATTTTCAGGGTGCGGCAGTGCCGCCCAAGACTCTGATCTCGGATCGAGTTGAGATTTTGCAGGCCTATTCACCCCCTCTAGGCTTCCAGGGATCCTACACAAGTTATACATTGTTTCATGCAAAAATACGTGTCCTGCACGCCGACAACATTTGAACCTAAGGCCCATGCCCTCATGCATAGTTCCTTTTTTATTTACTTTAATAAAGTGAAAAACGATGCAAAACTAATGTTGGTTGCAAATGGCCTTTGTATAAGTGAATTCAAATATGAATTAACCAAATTTTAGAATATGAGTTTGTAATGATAAAATTGTTACATGTGAAAACATAAATCTCTTGAGAAAGAGTGTACCTCATAAGACACCATGCATTAGTCTAGATTATGGAAAATTCTTATTCAACGACAAACAATCTCTATGGCAAATCTAATTCATCAAAACATTTATATGTACCAATTAACGATGATTTTAATGTCATTTTTTTGTTTGCGACATTTTTTTGGAATGTTTTCGTTGACAATTCTTTAGCACCGCAAAAATATTGGTCACAACATGTTGGGCAATTTCAAGAGAAAACGTCATAATTCAATAACAAATTCTTCTTTTGTCACGAGAAAATGTTACAAAAAGCTAGATTTGTTGTAGTGAGAATGATCGCAACTATAGAGACAAATTGGAGAAAGGGTCCGTTTGGTCGGGTTGGTCAAGCTAGAAGAAGGGAAAGGGGCTATATTTACAGTGCACAAAACATTGCTGATTCCCCCCAAAACCCAGGAGTTATATTCAATATTATTACTGGTTGTTGCAAAAAATTGGAAGTGATACAACACTAATAATGGTCATCAAAATTGTACAAATAATTATCACTGCCAGTGCTTAACTTAAATCTTTCAGTACTCGCTCGTTTTTAATTAGCAATGATGGCTATGTAGTGATTGCCTGTTTTCACCAAAATAGAAAACACTATTGAGGACTAACAAAGTGCAAGGTGTATAGCACGTATGAAGTCAGATCCCCAACATGGCCCTCTACGGTCTGTGCGAACGTGACGTGACAAATCCCCAGATGTAGGATTGAAACAGAGCAACCATTCAAAATCAGGTGGGCTCCCTCAAAGGTGCTAGAGTAATATAATTTTAGAAAAGGAAATATGTATTAATATTCCAGCTTTTCCGTGCTAGACTAGTATAGCCATGTTGTGTTCGTAGGTGCTTCGGTGAACTGATATCTGCTGAGTACTCTTCGCATAACACGTATACTAGTTTTTATATCTGTTTACTTGGTTTCTGGTAGTTTATTTTTATGGTCCTAAATATTATATCAGAAATAAAGTGTCGGCATGCTTAACACAACAGAAAAGGAAGTGATACCAAGAATCTGTCGCACAATTTGTTTTATTTTTTTAATAAAGATACATGTCATGATGATTGAATCCTTGAGATAATGTCATCTTCTGAACATTGTCTTATATTCTTTTTACGACCATCCACGCCATTGCGCCCTTCATAGTATGACCTGGCAAGTGAAAACACCATCAATCTAGCTATTTCTTTGCTGGCTTATAAGCACTTGCGCTTGCTTGCTACGTAGAAGGGTACAAAAAAGATACGCAGCAAGAGTTACCTTATAACGACGCATGAGCACGAAACTGATGATGTTTAGTTGCAGGATACATCAAGATACTTGACCTTTGTTGGATCGTATTTCTTAAGATCTGCAGCGTCTAGTTTATTGGCGATGCAATTCATCTGCATACTCCGGTGTACTTTCTCTAATTCTCTCACTGCCTCACAACATGGAGCATTTTTGGGTGGGAGCTGAACGAGGGCTCCCTTCATGATGTACGATTGGCACAAGCTCACAATACGGTTCTTTTCTTGATTGTTACATGGTGGCAATCCAGTTACAGGGTTAACAGCAATTATGGCGATCAATAGGAGTAAAACTTCTAATTTCCTAGGGAACATCTTTTTGCGAATTTAGCAGGAGGTTAAAACTGGGTGAAGGAATAATCAAAAGTGGGCCAAAGTTTGATGTTCTACCTAGAAATAATGTGTGCGTGCACCTATATATAGGAATGGAAGCACTGGCTAGTACAACTATTATCATAGTTCAATGCCTGGGGGAATATAGGATCTTTTGATAGAACATGAAGATATTTTTAGGTAACAAAGATTACTAATTACTTATGTATAAATTTGTTTATTATTATCTCTTCTTATCTATCTATTATCTATCTAAATTAACCATCTATCTAATTAAATGGACCGCTCACAATTATTTAGGGGTACCTTAGCAAAGCCTATCTATCTATCTATCTATCTATCTATCTGTTTGTTTGTTCATCCATCTCTCACTTTATCTATCTATCTATCCATCTATCTATCTATCTATACACACACTTTGAGTCAGAAACTGATATCTCACTTCTACCAAAAATACCACGTGCACCGAAATTGGACAAGAAATTGTCAGTCTATCTAAAAGTTTAAAGCCGTGGAAGAAGCAATTAGGTTCTAGAAGAAGTTGTAAAATTCCCGAAGAGATTATAGTCTGCTAAGCATATTTCAATAATTTTTTCACACGGAAGCACTAATGCAACCACCGTAAATGCAAAAATCAAATTAAATTACTACAAAAACACTAGTACAAAAAAGCTTTTTAAGAGTGGTTAAAAGTGATCTTCAGAAACGGTTAAAAAACCGCTACTGCGCCATCGATTGTAAAAATGATTGATTTTCAAAGATTGTTTTTAAAACCAACTCTGAAAATCGATTTTCAGAGGCGGTTGACTTAAGTCAACCATCTCTAAAAATAATTTTCAATTTTTTAAAAGAATCATTGTATAATAAAAATAAGAGAAAAATATTTTTATTATAGCCGAGAAGGCTGAGAACTAGCCATAGTAACTCGTAAGATTTATTTTTTGTTTGTTTTGATTATGTGTCGAGACCGAGATATGAACTCACAACCTCTTTCTCATGCGGTACTCCTCTACCACCACAAGTTCACTTCTATCTAGTTCTAGCGTTTTGTCTATTTGCACTAACAATTATGAATCTTATTATCAACAATTTAACTCATATAAGTAATTTTAAATGAGAAAACTTTTAACTACAAAGTTTCAGATCTCATCAAGAACTACAACTTTGTTATAGAACATTTCTCCATCCATGGTCGTTGAAAAATTCAAAAATTTGAAATTCAAAATCTGAGAATTAATTTATATATTTGAAACTCTAAATGGTCTCAAACAAATATTTAATCAACTAAAAAGTTTTAGATCTCATCGAGCTGTACAATTTTAATATAACATTTGTCTTCATCTGACTTTAATTGAAAAATATATGAATTTATTTGCCTTTGAAAATCGATTTTTAGATGCGATTGACTTAAGAAAACGGCCTCCGCAAATCACTCATTTCTAGAGGCCGATTTCTTAACGGAACCGCCTCTAAAAATTGATTTTTAGATAGAAAGGCAAATTTCTTAAAAGAACCACCCCTGAAAATCGATTTTCAGATGCAGTTGACTTAAAGAAAACCACCTCTAAAAATCACATATTTTTAGAGGCAGATTTTTTTACGGAACCGCCACTGAAAATAGATTTTTAGCTGCTCTTGGGAAACATTAGAGGCGGTGTGCTAGTTAACCATCTTTGATAGAAAAGGGAGGCGTTCTTAGATATCTATTCTGTACTAGTGAAATTTTTAGAAAATCACACTGTCGATAGCATAGTTAAATCTTCAAATATTTTTGGAAGATTATACAACCATTTATTTTATTAAGCACTAACTACTCACAGTCCAAATAAAATTTTTGGGGGTGTGACATAGAAAATATAGACAAAAAATTACAAGTTGGATCTTGTTTAGTTCTTGCTCCAGAGCTTAATCATGTTAGGATTCTACAACGACACTTGAAATGTTATATATGCATTTGTTTACTTTAGTTTATAAAATATTCATGCTATGACGATGACACGTGTATTCACTCTATTACAAGCATGTAGTTTGGACTGGCATTAGTAGTTAAGCGATCATGTATGTATCTAAGAAATGCATAAGAAGCTCATCAAATTAGCTTACAATCCTTTGCAAGCGTAAGAAAGCTTATAACCCGAAAACAATGTTCAAACAAATTGACATGAAAGTTTTCAGATCCGAAAGCATCAACAGATGCGGCAAAATTGGGATGACCACAATCATTAACAGAAGAAGGCCGGTGTTTTAGGGTTAGTGGTCACCTTGTTGGCGGTCTGTACACTAGTAGAGAACAGACTTTCGGTTTTCACGTTTAGTGTCAGCTATAATCGGGTCCGGGAGTAAATGGACCATCAGTCCCGGTTGGTTACACCAACTGGAGCTAAAGCCCCCTACCCAATGGCTAGAGTAGCAGGCTTGTGCAGGAGGGGACTTTTAGGGTTGGATTTTCCAATCGAGACTAAAATTCTATCTCTAGTCCCGGTTGGAACTACCAGCCGCTAGATAAGATTTAATACTAGTTTGTGGTTCCAACCTGGACTATAAGATAACCTGCAGTTCGAGAGTAAACCACAAACACAATCCTCTCTTTTCTCCTCCAGCTCGAGCCCAAGCTCTGCCATTTCAAGCTCTCCTTTCCTACCTCTCTGTGCTTGGTCATGGATACTTGCGAGATTGGTGAAGACAACCTTCACTGCTCCATCAATTATTTGGTTTCCAAAGCTTATCGGCTTTATTCTCTCATGTTTCTTCTCTAGCACAGTTCATTTCATGGCCTACAAATAGAGAAATGTGTGGGTTTTTTAATTGGGAAATAATGGAGTTTTTATTTATTTATATTCCATTTGTGCCCAAAATCACTTGATAGTTTGCATAAGTAGACGAAAGATGCTTGTCGCTTATTTAAGGTTTTTTTTACAATTTTTTGAATAAGTAAACTTTATTGAAAACCAAATGTATGATTACAGACTAAGAACAGAACAAACTCGAAAAAAAGACCTGACAACTACATTAAATATAATGGTGGATTTATCTTGGATTCAAACAACATTTGAGGTCAAAGTCACTCGTTAGTATGCTTATTTCCTTGTTAGTATATAGCTCATTTAATTTCATGGTTTGGAAAATGAAAATTTGATAATTGTTGACAGCAACTACTTCTGGATCCTCGGCGTCGCATCGGGTTTGTAAGCGACTGAGGTTACACCTTCCACTCATTAAATGTGGCGAGTGTAAGCAGAAGATTGTGTTGAAGTACATAGTGAAGCAGGATGGTCCCAACAAGGGCCACACCTACATGTGCCTAGATCGCAATATGAGTTCATTTATTTTTTTTGTTTGTATCAATTTGTTCTTGATCATGTTGATTAAAGTTCTTGATTTATTTTTATAATTACAGTGGGTGGTGGATTTATCTTGGATTTAAACAACATTTGAGGTCCAAGTCACTCGTTAGTATGCTTATTTCCTTGTTAGTATATAGCTCATTTAATTTCATGGTTTGGAAAATGAATATTTTATAATAGTTGATGGCAACTACTTCTGGATCCTCGGCATCGCATTAGGTTTGTAAGCGATTGAGGTCACACCTTCCGCTCATTAAATGTGGCGAGTGTAAGCAGAAGATTGTGTTGAAGTACATAGTGAAGCAGGATGGTCCCAACAAGGGCCACATCTACAAGTGCTTAGATCGCAATATGAGTTCTTTTATTTTTTTGTTTGTATCAATTTGTTCTTGATCATTTTGATTAAAGTTCTTGCTTTATTGTTATAATTTCAGTGGGATGGTACTTGATGTGAAGGGTGGTATTGGTAGGATGAGTATGTTGGGGCACGTAGAAAAATTAGCTGAGGCGGCTAATGAGAGTGCACCATTGCATGAAGAGGCAACAGTGACCAGCAGAAGAAATTAAACCCATCAATGGAGAGCCGATGAAGGATTTGTCTTTTTTAGTTGGAATTGTTTGTGAAGTTGTTATTTTGTTGAAGTGCATTGTAGGTTTAGTTTGTCTAATGCTATTTACGATTGTCTATATTGTATTAATGCTTTAATACATTCATGTTAAATTCAAACATCTGTGCTAGGGCATTAATTAATTATGTTCAGTAATGGATATTTGATCTATATGTGCATGTAATGCAGATCAATCGTGTTGGATGAATAGTGCTGACTGCCGCTCGCAATAGTTCGTTGATGGTGTCCACGAGTTCCTACCTATGGCCGAGGTAAACAAGCGGAATGATTTCATTTTGTTGCCCATGTGTTTTGTATTAGAACTTGAAATTCTATGATTCCACAAGGACCCTTCATGAACACTAGTTTAGGTATAGTTTCATGGCTGGGTATATTTATTGGACCAACCATGGAAAAGCTGGAGGTATAATGGAAGAAGATGAAGATGAAGATGATGACAATATTCATGGGCTCACTGAATACGGTGCTTTTAGTGATACTGCGATGGGGAAAGCTGAAGAAGCAGAGGTAGCGGCCAAAGATGAGACCGCTGATGATCTTGGTCAGGACATTCTCAATGCACAAAGGGATTACAGAGAGGATGAAGTTTGAGCACATGTTAGAGGATCACAAGAGATCATTGTACCAAAATTGCTAAGAGGGGCAGAAAAAGCTACGTAAACCACATTAGAATTATTGCAGTGGACAGCACATAATGGTTTGTCTGGCAAGGGATTGGGGTGTTACTAAAAATCATGAAGAAATGCTTCCGAAGGATAATGAATTGCCCTCCACTGCATATGAAGTAAAGCATGTTGTATGCCCTCTAGGATTAGAGGTGCAGAAGATGCATGCATATCCTGTTGACTGCATCCTCTACCGCAGTGAGCAGTAGGTATAAGATCAGACGAGATGACCCTGATGATGTTGAGGGTGAACAGTGCAAGCAAAGAATCCTTGATAAGGTGACGTGGTCACTCTTGAAACGTTTGTTCATCCGGTTCTGTTGTCCACGCGCAAGCCCAGCTGGCCCAGTGGCCTCGGCCCAGCGGAACAGGCCGCCAACGAACCGTTACCTGCTGCCCTCTCTCTGCCAGGCCAGACCCGTGCCCAAAGCCACTGCCATCTCAGGCCCGCTAGTCAGCGTCGACCCCTTTCTCGATCCGGTCTCCGACCCAGACTTTCTCTGTGGTTGGAAATAACTGCCGCGTGATCTCGAGCCTTATGGGGAGCAGGAATCAGCATGATCCACACGAATAGGTCCCACCACGCCCTCTTTCCCTTCTATAACCACACCGTGATCCCTAGTGTGCCGTGCCGCCCTGTTGCTCTTCGTGCCATCTTTATTTGTTCACCATCTGCCCGTATCTCTTTGGCAACTGCAGCTTTCGAACCTCTCTCTCCAGCCAAAACCTTGCCCGTCAAGTTCGCCAGGTGTATTATTCTGGTCGTCCTGTACAACTCGGTCGTCCGAGCGCTAATCCGGCCTTCCTGATCGGTTTGTCGTAGTCATATTGCTTCGTGGAAACTCGGCACCGGTACGTGCACAACCAGAATTTTATACTTCTCCTAGTGAGATGGCCTTCTCCTAATGTTTTGCTATTCAAAATTTAGTATAAAGTTTCCCTACTAAATGTCTCCTTGTGATATTCTCATATGCTATAACTAGTAGTAATGTTTTACTACTAAATAAAAACACTAGATAAAAACACTAGGAGAAGTCCATCCTTTGGTAGTGATGGCCTCACTGTCAACATCAGAGAAGTATATCCTCAATAGATGCCCTTTCAATCTTATGCCTAGGTGCTGTATTTAACCTCCTTCGTATACGTTTTCTGTTTCTCGCCAGCCACAACAGTACTAACCAGTTTGCAATCGTCCCTTTTGTCAAATCATATGAGATACAGTTATTAGTTTCTGAATATGTACACGCATGGGCATGGACAGAAGCCAGAAGTCCAAAACGTCAGGTTTCAGTTAGCAAGCAAACTTCAGATAACTTTCGTAGAAATCCTGCTTAGCGGAAGACCTCGCGCGAACTGATCACTATATATAAGCAAGTTTTGTTTTGATCCTGCTTCCATGTAGATACACGATGTGGCAAGCATGCTGGCTAAGCCGATATGCCACATACGTACAGCTTACACACCTTGCTGATGTCAACGTGGCATCTAGATGATGTCATATACGTCTTGTTTTCTTTCCAAAATATAATTACAGTACATCCACAAATTCCCACCCATTGATCTAATCTCTGTCCTTTCTTTTTAACCTATCTGACATAATTAATTTGTTTCTAGTTAAAAATGACATTTCTATAAAATTCCATTTTACTATTTACATATCAGAAAACTTGAAAATAAAGTTTATGTCTTTTTATCCTAGCTAGGCTCCGTTTTTAGTAGCTTTTGTGCTCAGACGATCTTAGAAATGTGCCCTTCGCGTTTGGTAGCTGTTTATAGATTATTTTCATATGATTTGGTGTACTGTTCTTACTTGCTTTTATTTGTTGCTCGTATGCTTGCCTATATTTGTGCTGCTTGCTCTAAGTAGAATGAGAACTGTTTCTGAGCTGAAGATTACAAGTGATGACCAGAAGCAGTGTGCGAAAATTTGAGCAAGTGTAAAAGACAAGTATATCATGTGACCATCCCGGCCTGTTTTCCTAACGAGCCTTAATGATTCATGTGCATGTGTCTACCTTGTTACCTCTAAGTATATCCTAGCTATTGTTACCTTTATACCTTGATACCTATGGATAACATGCATTGGGTATAGTTTCTGCTAGTGCTCAGTTAAATAACCATGCATGATCTATAACTTGACTAATGGTATATACAATAAATATTAAAATGTGCTTTTTAGCATGGACAAAAGAGGGCCGGATCATTGGGTTTTGGGTATTTATGGTGTTCTAGTTTCTATCCCAAATGAATTATATGTAAGTGGATTCCCCAGGATTAACAGTGCGACCATAAGCTATATGGACCTGGCTTGACTCAGTATTAGATTTATACTAGTTTGTGGCAACTTACTCAGAAGGGCGCAAGAGAGGCTCCGATCCGTATGTTCCCGGCCTGCCAAAAGGGTGCACTTGGGTTTATTTGTCTTTTGGTAGTCACCCCTTGGAGGGGAGCACATGCTTATTGATGTGGAAACCTTAGCAGGTTGCTACATAGTACTAGAACATGTGAAAGGTCTCGTAGTGTACCCTGGCCCCACTTCCTTGGTAGAGGTGATGGCATATGTGAATCACGACTTGTGATGAAAGTATACAACCTCTGCAGAGTGTAAAACTGGTATATTAGTCGTGGTCACATCACGGGCGACCTAGGCTCCTCATGGAATACAGATGAACATTGATGGTAATTGAGAATACCTTTGATTAATTTGTTTTTTCTATAGACATTATTCTTGTTTATATGCCTTTTGAGTCTCATGAACCTAATGTTATATTGCTATGTACGACACGCTTGCTTTATTTTTCAACACTATGGAAAATTTGTGGATGTGTACCAGATTGCTAAGGTATGGAGGAGTTAGGCCTTTGACCAACTAGTCAGTTGTCCATATGGAGTTGGAGTCTTCACCTGAAATACTGTGTGTCTTCCACTATCTATTATTTAAGTTGTATTCTTTATATTAATACATTATATATTAAGCATTGTATTTTTATTTTACCATTTATTAGTTGCCATATGTGGGATTGGACTTCTAGTGCTCAGATATGGTGTATATTCGGTTTTGTCCTTAAAACCGGATGCCACACGCAGCGTCCAATGAGGCACCCCAGAGGTTCAAGAGAACTCCGTGCATTCAGTCACTATCTGCGCACTAAGAAGAACAAGGGTTCTCTACTGGACACGTCTAGTGCAGAGTCCGATGCAGTGTCTGATCACTTCTGCGTGATTTTCCTCCTCCCTTCTCACTGCCTTCGCTCACATGTGCCAATACATAAGTGTTAGATTCACTCTCTTGTGCAAGTATGTGTTAGCATTTTTGAAAGCATTTTCAAAGGCGCATTAGTTCACTATAGATTCTAATGCAATATGCAAGAGTCACATGATCTAGAGCCACTTGATAACCGAGGAAACCTTGTTTTTCTCCCCTTGATAGTACGACTATCTATCCCAAACATGCTCACACCCTCTATGATGTCTTTGAGCGCCGAACTCCTTAATGTCTTATACCTTTGCCTTGAGCCTCTTTCCTTTCCTTAATCACTTTCGCCATGTATGAGCACTTGATCATCACCATCTTGGTCATCACTTATTTAAATCAAAGGTTAGTCCAAATTGGTTTCATCAATTAGTCAAAAACCAATAATTGCGCGTCAGCGCCATAGTCACCCCCTCCGATTCGCCACCTAGATTGCGTTTACATCCAGGTCCTAAGTTTTTTTTGGACCTAAGACGAAGCTAAAATTATAGACTTTTATATATAAACATAGTAATACTACTAATACTATCCATTGGTAGTATACACACACATATATATAATGTAATGTTACTAATAAGCAGTTAACTAAATGCAAAAGCAATATTCATATGAAATAATTTGTACATATATTAAAAATACCTCAAAAATTTCTTCACACATGCCTTGATGCGAAGTCAGTGATGATATGGCTTTAATATCAATCTCATTCAACTATGGTTTCGATCTCAATGCGTAATATTGACAATCCATTCAACCTCTCTTGTCACATCATAGATCTTAAATAGTTGTTCAACAATTTTAATTTTGAGAATCTTCTTTGTGCCATAGTCACTGACATAGTAAAAAAAGATGCGATAAGCACTAAAAAAACTCCATAGCTGTCATTTCTCTATCTAGCAAAGCGGATTGTGGAACCCTAAGCTCACAAGAGATCATTTAAATCAATATAGTAACTATAATTTCATAAAGTAGGATCAAGTGAGAAATACTTGGTAACTAAAATTCAGATTGCTACCTTCCTGAAGCTAGGTCTTGCCTGCTGGAACTGCAATTGCTGATCGAGAGGCCCTCTGGGATCAGCCGATCACTTGATCAGGGTTTGGATCACGTGGCAACGTTGAGAGGACAAATGAGGGCACTTGCTGGCTTCCTACTGGCTGGCCACTCGCCCACTGAGTGCTCTACTAGAACCACAATGGCACGCCGCCAGGCTCCCATGCGCCCTCGCTGCCCGCTTAAGTAGGAAACCCGAAGGTCACACGGCGTCGTGACTCATGCACAGGAAATGAGGAGTGTGAATCGTGAATTCGTGATGACGAAACAGAACTGGTGGTGTATGCCGTATATTCCTATTGCTCCTAATCTACACGTATACATACCTGGGGCCGGGCCTGCTTGTAACACCCTAGTGTTAGTTACTATTTTCACAATTGCATTTGCATGTCATCAAGCATAGATCATGTCATTTCATGCATCATTATCATGGCATTTTATTTGATTCCCTTTTATTGCTATATGTTTGTTTATATGCCCATAACATGATAAATGTGTTGACATGCAAATGTGATGCTTGTTTACTATTCTAAATGCTTTAGACATGTTTGGGGTAACATTTGGAACAATGTTCATGTTGGTGAAATCCCCAAAATACCCCTCTAGCTCATAGTTGACTAGAGAGCCCTTTAAAAGCTATTCTGTTTGACCAAACAAGAAGGGCATTTTAGAGATTCTGCATGTCAGTGCACCCTTAATCAAAGTTGTGTAGAATTTTATAAGCAACAAACTTTATTTTTGGGTCAACTCATGAAAATGAGTGGAAGAAGGTCAAAAAGTTGAATTAGTGCAGATTTGGAGCTGTTTTGGAAGTTTTCAAGTTTTCCTAAGTCTAAACCGGTTTTCAGTTTCGGTGTACCCTTGTTCATCGACTTGTATCTCTCAATCCAGGCCGAACTAGAGTAAAGTGCCTTAATATGAAATGATCTACTCATATAGCTCTTCAATCCATATTAGTGAAGTTTTCGCTGAAACGCCCTGGATCGTGAGTTATAGATCGATCAAAATCGAGTTTCAGTCGGGTCCGCGGGGACTGAATCGGAGCCGATTCAGCTCGACCCTCGGTCATCGCCGCGCGACCGCGTCAGGCTTCGGCCGCCAGGTGGCGCCGTACGCCATCGTTGCTGCCGCGCGGTCGGCTTACAAAGGGCAACACTCCTTTCTGTCTCCCGCACACTCGCCCTCACTCTCCCCGCTCTCCCGCCCTCTGCTCGCTCGCTGCTCTCCTCTTTCCCCTCCGCCGTCGCCATTTCCGCCGCGCTGCCGCCGCCGCGGTGAAATCCGCCGCCACCGAGCCGTCTCCGACCGCTCCACCCTCGGCGTAGCTTCGGCTTGCTCTGCTCTTAGTTTCCGACCTGTTGCCGACCTCAGCCGACCTAAGGTACGGCTCCAGCGAGCTTCTCGCCGTCCGCCATTGCCGGAGCGCCGCCGAGCTCTCGGGTTGCCGCGACGAGGGCGATGCCGGGGTCGGCTTCCCTCTCTTTTGCTCGTCTAGGAGTCTCCGTTAGCCGTAGATCCAGTCTACACCGTCGGATAGGTCTATCTCGCCGTAGTTTCGCCGGAACCCGAGTTCGCCGTGAACCCGCTCGCCACCGTGCCGCCATGCGAGCGCGGTCAGTGAGCTCCCGTGCGCAATAGTTCGATTAGTCGCGCGCACAGGTCCGCTAGGGTTCCAGGAACACGGAACGAGGCCGAGCCGCGCGAGCAGCGGCCGGAATCGGCCGGCGCAAGTTCGCCGGACCACCGTCGTCCGCCATTGCCGCCGTCGAGCTCGCTCCGGTGGAGTACGACCCTCGGCAGTTGGTCCATCGGATTCGTCTCGTTGCCACGAGTCGGTAGGTAGCCTCGGCGTCGCCGGAGACATCGCCGTTGGCGAGCTCTCGCCGGTCAGCGCCGGCGGCTCTGTTCCGTTCTCTGACGCGTGGGGTCGGGTCGACCCCGGGGCCCGCGAGTCAGCCGTTCGGGTGCGCCTCTGGTTCACTGATCCGGGTGCACGTAGCAGTTCTATCGGGTTTAGGTTTTATGTTTTATAAAATGAATTTCCAGAAAAGGTGTAAAACCTTCCAAAATTCATATCTGGAGCTAGGAATGTCCATTTGGGGTGAACCAAATTTTGTTGTGTTTGTATTTCTGAGCTCTATCAAGGAAAAATATAAAATGTACTTTTTGAATAATTTTTATGTGCAGTTATAATTAAATTGTTAATTGCATGCAAACTTGATAAATGCATAAGTAATTGTTGGAATGTGCTAAAAATGTGATTCCACTTGCATTCATCTTGTTTAGGGAAGTAGAATCTATGAAAAATATGTTTGCTGGTGTTTCACTGTTGTTTATATGATGTCTAGTATAATGTGTCTTTTATGCCTTAATCTTGCAAAAATCATCATGCTTAATGTATTAAGGTTATGGACATGAATATTTTTCCTGGGCTATGTTATGTTGGAAAGAAGCTAGGAAAATTTAGAAATCTGTTGTTTGATACATTTCACTGTGTTAAGTATTTTCCATTGTTTAAAAGGCTGGTTGCTTGTTATTTTTGTGTAGACTGTTATACTTGTCCAAATGACTTGAAATTTTGTCAGTAGGCTAATCTGGATGTGTAATAGCTACTGTAATTTCTATGGATTTTTCTGGTCACAGTAAACAGTAGGCCCAGTTATAGGCTAGGGCTTATTTAATTGTTTTTAAGCAAATATCTTTTGGGTGGGGAATGTTTTTATGCATTTCTGTGATGCCCAGCATTACCACCTGTGTTAAACAGTAGAGCTGATCCTACTTTGAGCTAAGGGCAGTAAGGTTAATATTTTGTTCATATGATGTTGCTCGCGCTTGTTAAATATAAGTTGGTTGTGGTAGGTTAGTTGATGCATGTTAATTATCAAGTGCAGGTTGTAGACCTCTCACCCGGGATGAGAAATTGTTCTATGCTTTGCTTAAGAAGGGTGAGTATGAGTTGGTTGTCTAGGGAAGAAATATGCACGTGCTCAGTAAATGAGTGTGGAGTGTTAAACTGATTGCATATCCTGGGTTAATTCGTGCATCTCTATCTTGCATTTCATGTGCATTCTCAGTTCTCATATATGCATATCATGCATACAGGATCGCCGGGAGGCGTGACGTTGTTGCAGTTCGATCCACCGGAGGAGAGAGTTCCGCCGGAGATTGAAGTGCCAGAGGTTCCCGAAGGTCAGGAAGAAGAAGCTGAACTTCCAGAGTGCCCCGATCATCAACCTACTAACTTTGTGAAAGGCAAGCCCCGGAGCATCCCTAAGTCTCCACCTACTCTTTTTACAAATGCGCTGGTCTTTATTAAATCGTATGATTGTGCACTTAAGTATAGGAGTTGATATGATACCGTTGCTGCATTTATTCCTTGTCCACTTATACTTGATCCTGAGGTTATTACTAGACAAGGGGATGGGTTCGATCCTATGCTTAGCCATGCTTAGACCGGTAGAAGTCGAGGGATTTCCTGTCCTTCGCGAGCATAGGTGGTTACTAATGATGATGGGGTTGGATTCCACATGATGGACTATATGTGCCACCATGCCACAGTGTCTAATGAGAGAATCAAGGCTAGGTAGCGGGGAGCCGCATGACATGGTTGAGGTCATGCCGTCTTCGGTGCTGCTTGCAGCCGACTAGGACTGAGGCCACCAGACATCAGTTGAGATTGAAAGACGTCGTCACATAGCTGGCCAGATAAGTCGTTCTGACCGCGAAGCCGAGTATTTCTTTCTGAGCCGGGAATTGGTGCGACTAGGCAGACATATTCTGGAGGTAGGAAGTATGTGCGGAGACACCATCTTACCAAGGGCAGGTCAGGGACCTGATGCATCCTGGAAGTGGGTTGGTCTCTGAGAATATGGTCCCCGCCAAGCCCGCGACATATTGTGACTCAGAAAGATTTAACGGTGGCCCAAGAAGCCAGTGGCTCGGCTGACAGGGTTTGTGATTGGCATATTTGCCAGCTGGTACAATCGATTCGAATCGCCATCTCTCCTGGTTAGTGAGAAACTGAACTGATCTTCTGGTGAGGTAGAGGCTAATAACTTAAACATAATGATTATGGTGAGATACGGTTGATATCTGTGGATATCGGAAATCATATGGTTTTATTGATTGCTACAATATTCAGTGAATGTTTAGTATAGTGGCTAATCTTAGTAATTAGCTTAACTGAAATCGAAGCTTATCACAATTAAAATGAATAAGTTAAGGTTCTACTGTAGTAATGCTTTTGATGCAAAAATGATGCTACCCTCTGAGCTCCACCAAATAAGCCTTGCATATCCTTGAGAGTCTTTTTATTTACTCCCTGTCGGGTAAGTCTAGCTGAGTACAATTGAGTACTCAGGGTTTTATTCCCATTGTTGCAGATGGTGTAGTCTACTACGCGTATTGCAGGAATTGCTTCACCCCTGCGGGCGAAGAAGACTAGGCCCGAGGGCAGGGTCATTATCTATCTTTAGTTGTTGTAAGAATGCTGTGACAGGATCATTTGATGGTACTCGTATTTGAACTCTGTGGTATAAAACTATGTTGACTTCCGCTACTACTCTATTTGTGTAAAAGACTATGCTGTACTCTGATGTTTAAATTCGGTTGCGAACTTATGTGTCATGTGATCGGGTATTGCTGAATGAATGATCCTTGGGGTATGAAATGTTTGAAATCCTTCGAAATTTCCGGACTACCGGGTTTATATTGGCTCAAGTGCGACTGGATTACGATTAAAAATGCGATCGTTGTACTTGTGCTCGTATAAATTGGTCGGTTCTGTGACACTGCTCGCTAGATCTTCTACGCCGGTGAAGAGGAATGTGGGTCGCCCAGATCTCCTATGATAAATATAATCTTGAGGAGGCGACCGGATCTTCTATGGCGCCAGCATCTACACCACCAGTTGTGTATCAACAAGTCATGACTCGTCTTTAATGAGGTATTCGCAAACCCAACACTTACACCGATGGCACAATTCGTTATGGTCAGCTAGCAGTCACTTTGGAAGAGCCTTCTAGTTTGCAGTTTGCTCTAGATGATAAGAATTGGAAAAAGCAATGGTTGATGAAATTTCAGCGTTGCACAAAAATAATACTTGGCATCTTGTGCCACCTCAAAAAGGAAAAATATAATAGGTTATAAGCAGGTTTATAAAATTAAGAGATAGTCAGATGGGATGATTGATTGACATAAGGCATGCAAAGATATGGTATTGACTCGCTACACTAAAAGCAGCTTCAATTTGTCTTGTTCTTTCTCTTGCATTATCAAGATATTGGTGTTTGTAGAAGCTTGATGTGATAAATGCCTTTTTGCATGGTTTCCTTGAGGGGGAAATATATATGCAACAGCCTACGGGCTCTGAAGATAAGGATAAATCATTTTACTTATGTAAACTAGGTAAAGCTTTATATGGCCTAACACAGGCACCTTGTACTTGGTACTCTCGATTGTGTCTCATGCCGCAGAGCCTTGGCTTTTTCCATCCAAGCCAGATTTATTACACTTTTTTTTATTGCAAGGGAAATCATGTTATCTTCGTGTTGCTTTATGTTGATGATATTATTGTGGCTAGCACTTCATAGGAAGGCGTTGATAATTCTCTCGTTCATGATTTTAAAAAAGGATTGTGATATCAAGGATCTCGAAGATTTACATTATTTTGTAGGCATCCAAGTTCAAAGAAGAAAAAAGAATGAGCTGTTGCTGACACAAGAACATTATGCTTTTGACATTTTGCAAATAATCAATATGCAGCTTTGTAAACCTGTTACCACACCAAGTTTTAAAGACAAAACCAAGTATTGCCATATGTGTGCCGAAGAAATCAAATCTTTTAGGAGGCGTTTGAAATTTTTTTCGGAGGCGGGCAGCACTAAAAACCGCCTCGGTTAATACCTCGATTAATCAGGTGGTCATTTTTTTTATTAACCGAGGCGGTTAGAAAAAATAGCCTGGCAAAATAAATTAACCGAGGCGGTCACATTATAATACCCGCCACGGTTAACACATATTAACCGAGGCGGTTTTTTAGGACAACCGCCTCGGTAAATCATTAAACGAGGCGGGCATTATAAAAACACCGTCTCGGTAAATGAGGCCCAGCTCGATAGCCCACCTCAGCCCACAATTGCGTTAATATATAAACGAAAACCTGAAACCCTAACTCTCACTTCTCCCTACCACAGCACTCCCTCTCTCTCCCGAGCAGATAGCGCCGCCGGATCCCTCCCTCTCTCCGGATCCCACATCACTCCCTCTCCCCCTCCTCCCTCCCTCCCTCCGGATCCGTCGCGGGCGCAGGCCACGGCGGTGGCGGGCCACGATGGCGGCGGCGGCGGGGCCTGCTCCCAGTGGCTCAAGGCCACAGCGCGGGTGCCAGTGCCGCTTCCGGTGGCGCGAGGGCCGTTCCCGGCGGCGGGCGGCACGGGGGGCGCTCCCGGCGGCGCGAGGGCACGGCGCGGGGGCCGCTCCCGGTGGCGGGCGGCATGGGGGCCACTCCCGGTGGCGTGAGGCCATGACGGCCACGGAGCGGGGGCCGCTCTCCCCTCGGTGCAGCGAGGCGGCGCGCGGGGGCCCGCTCCCGGTGGCACGCGGGGCCAGCATGGCAGCGGCGGCGTGCAGGGCGAGGACGTTCCCCGGCGGTGGCCCAGGTCCAGGCCCGTTAGGGTTGGGCTTCGTTTTTTTTGTTTTTTCTGGTCGATTTACCGAGGCGGTCAAAACGCCCGCCTCCATACAGCACACGGATTAACTGTGACCTTCTGTTGGAGGCGGTTGTGATAACCGCCATGGAAAATCAAAAATAACCGCCTCCGTTAAGATTTGTGTACTAGTGCATACAATAACAGAGAAGAAATGATACAAGAAATGTTATAAGAGAAAGTGTACTTGTATTTAACACTTATATCAAAGTATCGTGGAACAGTTACTAATATTCACTTTAGGCTCCAGACTCCATACGCATGGTTGACAAGGGGTATATATGCCTAGTACTTCTTAGAAAAACACACTAGCTCCACAATCCAGTACCCATCTGGGATATTTCCGAAGTTGAATGTAATAGACAAGTACATCTCATACTCAACAAATATAACATGGGGATCATGAGGCTCAAAAGGTAGACACGATTTGAATGCATTTAGCTTTTAATAAGTCTTAGTTTTAAGCAATTGTGTAGCAAGAATTTGAATAAGCCTAGATAAACACATGTTAGGTAAACATAAAAGATGAATAGCATAAACAATTAATCAATAGTCATCATCTCTATTCCTTAAGATATCCAAGGCCACAAGTGACAGTGAGCATGATTGATATACCGGTTTTACAATCTGCAGAGGTTGTGCAATTCCAACAATTGAGTAGTGATTCCCAAGTGTCAGCATTTGCAAAGTCCACACTACACTTCCAGGGTGCATAATGCGGTCTCACTATGAAGTCTTTCAAAGGTTATCTAAAAAGTTATTAGGGCCACAATAGGTTTCCAATTGGTAAATAGGTGTAGAGCCCCCCTTCCCAATGACATAATTCCACAAAGGCTAGACACATAAGGACAAAGGCCACACTATACCCGATTTGGCGAGCACCTCTTGCATCTTTCAGTAGCCACTGACAAACTAGAAAAGGTCCTTCTACTAAAGGAAAGTCAGAGCCATGTAACCGTCATGTTCGCACTATAAGCCTAGTATTTCAATTGCAGGTAAATCCTTAAGGAGAGGAATCTTGGAGCATCACAAAAACTCTGCTCTAGCCGCCTTGTTCCTTGTTGGTAAAGAGCATCTTTTAGTGTTTATTGCATATTCCATTAGTCAATTTCATGGTTTCATTAGAGCACTATCATCATACTACCCAATGCATAAACCCGTAGGTGTCAAGGTACATGTACAAAGCTAGAAATTCCTTGATGGTAACCAAGGTAGACACATGCAATATTAATTAATTGATTAAAAGTGAATAGGTATCAAGGAATATCCCATGTTATACTTGCCCTTTTACTTGCTTTACAAGTAATGGTCAACTTCTCGTATAACCTTCGGTCTTATAAAAATAAAATGTTATATGCTTGATTCATTTTAATTAGGCAAAATCATGTGAAGAGTTTTAATTCAGATTAATCAAAATCACATTTTATTTAGAAAACTGAGTTAAATTAGATGTATTTTAGTTTTGATCATGCATGTATCATTAACGAAGCTAAATTTTAACTTTGCAGAAGAAAATTGTATGTGAAAACATCTAAACGACATTTATATGATTTGTGTTTAAATCAGGCAAATCAAATTATAATTATCAAGACACACTTAAGTTGCTATTAATCAACAGAATATATAATTATGAAAGACTAGAGGTTTGTTAGTCCTTAACTTGCTTTTTATTAAAAACTCGATTTCATAGATATTAAACAAATTAATATTTGATTATAATAAATTCAGATGTTAAACGTTGATGCTGACATATATGTTATGTCAACATAAGGTTAAGGCAACATGATTGAGTTTTAAAGGAAATATATGGTTAAAACAAAATACTATGGATATTTTCATATAATAATTATAAGTGAAAAATGAAACTATAATCGTGATTTAGTTTAGTCAAGTAAAATTGGGGAAAAGTTATTATTTCAGATTAGATAGATCATAATAAAACTTAGAAAGCTAATTAAACTAATCATGTTGGTAACGCACGTCTGTAGTATGCGCGTATTACAGACGCATCTAGGTCGTGTCTGTAATAAAATCTTATAATAGACGTGTGTTATGGTACGCTCAAACAAGTCTGTAATGTGCTTTTTTTTTACATAGTGGCCGCACCGAAGTGGCACCGTGTGGGGAAAAGGTGCCTTGCTGCCACCATCCTCGCACTGGCATGGGCTTCTGACATCATGTTCCGGTGATGACAAGACTGGTAAGAACACCGTGGTTCCGCCGGTGCTGCCCGGCCCCGAGAGGAGCGGTCCGGGGCTAGAGGGAATGCTGCGACGAATGAACGTGAAGATTTAATTTTCTGCGGTAAGGATTTTTTTTGTATGAATCAGAAGCCAATAACCATGAATTTTATAATGGTATAATGGATCCAAATAACCTATATGAAATCATACCAGCCACTCAACAAGAATCAATCCCTCATATCCCATATTAGCAATCATGGCAGCGGCGGCTCGCCATGCACCAACCATATGCATGAATCCAACAATGCAGCCGTTCACCAAGTACCAACCATGCATGAATCCCTCATCTTATTTTGTAACTTCAGTTCAATATATATCTACTACGGTACTGCCCCAGATGAACCTGAGCTTCATCGCCGCCTCCAACCATTCTTGATTACCTCATCTTATTTTATAGCTTCTGTAACTACCTCTTATATATGAAACTGAGCTCCATAGCCACCAGCTCTACTTTTAGTTGCCAATAGAAAAGACATGGCCGGCCGACCTAAGCATAGCTAGTTTGCTACTCTGAGTTAATGAGTCTGAAGGTAGGCCATTGACAACGCACGTACCAGATTAATATGGCCAGCAACAGCGAGGAGAAGGCGACTGCGGTGGAGCAGAACAAGGAGGTGCTAAGGAGGTATGTTACCGGCCGGGTTTCCCACCGAAGACGATATGGAGTGTGGCTACCTGTCAACACGCCACTTTGTACGACTGAGAAATGTCACGCACAAGTGGAACTAAGATGGGGATTGGGGACAGATGTTTCTACTAAATATAAGAGTAATTGTAGGGGCTCTTCAGTATTTGACACTGACACGGCCATATCATTCTGAGTTAACAATGTGTGTTAGTTACTCCACTCACACACAACTGACCACTGGGAAGCTGTGAAGAGAATTTTGAGATATATAAAAGGGACAATAGGTTTGGTTCTTAAAACTAGAAAATCTAAATTTGTGCTTGTTAATGCTTTTTTTTTCCTGATGCAGACCGGGTAGGGTGTCCGGACTTCTGTTTTGGTCACACACAACTTTATGCCCGTTCTAGCACACCTCAGATGAAGGAATCTAACTCAGACCCCACAAATAGCAACTTTTTTAAATTTAGGGAGATCACACTAGGAATCAAACAACCTTAGATGAAGAAACTGACCAAAACTGAAGTTGTATATCCCAAAACGTTATACAACTTTGAAGTTCCAAATATTTATTTTAAAATCAGATGATAATAAAATGAGTAAGATGAATATCTCAAATGGACATAAGTGTTTTATGGTTGAAGTATTTAGGTGAGGAATGCAAGACCTAAGGTTGCAGGTTCGAGCCCCCATTGCTTCCTGCTGTGATCTCCCTAAATTTTAAAAGTTGCTATTTGTGGGTCTATGTTTGTGATTTCTGGACAACGATTTGTAGACGGCTCAAACTACAGATAGTGGTAACTCTTGCTTAGAGCCGAAATCCATATCATCATGACAGTATCCTAAATGTTAATTTGATTGATTGGTCCACCTGATAACTAAGACCTAGACCCATGATCTCTTTTCTACATGCTCAAATCTAGTATTGTGACAGCACATGCGTGTGGCTTCCTGGTGCAATCTCCCTGGATTTTTTTTAAATAAGTAATTTTTATGCTTGAATTTGTGATTTTTGGACAACAATTTGCAGAGGTGGTTCCAAATTCAACCTTTCTAGAGGTGGCCCCCTGTTCACACCTGAAATATTTGCATCTGTCTCTATAGAGACATCCCGAACGCCTCTATAGATAAAAAACTATAATAATGACATATGACACTATACTTAAGATTGACATGATTGGTACACTGGTAAATTGTACCTAGTTGAGACTCTTGATCTTTTTTCCATTAGCACAAAGCTATATATGCTTTCACGTAGATCTTAGAACAATGCATATTGGTGAATAAATTAAACCTTTAAGCATTAGAGGCCTCTTGATTTGAAGAGTTAGCCCTTTCCATGCTTTCAAAGAATCAAGTTTTTTGATCTGCACAGAGAAATAGTTGTTGATGCAAAGATCAGTTCGATCGTACAATATAAGTGTTAGAACACACTTGTCACAAATGGACTAAGGCAGCACAGTTCTAGCAAAATCGTCCTATATATAACCGGTTTTAGGAGTTGGCTTAGGCACTTTTACCGAGTTTTGTCGAGAACATCTGAGGCCAGTTGATATCACAATTCTATTGTCAAGAATGGCAAGGTGTTTACTAGCAAACAACTATATGATAACCAATCGTGCTTGCATGATGAAGAATGGCTAATTTTCTGACAAACAAGATTATTAAATCCTCCATCAAAGTTCTCACCTAGCTAGGAGGAACCCATCAGGGCAACGATGTCACTGGGTTGCCCTAGGTTGGTTGCAAGCCTAGGTCATCATCTTTGGTCTTTCAAACAATGAACAGCAACATTGGGGTTGGAAGGGGAAAACAGAGGTTTTAGATTGATTTTGTCGATTCTGTAGTTGGAATATCTCCACAGCTTATGTTGCAAGCACGATTTGTATATGTTTTTGATTAGCTCGACAAGATGAATGCAATGGTGCAATTAATTGTTCGATTTGAAAAGTCAAAACAAACTGGCTTGACCTGTATTGGAAATAGGTTACACCTGTTTTTTCTATAGCACCCCCTCAAAATTGTCTAATCCACTCTAAATGATACGATCATATAAGTTTTCCAATCTGGCGTTATGCCTTTTGTCAAAGTGTCAAAACTGGATCAGCCAATCTAGGAAACCGGCTAAACCTCTTTGAAATTCTGTATTTACGCTTTCTCGAAAATTTTTGGCTGTCAACAATACTAATACACCATCTCTGACCCCCGAATGCCGCAGCAGTAGTCTCTGCAAAGTTATATATAAGGCAGTATATATAGTTGATCATGAAGTAGGCGAATGATGCATCTTTGACATGAGAACATGGAGTTGCTCAGAAGCCTCCTAATAGCAAATGATTGGGCATGCGAGCTGCGTTAGTCACAGGTTGGGGGAGTTGTCATTCTGACCCCCTCTTTTGGCTGTATTCTGAGTTGTTTGCTGCTAATGGAGTATGCAGTTGTCAAAGGAAAAATAGTAATTTAGTTGCTTTCATCAGAATGCAGTTCTACTTTTTGATTAATCATTAATATATGATTAGCTTCCCGGTCTTTAGTGGTTCAGGGGCCACACAGAGCAGGCAGTAGGTAGCATACTGTCAGGATACGCACTCTATCTACATTTTTTCAGTACTGTACTACCCCACTAAGGACTGAGCTCCGTAGCAGCCCCTCTACTTTTAGTTATCAATACCAAAGACTTGGAAAGCCGGACGGCCTAGCGGTGGATAAATGATGTACAGATGCAGGAGCATATATATAGCTACTCAGCTGAGTTATCAAACCCAATAGGCCAGTGACGCACACTGCCAGCAGACTAATATGGCCAGCGGCGGCGACGAGAAGGCGGATGCGGTGGTGCAGAACAAGAAGGTGGTGCTAAGGAGGTACGTCGTCACCGGGCATCCCACCGAAGATGATATGGAGATCACCAAGGACGCCATCAGTCTGCGTGTGCCGCCCGGGCAGACCGCCGTGCTGGTCAAGAACCTTACCTATCCTGCGACCCCTGGATGCGTGACCGCATGAGCAAGCACGATGACGGCGACCCCACTGTGCTCGCCCCTGACTTTGTGATTGGAGAGGTACGTACGCGTCCTGCCAAATTAAATCTAAACGAACGTCAGTTTGTCAGCAAGTTGAAGAAATATGTGTGACATGTGTTTGATTCATCAATCATCAGGCCATGGTCAATTTCGGTGTGGGCAAGGTGGTCGACTCAACGCACCCGGAGTTCACCGCCGGCGACCTCGTCTGGGGCATGAGTGGATGGGAGGAATACACACTCGTCACCCAGACGGAATACCTGAACAAGATCAACCACAGCGAGCTGCGGCTCTCCTACTACACGGGAGTCCTTGGTCAGCAATCTCTATGACTGCTAGCACACCCTAGCTATTGTCTAGTTCTACAAATTGTTCGACGTTTTGCTAGTCATTGACTGTTGTTGTCCAATGCATGTCAACCGCTGTCGTCTAGGCATGCCGGGGCTCACTGCATACTCCTGCTTTTTCGAGCTCGGGAAGCCCAAGAAGGGCGACTTCGTCTTCGTCTCGGCGGCGTCAGGCGCCGTCGGGCAGGTGGTCGGGCAGCTTGCCAAGATCGCCGGTTGCTACGTAGTCGGCAGCGCCGGCTCCGACGAGAAGGTCAGTCTCCTCAAGACCAAGTTCGGCTACGACGACGCGTTCAACTACAAGTCCGAGGCCGACCTCGGCGCCGCGCTCAAGCGGTGCCTTCCTGACGGCATCGACATATACTTTGACAGTGTCGGCGGCGCGACGCTGGACGCCGCGCTGCTGCACATGCGCGACGGCGGCAGGGTCGCCGTCTGCGGGATGATCTCGCAGTACGGTTTGCAGGAGCCGTACGGCGTGCGCAACCTGTACTGCATCATCGGCAAGACCATCACGGTGCAGGGGTTCAACGTTAATGGCTACTTCCATCTGTACCCGAGGTTCGAGGAGGAGATAGCTGGCTACATCATGGACGGGAAGGTCACCATCGTGGAGGACGTCGTCGAGGGCATCGACAGCGCACCGGCAGCTCTGATTGGATTGTTCTCTGGCAAAAATGTAGGGAAGCAGTTGGTTGCGATTGCTGGGTGATGAGTGACGACTGACGAAATGAGCAAAAGCAAGTCTTGTGCTGGGGTCTGGGGGTAATACAAATTTGAAAGTATAATAGAGCATCTCCCTGTCAGTACTTGTGTCACAAATAAGAGGGCAGCGCTATTGTATTGGGAACAAACAAGTTCATAACTTATACACTTCATCAGCATATTCACATCAAAATAAATGCCAGTGTAATTTTTTTTTGAAGATTCCAGTCATGATACGAGCAGTCACTCGAGTTAATCAGATGTGTAGGTGATTAATTATGGAAACCAGCTACATGATCCAGTTTCAAAAACCTGACACTACCACCAAAACAATTTGTATTGGGGGCGGGTACACTACGGGAAACAGGGTCTTTGCCGCCTGCCAGCATCTTTGCCGACTGCCATACCTAGGGCAGTCGGCAAAGACTATCTTTGCCGACTGCAGAAGTCAAAACAGTTGGCAAAGAAAGGCAGTCGGCAAAGAAAATCTTTGCCGACTGCCAGCCTGCTCCGAGCAGCTGGCAAATGAAAGGCAGTCGGCAAAGACAGTCTTTGCCGACTAGCCAGCTTGCTCCCGGCAGTCGGCGAAGGGAAGCAGTCGGCATACCTTGCAAGCGTCGGGATGGCGTCCGTCTCCATCTTCTTTGCCGACTGTCACGCCGTTTGGCAGTCGGCAAAGCAGGCCTCTTTGCCGACTGCCAGATCAGCGGCAGTCGGCAAAGAGGCCCTTTGCCGAGTGCCCCAGCTGCCAGTCGGCAAAGTATTAATTTTTTTTTGAATTTTGGTTTCAAACTTTTTTTGTGACCCATATATATTGTTTAAGAGTACATGTTCAAATTTGGAGCCTTTTTACAAAAGTTTACTATATTTCGTTCATTTTTTTTATTTACTTGAATTTTTCCGCACAGTGCAGAATTGAACTACAGGTGCATGAAATAATGAAATGTAGCCATTCAAAAAATGATATTCATGTTGGAGAGTTTATTTTGAGGCCGTGTCCATAAAGTCACCGAAAAGTTTGAAAGTCTTGTCCACGAAACATGACCGTCCACGTGCGGTAGAAGTGTGTTTTAATTATATTAAATCGAAATAAAGTCGAAAATCACGAAACTTGACTGAGGTGTTATGTTATCGCATGTGGACGCTATGATAAAAATTTGAAGAAGTTTGGAGCACGTTGCGATGTCGAATGTCCAAAACCTAGACATATGCGCATGTGATCACATGTGATAACATGTGGATATGTATAGGTTTTGGACATCCGACATCGCAACGTGCTCCAAACTTTTTGAAATTTTTATCATAGGCTCCACATGCAATAACATGACATCTCGACAAGTTTCATGATTTTTCGACTTCGTTTGGATTTTATATAATTAAAAAACACCTCTACCCCGCCTGGAAAGTCCTGTTCCGTGGAGAAGGACTTCAAACTTTTGGGTCACCTTCTGGGCACGGCCTCAAAATACACTCTCGAAAATGAATAGCATATTTCGAATGCCTGTGTTTCATTATTTCATGCACATGCAGTTCAAACTTGGATATGCGAGAAAAATGAAAGGAAAAGAAAAAAATGAAAGAAATATAGCAAATTTTTTTCAAAAGGGCCCATATTGCTACATGTAATTATAAATAATATACTTGGGCTATAAAAAAATTTTCAAATCAAAATCTTAAAAGAAAAAAAAAATTCTTTGCCGACTGCATTATTTGGCAGCCGGCAAAGGGCCACTTTGCCAGCTGCCAACACAGGCAGTCGGCAAAGGAACCCTTTGCCGACTGCCATTAAGGGCAGTCGGCAAAGAAGGGCCCCCTAGGGTTTCTAAACCGGGTGGAAGAAATTATAAAGAAATTTTAAGAAAAAATCTTTGCCGACTGCCTGAATTCAGGGCAGTCGGCAAAGGCCGGCCAGTAAGTGTCCAACTGGGCCAAAGGCCCAGTCGCCCCAGCCCCAGTCTCCAGCCCCGCCCCTCCCGCGCCCCTCCGGCGCCCCCAGACCCGCCGCCGCCCCCAGAGCCGCCGTCGCCGACCAGCCCCCGCCCCATCCCGCGCCGCCGGACCCGCCCCTCTCCCTCGCGCCCGCAGCCCCGCCCCTCTCCCTCGCTCGCGGCGCGTGCCGCCGGCCGCCACGCCGCCGCCGGCCGGCCCCCGCCCCATCCCGCGCCGCCGGAGCCGCCCGCCCCTCTCCCTCGCGCCCCCAGCCCCGCCCCTCTCCCTCGCGCGCGGCGCGCGCCGCCAGCCGCCGCCTCCGAGCCCTGCTCGCCGCCGCCGGCCCCGACCCCTGCTCGCGCCTCCGGCCGCCACCTCCGGCCGCCCCTACACCGCCTCCGGGCCCTGCTCGCCGCCGCCGGCCCCGACCCTGCTCGCGCCTCCGGCCGCCACCTCCGGCCGCCCCTACACCGCCCCGGGCCCTGCCGTGCTGCCCCCGCGCCCGATCTGCCGGGGCAGCACCGGCCGGCGGGTGCATTGAGGAGGGAGGAGGAGAAGGGAGCAGGAGAAGAAAGAGGAGAAAGGGAGGAGAAAGAAGGGGAGGAAGAAGAGAAGGGGAGGAGGAAGAGGAGGGGAGGAAGAAGAGAAGGGCAGGATGAGGAAGGAGGCGGAGGAAGAAGACAAGGAAGGAGGAGAAGAAGGAGAGGACGGAGAAGGGAGAAGGAGGAGGAGAGGAAGGAGAAGGGAGGAGGAGGAGAGGGTCGCCGCCGTCCACGCCGTCGGTCGACACCATCGTCCGTGCCCCTCGATCGCCGGAGGATAAGGTATAGCACAAGATTGTCGGCCATCGTGCCGTTTATGTCATTGTCGGCCTTCGTGCCACAATTGTGGATGTATGGGCCTTCGTGCCGAGAAATGTGGACGCCGGCCTTCGTGCCGTCTTTTCTTGCAGGTTTTGGAAAACCTCCCCGTACTGGGGAGGTTCTGCCGAAATTTTTTACTTATATTATTGTTTTGCTTCTTTTGCAGAGCAGGAGTTACCCGAGGGGACTCGGAGGACTCGGACGACCCGCTAGCTTCACCGGCCCCCTAGGTATAACCTATCTATCCGCACTATGGTCTTAGGTCGCGTAACCGAGTTAGGCGTCTCCCGTCCGAAAGGGATACGCGGTCGTTGGTATGCTGATCAGTGCATATCTGCGACGGTATCTCTTTCGGATTGTCCACGTTTCTTGGACAGCCCGTGGATGCGTAGATGGGTTAGCTTCCATGTTCCGCCCCCGTCCGAGCCAGAGTTTCAGCAGCACCTCCCCGTTGTTCTCCGGATACACACTCTCCCTAAACCGGGACGTGTATCGGGAGAACAGCGGGGAGGTGCTGCCGAAATTCCGTCTCGAACGGGAGCGGAGCATGGAAGCTAACCTCGTATACGCATCCTCGGGTGGGATTAGGACATATCCTTCACCTATTAGATGGTAGGAACGCCTTGTACATGCAAATGCTGGTTTTATTACTCACATACATTGGCGCATGACAGAAGATGGCTGGCCGTGAGTGGATGTACACAGGCTGGACAGAAAAGAGGAAGAGCGCTGAATGGGTTCACGGTACCAATCAATTCCTGCAGCAAGCATTTGGCCCGGCTGCTCATGGGTCCGATCGGACGCTGTGTCCCTGCAAAGACTGTAAGAACCAAAAAAGAAAAGTAGAGAGGGAGGTATACAAAGATCTTGTCAAGCATGGATTTGTGGAAAACTACGAGAGGTGGATCTTCCATGGTGAAGCGAAAGCGAATGTTAGAGAGGAGGAGGTGAGAGCATGCCTCGAGGAGTTTGATGGAGATGCCGGGGTGGTTGACATGGTGGTAGACTATAACGAGGCACGTGGCAATGAAGGATTGGTGGAGGAGGATCCAGAGGAAACCGCAAAGGCGTTCTATGAAATGATGTCTTCGGCACAGAAGCCCCTTCATGAGAAGACAACAATGTCCCAACTGGATGCCATTGGACGTCTTCTAGGGTTGAAGTCGCAGTTGAGCCTGAGCCGAGACGGCTTCAATCTCATGTTGAAAGTGATCAGGCACAATGCTTCCGAATGACCACACGCTGCCGAAGAGCACGTACGAGTCAGTGAAGCTCCTCCGTGCACTTAAGATGCCATATGAGTCGATCCATGCTTGCCGTAACGGGTGCGTCCTATTTAGGGGCATTGAACTAGTGGCAGCAACGCACTGTCCAAAGTGCAAAGCCTCTAGGATATGTAGGAGGTGGACGTTATTGATGGCAAGAAGGAACAGTCTAAGATCCCCGAGATGGTCGTACGGTACCTTCCACTCACACCGAGGCTCCAACGGATGTTCATGACAGAGGAGTTGGCGAAGCAGATGACATGGCACAAGGATGGCAAAAGATAGAGTGACAAGATGGTACACCCAGCGGATGCTGAGGCATGGCAGTACTTCGACGAACAGTATCCTGAGAAAGCTAGGGACGCTCGGAATGTACGTGTAGCGATAGCAACAGATGGGTTCAACCCGTATGGAACACATGCGGCCCCGTACACTTGTTGGCCCGTGTTCGTGATCCCCCTCAATCTTCCTCCCGGCGTCATGTTTGAACCCAAGAACGTGTTATTGTCGCTGATAATACCTGGACACCCGGGCAACAATATGGGTGTGTTCATGTAGCCACTGTGGGATGAATTGGAGCATGCTTGGGAAAAGGGGGTACGGAAGTACGACCGAGCTACAAAGAAGAACTTCACAATGCATGTATGGTATCAGTACTCAATGCATGACTTCCTGGCGTATGGCATATTTTGTGGGTGGTGTGTTCACGGGAAGTTCCCTTGCCCAGTATGCAAGGATTCTGTGATGTTCACCTGGCTGAAGAAGGGTGGTAAGTACTCTTCGTTTGACAAACATCGTCAATTCCTGCCTGAGAACCATGCATTGAGACGTGACACCCAACACTTCACGAAAGGTATTGAAGTCACTGACCCTATTCCTCAGATTATGAGCAGTGAACAGGTCCTTGCCGAGTTAGAGGCTCTTAAAATCGACAAAGACAAGGGTGGCTTTATTGGATATGGTCAGCAACACATGTGGACACATATATCGGGCTTGACTAGGCTCCCCAACTTCAAGCACCTCCTCCTTCCACACAACATCGATGTGATGCACACAGAAAAAAATATCGCCGAGGCACTTTGGGGAACACTCATGGACATAAAACAGAAGTCAAAGGACAACGTTAAGGCTAGACTGGATGTGGAGGCGATCTGCGACAGACCAAAGCTAGTGATGAAGACCCCTGCGCCCGGCAAGACTTGGAGAAGGGGCTCGGCTGATTACATCCTGAAAAGGGCCGACAGGAAGGAAGTGTTTGAGTGGATGAAGACGTTATTGTTCCCTGATGGGTATGCGGCGAATCTGAGCAGGGGAGTGAACCCTAAGACTGGCAAAGTCTTGGGGATGAAGAGTCATGACTTCCACATATGGATTGAGCGACTCCTTCCTGCGATGACCCGTGGATACCTCCCCGAGCCAGTGTGGCGCGTTCTAGCAGAGTTGAGCTATTTCTTCCGCCAGCTTTGTGCCAGGGAATTATCTCGGGAAGTGATTCGTGACCTGGAGAAACTTGCACCTCTGCTGATCTGCAAGTTGGAGATGATCTTTCCACCCGGCTTCTTCCTGCCGATGCAGCATCTGATACTACACCTACCGCGTGAGGCACGGCTGGGGGGTCCTGTGCAGGCCCGTTGGTGCTATCCAATCGAGAGGTGTCAAAAGATTCTTCGAAAAAAGTGTAGGAATAAAGCCAAAATTGAGGCTTCTGTGGCGGAGGCAGCAAGAGTGGAGGAGGTGTCGAACTTCACAAAGGCGTACTATACCGAGAACCTTCCCAACATGAACCCACTCCCTCGTTACAACGAGGACGAGAATTTATCGACTCTGAGCCTTTTCAAAGGGCAACTCGGAAGGGGCAGCGCAGGTACCCCTAAGACATTGCAACCACCTGAGTTTCGCACCATCACACTCTACCTGTTGATGAACCTTGACGAAGTGGTTCCTTATCGAATGTAAGTTCTCAAAGAACTTGTTACATACGTAGTCAATATCCTCCACCTATTGGTCCAACCCCTTTCACCTCTTGTTTTTTCAGGGAGTTCATTAGGCAATTCTGGAAAAGGAATACGCCTCCTACCAACCAAGAAGAAGACCATTTCCTCAAAACTGACAGGGCCGATTTTATTGGGTGGTTGTGTACAAAGGTACAATCCAACTTACCTCGTTCCATCTTTGAGTTGCTCGTATGAGCGAGTAATGTAACGATCTACGTGGCCTCACCTTGCAGGCACGCACAGATAGAGAAATGAGTGCTGAATTGAGACAGGTTGCATGTGGCTTCAGCACTAGGGTCAATACATTCACCGTTTATGATGTGAATGGCTATTTCTTTCGCATGAGAAGCTACGAGGAGAGTCGGCCCGGCCGAAAGACCACGTGCACAGGAGTTTGTACGCCCGGCAACGATGATCTTCGACTATTATGGCATAGTCGAAGAAATATACCAGCTCGACTTCCCGGGCCCCAAAGCTCTTAAGCCAGTGGTGTTCAAATGCCAATGGTTCGATCCTCATGTCATGAGAAGAGCCGATGACATTGGGCTAGTCGAAATTCGACAGGATTCCGTCTATAGTGGAGACGATGTCTATATTGTGGCTCAGCAGGCTAGGCAAGTTTATTATCTCCCATGGACATGCCAAAAAGACGAGAGGCTTACGGGTTGGTACCTTGTGCAATCGGTATCGCCACGCGGTAAAGCGCCTGTCCCAATCGATGATGACTACAACTTTGACCCAAAGGCGGATAGCGGAGAGTTCTATCAACCTGAGGGGCTAGAAGGGCGTTTGGAGATAGACATTCTTTCGCTGATGAGCATGAAAGCAGACAACGTCATCGATGATGACGAGGACGAGGGTGAAGTGGTGCAAGATGCTAAGGACCTAATGATGCTTGAGCGATGGAGGGCTCATCGCAACCTAAATGTTGAGGACGATAGAGGTGGTGAGGAGAGTAATGGAGAAGATGAGGACTTAGGTTTCGATAATATTGATAGTGAAGACGACAGTAGTGATTGTGATGACAGTGGAGGAGGTGATGACAATGGTGATAGTGATGACCAGGACTTCGGTTTCTAGTTCATGTAATACTATATTGTTCTGATTATTATTACTTTGCAATTATGTTTCGATTCATTTTGCATCTCTTTACAAGTACTTATCGATTATTTGTGCTAATTGGTTTAATGTTTGTCATTGCAGGCATAGGACAAAATGCCGGGCGGAAGTAGACGACGACAGAAGAGACCGGTGAGCAAAGGTCCACTCGCTCTACCAGAGAGAGGAGGAGGAGGCGTTGGAGGAGGAGGAGGAGGCGTTGGAGGAGGAGGAGACTTTGGAGGAGATGCGGGGTAGAACTCGCTCTACCAGACGCCTGTTTGCCCTGGTCGGCGGCGAGGACGGGGGCGGCGAGGACGGGAGAGGCGAGGACGGGGGCGGCGGCGGCGAGGACGGGGGCGACCAGGGCGGGAGCGAGGCGACAGCAGGGGACTCGTCTTCCACAGCTTCGAGGAGGCCCTACCAGCGTGGGATAACACGCCTCCCAAGCGCCGCGCCCACGCTAGCCTTCCGTCCGGTGATTCGACCCGACGGGCCAAGGTAAGTAACCATTCATATTTTCACTTACTTGTTCATATGCCATGTTGAAAATTGAACTTCAAGATTAACAGTTCTTCTTAATGACTTGTGCAGCAATTGGAAGCGTGTGGATGGAAACAGAGGTGGACGCCATCCTAATGGCATTCTGGGCCTCCTGATTAAGAAGAATTTTCCAGGCCTAGTCACCATAGATGGGAGGGATAAAGTGCCCCAGCACTGGCCAGACTTCTTCAAGGTAGTGCACGGAGACGTCACCCTTGCCGACAAGATCAAGAGGGAGTTCTGGGTGAGTCTTCATTGCACCGCTTTGCCACTACTAAGCATTTGTTGGATGTCCTTGAAATAATCAACTCATAAATGATATATGTATGCAGGAGTATTTCACGTGCGACCTAGGGCACGAGCATGAGGCATCGGTAGTGCAGGACAGGGTCTGCCAGATCAGGCTCAAGGACATGTTCTACGAGGCACACGTCCAGTGCCTCATCAGCTACCACGCCAACGTACTCAAGGAGAAGCTAGACAAGGCGGATGCGAGGAAGATGATCCAGTGGCCCGAAACTGACATGCCCAGGGAGGCCTACATGCTCGTAAGTAGGAAACAATAATTCTAATTTCATTCCAATTCATCTTCTTACTCACCTAAATGCACGTTGTAATGCATGCAGTATCCTGCTGATTGGTGCAAAATGCACATGGACTGCTGGGAGGCGATTGTGGACGGGTGGAGAACACCGGAGGCTTACGAGATGCGCAGGAAGAAATCTGGATATGCCAAGGCGAAGGCGGGGCCGTCACACCACCAAGGGTGCCGCTCTCTCGGAGAGTACATGGACACATGGGTACCCTTCACACCAATTTGTTTATTTATTCAATTGATTGAGTCATTCATTCTCATTACGTGTAATCGTCCTTGTGTTTTCCTCGCAGACCCAGTCGCATGACGGCCAGGTGATCAACGAGTTCACGGGCTATATCCTGTCTCACCAGGGCAAGGCGACAGATCCAGAGAACGTCTATGACACGGCGGGGGGGGGGGCCCGACGCCATCACCAACCAAAACGTCTACGATAGGGTGGTCCAGTACACCGAGGCGGTTCGCACGCGCCATGGTGCCGACTACGACCCGTCGACTGAGCCCCTCGATACGGACGTCCTGATGAGGACGGGAGGAGGGAAGCAGCACGGCCGGTACCTTATTGCCCACAGCGTCATCGACCCGGCCACCGTTCCCTCCCTTCGTGAGGTTCGTCGTTCGGATAGCAGTGCCGGTACCTCCTCCGATGTCCCCATACAACCTCGGCGGGCAAGCTCCACACAGATGATGGCGGCGCTTCAGGTAACTATTCGTCGTTCATTGGTTTTACATATGTTGCCGAATGTTTATGCATTGTTTAAACATCGCTTGTGTAATATTGCAGGTCCAACTGGAAGAGATGCGGGCCCAACAGGCGGCCCAACAGGCAAGAGAGGCGGCCCGAGAAGAGGCCTATCGGCAGCAACTGGCGGCCCAACAGGAGGCCCATCGGCAGGCGATGCTAGCTTTCCAGCAGCAGTCCCAGCAACAGATGATGCAGTTTGCCTCCTCGATTTCCAGCTACTTTCAGGGCCTGGAGATCCCTAACTACAGACCCCCCTCCGTTGCAAGTGATGTTCACTCCACCCCCGGTTGTTCTCCCTCCACTCCCTGATCTTCCGCCTGTAAGGACTCCGGTGAGTTACTGGCAGCCTATCTATTGTTTTCGCTTGTGCGGCCATCCCTTAGGTACTAATGAGATCGCTTATCCGTACAGCTGCAGTCGGCGGCTTCGAACCCGTCTCCGACAGTTGGACCTTCTCCACAGCCGCAGGTCGGACCGTCCGGGTGGTCTTCGTGGCCGACAGGGAGCTCCTCACACCACTGGTGGTGGCGACTGGTCGCAGGACGAGTGAGTGGCTCGGTGCATGTTGTTGGATAATGGATGTAACTTTGTTATGTTAGACCCTTTTGCAACTTTGTTGGATGTTGGACTTGTGCTGACTTGTTGGATGTTGCATTCGTGCGTGCGACTTGATGGATGTTGTGGTTATGGATTATTTGTGAATCTCTGTGATGTATATGTGGATTTCTGTGATATGTATATATATGTGTTTTGGTTGCTGCGATACGTGAGCTAAATCGGCAAAAACAGCAAAAAAAAATTGCATTTTCCAGCTTTGCCGACTGCCACGGCAGCTGGCAAAGCTGGGAACAAAAAAAGCAAAATACCCAGCTTTGCCGACTGCCACGAAGCAAGGCAGTCGGCAAAGCCTTTGCCGACTGCTGAATTGGCAGCTGGCAAAGATATACACATTTTTTTAAAAAAAATAGAATAAATCTTTGCCGACTGCCAATAAAGGCAGTCGGCAAAGGTCTTCGATTAAAAAAAAAGGAAAAAAATATTTGCCTCGATTAAAAAAAATGAAAAAAAATTCTTTGCCGACTGCCACCTAGACAGTCGGCAAAGAAAACTCTAACGGCTGTGCGCGTTTGCTTTGCCGACTGCCAGAGCGGCAGTCAGCAAAGGCTTTGCCGACTGCCTTTCATGGCAGCTGGCAAAGGTGGCCTTTGCCGTCCTAGGGCTTTGCCACCTCCCCTTTGCCGACTGCCTCAAGAAATGCAGTCGGCAAAGCCTTTGCCGACTGCATTTCCTCCTTTGCCGACTGGTTTCAGCAGTCGGCAAAGAGAGGCGAATCCAGTAGTGGTAAGCCTAGAAGTGGCTAGGTCAGCCGCCTCTGTCCTTTAGTAT
This sequence comes from Eremochloa ophiuroides, assembly GCA_038502445.1. NCBI lineage: Eukaryota > Viridiplantae > Streptophyta > Magnoliopsida > Poales > Poaceae > Eremochloa > Eremochloa ophiuroides. The sequence goes on from JAHLJS010000007.1 coordinate 28,850,709, forward strand.
GTAGATACATCTACAAACATGTGCAGCTGGTGAGATTCAAACACCTAATAACCACTTGGCCTCGAAATCACTTATGACTAAAGGATAGATGGAAATTTTATAGCGCTTGGGAATAATACGAGCCCTCCTTTCATCAGATTTGTTGGTTGAAAAATAGAAAAAAAACAGATGAGAGGAAAAGTGGTGGGTCGGAACAAAAAAAATATGTGAGCCAGAACTAGTTTTTAATTGATTATCGAGGGTATAATAGTAAATTAATGTTTCAGGAGCGGCTAGTCTGAATCGCTGCTTATATAAATTTAAAGGGAGAAACTGCTTCTCGTGTGTGGCCATTGGGCATCGGTGGAGCTTGGGGGTACTCAGGTCCGGCATGGGCGAGCAGCTTCTCGCTTGAGGCCCTCGAGGACTCAACTCCATCTTTATAAGATGTGGCTGATACCGAGCAAGGAGGGTGATGAGAAGGTATCTCCGCTGCCGCCTATATCAGTGGACGATGCTCGCTGCTTCGTATGGCGCCCACGAGCCATCGTCGACTCGCGTTACAAGAGCCAGGTGATTGCTAATAAATGAGCAAACCTAGGGATCCGCTGTGTAATCCAGGCTGATTGAGTTGCTTTAGCACGCAAGAACAACAATCTAGGTTGGAATGTGTTCTATTCAATTTACGTGAGGTGCATGAGCCAACCTGATCCTCCACTCCTCCCCACAGCGAAGCTGTTCGTGCCTCTGGGTGGCCGGATTGGATTAGTGTTATTGACCCCTGGCCAGCCAGCCCCCCTGCTGCTTGCAGTGGCGGCAAGCCCCTGCAGTTGGGCATGGGAAGGAAGGACAAGCAAGGCTACGGGCGGAGGCAGGCCCTCACATGCAGGCAACGAATCGGCAGGTGGGCGGCGGCGAGCCCCTGGCGGCCTGGCCGCACGGCGGTTGTGTTTCTTCCGGTGACCGAGTTAAATGACCGGAGTATAAAATTGCTAAGGTACCCTTGATTGCAATTAATTAATTCTGGGAGAAAACGGTACAGTGGTTCCTCACAAGCAACGTAACAAATCTTACAAGTCTTTTATTATATTATTTTAGACATTGAACAAACCCAAACAAAAAAGTTTTTAACAAAAAAAGATGTAGATGTCATTGAGTACTACAATATTTGTTGGTCTTTTCTCCAATTTTGGCCATTTCGAAATTTAAGAAAATTAAATAAAATTTTCATTGAATAAAATAATCTCAAATGAATAGGTTATCAATTACCATGTTGCATAGCTCTTTGAGATCTACAACTTTGGGTTGGTCATTTCTCTATCTAATGGTCATTCAAAAATTTTCAAGATCAAAATGTGAGGATTTCAAACTGAATTTTGGGACCACAGATTATTTTCAACTTAAAAAAAATTATCAACTACAATCCTTTAAATCTTTTTGAGATCGATAACTTTGATTTTGGTCATTTCTCGATTTGAGGTCATTTGAAAATTACAATTTGAAAATATCAAAATTTCAAATAGAATTTGCGATTCTACATTGTTTCAAAAATGTTATGAACTATATTATATTGCCCCTATTTTATACACGGCTCTCTAGATCTAGCCACCACTATAAATGGACTGCTGGAGGTGGCTCTAGATCTTGCAGCTTCTAAAGTTTGAGACGTGTTTAGAGGAGACAAAATAGATATCTCATTGGGACAATTGATCAGAAACCATTTTTAAACGTGGTTTTAGACAGGGCACGGTGGCGCCGGCAATATCCATATGGAAGAATCGAAGAATGGTGATTGAACGAAGGAGTTTCCGAGATGACCTGTGGGGCCTGTGTGCATGTATCACTGTATCAGTGACGTAGAGGACTATAGGGAGAGAGTTGCAAGGGTCACTTTGGTCAATATGAGTACGGTGAGAGAGATTGGCAAGATTATTCAGGTAGATGACAAAATGTAATCGCAAGTTTTCAAATAGATGAATTGTCATAGTTGTGTTTCTCATAACCGTGAACTTTAAAATGGCATGAATCCAAATAACCCATATACATACGAGCCACTCACCGAGCAGTGACCAACCATGCGTGAATCCCTCGTATCTTATTTTCTATGCACTCCGTATTAGCAATCATATATAGAAGCTCCTCACAGAGCACTAATTAACCATGTGTGATTGCCGCATCTTATTCTTCAATTTCTATATTTCCACATATGAAAGAGAGCTCTTGGATCATATGAGCTATCATTGCTGCGGTTCACCAAGCACCAACCATGCATGAATCCCTCATCTTATTTTGTGACTTTTGTGCTACAACGGTACTACCCTAGATGAAACTGAGCTTCATAGCCGCCTCAAACCACTCTTGAATACCTCATCTTATTTTGTAGCTTCTGTACTAACCCCATATGGAACTGAGCTCCATAGCCGCCCCACTAATTTTTGTTACCAATAAAAAAAAACACATGTCCGGTTGGCCTCGTATATATGACGTACAGTTGTAGGAGCATATGTAGCTAATTAGCTACTCTGAGCTAACTCCAAAGGTAGGCCAGTGACGCACACACGCAGCAGTTTAACATGGCGAGCAATGGTGACCAGAAGGCGGCAGCGGTGGCGCAGAACAAGAAGGTCGTGCTAAGGAGGTACGTCACCGAGTTTCCGACCGAAGATGACATGGAGATCATTGTGGACACCATCAGTCTGCGTGTGCCGGCGGGGCTGACCGCCGTGCTGGTCAAGAACCTCTACCTCTCTTGCGACCCCTGGATGCGCGGCCGCATGAACAAGCAAGGCGATGGCCCCACCGTGCCTCCCGCTGGAGAGGTACGCATCCAAATTCTATCCACCATTCCACTGTCAGGTTTGGTCACTTGCTAGTTGCAAACAACAAGTGGCAGTGGCAGCACAGCACTGCATCAGAACTGGAATCAGAGGTGAAGTGTGTGATTCTTTAATCATCAGGCCATGGTCAATTTCGCTGTGGGCAATGGTGATCGACTCGACGCACCCAGACATTCACCGCCGGCGACCTCGTCTGGGGCATGACTGGATGGGAGGAGTACACCCTCGTCATGGAACCGGAATCCCTGAAAAAGATCAACCACACCGAGCTGCCGCTCTCCTACTACACGGGCGTTCTTGGTCACCGATCTGACTGGCATTTTGTCCTTGTTCTCCTAAAAATTATGCCACAATCTTTCATACAGTTTGCCTTCGAAATATACCAGCTTGCTCCTCATCACTGACGCTGATCCAATGTTACATCGTGCCACCCAGGCATGCCAGGGCTCACTGCATACGCCTGCTTTTTCGAGGTTGGGAAACCGAAGAAGGGCGACTACGTGTTCGTCTCGGCGGCGTCAGGCGCCGTAGGGCAACTCGTCGGGCAGCTTGCCAAGATCGCCGGTTGCTACGTCGTCGGCAGCGCCGGGTCCGACGAGAAGGTCAGTCTCCTCAAGACCAAGTTCGGGTTTGACGACGCGTTCAACTACAAGTCCGAGACCGACCTCGGCAGCGCGCTCAAGCGGTGTCTCCCCGACGGCATCGACATCTACTTCGACAACGTGGGCGGAGCGACGCTGGACGCTGTGCTGCTGCAGATGCGCCATGGCGGCCGTATCGCCGTCTGTGGCATGATCTCGCAGTACAATTTGGAGGAGCCCTACGGCCTGCGCAACCTGTACTGCATCATCGCCAAGGCCATCCGGGTGGAGGGGTTCTACTTTACTTTCTACATGCATGTGTATGATAGGTTTGAGGAGGAGATGGCTGGCTACATCAAAGACAGGAGGGTTACCGTCGTGGAGGACGTCGTGGATGGCATTGATAGCGCACCAGCAGCACTAATCGGTCTGTTCTCAGGGAAAAATGTTGGAAAACAGTTGGTTGCCATTGCAAGGGCATGAGATTGAGTTGAAGCAGGAACTCCGGCCGTCGTGGTGAGTGGTGACGAGCTGAGCAAAACATAAATCTTGTGCTACTGTTGTGTGGTGCCTGTCTACCGGTCTTTGTTTAAATAAGAGAGTGCAATGTTATTGTATTGGAATAAAAAAACATATCTATATGTTGACCCCGAATTGATCCAGGATCACACACCAGTTAGGACTAGATTGCCCAGAATGCCACGAACCAAAGAACACACCAAAGATGTCACACTTTCATGGTGAATAACGGAGCAAACCACCACCGGATAAAAAACGTGCTTGCGTGACGAAGAATGATTAGATTCTAAGTAAACTAGAATATGAACCATCGAAGCTCTCGCATGGAACCCCACTGGGGCAAGGACCTCGCCGGGTGCATGGTGGCCCTAGATCACTATCAAGAGTGGTTTCAAAGATTTGTATGTTTTCAACATAGAAACACAATATTGCGCGCCCCTACCATATTGATAGTACACAAATTTGTCAACTTCATTTACAACAAAGTTAGCAGATATTAAAGTTTTGTCGAACCTCTCATGCCAATGCTTAGGCGCTTATTTCAGCACATACAAGGACTTCAATGGTTTACATGGCCACACCTTATTGATCATTTGAGACAAACCTGTCTGGTTGTTCCATATAGATCACCTCCTCTAACTCTCCGTTTAGGAAAGCTATATTAACTCCATCCGACAAACAAGAAGATCAGGTGAAAGCCAGGAAAGTAACCCTCGAATTGTGGTCAAGTCAAGCAATAGTTGAATACATATTGAAAAAATCTTCACCTTCTTCTAGGTATAACCTTTGGCGGCAAGTCTTGCCTTGTATTTCTCAATCACTACTATAGATTGAGTTATCACCGTCGACTCAAGCACCGCTGTAGGAGCCAAAAGCGACAGTGTGATACTTCCACTGTTGGATGGATCGATACAGAGGCCTGCAAAGGATTCTAACCGGTAGATGAACCTTCTAGCACTTACGGTTGGTCCGTCGTCGCAGCGGTGGTATTGACTCTGAATTCCACCATCGTTTGGAAGGCCAAGCCGGTTGAAATGCATGTTGAGGCCGTTGGCTCTACATGACCATTTGATCTACCGGCGGTAAATTCAGCGTGACTGTTCAATGCCCCCTGGCTCCTAATATCATTTTGTCAGTCGTCACCATTATTATCACCATTGTAAGTATAACTGAATAGTCGCACCCACTAGCTACATAGTCTCTTCCCGGTGCCCTCTGAAATAAACCAGCTTTTCTCATCCATCACCAATCATGATGCTAGACAACCCCTTAAGCAAGCCGAGCGGTGATTCATCCAGCGAGGATGCGTTGCCGTGCCACCAGTCCTCTGAGGAGGATGTCTCATCCGATGTGAATCCTCCATGGAGCTCCAAGATGGAGGATCTAGAGGTGGAGGATGATAGCGACGACGACGATGGGCCTCCATCCAAGTGAGCGAGACGATCATCATGCTCTCTCTCTCTCTCTCTCTCTCTCTCTCTCTCTCTGATAGAAAGGATCACATTTAGATTAAGTAGTTTCTAGTACTAATTAAGTAGTTTCAATAGGTTATGATAATTATTATGTTTCTGGGCGAGTATAATTATACACTTGTCAACAAAATAATTTTATTCGAACCCAAACCTTGTCTTTGAAAACCAGCTTTTCGTATGAAATGCAAAGCATTGAATGCCTTTTCCATTTTCCTATATATATACACATATGAATGGAAAGGAAAAAAACTATCATAGGTCTAGTTGCGGTTGTTTCCAGAAGAATCTAATACAAAAACTGTTTCACTTATCCTGTGCCATTCATTCTTGCTGCGGATTAATATGGACCATCCATTAGGCATCAAATCTAGAAGTGCCATTCCCGCGTGGCATTAAAATTATGCAGAGGGCAAGCAACCCCTACCCCACCATCATCCAACAAACGCACATAGCAGTACAATTTCTTGTCCTCAGTGATGTTATTCCTCACTGCTGCTCCTACTCTGTTTAGCGGTGATGCAGTACCAGCAGGAGAGCTCTTCCTCTACCGCGGTGCACATCACCAGCTTGCCTGCACAGATCCACCTATGACTGAGCTACTGCTGTTACCGGCATTAGCACTCATGCTCACCGCCGCCAGATCTAAAGGCAAGCATAATAAGGCCTTGCTTCCATCACCATTCTTTCTCCTCAAAATTCATATCCTTACTAATGTTTATTGATGCAATTTCTATAGTGGAGCAGTGTCATCTTGTCGGCGGGTGGTGTCCATATAGTGTGTTGCTTGACGTCGCGAACCCTAGTAAATGTAGGAGAATGTTTGCATTGTAGTCCCTTGAACATCCACCAGGAAGAAGACAGAGTCATCGATCAGATCAGCAGAGAGTAGTCGCGTGAGATGCTTCCAACAAACCTAATCGCCTTGCACACCTAGCACAGATGTGGGCATGGTTCTAGAGGCACAATATTCCAATCTTTTGTGTGCACAAAGAATTGGAAGGGAAAACTTTGGAGGAACTCAACAGAAGAACTGTGGAACTAGATATGTGTATCCATGTGCGACACGTAAGGCGAGCACTTCTCTTATTGGCAAGGGAGATAGAAGGCAAAAAGTAGCGGATGGACCGGGATGTAAACACTAGTTTGTAGCTATTATAATCCATCAATGTAACTTGATAAATGCAAGAAAATAATCACCAACATAGGCTTAAGAGTTTAAACTAAAAAATTCTATGAGTTCTGATGAATCTGTGCTTCTATAGGGATTGATCAACAAACCTGCAAGAGTGGACCCACTCATCAGGATTAATTACAAATTTCACATGGGCATTAACTCCAGAAGGTTCTAGAGAACACAAGAAGACAACACGACGAAGCAAACTACAAGCCGTTGTAAGGTGGGGCTGGCCGCCTCCACCACTTGGCCAGCAGACCAAGGGCCCCACCTGTCAGCCTTCGTTTTGTTATGTTGGTTTTCCACCACCTTAGGATTTGCATCTCCGTCATTGCGGTCAGCTTGATCCAAGGGCTCAAGAATGACACTTCAGACTATATATATCAGCCGGACTTCCTATTCATTCATGTCATTCGGCATTAAAGTCATCTGAAGAACTCTAATCTTGAGCACCACCATATTTTAGGGCATACCTAGTGAGGCTAGGTCTAGAGGGAGGCAAGCAGACTTCGCTTGGATTCCCGATCTTGTCAAGAGCGTGGTTTGATATAGTTCTTGCACCCCCTCTCTCTTTGTATCCTCATTACTTTGATATGTTTGCTACAATTGTTATGACATTGTTATTCTTCATATTATATATGTCATTAGTTATCATGTTTATCATCGACTTTGATTATATCCTTAGTATAACTAGATTATCATTATGTTTATGCAATTATGCATAACTTCGTATAGCAATCATTCTATGGTACCATGGGTGAGTAGCCGATATTGTGTAAGTGTGGTGCTTATACGTTGTTTACCTGTGGATACACCTTATTTTCCGGGTCATATGGTACATCATGAATATGAAACTACCATTGAGTTCTATGTAGCCTACATCCCGAATATAGGATCTATGTACGATAGAAGACAAGCTCTGTTCTTAATCTTCTAATATGGAACTAGACACAAGTGATTATCTGGTGCAGTGGTATGAGAAGGATCGCGCGAGGTCCAAGTTGTTGGTTTGAATCCTGATGTCAACACTTATTAGGAAGCACTGCAACTTTGTTATCAGTAGTACTAATATGGAACCGCCTCTCATACTAATATGTTTAATCATGTTATCAGTATTTTAACTCGTAAGAGCATCTTCAAGAGTTTGGTAAAATCCACTTGCCAAATCTTGTGTTTTGGCAAGTTGCTAAATTATTTGGCAAGTGAAAAAAAGAGCTTTCTCCAATAGTTGCAGAAATCAGTGAATCAATTTGCCGGCCACTTGCAGCAGCATGTCCGACAGGACACTAGCACTAGCATTTTTGGAAAGCTTTTGCCGGCCACGACCATGCACACACACAAATACTTCGATCTATATAGGGGAACCGGTGACCAGAGACAGAAACGCGCGAGAAGGCTTCGCGCGGGCGCGGGACAGGACTGGATCGCGCGGGACACCGCGATCGGGAGTCAGCTACGCGCGCGTATATTTACGCGTAGGAGGCCCCTGGATGGCAACTTGCCAAAGATAGCAATGTGATTTGAGGAACTGTTGGAGAAGGATTTTTGTGGTTTTGCTAAATTTCTAAGGATAGCAAGTTGATTTGAGAAGTTGTTGGAGATGCTTTAAACAATCTTAAATGAAAACTTTCAACTACAAAGTCTTAGATCTCATCGAGCACTACAACTTTGATATAGAACATTTCTATATCTAAGGTCATTTGAAAAATTCAAAAATTTGAAATTCAAAATCTGAGATTTAATTTATATATTTGGAACTCTAAATAGTCTCATACGAAAAATCTGTCAATAACAAAGTTTTAGATCTCACCAAGCCGTACAATTTTGATATAAAGTTTGTCTTCATCCGACTTCAAGTAAAAAAGATATGAATTTATTTGTTTGTGTTATAGCTAGTTGTGGTCATCTTAAGAAAACCACATCTAAAAATCACTTATTTTTAGGAACGATTGACAAATACAACCATCCTTGAAAATAACATTTTTTAGAAACGGTTCTCTTAATGAAACCATTTTTTAAAAATAAATTTTTAGAGGCGGATGTCTTAACAAAACTGCCCCTAAAAATCCATTATGGAACTATAGTGCTCGCAGAGACATTAAAGGCGGTGTGCTAGTTCAACCGCCTCTGATAGAAAAGAAAAGCGTTTCTAAAAATCTTTTCTATACTATGGCTCCCATGTAAAATGTTACAATGGTATATTATCTATGCATTCACGGATAGTTTACTTTATTATATACTTTCATAAATTATTAAGCGGCATTTATAATTACCAATCCAGCCATCACACTAGGGATGACACCCTAGTTAAGAGTAACGTTAGAGATGCCAAGAATCCTTTCTATTTTCTGTGCCTGGGACCGATTCTAAATCCGAACTTGGTGATTGTGCTAAATGTCATGAAGACGTCATCAGTTACTGTTAACCACAACCATAACGACTATAGGAGTCACTAGTAACATCAGGCATAATTATGACGGTTATAAGTTCAGCCATCAACCCAAAATTAACACGTCTTTAATCAGCTCAATTTCTATTGCACCTAGCATATTTAATCTGGACCATACGATTTATTTGATTTCAATTGAATAAAATTTGGTGAAGCCAATTAAAATCCAATAGAGATAACACAAGGGCAAGAGTTCAAAGATCAATTCAGCACACTTAAGCAGGGTTGTCAAGTTATGATGCAAGTGACACCCAATTCAATCAGATAAATGAAAGAGGGCCCAGAGAATTTTTGGACTTGCACGTAACTCGTGACGTCGTTGGATAAAGACATTCTAATTAAGATTCCAGGAGGTGTCATTTTCTGGTAAGAACAGGCGCTTGGAACTTTAAATTTAAGAGGAAAAAAAAAGCAGTCTGCACAATTTAAAAATCTATTTTAGGCTCAAGACAAAACATGATTGCTACTTTATTCCATAAACATACTGCTTCCCTATTTTCGATTAATGATCGAGTAATGTATAATCATAGTGCCGAAAGGGTTCTGGTGCACACTGCCGCACATAAATTGGCCTACCGTTGTGCCCATGGGATTTGGTCCAAGACGAGAGAATATCAGCGAGAAAATGACCTATTTCGGCGAGACCTGAAATAATATTATACTGGTAAAAAGTCTCGACTAAATCTATATTTTACTCAAGTCGTGAGTTGACGGTCCAGTTGTACATATGGAATGGAACTGTCGACTGGCGTCATGGATGACGTGTGCTTAGAAAACCATCGTCACGCATGACTGATCACATGGAAAATGACTTCGGCACCCCTGCTGATGTCCGCCACGTCTATAAAACTGTACGTGGATAGGCACATGCTGTATCGGCAGCAGTATACCAGCAGCAAGCTAAGCTAAGCATTCCCAGTACGGAAACGAGAGCCATCTCTTTTCTTTCGTTGCTAGATAGAGGAAATGGCCAGGAGCAGCGACGAGAAGGCGGCGGCGGCGGCTGTGGTGGTGCAGAACAAGAAGGTGGTGCTGAGGAGGCATGTCACCGGGTTCCCCACCGAAGCCGACATGGAGATCACAGTGGGCACTATGGAGCTGCGTGTGCCGCCGGGGATGACGGCCGTGCTGATCAAGAACCTCTACCTGTCCTGCGACCCCTGGATGCGTGGTCGCATGACCAAGCACGAAGCCGGCGCCAGCGTGCCAGCCTCAGACTTTGTGATCGGAGAGGTACGCATTTCATTTGTCTCTTGTTAAGCGTTGTCATTGGAGCTTTAGATCGAATCAGAGATGAAGAATGAAAATCTGTGTGTGAAATCTGTTATTCATCAATCAGGCCTTGGTAAATTTCGGCGTGGGCAAGGTGGTGGACTCGACGCACCCGGAGTTCACCGCCGGCGACCTCGTCTGGGGGATGAGTGGATGGGAGGAGTACACCCTCGTCGCCCAGCCGAAATCCCTGTACAAGATCAACCACGCCGACCTGCCGCTCTCCTACTACACGGGCGTTCTTGGTTAGCGAGCTAATCACTGCGTGCACCATGCGCTAATTTTTCCTTGTTCTCCATACATCTACCAGTTACTGACAGAATTCGATTTTGGAACCACCTCTGCATTGTTGCAGGCATGCCGGGGCTGACTGCGTACGCTGGGTTTACCCAGGTCGCCAGGCCAAACAAAGGCGACTTCGTGTTCGTCTCGGCTGCGTCGGGCGCCGTCGGGCAGGTCGTCGGGCAGCTGGCAAAGATCGCCGGTTGCTACGTGGTCGGCAGCGCAGGGTCCGACGAGAAGGTCAGTCTCCTCAAGACCAAGTTTGGCTACGACGACGCGTTCAACTACAAGTCTGAGACCGACGTGGGCGCCACTCTGAAGCGCTGCCTTCCCGACGGCATCGACATCTACTTCGACAACGTGGGCGGCGCGACGCTGGACGCCGCGCTGCTGCACATGCGCGAGGGCGGCAGGGTCGCCGCCTGCGGGATGATCTCGCAGTACAACCTGGAGGAGCGGGACGGCCTGCGCAACCTCATGTACATCATCCCGAAGTCCATCAGGGTGGAAGGGTTCAACGTCAGTCGCTACTTCCATATGTACGCGCAGTTCGAGGAGGAGATGGCTGGGTACATCAAGGATGGGAAGCTCGCCGTCGTGGAGGACGTCGTCGAGGACATTGAAAGCGCACCGGCAGCTCTAATCGGGTTGTTCTCTGGCAAAAATGTGGGGAAGCAGGTGGTTGCAATTGCAAGAGCATGAGTTGAAGCAGGAACTACGTCATAGCTCATAGGGACTGAGACGAGTAAAACAAGTTTTGTGCTACTTGGTCCTTGTTATAATAAGATGACATTGTTGTTGTGTTGGGAGAAAAAACATATTTATAATTTGCATTTCATCAGCATGTTTACATCTAAACGAATGCCAGTGCAGTTTTATTATTTGAAGCTGATTTCAGTCATCATAGAACAATGAAGTAGTCGACTCACACTCATGTTAACCTGTTGTATTACTAAGGTGATAATAATGGAAGCAGGCCAGATGGCGGTTTCAAAAACTAGATGGTCTGATATTGTGTGGTTTTCCTTATGCCGGCCTGAGGCTTCCTTTCGGAGCTCGAGGGAGCTCAGCCTAGGTAACCGTAGCCCCTAGGGAGATTTTTGTGGACGGTCACATCCCCCTCCAAGCCAGGGGTGATGAACACTATTCTCTAGTGCTTTTTTGGAAATAGGGCAGGGGAGATCACCCCGCGACCTGTTGCTGCTTGCTGCTATTTGACCCAGGAAGATCTTGTGAAACCAAAGACAGGGAAGCATCGACATACATTTCAGCTATCTCGTGACAAAAGGCTAATAATGCAACAAAGCTAATCTATGCTTCCAAACGGTCATCTCCGTCCGCTTGCCAAGTTGAGATGAGGTTAAATCATCCATGGTAGTAACACTTCCTATCATCAAGAAGACAAAAATTCAGAATCGTATGCAAGGAGTGTTTCATATTTTGCATGTTTGTGGAATCAATTAAACATGTATGTTGCAGGAGCTAGTAACTTCCGATGAAAAAAAAAACCTTATACCAATACTTTCCGCTGATAGCACATTAACAAATTTAATACAAAAGTTACTACGAATTCTATCACTAGACAGATCAAATCTCTCTCATCGAAATACATAGGGGCTACGTACATGGGCTATCCTTCAGAGACCAACATCACAGGATTTGGTTGCTATAGGCATCCCAACGTTTGACGCAGGTGGCCAAGGAGTTTTTTACCCAAGCACATGGATAGCAGTCTAGTGTACGGATTGAATGTTATTAATGTGTTTTTATTTTCTTTAAAATTGTAAGGCTGTGTGCATCATGGTTATGCAGAGGCCAGGAGTGTTTCAAGATTTTTTGTATCATCTCGATGTGACGATCTTGAAATCAATAAAACTTCCATTATCGAAAAAAACATCACCACTACAAGTCAATCCAATGAAATCCAACAAGACATAATTGCACTACAAGTACAATGCAGTTCGTTCAGGCTTAAGCACAAGCAATGGCCCTGTTCGCTGGAGCTGATAAGCTGAGCTGATTTCGGCTGTTGCTGATTTTTTGTGAGAGGAAAACACTGTTCCAGAGTTGAAAAATAAGCGCTTTTTAGACGAAGCGAACAGGGCCAATGCAACTATGTAAGTGTACCCTACTTCGATATTGTTTCAGAAACAGTTGAAGCTCTCAAATAATGAATTTTCGTAAACACTTTAACTCTCAGGCCAACTTGAACCAAGAAATATAGATAGTACACTGTATCTAACATGGGTTTAACTGTGAAACAGAATCTCATTTCTGTGGCAGTTAGTTGCCCGATCAGACACCTGCATTTAATATGAAGCAAGCATCATCTCAAAGCATAGGTTTAGTTTAGATTATGTGATCATTAAGACAACAAGCAAACATACATGTGAATTTTTTTCTTTAGCCAAATTAGTGTAACATTTGGATTTTTGGTTATCAAAAATATGTGTCAGTTCATTCGCATCTGCCTTCTGCTTATTAGCTAGGTCTTCCATGCTATCCATAGCAGCAATGCACTCTTTTTTTCTTCTTCTTATCTGGTTTTTCCAGATTTCTCTATCTGGATCTTTCTAATATCTATGTATTTGCTGAACTTTGTTGCCATTTGACTTTGCTTATGTTTGTTCCACTAGCACTATCTTGCTTCTCTTGATTGAGATAGGATAGGGCAGATTGCACTTCTGGAGCCTCAATACGAGAAAAAGGATTTGTACCATTACCACTAAAATTGATGCCAACAGAATCATAGCTAGCTGCCGTACAAAAATTGATGCCAACCAGAATCAGAGGTAGCAACAGTTTTCTATATATTTTGTCAGAGTGACTTCTTTCAATTGAAGGTCATGTCTTCTTGTTAGGTGGCTCGGTTGATGTAAGATTCAAATCTCCAGTGGATATATTTTCTATTAATTTATACAATTTATTCAACATATATAAATTAGATGCTACACACGCGCCAAGTACTACTACTAATCAATGTCAACCAGCAAAGGTTACTGCTGCTAGTTAACAATAATTATCACACAGCCAACAAAGGTTATTATACTAGTCATTGAACATACAAAACAAAGTTCGCTACCGCTATTTACAGTTTGAATAAACATGAGACAAGGACACTACTTCCATATGAACATAGCTAGCTCTGAACAAACAAAAACTGCAGATGAATCCAACTAGCTCTGAACAAACAACACAGAAAAGATACCAAATGTTCCTACGGAGGAAATTACCTACATACAACGATGCCTAGTGATCATATAAAGAAAGTGGCTTCTTTTGGAACTTATTAACTTTGGCATTTTTCTATTAAATGCAACAAAGTAACATTTTGTTTAACTTCTTAAAATAGTACTATAACACAAAATGACTAACCTTAATTAGTTCTTCCCATTTATATGAATCAACAATTATCATGCATAATGTATGATTCCAAACTACACCACTCTCTATTCTGGCATATGTACGTAACTACCCTCTAGTTGCCTTTCGATTCCTTCTCATTCTCTGTATTTGTTGCTTTGAGAAATGAGCTAAAGGGAAGGTTTCATTGAACAGTTTAGTGATATTTCTCCAATCTTCTGTTGTCTAACCATTTGTGCCCTATAAATTGGGATATTCACATGCATAGCTCCCATTGATGAAGACCCGATAGGCTCGGCATCTCCTCCACTCTATTCCTCTCCTCTCTTCCTCTTTTCCAAATTATACAACTAGGTATAGGAGCACGTAGAGGCACACTACTACTAGATATGATATGGAGATGAAGCTCTATTGTGTTGAATGAGTGTGAGACGATGTTCCAAGAAATATTCTGTTCATAAAGTGGTCAAACCAACCTCCAAACCGCACTTTCTCTATGTTAATTGCACTGACACACCATCATACCGACTTGGGTATGTCGGTAGCTTTCTCCACGCAAAAGATGGTCCTAAGGTGCGCCAGATAGGGCTTGGCAGCGCCCCTGGAGCGACCACTTGTTGTTTTGTATTTTGGTATATTTATCCTCCAAAATAGGCCCTGATTTATTGGGTAATGGACATTCTTCTCTTGGGCTCTTCTTGGGTGATACTTTTGATGTGTATTGTGTATGCTTTTGAGCCCGTTTATGGTGGTTTCCAGAGTTGTCCTACAAGTGATGAATCACCAAAACCTATGGAAATCATTAGTAGTAAGCCCTAACTCTAAGTTTTGTTGTGGATTTTATTTATATGTTTGTGGTTAAAAGTGCGCAATAAGGACCGCCAACACCATGCATAGAAAGGTCGTGGGATAACGACAAGTACATGTATGCTAGGATAATTCAGGTATATCTGACACACATCCTTCACAATATTAAATACATCCTCGCCACTACTGTTTGTAGGATTTGTTCGGTGATTTGCCTTACCTTTAAAATGCTAGCATTTCCTTCTTAAGGGGTGGTTGGGAGGAACAAATCAACGATGGCCAATCTACACAAACTTTTAGTTTTTTTTTCAAATATATACTTTTAGTATCACATAAAGAGTGTGTGCATGCTTTATATCCCTTGTTTGAATGTCCTAAGAGGTTACGAAGAGCAAGCTAATCATTAATTGTCATGAACAACAAAGATCGTAGATCGAAGTCCCACACATGTACACTGTCTTTTGTCCACAAAAGCAAAAAGTTCTTCAACTAATAGCCTTAGGTATACATCAATGTCGTTGTCAGGTTGTTTTGAGCCTTGGATCAACACAAACATCATAATAAACCTCTGCTTCATGCACAACCTTAAGTTTCTTGTGTAAGCTCCAAAGCCTGGAAATTCTGCATTGATTGTTCTTCATTGGGACCCATCAGCGGGGTGTCTCAGCAGAACATCTACCTCAATGTCTTCTTTGTGCCATCGCAGAAACTTTGCATGCCCTTTATTTCAGAACAAACATTTCAAGCATGGTATTACATGAGCATACCACATCACCTTACTAGAGATTCTCTTCCTGGGTCGTTCGCCCTCAGCATCACCAGTCATCTCATCTGATCTTATACCATGATGCATCACATACAGGGCATGCAATCCATATTCTTGCACATCTCACCACAATAGTGGATGCAATCATTAGGACATGCATGTATCTTCTGCACCTCTAATCTCAGAGGACAGACAACCTGCATTGTTTCGTATATAGTGGAGAAAAAGTCATCATCCTTTGGAAGAATCTTTTGATCTTTAGGAAACCCCTAATCCCTTATTGGATAAACAATTGTGTGCCTTCCATTGTAGCAATTCTAATGTGGCACCTAGCTTTTTATGCCCCTCTTCACAATTTGGTTACAACGGGTTTCTTGTGATCTTCTAACATGTGCCCAAACTTGATCCTCTCATTTTTTACTTTTACAGTCCTTCTGTGCATCGAGAATGGCCTGACCAAGATCATCAGCGGACTCATCTTAGGATGCTACCTCTACATCTTTAGCTTCCCCATCGCAGTATCTCCGAAGCCACCGTATTCAGCGAGCCCATGAACGTTCTCATCATCTTCATCTTCTTCTATTCTGACAAATATACACGGGCATGAATCTAGACCTAAACTAGTGGTCATAAAGGGTCCTTGTGGAACCATAATTTTTCAAGTTCTTACATAGAACACATGGGCATCGCACAGCAGAGTGCCAAAACTGACTACTAGTGGAGCTCATGAATTGTATACCCTTTGATTGTGTTGGTGAACGGCTCCCGGTGAGGGATTGGTGTGTGATACCTAGCTCGTTATGCACCAAGGAAGATAGTTGTCACAACAGGGATGCAGCTTGACGGCGATCAAGTGGAACCCCAGTGAAAAATTAGTCTATCTCTTCTCCACCATCGAGTGAATGATCTTTGGTCGGTGTTTCCCGGTGATTGGTCTTCTTCGTTCGTTGCTTGGATTTCTCCTTCCTGGTAATTGGAATTCTCCATCGATGATTGGCTTCAACTTCACCGGAGCTAGGACTTCATCTTCTACAATGTTGGTATAGCCTATCGGTTCATATCTTCGCTTTCATACTTGCATAAGCTAGATGCTTCCTTAGGATCGAGGAATCACTTGCGTAATAGCTAGGCCTTAGAATCGGAGGGCTACTCAGTTCAATTGATTGCTGTCACTTGGGTAGAATTGTCTAGGTGGCTTGTGTAGAATAGTCTAGAGCTAGTGCTTTGCTTCTGCCATTTGTGTTTCTAATATTGTGCACTAGTTGTCATTGCAAGAAATTTTTATAGGCTAGCCCCCTCTAGCTTATTTGGGATCCTTTCTCACACCTAGGTGGCTGGAAATTGTCTTGGAAGGGTATACCAATGATCAGGAGAGTAAACAATTATTGGCTGAATTGAGTCTTACTAGGTCCAATGATAAAGGATTTTCTCTCAGTAATGGCATTATCAAATATAAGGGATGAATCTAGTTGGGCAATCACACTGAAGCCAATCATGCAGTTCTCATGGTTCTGCATTCTAGTGGGCTGGGTGGTCATAGTGGAATTACTGCAACATATCATAAGGTGAAATCCCTCTTTGCTTGGCCTCACATGAAACAGTCCATCAAGGATTACCTAGTGCTTGTGAGGTATGTGCTCAAGCAAAACCTGAACACTGTAGACTCCCAATTATATTACAGCCTCTCTATGTGCCATGTCATGCTTGGCACATCATCAATTTAGACTTTATAGAAGGCTCAAATCTAAATCTTTTGACACTATCTTAGTTGTGATTGGCAAACTCGCTAAATATGCCCATTTTTTATGCTTATCGCATCCTTACACTGCACTTACCATAGCCAAGCTTTTTGTCCAATATTTATAAACCTCATGGCATGCCTTCTGTCATTATCTCAGATAGAGATAAGGTCCTCACTAGTGCTTTATGACAAGAGCTATTCAAACTTACTGAAACCATGTTGAACATGATTTTGGCGTACCACCCACAAACCGATGGTCAAATTGGACGTTTAAATCAATGCCTTGAAACTTACCTACGTTTTTTGGTCCACACTTGTCCTCAAAAGTGGACTCAATGGATCCCTTTGGCAGAATTTTGGTATAACACCACTTATCATTCTGCTCATGGCCAGACACCTTTTGAAGCTTTGTATGGGTACCCA
The DNA here is from genome assembly GCA_038502445.1 of Eremochloa ophiuroides. Classification (NCBI taxonomy): domain Eukaryota; kingdom Viridiplantae; phylum Streptophyta; class Magnoliopsida; order Poales; family Poaceae; genus Eremochloa; species Eremochloa ophiuroides. The sequence continues at coordinate 28,868,374 of JAHLJS010000007.1, forward strand.
TCCAGGCATTTTGGAATTACAGTCAATGATGTTTGTTCTGTTCCTGATTTGAATGAATGGATCTAGACCCACAACAATATTCTGCAACACATCCAACATAATCTGCACCGTGCACAATAGTGCATGAAACACCAGTCTGACAAACACCGGCAAGAAAGGACTTTTGAGATAGGTAACTGTGTGTATATCAAGCTGCAACCACATGTCCAACATTCTGTCAATCGCCAAGCCAATCACAAACTCAGATACAAGTGGGCCATATCTTATCATTCAGAAAACTGGTCAAGTTGCTTATAATCTTCACCTGCCAACTGCAAGTTAGATTCATCCTGTCCTGCATGTATCTCAGTTGAAGAAGACGCTAGCTCTCACCTAATGTGCCACTGTCTAGTAACGATGATCTGCAACTTTCTTGCTGTGCTAGAGACTTTACCTCCTCCTCAGGTACTCGCTCAACGTCTCCATGTGAATGGTGCTCATGTGTGGTTCCCTCTCTCCTTGTACAGCGTGCATCTTGTCTGAAGCATTGGGCAATCTAGGAACCTCAGGCTTTGGTCTCTGACCTGCTACCAATATTGCTGGCATTGCGAGGCCGTGCTGCGTCTTGAAGAAGGGTGCATGTCACGTACTGGGCCTTAAGCCAAGCAAAGATATCGGGCTACACTATCTGATGGGGCCCATAAGTCAACTTGTGTGCCAAGGGGTGTATTGTTGGGCTTAGCCCGTTTCATGTTTAGATAAGAACGCACAGTGTGGATGGTTTTTTTTAGCATCATTGAACATTCATTAATCATTGGTATGAGTACAATCTGCTGCTGCTAGAGCCAGCAGCCATTCAGGAACAAAATCAAACCAAAACAAGGCACGTTCCGAGGCCGAAGCCATGCTTGCACAGCAATGGGCCACAGAATTTGCCTCCCTCCTTACCCAAGTTACATTAAACTCAATAAAACTCCTATTTAACTCAGTGATGTCGAAACACAGGCCACCAATGGAAGATCTGAGACTGGTTTGATCATCTAGAAGATTCTTCAAACCGCTGCAGTCGACCTCCAGGATGACTCTCTCATAGCATTTCTCCATGGCTAGTTCCAAGCCCTCCTTCGCCGCCAGTACTTCTACAGTGTGGGTGGTTGGGAGGTCATCGAATGAACTAAATATCAAATTTGGCCTCTTCCTCCGTGCTCTTTTGTTTTTCTGGCCAACAAGCAAACAAATAATAAGATTTGGAAATAATCTGAATTGAACTGTCCAAAAGAAATTCCAATTATTTAATATGAATGAATAATTCGGATTAATTAATAAATGTACTTTTATGTGTCGAATTCCTCGGTACAATATTCTTAGAACGAATCCCTCCATTATCCTTATATAGAACAAAAGTTTTTGGTATATTGTGTCCTCAGTATTCTTTTCCTATCAAAGAACTTTTTTTTATTTATAATAGAATCCTTCTGAGACGGAGCCGCCGTGCTCGCCAGCCACGCGTGTTAGCCGGGAAAATCCTCCTTTGCCTAGCCATATGACCAAAGTAGCTTCAGTTGCTCCTTTTGTTCTTTGTCTCATTTTCTTTGCCTCTTTCTTTATTTCCTACTTCTTTTCTTTTTCTTCTTTAGTTTGGCTTTGCTGTCCTGTTGTACTTTTGGTTTTCTCTGAGTTCAATAAAGTTCTTGTAGGGGTGCAAACCCCTCCAGTTCAATTATGTACAAAAAAAAACCCCTCCACAGTTCAATAATAAAAAATAGAACTCTAGCTAGGCATCCAAACCAAGTTGGTCTGGGTCCGCTCTGCGCCGACGTGGAGTACGTGCCGGCGCCACCGATGCTCTTCGCGCTACCCTCCGTGGACCTCAAGGGTCTTGTGAAGGACGTCGACCACTCGAGTAGTATCCCGTTCATGTTGATCGCCGACTGCAGCTACGGCCTCCTCTTATCTGGTGAACCCGGACACCAGATAGTGCACGGAGCCTATGCCCGGCCGTGGAGGACGACGACGACTACATGTACCACCTCCTGTTACAAAATGACGACATTTGGAACACGGTACTCTATTCACTAGTAAAAAAAAAATCTCTATCTTGATGCCTCGATTTTTTTACAGGCAGTTTCGTTTCACGTCCGCCACTAGAAATCAGCGTCATTTTTACAGGGATTGTTTAAGAAAACTGACAGTAGAAGTCGATTTCAATTGAAGACCATGATGTTGTCGCGAAGATCCATGCCTTGTATGTACAGCTGCAGGCCCGTTTGTTGTGCGCCCATTGCAAGGCAATATTCTCGCGTGTTGTGCGCCCATTGCAAGGCAATATTCTCGCGTGTTGTGCACCCATTGCAAGGCCCCTTTGTGTTCTCGCGTGCAAGCTGTGGGACACGCAAAAACACAAGGTCATGGCAGTAAATGCTCGGTCTAGACACGCAAAAACAGTAGAGCCTAGCTATCTGGGCTTTGATTCCAGGCACGGAGTACTGTGGTCGAAAGTGAAACCATATGTGTCTTGACTCTTTGTCTTTTCCAGAGCTAGATTGAGCTTATTTTCATATTTTTCTCTCACAACAATTCAGTCTAACCGAATTTCAGCTCAGCCGAATAGATATTGCTATGTTCGCTTGACCTTTTGTGTCTTTTTTGCTCTCACATATTAGTCTGTTTGACTGGCTGAATTGTACGGCTGGCTAACTAAATTGTTGTGAGAGGAAAATACTACTGTGTGCCTTAAAATAAGCTGAAATGAATCTAGTATCTGGACATCTAGAACAATGAAAGACGCTCGCTGCAACTAAGTGCTACTCCCTTTGTCCCAAAATAGATGTCATTCTCACTTCTGAAGAAGTCAAAGCCTTTTAAAGTTTGACCAAATATATATATATATATATATATATATATATATATATATACACAAAAATATAAATATGTATAATATACATCAAATAGATACTTGAATATGCTTTCATAAATAAATTTATTTCAAGGTATAAATATTATACGTATTTTTTACAAACTTAGTTAAAATTAAAAAAATTTGATATACACGTATCTCATAGTGATGTCTATTTTGGTATAGAGGGAGTACTCTCTCTCCACAAAGCAGGCACTAGCCAGTAGGAGGAGCTAGTTTTGTTTTGGAGCGGAATGAGCAAGCTGTGATGTCCAGGCACGTCTCCTCTGCCCCCACGCTTCCTTTTGCGCTTCCTTGGCATGGCCGTATGGCACACAACTTTCTTGGTGCCACGCTTTCGCTGAAGAAAGCAGAAGGAATCTGCACTGAGAGTTTGGATTGGAGGAAGCAATGGATATGGTCATAGGGAGAAAGAGGTCAGTTCTGTGCCGTACATGCCGTACCAGTAGCATCCAGCAGGTGGGTTCTGCGTAGCACGTTTTAGTCGGCAGCTGTATTGTGAAAGGAAAAAACAAATATAGTTGCAAATAAACTCAAAGCGGTTAGAAATTGAAACAGCAGTGTGCACCAGCGAGCAGCGGCGAGAGAGAACGAGCAAGCAAGAACACAATGCAAATTGACACACCGATTTAATGCTGCCGAAAAGCGCCGCCTTTCTGGTTGTACTCTTCTCCTTTTATTCAACAGAGAATACAATGGGCGATGCTCACCACGGCGCGCACGACGCGAGGTGTTGCACGTCCATCATCCCCCCACCACACTACGGAAAACTCGTGATTTGCCGAGTGTCGGTCAATTTGCCGAGTGCCAAATATCGGGCACTCGGCAAAGACTTAATTTGCCGAGTGCGGCACTCGGCAAAGACCTCTTTGCCGAGTGTCTGGCACTCGGCAAAACTAGACACTCGGCAAAGAAATCTTTTGCCGAGTGCCAGGCACTCGGCAAAGACTTGCGCTCGGCAAAAAATTGGTAGGGACCGACGGCATCCGACGCCGTCCTCATTGCCGAGTGCCACTCCTGCACTCCTGCACTTACTGAGCTTCAGTCGTTGCTGCATGGGGGTGCAGGTTGCATTGCACTCTGTCATCCCAGCACTCTCTAGAATCTTGGCAGCATAAGCATTCTGGCACTGGGTGATGCCGTCCTCCGATTGGGATACCTCTAGGTCGAGGTAATAGTGCAGGAGGCCAAGTCGCTCATCTTGAAAGTGGAGTGCATCTTCGATTTGAAATTGTCGATGCCGACCAGATTGATGCTGATGATGATGAGATCATTGACGTACACCCCAACCACGAGACGGCGGTCTCCAGCGCCACGCAGATACACCACGTGCTCAGAGGTACTTATCTTGAACCTGAGCTTGATCAGAGACTCGTCAAACTTGGCGTACCAAATGTGATTTATGGTATATTTGGCTTTATAGAAATGGCATGACGTTTCGATAAAAAAAGACTACTCTTATTTTTACATTATCAATAGGTCTAATGGTTTGGGATAGTCAGTCTACCGATTAAGTGCTAGATATTTCTGACTAATGTGAGAATTTTTAGTATTTATCTTTTTTTCTAACGCATCTGCTGGGCATTAACGTGGAGACTCCGTCAGGGTCTCTTATTAGCAACAGTAAAATAATGTACATTTATAATTCCAACTGATTTACTAAAAAAATCTATTTCGTATTAATTTTTATATGCCTTGGTCACATTTCAAGCCGTTTGACTTCTTAAGTATAAGAATTGCAATCCTTGCGTACTGAGGGAGTATTTAGATATAGGTGTGTGGCACAAAATATGGCGTACGTGAGAAAACAAAGCCTTTTATTGGACAATGTTAAAACGAAAAAGGTAGCTTCAGTTTCTCCTTTTGTTCTTTCTCTCATTTTCTTTGTCTCTTATATTTGCTTCCTGATTCTTTTCTTTTTGTGCTTTAGTTTGGCTTTGCTGCCCTGTTGTAGTTTCGGTTTTCTCTGAGTTCAATAAAGTTCCTGTAGGGTGCAAACCCCTCCAGTTTTCACTTCCTTCTTTCGCTTCCTTTTGCTGCGCAGCTCAAGGCATGGCACTGCCAACTTTCTTGGTGCCAAGCTTTTGCTGAAGAAAGGAATCTGCAGTGATAGTTTGATTGGAGGAAGCAATGGATGGAGGAAGAGGTCAAGTTCTGTGCCGTACATGCCGTACCAGTAGCATCCAGCAGGTGTGTTTACTCATGACTATAATATGGTAGCAAATAAACTCAAAGCAAGACCAGTTTCAGTTTGGAGTTTTATCTCCCAGTTTTCAAGACACAATGTGTTGAAAACATGAAACTCAATTCATCCCATGAAAATTTTATCTTCTCTAATATCCCCCAAAAAAGCCTAGACATCCTGTGTGTGTGTGTATAATATAGGAAAAAAAATTTCCTACTCCCTCCTCTAAACCACATAAATCACATATGGCACTCCCTAAGTGGGTGATCAGGTCGAACCCGTTAAAGCACATGTACGTATACTCGGGTATATTTCACTGCCGATGATTCTTTTTAATCATTATCCTTTTCGTGAAATTCTCTCGGTTACAACAACCTCCGTTCTCATCTAAGGGAGGTATATTTCACCGCCGACATCCAGCGATTTCACTATTTCAGAGTCCACGGGCAGGTTCTCCTCTCGGTACGGTGGCAGTCGCGGCATGGTGGCAGGCACGGCGACAGGTCACTCCTGCACAGCAGGGCGGCAGGTCACTCCTGCACTGCACCGCGGCAGGACACCACCTCCATCCTACGGTGTCAAGCTTCATCGGCTGAACTGCTGTACTGCAGAGGAGAGGCTCCTATGTGAATTATTGATCTCGTTAAATAGATCAATACCTGCTGCCTATATCTTCTACTTTTTGGTATGCATATGTTCACTAGCGCTGTAGGTACAGGAGTTGTGCCTGTCAGTCATGCAGTCCTGCACTCTTAATGCTAGATGGCAGGCATAAGTTTCAGCCATGGATGCCTTGACCTGTGCCCTTCATGTGCCAGTTAAAATGTGTCAAAAGTTATTCTAGTAGTTGCATCATCTATTTCCAATTTGTCAGTTCAGAATTTCGATTGATTCAAGATTGGAGTATCATCTGACACTTCTTAGACTAGAGTACTAGACTACTTCAGATTTAGCATTTCATTTGGCTTCTGTATAACCATTTTGTTTATTGAAGATGAGGAAAACACCATCATCCGTCAACAGATAAGGTGGTTCAAGCTCCAAAAGATCAGCATTTACCAAAGCATTGCAACATGTTCGCTGGAATAATGGGATCCACCTTGCACAAAGCACAGCAAACAATGCTAGAAATACACAGTCAAGGGGCGCTAGTAATTGATCAATGAAATGTAGAAAAGGTACAGTATACACAAGGAGTTCCCCTGGATTGACTTCAGACATTTTCAATAGCATAGAAGATAAAGCTAGGTTGCAGCTGATTAAAGATATATGGGTTTCCAAGTTTCAAGTACCTTAATATCTACAAGTCAAATAAGGAGTTTTCCACGTGGACGCCGCGCTACTGCACATGTGCAAGGGCGGCAGCGTCGCCGTCTGCGGGATGATCTCCCAGTACAACCTGGAGGAGCCGGACACAACATGTTCTGCATCGTTGTTCCCAAGGCCATCAGGGTGCAGGGGTTCCACTTTACTTTGTACATGCATGTGCATGCGAGGTTCGAGGAGGAGATGGCTGGGTATATCAAGGATGGGAAGGTCACCATCGTGGAGGGAATTGATAGCGCACCGGAAGCTCTAATCGGGTTGTTCTCCGGGCAAAGTGTTGGGAAGAAGTTGGTAGCCATTGGAAGGGCATGAGTTGAAGGAAAACAAGTCTCGTGCTAGTTCTGTGATGCTTCTCCTTGTTATAATAACGGGAAAGCTATCCATTGCCCGGGCAAAATTTTCTCAAGTGTCACCCGAATTGGCCGTCTGATCGATGGAAGGGACGGTCGTTAGCGGCTCCATCCCGTCTATCTGCATGTCGGCCAGGGTGTCGTATCCCTGCTTGGCTGCCGCGCACAGACCGGGCGGATGGAGACGGGGCACAGCACGCTGCACGCGGACCGAGCGCACAGTCGGCACAGACCGGGCAGGCTGCATGCAGCGGCGGCATGCAACGGGCCTGCCCTGGTTGCTGGTTGCTCTCTGCGGCACGCGATGTCTGCATTGATATATTTACGGTGACATATTTTATCAGCCAGTATATACGTTGTAATCACAATATAAATTTATATCTATTTCCTTTTATAGTATATTAATATAGTTTTTACATTATAAATGGAGGTGTAAATTTCTTTTATTAATGGTGTAAATTTGGTTTCTTTGACTATCTAAAATCTGAAATTTGTTTGTCTTTTTATCCATTTGAATTTCTTCGAATTTGCCTTCCATACAAAAAAAATTTGGCATTTGATTGTTGCCTATCTGAAATTTGTTTTTTTTTCTTATCTATTTGATGTAGATTTTGTGGTATTAGATTTTTACGCGTTGGATGGACTTTTGTCACTCTAATCTTGTGCTTTTACATATTTGGGTGTTAGAAGTCCTTTTATCACCCGGGTGATATAAAGGCCCTAAACACCCGGGTGAGCAATAGACAAGTCCAATTAAAGAGCATTGTTATTGTGTTTGAATTTAAAAAATACGTAGTGTGGTTTCAACAAATAATCCAGCATATGCGTTCTCTTATTTGTGTGGGAGCAAGTGCAATTTATGATATATTTGGCTTTATAGAAATGGCATGACGACATTTTGATTAAAAAGACTACTGTTATTTGTAGGTTATCAATAGATCTAATGGTTTTGGATAGTCAGAGTCTACCGACTAATGGCTAGATATTTCTAACTAATGTGAGAATTTTTAGTATTTGTCTTTTTTTTTTCTTAACGCATCTAGTGGGCATTAACGTGGAACCTATGTCGGGGTCTCTAATTAGCAACAGTAAAATAGTATACATTTATGATTCCAACTAGATTTACTAAAAGAAATTCTATTTCGTATTAATTTTTATATACCTTTGGTCAAATTTCAAGCGGTTTGACTTCTTAAATATAAGAATTGCAATCCTTGCGGACTGAGGTTATAGGTGTGTGGCACAAAATATGAGCGGCGTACGTGAGAAAACAAAGCCTTTGATGGACCAAAGGAAAGCGAAAAACTTAGCTTCAGTTGCTCCTTTTGTTCTTTCTTTTATTTTCTTTGTCTCCTTCTTTGTTGCCGATGCTGTTCGCGCTATCCTCCGTGGAGCGCAAGGTCGCGGCCGAACTATTTTATTGAACTGGCACGTAGGCTTGTGTTACAAATAATTTGCAACACAACAATTTACAATCACAAACATCAGCTAAATGGAGGGGAAAAAATATAATATACACAACGTGACCTTGAAACCAAGTGGATCAGCGAGGCCTGCGCCCCCATTTCCAGCGAGACCGATCGAGAGAAGAAGAAGCTAGCAGCAGGCGGGAGGATAGCTAACGCTAGCTAGAACCAGAGCCAGCACTCGCCATCGTGTATCGCAAAGATCGTGCCGTTCCGTCGCGGATAGAAGTAGCATTCCACGATCATGCGGTGATGATTAGTGTCCTAGTCCCACAGCAGCTTCGGCCGGAACTGCACCTTGAACACGAGCATCAACCGCATCGAGACGGTCCCCGCCGACACGTCACCGGCGAACCGCCACCACGCGGCACTACACCATAGTTGGAACCGCCCCTTTACTGCCGGTTTTTGACTGGCAGTACCAACTCGGTATTGATGTGTGGTAAGCAGAAAGCCGATAAAATGCCTAAAAAAAGCAAAAATATTTATTTAAACACCAAGAGAGGCTCCACTAGATAGCCACACGGTCGCGCGTCACAAGTCACGGGATTTTTCGTGCGCTCCGCGACCACCGGTGCTCGAACCCACGAGCTCCTGCTCCGCGCGTTCCTCCCCTAACCACTACACCTGTAGGACACTTGTATTGAATAGAGATATTCATCCACCTCATTCTACCTTCATCCGGTATTGAATTGAGTATTTGGGACACTAAACAAATTCACTTGGAAAAGTTGTCAAGTACAAAGTTACATAACTTTTTAAGATCTGCAAATTTTATGTTGGAAGTTTGTCCATCCTAGGTAGTTTAGAGAATTTGAATTTCAAATTTGACAAATTCAAATGTATTTTTCGCTGGCAAGATGATTTCAAAAGATAAAGTTGTCAACTATAAAGTTTCATAATTTTTCGAGATCTACAACTTTTATTTTGGTAGTTTCTCCATCCGTGGTCATTTGAAATCTTCGAATTTTTAAATTTTTAAAATAAACATAATTGTCGTTGGATAGATGATTTCAAATAAAAACGTTGTCAGTTAAAAAGTTGTAGATCTCAAAAAATATTGTAACTTTGATATAAAGTTCGTCTTCATCCGACATCATATGAGAAAGTTATGAATTGTTTCGTGTAGCCTATCAGTGTCGGTTCGTGACTAGAACCGGCAGTGATATGAACCGGCAGTGAAGGTCTCCGGTTCATCTTATCACTGTCCGTTCATCTTATCACTGTCGGTTTGTAAAATCCGGCAGTGATGAGCCGACAGTGATGTTCGAATTTTTTAGTAGTGCGGGCTCCGTCAGGACAGGCCCAATCGCGGTGAGGTTGCCGACCACGGGCATGTAGCCCTTGGGCGGCTGGTAGAAGGGATCTGTGACGGGTCCCGTAGCGACGAGGTGGTCACCGTATAACACCAATGCGACTAACTCGCCGTAGTCGATGCCGGTCTTCTGGTTGGAGTTGTGCGTGGTGACGGCGAAGTGCACCGGCAGGTTGGCGAGGCCGGACTTGGGGTTGCCGCTGGGGAGGGAGAAGCCGGCGAGGTGGAACATGGGCAGGTGCGAATGTAGTAGGGTCAGCCACAGCATGACGAGGATGAAGCCGGCGGTGAAGAGCAGCGGGAGCAGCACCGCGCGGGGCGAGCCGGCTCCGCGGCTCATACAGCGAGTACCCAACGCGCGCGCGGCATCGTGGACCTTACTACACCCTACCTGCTACTGTGTATCCCGGCTTGTGCTCGAGTAGCTACTGTGACTTAGTTTCTCCCTGCTATCCTGCCGTATTGATTCTCAGCATGTGTATAGGTTGTAACTGATGCTTTGGGGTGCAAAGCAGTATTATTTTGGGTTTTTGATGTTATTTAGTGATTTAGTAGTCCACTCCTAGGTTCCTTATTGCTTTGCAGTTTTTGCAGATACCGGAAGAACGGTAACCCAAACTTTGCCCTGGGGCAAATACGAAGGCACAAATGCTCGTCTCGTCCTATACTCCCGTGGCAGCGGCTAAGTATTATCCTTGGATTCCTTAGAAACAACTACAGCTTACTAGAGGTGTATCCTTGGTGTCAGCGTTTTACTTGATACTCCTTCTCAATAAACCATGTAGCACTCGGCAAAGAGTCGGTTTCCGGTAATAACCTATGGCTCATATTTTTTCTATTGTTTGTATTGCATATTTTTTTTATTCTACTAGGTGAATACTTATGCGTTGCGACGAAAAAAATACCATATGACATGTATTGTAAAATACAAACTTTTATTATGATTAAAGGGTCGAGCTCATAGCACGTTGGCTTGGATATAAAAGGTTGTTGACACAGGTGGGTGTTCATTAGGAATGCATTTCTACAACAATGTTAAGTGCCTCGGGAACAAAGTAATATCGATATGAACTCGTGCCTCAGCACACACTGATGCAGGTCCCACTGAGGGCTCATTCGACAGTGCCAATCAAGATTCGATCGTGCCCGGAACACTCCAGTTTTCAATACTGGTTTGGTCCATTCCGGGTGGAACGAGCGTCCGGAACAGCTCGTTGCGAGATAAAAGAACGCAGCCTGAAGAAGTTTCCTAGAGACCGCGGGAACACAATTCATTGTCATAAGCCAACAATCAGTTTCGGCTCTGTTCGCTTGAACTTACCAGGCAACATTAGCCAGTCATTCAGTAATATTTTTTATCTAACCCCTACAATTCGCTATGCACATCTGCTACATGTGGAAACTGGAGCAAAAAGTTCAAATAAGTTTTTATAAAATAATTTTTATGAATATTAAATATAATATTATATATACTAAGTTTATTTCTTAGTACATTTAATCACATTTGAGTCTGATTGACCCATAAAAATAAAAAAATCACATTCTTTTCAGGAGTGAAGGATAATGTGCTGAACCACCAACAATCATGACGTAGTGAGAAAGGGTATGACATATCAAGTTTTTAAGATAACGGATAAAACAAATATCCGGCCTCTATATTCAAGGATATACAAATCCTATTATTACAAAGTTCTGAAGGAAATAAAACGAGAAAACCATAGTCTTATAGATCGATCAGGACGCTAATTCAAACAATATAAATGTTTCCATCCTTTATTGGATATCTCTAAAGTAATAATTTTCAATTTCTTGCTCATCGTTGAGAGCGCGTCCTTGGCTGTCTCATCACGCTGCAGCTGGGCCCAAGAACGTAACCAGTATGCTCCTCTGAAAATTACCTGTATAATAGAGTTAGATTTCATTTGATTAAAAATATCATTACGGCATCTCCAGATAGCCCAAAACATGGCAGCCACCTCCACCCAAATCAAATTTCTAATCCTTTTATTTTGATTAGTTAGCCAACTACTGAACATGTTGCTGATTGATCTTGGTTGGGTCAAACTAGTAGCGTAAAAGATAATCCTCCAAATCATTTTGATAAGGGAACAGTCTAGGAACAAGTGTTGGATAGTTTCATTCCCATTACAGCAGATGCACTTCTGACTCCCCTTCTAATTTTTCTTAGCGAGGTTGTCTTTGGTTAAGACTACACCCCTCTGCAAGAACTAAAGAAAGATTTTAATTTTTAGGGGAATTTTTATCTTCCAGATCTTCTTATGACGAAAATGTGTTTGTGTATCTATAAGATAGAGATACATAGAGCGGACAGAGAATAAACCAGATTTAGTTAAACTCCATCTGAAGTAATCCGACACTTCCACCAATTCGACATTTGAGATCCGTGCTACTAAACTAAGCCATTCTGTAAGTTTATTATCCACCAGAGCCCTTCTAAAAGAGATGTTTAGTGGGCTAGTAGTCATCACTTTTGAGACTGTTGCGTGAGGATCCCGCACTATATTATATAAGGATGGATATTTAACTTTCAGAGGCTTATCTCCTACCCATGTGTCGTCCCAAAACTTAGTGTTGGTTCCATCTTTAATATCGAATGAACCATTAGTCAGCACCTCATCTTTAATATGCATGAGGCCTCTCCAAAAATGAGAGTCATTGGGTTTGGCTACCACCTGAGTTAGGCTCTTGGAGCTTAGGTATTTATTCCGTAAAAGAGATTGCCATATGACTTCTGTGTTTAGCAGATTAACCAGCCATTTGGCTAGAAGGCATTTATTTTGCAATTGTAAATTTAGGATACCTAATCCTCCATGGTCCTTAGGACGGCAAAGGATGTCCCATCTGACAAGACGATATCTATGTTTGTCTGAGGAGCCTTGCCAGAAGAACCTTGATCTATAATGATCTAAGTTTTTAATGACCCCTTTAGGGATCTCAAAGAAGGACATCATAAACATAGGTAGGCTGCTTAAGACTGAATTAAGCAGAACCAGTCTTCCCCCATATGACAGGTATTTCGCTTTCCAACAAGAGAGTTTCTGTTTGAAACAGTCTTCCACCTTTCTCCATTCAGAGTTCAGGAGTTGTCTATGGTGCATTGGGATCCCTAAATATCTAAAGGGATATTCCCCTGCGTTGCACCCAAAGTGATTAGTATAAAAAGATTCCATCTCTTTAGCTGCACCATAGCAAAAGACTTCGCTCTTGTGGAAGTTGATCTTCAGCCCAGATAGCTGTTCAAAAGCGCAAAGCAACAGTTTTAGATTCTGTGCTTGTTCTGGGTCGTGATCAATAAAGATAATGGTGTCATCTGCATATTGTAGTATGGACAGACCATCATCTATTAGGTGGGGGACAACACCTCTTATCTGACCATCGGCTTTTGCTCTGTTGATAAGAAGAGCTAGCATATCTGCAATGATGTTGAATAAGATTGGTGACATTGGATCTCCCTGTTTGAGTCCTCGTTTGGTCTGGAAATAGGGTCTAATGTCATCATTGACTTTGATTCCCACACTTCCTCCGGTGACCATAGTTTTAACCCACCGACACCATTTGGGAGAGAAACCTTTCATTCGTAGCGTTTGTTGTAGGAAAGACCACTTCACTTTGTCGTATGCCTTTTCAAAGTCAATTTTGAAAATGACACCGTCTCTCTTTTTGGTGTGAAGTTCATGGATGGTTTCGTGTAAGATAACGACCCCTTCCATTATATTCCTACCTGGCATAAAGGCAGTCTGCGTTGGCCTCACCACAGTTTTAGCTACTATATTAAGCCTATTTGTGCCCACTTTAGTGAATATTTTAAAACTCACATTAAGAACGCAAATTGGCCTGTATTGCTGAATTTTTATGGCATTATTCACTTTTGGGATTAAGGTAATAATACCAAAATTCAGGCTGTAGAGATCAAGAGCCTCCCTATGCAGTTCAGCAAATAATGGTAGAAGATCATCCTTGATGACTCCCCAAAACACCTAATAGAATTCCGCACGAAAACCATCCGGCCCTGGAGCTTTATTATGCTCCATTTGGAAGACTGTCTTCCTCACTTCAGATTCAGTGAACGGGCTGATGAGGATGTCGTTTTCTTCCGGTGATACCTGTGGGATATCCAGGTTTTGGTCTTCCCTAAGGGATATATTGAAATTTTTTGGCTGGCCAAAGAGTTCTTTATAATAAGTCGTAATGTGACTTTTGAGATGATCATCACCGATCACAACACCTTGATCATTTTCAAGTTTATAGATATGTTGCTTGCGATGTTTTCTATTGGCAACTAGATGGAAGAACCGAGTGTTAGCATCCCCTTCCAAGAGGGTTTTAACTTTGGCTCTCTCATACCATTTTAGTTCCTCCTCTCTCAGAAGGTTAACTAGACGCTCTTTTAGATAATGCTTCAGATTAATCTCTTGATCAGATAAGGGAGAGATCTCAGTTTTCTTATCAAGATTCTCTAAAAGAGCTAGCAGAGTCTTTTTTCTTTTCGATATGACCCTGCAGTGTGTTTCGCCCAGCCCCTTAGATATTGTCGGAGTCTGCGGATCTTGAACTGCCAATGTTCAATAGGGGTAGACCCAGAGCATGGAGATTGCCAAATATTTGCAACCATATCATAAAATCCATCTCGTATCAACCATCCCCTTTCGAATTTGAAAGGACAATTGTGGGTCTGGTGGGTTGAAGCACCTGTATTAAGCACTAGGGGGTTGTGGTCTGAGATATTCCTATCCCTAGGTTCAACTGTCGTCAATGGGAACATGATTTCCCATTCTGTGCTAACGAGAGCTCTATCTAACTTTTCAAAAGTTGGATTATCCCCTGGCCCTTCCCATGTGTATTGATGGCCTGCCATTGTAATCTCTTTAAGATCCAGAACTCTTATCTTCTGGGCTTCGCATTATGTTGAAATCTCCTCCTATGATATATGGAAGGGTTTTTTTGGAGCACGTGTTGGCGAGTTCTGCTAAGAAAGCACTCTTATTCTGGAGTTGTGCTGGCCCATATACCGTATGTAGCACAAATTTGAAGTCATTTGATTTGACTCTTAGGGTGAATTTTACGTAAAAATCTCCCTCAGCAATGGCTCCAATGTCAAAAACATTCAAGTCCACACCTAGCAGGATGCCCCCAGATCTACCGTGGGGTGCCATGGTGTGCCAAAGAAAATCATGTCCTCCACAATGATTTTTGAGGATGTGATCCGGGAAAGAATCCCGTCCGGTCTCGGAGAGAGCGACAAAATTAATTTGCTCTTCCTTAACTAATTCCGCCAAGAATCTGTGTTTTGCCAAGTCCACAAGACCTCTGCTATTCCAGAAGACTCCCTTCATTTTAGAATAATTTTAGAGGGAGTCTTTGGTTTTTTGGGAAGTTTGCCCTTGCCAGTATTTTTGGCGTTATTATATTTTTTCTTCCGGCGGAGTGGAGAAAGATCTATGATTTGATCGTTCTCCGTGTCTAGCATGTTCTCATTTAGATTTCCACAAGCGTGGCTGAGAACTGCCTCAAGTTGGTCTTCCTGCTCATCATCACTGTGCAGGCTAGAGTATATAGATTTAGGAATACTCTTCTTTTGATTAGCACTTAAAACTAACCTATCTACCTCTATGTTCTTTAAGATAACAACATCTGAGGATTCTAGGTTGATGCCTACCCTACAAAGGTTTGAAAGAACTTGCGAATCAGGGAAGCTAGTAAAAGAATTACCTGGGAACTCGAGGTTCTTCTTTGCCGCCAACCATTCGGTCTTGTGTAGGGTGTGCACGTCCGCCAACGCCGCGTTCCTGATGCTCCGGCGTAACTCTTTGTTGGGTGCTGCCGGTACTGCTAGGGTGCTGGCACACGGAGAGGTAGGCGGTGTAGTGGCTCCAGAAGGTGGTGCGGAGGCGACGGCGGCAAGCGGCGAAGTCGGTGAAGTGCCACCTCCCGCCGGCGAAGTCGGTGCGCAGATATCTCCGTCTTTGACCCGTGCCGAGGAGGTCACTGGCTTCACGCCCCCCCTCCTCGGGCGGCGAGGGGGCCGTGAGCGACGCTCCACCCTCCTCGGGCGTAGCAGGAGGCGAGGGAGCAGTGGGCGCGCCCCCCTCCTCGGGCGAAGCAAAAAAGGGGGTAGTGAGCTATGCGCCCCCCTCCTGGAACGAAGCAACCAGCGAGGGGGAAGAGGGCGCGTCCCCCTCCTCCACGGCCCCCTTTGTCGCGGCCAGGGTAGCAGGGACCGGCGATGGGATGCCGGTCTCCACCACTGAGGGAGCAGCCGTGGGAGCAGCGGGTAGGGCGTCCTCCTTCTCCATTGCAGCAATGCTGCCCCCTACCTTAGTAGGAGCAGCAAGGGACTTCTCCACAAGAGGGGGTGAGGAAGGGGGCGAAGGCGGTGTAGAGCCCCCAAGAACCTCGCCAGCTACGCCATCAGTATCAGTAACAGCATCCCCTGTCAAGTGCTCCGCCGATTGTGACACAACAAAAGAAGAAGAGTGAATATTGTTAGTGGAATTCACTATATTATTATAAGCTGCCAATTCTTCTTCTGTCGGTGGTGAGTAAGTCGTCCGCGGAGACCCATTGTCTGACTCAAGCATGACTTTAATACTGATCTCATTCAGGAGTTGCTCACATGCCAGATCCAAAGCCTCATTCACCAAAGCTGCCTGCTTCTGTGGAGGTAAATTCTGAGGAGGTTGTGGAGGCTTCTGGGAAGTATTATTATTACCCTGAGGATTTGGAGGGTTAGCACCATCTGCATCCTCCATCTCACGGTCTCCATCAGCCTGCTTATCTTTGTCTTTGTCCCCCAAAAGGTCATCATCCTCCGTGTCAGATCGAATCAACAATCTGTGGGGCTTCCTCAGCTTTAAAATAGAGGCGGTATATGCCGCTCCTAGCACAAACATCAGCCAGCGGAGGGATTTTCTTAGCATCAACGACCGCCACTAGAATGCGGACCTGACCAGTCGCCCGAAGATGTACCATATCCACCTTTTGAGTGGCCCCAATGATGGACCCCACTACCCACAGAGGAAGAAAAGCGCGAAGCATCCTGGGCACCCGCGTGACTGTCACCCAGACCTGCTCCAACAATCTAGTGGGTTGCACATCATCCACGAATTTTTCAAAAACAATAGTGCCTTCTTTGTTCTTCGTAGTGATGGAACCAATAGCAAGCATACGGTCCAGCTCCTCCATGCTTGGGAATGGGACAACGAAAGATTTATCACCTTCCCTTTGGACCTCCCACCCCCAACGAACTGGGATAATCCTCGCCAGTTTAGCCTGCAGCAGCTGAGCAGAGACTTCTCCCTTTTCCACTGTGATGAGAGCTACGGTTGCAGACTGAAAATTATCCATGATGTGATTGTATCTTGCGGCTTGTATCTGAAAAAACCAGCTCCATCCTCAGCGGCACCACAGAAAGCAACCGATAGTTTGGGACCTCGCAGCAGTGGGCATTGATTGGTGAAGTGCTCTTCTGCGCAGATTGTGCATTCCAACTTGAATGATTGGTCCTTGCGCTTCCTCTTCTTGCCTTGATCATCCTCAGGAACCTTGCCGGAATCCTCCTGGACGTCGCCTCCTCGAGCACGGCCATCTCCATGGGGGTTCTCAACAGGGCCATCCTTGCGCACAGCCCCGGAAGCACCCCCAGAGACAGCTGTACCACCTTGCTGATCGGTCTTCTCCGTAGATGGCCTAGGGTTTCCCCGGCCACGGCCACGGGCAGCAGCGCCCGCACCCGCGGGTGGGGGGTCGCCGCGGCCACCAGCAGGTGCTCGGCCGCCACGACCGCCGGTCGGTTCTGGTGCCGTACCTCCACGGCCACTAGCCGGCGCCGTTCCCCCACGGCCACCACGGCCGCGATCATGACGATCACGGCCATAGTTGTCTTCACGGCGTCGTTCAGGAGGGTCGAAAGTCCGTCCACGACCAGGGCGGTGCTCGGATGGTCCGCCGCGGCTGGCCGCGGCCCGGCTCCATCTTCTCCCCATGTCTCCTCCCGCCATGAGAGCTTCACGGTAGGGTTAACCAGGCGTCGTGAAGGACCCCGAATACTACCGACCGGAGATTGGATCGGTGCAGGTCCGATCGGTGTAGGTCGCGGCGTGGTTTCTGTCCTTGGTCGCGGCGTGGGTTCTTTCCCTAGTCAAGGTTGGGCCGATTCAGGTCTGGCGCAACGCCGGTTGGGCCGCACCGGTTCAAACACCCGACCAACCGGACGGGTTTTCAAAATTTGAAACCCCCCTCGATTCGGATCGCCGCCGCCATGATGCCGGAGGTCGCGCTGCATCGCCGGCCGGAGATAATCCCCGAAGGTTGCCGCCGGAGTGATACGCGGGGGAGGCAGCGGGCCCTTCCCAGGCCCGGCCCTGGGGCAGTGCCTACGGAGCGGCCGAACTGGGCCCCTGAGGCTTGGGGGCCCAGCCCCATATAGGTAGTAGTAGTAGTTGGTATTCAGCCTACATGGTACAGCCCAAGAACAAAGGCAGAAAGCAAGCCATCGTACACGTCAGATCGATTCAGCTTCGCAAGTTCTGAGGCGTCCGCGAGATCGTGACTCTTCGCGACCTTGCCTGCGTGCCCTTACACCGCCTGCCGCGACTTCCTACGAGTGATCGGCCGTCGACGACCCTCGATCCCGTCCCGCGAGAGTACGACTATAGTCTGTACGAGCGGCCGCCGGCCTGCATCCATATACAGAGGTACAAAATTGCTCTTGCCCTCTATCTTATTGTCGGTTGATTTAGGTTTAGAAATTAGAATGACATAATTTTATTTAATTACTTACTACTTTTTTCTAAAGTTACAGTGAACTCAAGTTGCCCAAAAAGCATGCATCTGGAAGTGAGAAAAGAAAAAAGAGAAAAAGATTAGAGAAGGCTAAAGAATCACAAAGAGGAAATGTTAGAAGAAACTTTTAAAGTAAGATAAGTTGTACCACTTGTTTCATAAGAATATTTTTTATACATTATACTTATTAGAATAGTCATTATATTATCATATTAGAGTTGTATTAAGGGGCCTATTGCTTGTAGCTTCGCTCCGGGCCTATAATTTGACAGGGCCGGCCCTGGCCCTTCCAAATGTTCCTCCATGGTGGCTTGATCTTCCACAGAGGCGAGGGCGACGGCGGCGGTGAGGTCACTGGGGTAGCACCGGTTGACGGTAAGATGACCTGGGGAATCGAGGTCGAGGTCACCGGCGACGGATGGACGCGTAGTGGGATGGATTCCACCTCACCAAGGTCTTCACACTCAGGATCAGAGTCCGAATCAGACATCCAGAATTTGCCAAAGCGAGGATCTTGATCGACGCCAATTGGCTCCTTCGCCGTAGCTCTCGCAGGACTTGTCGGATTGCCGGGGCGATCTTCACAGAGGGCATCCTCCACGAGACAGAGCGGCACGGCTGAGCCGCCGCCGGCGGGTTGCCGGCGGCAGGCGGAACGTTGTAGAGGGCGGCGGTGTAGAGGGTGGCGGTCAGTCCCTGTAAGGAGCTGCTAAGAAGACCATAGAAAACTTGATGACATATCAAGTGGTGTCTCCCAAATGATTGACTTGAAAATAAACTTCCAGAACGAAGGGGGTAGATAGGTAATGGGTGCTACATTAAACAAATATGCCTTGGATATAATTTGTCTTCATTATATTGTATTATCAATTAAATGAAATCACATGCGAAGTATTATAGGAAAGTATGTTGAACTGACCTTGCAGTGAACGGGGTATCTGGTCATCGAGAACAATGTTGTTGCTGTCTTTTATGTCGTGCACACCATGATTGTGTCACGCAAAGCAAAGACGCTGGCTGCAACAAAGTGGTACTCTCTCTCTCCACAGAGCAGGCAGTAGCACGTAGGAGCCTAGTTTTGTTTTGGAGCGAAATGAGCAAGCTGTGTGGTAAGAACCCTCCCCCCCTTTCTGCGAATCGCAAGGCATTGCACTCCCAACTTTCTTGGTGGCAAGCTTTTGATGAAGAATGGAAAATCTTCAGCGAGAGCTTTGATTGGTAGGGAGGAAGATGTCAGATCTGTGCCGTGCATGCCGTACCAGTAGCATCCAGCGGGGTGTGTTCTGCGTAATATATAACAGCCACTGTTCGAGTGCGGCTAGCACTTTGTGTTCCATATGACTTATTTTATGTGCAGCTGATCAATCAATTTATTGTGTGAGAATAAACAAACTAAAAACAACTTCAAGCGAACACGGTGTATATGCCAGTAGTGTTTTTTTAAAAAAATATAGAAGAAACATGATTGTCCAAATGGCCATAGCCATAGTAATAGTTCCCTAAAATATGTCTTACTGCTTTTTTTAAAGAAAACAAAGAACTTGTATATGCCCTAGTGCAAGTATCTTCGGGATTTAACTTATGAATATCTTTGGGATGTATAAAAAAACAAAGGAATAAAAATGTTGCTGGTAGGTTTCAAAGTTCTGGTGGAGTAAGTTATGAATATCTTTGGGATGTGGTATAGATAGAGACATAGATGCTTTCTCGAAGACACGTGAACCGGTGAGGTTGGTAAAATAATGTTGGAATGAAAAGAAGGCTAGTGTGTATTACCATTTAATTAGTCATCCCTTCCGAATTCTAAGATAGGTTGCATTATATTGGCCATTGCTTGATCGACCAAAGTAAAAGTTTGAATGATCGCTTTGGGCTTCAAACTACTACTCTGCATTGCTATGAGATTCCAGAGTAAAAGACCTAGTATTAAAATTCCCTACTCAACAGTAGTTTATCACTTATCAGTCCTTTGCGCCCTTTTTTATTTCACCTTTTTTTTTTCTGTCTTTTCTGTTCCCTGTGATAGCTACTGGCCTACTGTCGCTTTGTACGTTCTGAATCTAGTATACTAGTACTAGTACTGATGCTTACAACAAACGTTTCGCTGCAACCCTTGCAACGTAGAGAAATTCATTTGCGCTATGACAGTATAGGGAAGGAGAATGGCAACGTAGAGGAATTAGTGAAATACATCTCCGTCAGAGTTTTATCGTCGACTCATCTCTTCAAAATCAGAACTACATTTTAAACATCAGATCGTTTCTGCCGTACTGAGTTGTACACAGTTATGGGTGACCCAAGGAACGTATGGATATATGATGTACATGTATAGTACTCCATAAGCAACACATGAACGAGATTTCTACTTTGGCCAAAGTAGCTCGAGAGAGGCATACTCCCAATAGCAAGCAAAGGCAGCTCTATCCAATATGCGTTCCCAAAAAAAAGCTCTGTTCAATACGCTCTCCTCGATGAAAGTTGAAAAGTGCCTTCAATAATGTACACTACGCATGCAGGTGGGCAGTGTTAGGACCGTAGGAGGTACTATGACCAATTCAATCCCGGCCCCCTTGCTGCCTTTGCCAGTGGCGGAGCCAGGATTTTAGAGTTGGGTACTCCCATCTTCCAAATAAAAAAGTATAATTCAAAGGTCCAAAATATAGTTTCATATAATAATGAAGGTCTTCAGCATAGCTCCTAATAGCTTTTTTTAGGGCTAGAGTCATTTTACAGGAGCCACACTTTATTTTTTTTTAAAGGTGGCTCCACCAAAGAAATGTTTGGTAGGAGAACTCTAGATGTGCTAAAGCCAGAGCTAAGGAGAAACCCTACTAAACAAACTCAGAGGATACATGAAACGACATAACAATAAGAAACTATAGAATGCTTAAATAGAACTATAATTTTGCTTAAATTTTATGACCATAACACGTTACTCTCTAGCATATCAGGAACCCACCACCAGCTCGTCGGGAATAGCTGGATTTTTGATAGGAACCGAGAAGGGGATTGGATTCCTGGAATTGCCATCGGGAGGGCCACATACGTTGACGCACGGACCCAGGAGCCCAAGACTCACGAGATTGGAAAATTCCATAAACGTTGTTTTAATATAATGGGAATCCAGAATTGTCTGAAGGGGAGAACGTGTGTGAAGCTTAATGGTCACAAGAGCAAGGAGAGGATGATGCATTGGCATGTCTGTAGAATACTATACTTTTCTATTACAACAAGAAGTATGTAAATTTATATATGCACTCATATGTATAATGTATATTGCTATTAATTCTCTAATTTTCGAGTATGAACTCAGTCCGTAGACATGCCAATTTTCTAGGTTAACCGTAGAGCCCATACCAAATCCCACCTTAATTGGCTAGTTTTTAATGGTGTCCAGGTACTATTACATAAACGGCCTAGGCCAGCATTTCCTATGATTTGCAAACTTTTGCCAATTTCACTTAAATTCTACCCTTTTTTTGCTTGCACATGATTTTTCAATCCACCTTCGACCTTTTAGATTATTTTTGGGTCATCAATATATACCCCCACTGTTTTTAAATGAACTAGCAAGCTATGCGTATCAATGATGTCAGGTCCATAAGCTCTTTTGTTCTATATATGGACGATCTATACATCGGCCATACTATTCTAAGGGCGAGATGTGTGTATATCTGTCGTCTTTTGAGCAGCTCTATTCTCCTTTATTTTTCTTGCAACAAGCGCATTGAAGCTTACACCATTAGTGTCCTGGAGGTCAAAGGATAACACCCTAGAATTATTTAGAGTCACTCTTTCTGCTCCACCTTAGAAGTACTTAAGAGCAATATCTTCAACTATAATTGGCAAATCACTTTCATTGAGTGGGACTTCTATGTAGCCAAATGTGATATATGTGACTAATCTTATAGAAAATACTCTCTACATTCTGAAATATAAGAGGTCTAGAGTTGAAATTTTGTTCTTCAACCACTCGCTCCTCTGTTTTATTGGTAGGAAACACTGAGATCCCATTTGAACTTGCGCCATTGAAAACATTATGAAATTTAGTTTGTACGTTTATTTTTCCGAGACTCAATTACAGACGCAGACGCTCACGTACACGGGCGGACACTCACGTTCATAAACTGCACACATACACACCTTACACCTAAGAGTACCTTCGAAGAACCGAGTAGGACCGGCAAATCTTGAGATCGACGAATAAACCATAGGCGTTCAGGAAAATATGCGAGTACCCGTATCAAGCTGGGACTTAGAATTTTTGTGTGAGTCATATTAATATTTGGACACATAGATAGAGCATTAAATATTGATAAAAACTGCTACTAATTTTGCACCCTTGCAAAATGTTGTGAAATGAATCTTTTGAACCTACTTAGGCCAGTCTCATTGGGGAGTTTCATTGCGCTCTTTCCAAGACTAAAATGTCATATAAAATGAAATGAAACTTGGATGAAACACCCACTCTTAATACAAATTTTTATTCTAGAGTTTCATAGGAATTTAATACTAAGACTTATAGAGTGTTGGTACGTCAATTTTTCTCTCTTCATTAAAACACAGTCATGTCATCCAATATGCACATGTGGCAGAATATTAAGTGTAAATGAAACTATTGTGAAACCCTCACTGAGACTGGCTTTAGACCATGATTGAATATTTATTGTAAAAGTTAACACGTTACTACGTTAACGTATTTTACAAAATAAGCAATCTAAACACCTCCATACATGTTTGGTTTTACCGCACCAGTATAGCAAAAGGGTAAAGGGTAAAAGGGTAAAATGGGGACGCAGTCCATAGGAGTAGCTTCCTAGTGGAATCTCTCTGGAGTCTATTACTCCCTGCTTCCAAATTTTGTAATTGTGAATTGAGCCTGCACCGCACCGCTGGTGGTAAGACTGGTAGGAGGACGAAGGTTGTCTTTATTTAACAACAACCACTCCAATATTCCATGTAAACGGATCCATCAGCATGGCGTACTGCATGCACTAATCCCCTGAATTGGAGTACGGAAACCTCTCGTCGTGTCAATGTTGGGCCAAAGGTTGGCAGGGACAAAGATATGGCACCGTCACGTCCTCACGCATGTTGGGCAAACGGTGGCAGGACAAAGATATGGCGCCGTGCCCGTCAAATCGGACACCAGTCACTCGCTCACTAGCCACCTTTTTTTTCAAAAAAAAAAAAAGAGTTTCCTCTTCTTTTGGCCTTGTTCGTTTAGGCCCTTCCAACCCCCGTGGATCAGCCCGGCCTGGAATGAATCCCCCGGCCCACGAGAAAACTGGCAGTTCAGTTAAACCTCGCGTGGGCCATAACCTTGCCGATCCTAGCCTATTCCCATCGCCCTGGCCCGGGATCCAACCCACACGTCTGACCTCGTGGAATCAACCCCGGCAGACCGTGAAGACGCTATCCACGCGAGACCGCAGGCGAAGTGGTGGTGACGCTGAAGTTGCTGAACTGCCTACTGTGGCGGTGGCACGACTTGGACTCAGATGTGGCATTCTTCCCTCCGGCGTCGATCCCCTCAGTTCGTCTTATCGATGGTAATCACTTCATCCTCCTCATCTTTCTCCTCTGCTCTCTGTTCTAGCGTTCTTGATTTGTGTGGCTTGCCCAGGATTTCAGCTCACGTAGATCCGATTTTCTGGACACTTCTCGAGTGTGGACAAGATCTTGCGGGGGCATTACTATCCAAATTCCAAAAGCGTCACTGTTGCTTGGCATGTTCCCCTCTGACGTGTACAAACTGGTGCAGGAGAACGGTGCGCTCAAGCTCGGGTGGAAGGATGTGTACCTACTCATGACGTCGGCCTGGCACCCCATTCAGATCTGGTGCCATTAAAAGTTGAGAACAAGTTTATTACTAGCTATCATTACAGAGCTAAAGGCATTTTTATTTTACTGCCATTAGAGCTTACTTCTAGAGGTTCTTCTAGTTCTTTTGCATCTTACTAGCTAGCTACCTGCTCATCAATGCAAATTGGGTCAATTCTGAGAAAAGAAAATGCAAACATGGATTATGATCACTAATTGCTAGATCACTGATTTCCATTATAGTGACTATTACTGATGGAAGCTTAATTAGTTTCTCGGTATATCCTATTTAGCTGTCGATCCTGCATCTTCATCAAGCTGGTCAACCATGTCTTATTTCTCCATCACCATTACATAGAGCTCTTAACCATACAGTTCTAGTGTAAACTCTTGCTGAGCAGATACAGTTACTGTTAGGAGAGTGTTATTGTTTTGTTCAGAAAAATATGACAAATTAGGTAGTTACAGACCAATGCAGTATAATTTTCTTTGGGAGGCAAAGTAACCACTGTAGTTATAGTCCATGTTTCATACCCTTGCTGAGAAGATACTCATGTATTGATGTTAGATATATGCTCCAATATACATCATTATTTTATATAGTCTATCATAAATTATTGGCTGAGAGTGTTTCCCCTACAGAGCTCGTTACTAGCTTCTTATCTTTTGTCTTGCCAATAACCTCATCGTGACTCCATCTTCCTTTGTTGAAAAACTTTAATTTCATCAGGTATGCCCTTAGTTCTCAAAGTTGTTGTGAGTTGTGACCAACTTTCTGCCAGCGGAAGGATTTGCAGGGTATCAATTACTATTTGCTTGCCTAACAGTTGGGCAGGGGCAGGCACAGCATGTATCAAGGGTATTCAGATGAATACCCATAATTTTTGTCAAAAATCTTTGTGTATATACTTTATATTATATGTATGTGTGATAAAAACAAAAAATAGTACAAAATAGCGAGATGTTTATATGTTTAGTCCAAAATAAAGAGTAGTTTGTAAATAGCTATTGGGCTCACTCGCATGCACATGTTCAAAAACTAGAATTTAGGTTGTCAAATTTTTATTCTTTTATATCTTTTGAAAATTTGAATACCAATTCTCAAAACCTGGGCCCGCCCCTGCAGTTGGGAGCCCTGAAGCAAGGTAGGCATTATGTTTCTGTAGCTTAGTTTAGGTTTCAGATCTCATGCCCCATATACATTATTTACTATTTTCACATATGCATCTGTTGGTTGTCCCTACTTGCTGTTAGGATGTTGGAAATGAATCTTCTGTTTACTTGTTCAGAACAGAGATGCCAGAAAAAGATTGCAACTCTTCTTGCTACAGATATGTATGTGTTGGTATAAATCGTAGTTGCTGTTAGTACTGCACAGATTTGCTTGTTCAAAGATTGGAAAGTTAGAATAAGGATTGCTTTGCAAAGGTGATAATAAGTTAAGGCTTGCTGCTCATTATGTAGCCTTCTAATTCTGTCACGACTTCATGATAACAAGTTACGCTCTTGCTGCCCATCATGGTTTACATTTTATAAACTTAAATTAGGAAGTTATAGACTTTAGTGAATCTTGGTGAAGTTTAACTGAAGTCTTGCTGCCCATCCAATTGCTACGGGGTGTTCAGACATCTTTGCATAGTAACCCTTTTTGTAAAATTTGACTGGAAGTTTTGGTGAATTTTCTTCACATTATTTTCAGCCTGAGATCTTGCTAGTTGTTCCTGAACTGTAGTTAAATCACCATTTCACCATAACTAGTTGTTTCCTTTTAACAATATAAAATGCCCAAATTTTATTTGATACTGAAATTGTAGAGCATGCTATGCCTGAACTGTAGGCATTTTCTCATGTAGTTGTGTGTGATTTTCTCATCTTTCTAGTGGCTATCATTGGTTGTTTACCACATCCTGTCTACGTGCTACGTTCTAACTAGTTATAGCTGATTTTGTTGGCATGTAACATAGCAACTGACTCTGCTGCAGGTTATGCTGTTATTGGACCCACCCATCAGTGACCTTTTGGTCTAGGATCACTAGAACTGCAAATGCCATCATTTGAGGACTTGTGGGAATTTGCTAAGGCCTCCATATGATCATTTCATTATCTATCTGTTGGACTCATATATTTGTCTGCCATGTACAACAGTGTGTTTGTCCCAGTTTGATGTTTGACATTTTGTGAGGATTATCTAGCTTATACTGTTGGCTTGATCCGGATTGCAAAGTGTAGAAGTCTATTGGTCTGCGCTTGCAATGGGAGCAAACAGTCTGGGCTTGCACTCGGAGCAAACAATCCTGAATAGCCTAGTGCAAAATAGATAGATTGAAAACCTCCCCGAACCGAACACATAAAAAACAGGGCAGGGGTTAGAGTATGCCAGAGATTAAAGCCCCAAAGGGATTAAGTGACAAGACAGGGATCAACTCAATCCCTCTCTGGATGAGATCCCGTTGGGGATTTGTCCCCTGTGAACCGAACAAAGCCTTAGTGATCTGACCTCACCTTCTCCCTTTGCTTTCTTTCGTTGGGCCCTGTCCCTGGTGACCCGGTGCAATTGGCCTGCAATTGCACCTGCCTCCCACCACCTCGTCGTGGACATAGGTGATTTGGAACCTGTCCCTTCCTTGCTTGCCTTCGTATCCTATCCTGCCCACTCAGATCACTCACCTTTAGCATCTCTCCTCTCTTCTCTCTGTGAGGTGTGAGCTCAAGCATGGAGTATTCATCTTCACTGCGGCGGGCCGCGTAGCTCCTAGCAACGCGACAACCCACGAGAGCAAATCTCCCCGATCCGCTTTGTTTTGTTTGCTCTACACAATCATTACCGAAACTCATAGGCTCGTATGCTGAGGGAGACCGGACGGAGTGCATTCCTCTTTTGCTGTCGGGCGACAAATGCCATCATAATTCAAACAAATACCCCTCTTAATAACCAACCAATACCACAAAAGATTTGAGCAACCCCAAAATACAATTGCGTACCAAAGGGACCATGCCATGTCCTTGGAGAATTCAAAGCTAGTAGAAACTCCCTTGCATGCCAGATGCCACCCGTCCCCCAGTCTCTTTGCCATGGCTGCTTCCCTCCTCTCAACAGTTGCCTTCCCTCTCATCCCAAAGAAAAAGCAAAAGGAGATGATGAGAGAGCACCACTGAAACCTGCAGAGTAGATGAATCATCAGAGTACTACTGCACTTCTAGTAGACACCCTTCACCCACACGCCATATACTATATCTCAAAAGACAAACCCCCTACTAGCTCCGCTCCTTGCCACAGCAAACGAACAATATATTCCCCTCGATCGCTCCTCCTGACACTATCTATCGTCTTCCACTTCCCAGCTTCACTCTCAAGCCTCAATTCCATCCTCCTGTGAAGCTTCTCAAGATTCTCGCATGCCTTTACCCCTCCTCCTCCTCCTCCTCCTCTCGCTCTCTCTCGCCAGCTCAATTACTAAACAACCTCCAATGCTGACGCCAATGGCGGCACCTCAGCTCCTCTAGCTAGCCAAGCTAGTCTCCCCGATGAGGCCTTCGCAACCTCTGCTCCTGCTCGTGCTCCTGCATTTTGCGCCCCTGTCCACCACCAATGCCACAGTGCTGGAGAACAGTACTGTATAAAATGTCCCCACTGCACGTCTTGGAGCTCATGCGTAGTGCTGCTCTGTTCCTGCCGCTGCCTGCTGCCTGTTCGGGTTTGTGATTGCTTCCTGGGTGGTGCTGCTGGCTGGCTGCTCATTCGTGATGTGACCAGACCACGGTGGGTTCCAAGAATCCTGTTTTCCTATCCTCTATCAGCTCCGGTAAGTTGTTCTGGTCTCCTTGTCCTTTATGTTGTTGTCTATCAGTCATCTAGACTTCCTAACTACCCATGTACCATTATGTCGCTCAGGCACACGGCGTGCCGTCGAGATCGGGTCTCAGCGATGCTCCTCCCTCGCCCCCAGGTGGGTGCCATCCCTCGCCATGTGACTTGCTCATCTCCTATTCCAGGCTTTTGCCTTGTTTTTTTAGAAGGACGGCAAAAAGGATTTGCTGGAATTTTATTAGACAAATGAAAAAAGGGGTACAAATGGCGACCTCAGAAGCTAAAAAGGAAAACAAGAGAGAGTTACCCCATATTTTCTTTTTGTAGGACAGGGTTCCTCGAAGGCATGCTGGCCTATATGTGGTTTTGTTGAAGAGTCTATATAGCATCGTGGACACTGGGCAACCTGTAAGTACTCTGTTTAGACCGGTGATCTGTTCCCTCATTTTGTTGTATCCTCATGCCACTACATGTCTGTCTACCCTTGCTGGTTCCATGTGATGAAATTATTTGTCTAGATTTTCATCTTCAGCATGGCCATTACCTCGTCCTGGATGTGCATGTTATTTGATATCTTTTATTTTCAGCCATGCCTGCACACTGGTTAAAAATTTGTATTTAGAAGTAGCACAAAGCTTCTGAATACATTGTAAGTGTGCATGTCATACATGAAACCTGCTTTAGGTTGAACTCTATTTTTCCTTCAATTTACATGGCGTGGATGACAAATCAGTAGTTTTTTTGGTTTGGCTTAGTCATAGTCTATAAATATTGTCTAGATAGCATTAACCATTCATGCAATGGATTCAGTAAATTACCAATGGAATTATCATTGCTCTCTTTTTTTAAAATAATTTATAAAGTGGCATTTATTTATCTTAGGCTACATTTGTATTCATGGGAATATACAATTTTTATTAAATCTAATGATTTAGTGTGATTCCAGGATGTAATCTTTGACCAAAGCTTGGATGAGATAAAACTTTTGGAATAGATATGATCCACTAGATGAGCACCATGTGTTGCGCCTGTATGACTACTTTTATCATCGGGTATATGCCTCATAAGAGAGACGACTGGCTAAGTAGTCCCTTCGATTCAACTTGTTTGGATCCTCACTTCCTAGGAAGGCATCTAAAAGGATATAATCTAAGAAATATTGCAATTATCTTAAAAAGGATCAACTGTAATATTATACCAGTGTACTTGAGTTACTTCATGCATGTGCGGTGGCAGATTTTAGTGAAATTTTTCAATTTCATGACCTTGCATGGTGCTGATAGCAAGCAAATATTGACAGGAACACCTTTATATTGTCACTGAACTACTGTTAGCAGAACTGGTGGTGAGGATCGCCTGCGACACCATCATCACGGTGTACCAGACACAAAGACACCAACAAGTAACAGTAGCTACTCGAGCACAAGCCGGGATACACAGCAGCAGGTAGGGTGTCGTAAGGTCCACGATGCCGCGCGTCGGGCGCTCAAAGTATGAGACGTGGAGCCAGCTCGGCCCGCTGGTCTGCGCGGTGCTGGTCCCGCTGGTCTTCACTGCTGGCTTCATCCTCATCACGCTGTTGCTGACCCTACTACATTCACACCCACCCATGTTCCACCTCGCCGGCTTCTCCCTCCCCAGCGACAACCCAAAGTCCGGCCTTTCCAACCTACCGAATGCACTTGCCGTCACCGCGCACAACCTAAACCAGAAGACCGGCATCGACTGCGGCAAGATCGTCGCGTCGGTGTTATACGGGCATCACCTCGTCGCCATGGCACCCGTCATGGATCCCTTCTACCAGCCGCCCAATGGCTGCACACCCGTGGTGGGAAACCTCACCGCGACGGGGCCTGTCCCAACGCACCCCGTGTGGGGGCAGTTCGCCGGTGACATGTCGGAGGGGACCGCCTCCATGCGGCTGATGCTCGCCTTCAAGGTGCAGTTCCGGCCGAAGTGGCTGTGGGACTAGGACATGAATCATCACCGCATGATCGTGGGGTGCTACTTCTATCTGCGACGTAACGGCACGATCTTTGCGATACACCATGGCGAGTGCTGGCCCTAGTTCTAGCTAGCGCTATCTATTCTCCCGCCTGCTAGCTTCTTCTCTCGATCGGTCTCGCTGATCCACTTGGTTTCAAGGTCACGTTGTATATAGTATAATTTTTCCCTCCATTTAGCTGATGTTTGTGATTGTTGTGTTGCAAATTATTTGTGACACAAGCGTACGTGTCAGTTCAATAGAATAGTTTCAAAATGTGACAGGCTAGCTCTTCCGATCAATTGTTTTAAAATTCAAGAAAGTTGACACAGCATGAACTACTTGTTTTCCTTTCCTACAATATACTCTGCTTTGTTGTCCTACTCATTTACTTCATGGGTGCACAATTCTATTTGGTTTCTGGTCGTGGTACTAATCTTACGCTACATTTCCTATTACGGTTCATGCATAAGTATCACCAAACTAATTAGATTTTTTTTGTTTATGTGATGCTATCTGTAGTCTTTTGAAGACTATATGGTGCTGCTACATTGGTTTACATTATGATATTTGACTTGGAGGACTGTTCCTTAAACAACTATGGATTATATGTTCAAGTGACTGGCCTCACACTCGTCAGCTACATCTGCATTCTGTTACTAGCTATTTCGAACATGGTGCAAATTTTTTTCACCGTGTTCCAAGTAGCTGCTAACAGAATGCAGATGTAGCTGATGAGTGTGAGGTCTATCGCTTAAATGTATAATCTGTTGTTGTTTAAGAAATCGTCTGTCAAGTCAAATCTTACAATGTAAACTAATGTAGCAGCATTATATATATAGTCCTCGGAAGACTACACATAAGTATCACCTAAACAAAAACCTAATTGGTTCGGTGACACTGGTGCATG
Organism: Eremochloa ophiuroides; assembly: GCA_038502445.1. Classification (NCBI taxonomy): domain Eukaryota; kingdom Viridiplantae; phylum Streptophyta; class Magnoliopsida; order Poales; family Poaceae; genus Eremochloa; species Eremochloa ophiuroides. Next base: position 28,899,239 of record JAHLJS010000007.1, read on the forward strand.
AACCATAATAAGGAATGTAATGTAAGATTGATACCATGTCCAAAAACCAAATAGAAGTATGCACCCATGAAGAAAATGAGCAGGACTGCAACGCAAAGTACATTGTGGGAAAGAAATCAAGTAGTTCCATATCGCAGAATAGAAATTTAACATAACCATATATCTCGAAGAATTTCATAACTTCAAAAATAATAGCATCAAGGGATATAGAACTTTTATTAGGTGAATCATAACTTAACATAATATGAAACAAATTAAACTCACCCAAACGTGTACATACTGTAGTCATCAGTGCTCATCATTTTCATCGATCCTGCAATAGTGAAGACATAGTGAAATAATCTTAGGACTAGGGTCCACGTGAAAATTATTTTTGAGGGTGAGGAATCTTCGTTAGCTCCGTTTTTCAAGTCTGTTGTAGGCTCTGGTCCAACTAAACTCATTGTAAGTTAAAAAAACTGCCTCATAAATGGTGGAAGCAGCCAATGTCCACTAGTTATACCTCAATAACCGGTCCCCTATACTTATTCTTAACTTGCCAGTAATATTCGAGCGGTTTCTAGATAAAAGAGTATCATAACCGTATAATACAGTTGTTATAGCGCATGAAAATTCAAACACACCCGTAGAAGCACCAGATTTGTTTCTCACCTGGTAATCACTTGTCGCCCCTGATACTCCTTGTATGGCCAAGGACAGTGCCTACATGAAAAGGAGTGTACAACATTAATAAGGATATGTGCACCTACCATATGCATGAAAAAGAGTATGAACCTAGGCACCTACCATAAAAAAGGATCAACATGGCCCTATTCTCTAAGCCCTTTGCCTACAAAGGGACCATTTTTATGACTTGTAAAATTGCTTGTACGAGATTTACCCAGATGAAGAAAACTAGGACAACTAATGTAATGCTAGGTTAACGATAAACAATAATGATAAAGGTGTTGACATACAAATGTAGCAAAATACATATATGAATTTTTCATCCAGTAGAACTCACATGTTACATGTCCTTCTACCGAGTGGTTTGTTCATCTCCAGACCATGTAGATCCCAAACGTACATCACGACCACCAGTGCCACTACAAGATATGCCACTAGAGATCCCAACCCCCTAAACTTAGGGGCAGAATATATGTAGTGGGAAGTAAAAACTATCATTGTACTTCCGTGAGGCTCCTAAAATTAAACAGAAAAAGGTAGCATGAGTATTATGGCATTCATTCTCTTTCACCCTATTTCAAAAAACATGGGCATCCATTTTGCCAAGCACTTGAAAAAAGTGCTTCTTGTAAAGAATCCATTTCTAAGAAGTCTTAAAACGAGCCCTAAATTAGCATGGTGGACTTCATTCTTAAGCCTAGTAAAACTAGTACTTGTGAGGCAAGAGAGAGAGAGGAAGAAGTAGCGTTACTCGGTGAAGTTAGGACACTCACAGTACAAACTCTACCATAGTGTCTATACCTCGAATTTATTGAAGACTTGGAGTCTAAATAAGACTTGGAGTCTTAGTTTTATCCCTCTCCCTTCAATAAATATACTGACACATCAGCAAAACACTATAAATGGAAGGGTAATAAATAGATTTAGACTCTAAGTTAGAGTCTGCATTGTGAGTGCCCTTATACCTAGTAAGGTTAAGAATGCCTATATGCTACCGTTATACCCTATCCTAAAATATAAAGCTCATGTTTAACTTACTGTTGTCGTCTGTAGAGTCACACACTTATTGCTAATTTCTTCCATGACCTATTTAGATTAATGAATTGGAAGTTTGAAACTAATATCTAGAAGGTGTTTCCCATTTTATTACTACATTACTCTTCAATTCTTCTCAATTCTTGGGAACCAAATAGGGCCTCATAATATCAAGAAAATTCCTTGCTTAGCATCGGAAAATAAGGTGGTTCCTTATTTATCACCAAAGATAACCTTTTTCCGATGTAGCGTTGACTTGGTTTTTTGTGCCCAAAATAGCAATGCCATTAGTTATGTCCACTAACAGTGTGAAACCCTGGTGGAAACGATCATTTTACCGTTATTGTCACATAGAGTTGACAATTGAAAATTGGGGTAGCGTGTTCGTGCGTTGTTACGGTATAGCTAAACTTTTGTAGTAAAAATACACAGATCGCATGATAAGATAACAAAATAGATATGTAATCCAAAAACGAAAGGTTGTGAAATTAATAGTCAAGGAGAGCGGCATCACAAGCTCACCAACTCTACGTCACGCGGCTAGCTGATTTTCAGTTGTTGATGCTAATTTGTTGTGAGAGAAACATTGTTTATGGCTCAAGAGTAATGTTGATTTTTGGCTGATAAGCTCAAGCAAACATGCCCTATATCGGCAGGAAGAAATTTATGATATCTATTTCTTTCGTGCGTCAATAAATCTTACGAAACAAAATTCCAAGTAGCTAGCTGGGCTTATTTTGTCGATACAAAATTATCTCATCAATTCTAAATGGACTTGCAGCATCAGCTCAACAATGGTGAGATTTTAACTGTGGAGGAACCGATAAATTGCCAATGATTGTTGAATGCCTAACTCAACTTTTTTTTTTTTGCTATGCAACACCTAGGCTCCTAGTTGAGATTCCTTTTACACAGGCATCAGGACACAAGAAAAAGAATACAAAAAATAATATGTTACATATTGGGGTGAAGGGTATAATCCAATATACAATCTCATCATTATATACATATTAGCATTCCAATTTAGTATGATAAGGAGACTTGCTCCACCATATAGGAATAGGAAGAATCTGCAATTCACATAACATGAAACTTTTTTTAAAACAAGTTTCAGTATCTTTGATAACGGTCATGTTCAATAAGTTAAAGTTGAAACACAAAGTAGGTGCAAGAAAATCTCTGTACATGCTAGTTAAATAGGAACTATGCAAACACTGCACGAACCACATACATAAGGCGATAGCGTAGTAACATGTAACACAAATATCAGAGCAAAAATCAGATTTTGTTTAATTCGTAAGGTAAAAATAATAGAATGATCAAAGGACACAAAGCCAAGGAGAGAACATTCAGAGCAATGTTGCAAGCAGCTAGAAAGGTACGACACTGAATTTTCATGTGATTTAGAATAGTTTGATCCTATGTAGGTGTGTAAATAAATAGAGATAGTAAAAATAGATGTAAACCAGGATAGGGCCGTAACCTTTGTTGTTTTGAACTGCATTGATGGTAACAAAGATCCCAACCATTAGCTTCTAAAAAAATTATCAATATTTTGAAACTATGATACAGTTGCAGTCACTGAATGGTCATAGCAGGCAAAAACCACCAGTTAACTTAAGAAACTTCAAAAATGATACCTTCTGCCTTTTATACTCAATAGCTATTTAGCACGCTTTATACCAGGCTTTAGAGAGCTGGATGTCAGGTTTAGTTAAAGATTTACCTCTACATGATCCACCAAGTCATGACGTGTAAAATGTCCAGAAGGGGACAGCCACCTGGCCATTGAAGCCCAAAAAATCAGACCATAAGAATAATGTTCAATGAAAGAAAATCCAAGTGTCTATGGTTTGTTTTAACAAATTAACAATCATAAGCAACTTATCAGGAAACAAACCTGTAGTGTTTCAACTTTGGATAAGTAGTACCATGTTCCTTAACCATCACTATCATTGAAACATCAATGCTCTATCATTATTTTTTAATAAAGGCAGTGCTCAATCATTTTTTTAACAGAGAGGTAGTGCCCAATCGTTTTTTAACAGAGGAGGAGATCTCTTATTTGAAAAGTCTAGGTGCAATTGAGTCAACTCGAAATGGTATTCAATTTCCACAAAGCTTTGCAGGTGCATTCAGTGAAAAAAGCATTGTTGAGCACCAAAATCAGCTGACCTAACTAACCACTTCTCATGAGAAACCAGAGTCCTCGGTTGGCTCCATCTAGGTGCAGCATTTGCCCAAGCAACTTGTGGAGGCAACATTTGAAATAATGATTTGTAATGAATTTCATAAAATTGTGCTGGGAGCAGAATAGATGAACAATTCGAAAATGGTGCATATTGCACATACCTTTTATAAAAACCATAACTTTACATGAATCACGCTGAAGTTGGTAGGCGAACAAAATCATACAAACTATTTCTCTGTAGCCACTATCTTAGGCAGTAGGCAGTCTGCAGTCCACCAGTCATTTCCGGTACCCAAGATCTGATTCATGAGAAAATCAATTGGAATTGATAGACCTTTTTTTTGTAACAATGCTAACCCTATGGCACACAATCAAGAATGATCGAGATTCATTGACACATAAATACCATTCTCGCTTGCTGTCAACAGCTCACACCTCAGAGACGTTGGTCCAACTTTGAATTTGGACAACACCGCAAAGAGTCGATGAACTCACCATCAAGCCATGGAATGGGAGGCCTGCAAGGAAACCAAAAAAAAAAAATTAAGAAATGATTTCATATGTGTGTGTGCATGCGCGTGTACTCTACAAGCAGGAAAGCACAAAAGCCTACTATCATTGTCATCTTTGGCAAATATGAAAGAGCACGGTTCTGGTGAATTTTATAGGTACGGAGCCAGGAATTTGCAGCTGGGTATGCCAAGGTATAAAAAATTTCAAAGCAAACGTGCAATATAATGAAGCTTAAGTTTTGGTGGCCATAACTGATCCATAATAATAACCAAAGTACAAGTTGCTTCATCATCATTATGTGCTTGCACAAGTGCTAACTGCATGTATATTGCTCCTAGCTCAACAAAATTTGCATTTGCCTCTGCCCCACTAGGCCACTAAGTATCTTTCTGCGGCCGGCTTCTTCGTGCTGGCCGCTGGGATGAAGAGGCAGCAGGGAAAGGCCAAAAGGGCCAAGGGCTAGAGTGGGGGAGGTGCTGGCTTCCAGCCTACTGCTGGTGTGCGGTGGTGGTTGGCTAGTTGAGCTATGGAGGATGAATGCCGACGGCTGGCCGCGCCAGCCTCCGCGACGCCACGTCTACGGTCCAGGAGTCACATGGATCATGGGATGGACGGGATGGCCTTTCTGGGCTCTGTTTCTTATTGGGCAGCCACAGCTAGTTACTATGTTTTGGCTAATTTGCAACATAATCTGTATTACAGTATACATGTATTTATTTTTGTATCAGAAATCTTGGGTATGCCAAGGCATACAGGGGCATACCCCTAGTGCCGCCACTGGTGTTAGCACATGAGAGCAAGGATTGAAGAGCTCGACTTGACACCTGAGAAAACAGAGCATCGGACGCTAAGGATGCGCTGCATCGGACTATTGGTGAACGTCCGGTACCTAACCCTTTGTCCGCACAGTTTGATAGCGTCGGACAGTTTGTTTGTCCGGCAGGGGGTCACCGGACAGTGTCCGAGGGTGCTGGGAGCTCTCTGGTCTAATTGTGTACCAGACGCGCTAAACTGTAAAGCACCAGACGAACTGCTATCGTCTAGAGCAACTAACCCTTGTGAGAGTAGGAAACAGGAGATGTCATCGAACAGTAAGCTCCAGAGCAATTTCTCTCAGTCTGATGGTATGCACCAGAGTGTGCTATGTTTGAATTTTGACCACCGAACACAGCAGGCATAGTTTGGTGGTGAGCACCAGACAATGTCTGATGTGTTTTCAGTGCTTTGGAACCTCTCTGGAACGCAGCAGATGCTAACTTGCTTTAGTCGGGTGCAGTTGGCCCTTGCTAACGTCCGACGCGAGGTTGAGGAGCAGTTGGCACCAACAGTCATTTCAAATGGCTATCTGTGATGTGTCACGCTGTGGTTCACTGAGGGAGAAGCATCGCACATAACGACTAGGGTCTCACTTGGGGCTATATATAGATGATCACTAGGCATGTGAAGCCACTCTTACACACTTTGATCATTGCCATATATATTATTATCCCTTGCTAATCCTCCCACTCACTCTCTAGTGACTTAGTGTCCATCTTTGATGTGAGCAAGTGAGTGAGCTACATTCTACAACACTTGAGAGCAAGCTGTTGTAGATTTCTCATTCTTTTGGGGTATTCCCTAGATGGCTAGTTTTCGGTGTGAGATTGATTGGAACTTATTCAGATCCACACCGAAGGCGAAGTTGTGAGGGGTTTCTATGGTTATTCCCTGGTAGAGTGCCAAAACCGACTACTAGTGGAGCTCGTGACTTGTATACCCTTCTCTTGTGCTGGTGAACGGCTCTTGGTGAGGGATTGGCATGTGATGCCTTGCTCGTGATCCACCAAGGAAAATGGTTGTTTCAATGGGGATGTAGCTTGAAGGTGATCAAGTGAACCCTGGTGAAAAATTAGTGTCATTCTCTTCTCCACCATTGAGTAGATGACTATTGGTCTTCTTGGAGTTTCCAAATGATTGGTCTTTGTTGATGGTCACTAAATGCATATTTTAACCATCAACAATGATATGATTAAGCAAGGAAATGGCACATAGAAGCTAGGATTTTGGTTTAAACTAATGGAATTCTACATGTACTTGGAGAAGTTATTTGAATGCAGGAAAAGTGGTGAAAATGAGAGAATATGAAGCAAGGATTGCACCTGGACCCCCTCGTGCCACATGGGCACCAGAGATAGGGCGCCTACCCTATGGGCAGGGTGCCTGCCTGGTCCAGGTGGCCTGCCATAACTACAATCCGAAGGACAGTCACCCAGGCACGTGTTACCATCCATTTGGTGTCAGTTTCATCCAAGAGAGATCTAATGATGTGCCAACGATTCATGGACCCACATGTCATCCTCCAAGGGCCATAAACCACCTCTCCAACTACCGAAAAGTTATCAATCGACCTTGCAACCACTATTGGGGAAGATCCAGTACCGTTGCATGCCAAGGTGGTCGATCCAACAGGGCACCCGCCCTCTTCGTAGGGCGTCCGCCCTACTCCTCAGGGCCACCGACCTCCGGCCTCCTCTACAAGTACCCAGAGGCCTCTAAGTTCTAAAGAGACCCTTGTGCTTCAGTTGTAATCAGCTTAGTGAGTTTTAGTCCATCCTTGCTCATCTAGCGAGAAGTGAAGCCTCTTAACAAGGCTAGTAGTCAGAGTGTGAGTGAGAAGAGAAGCGGAAGAGTAGGAGAGCTCTGCGGAGGTCTCCCTCGGGTGCTTCCTTTGTAAGGTACTTTTCATTTGGTAATATAATTTCCTTTCTAGTACTTACATTTTCCGTATTAGTTTCAGTACTTACTTTCAGTATTTACTTCCAAGTATTTATTTTAAGTATTACTTTGAGTGCTCAAGTTGCGGTAGTACTAGGGGAATATTTATCGGTATTCATACTTTTAGTGCGGGATCTTTGCTGCTAGTCGGTGCTCTAATCTTAGTGCGAGGTTAGAGTAGTAGCCTATAGTGTAAGCGTGGTGCTTAGGCTAGAAGTTATCCTTGGATTGTGGCTAGGCCCACGGATAGTTATGGTAGGTCTTAGGTGGTGACAGCCCTAAGATCCTTTGGATTCCACCACGTTCGGCCTAGTTCTTAAATCGTAGGGCTTATAGAGTGCGAGACAGCCCATTAAATTGGGAGTGCACATGCCCCAAAGTGCTAACTGGAGTTAACTTACTGTGTCACCTTACACTCCACTCCAGAAATCGTCACTATCTACGTCGCTGCTTTGCTCTATCTCAAGACTAGATTTTCTAGATTAGTTATTATTATACTAGTTCACCCTTATCATAAATCATGATTGTTCATAGCTTACCATTGGATATCTCTAGCCATAAGAAGCTTCCCTGTCGAAATAAATACGATATTTGGTTAATCCTAAGTAAAGTGCTATATCGATAGATTCTGTGCGCTTGTGGAATTCCGCAATAGTCAGTAGAAAATATCAACAAGCATTTCTGGTACCGTTGCCAGGGATAAGTCTATTCTTAGTAGTGACGTTAGAAGTGTCAATAAGCATTTCTGACGCTGTTGTCGGGGAAGCTTTTGGCCTAGATTTTCTTTTGTGTTTGCTATAGAACTGAACCCGTTCTTTAGTGGGATCACACCTACTTGTATTTTTTGGTGACTGTTGAGCTAGATACCTAGAATGGCTGGATTCAATCTACCTGAAGATTTCCACTGAAAACCCTGAGTCAATCCTGAGAAGAGTGGGAGCCAATCTCACTCCTCCAAGAATGACTTCTGGATCTTCCTTTATCTTTGCTGAGGGAATCTACATTGCAAGATACTCCAATAGGTGAGTCCAATCATCCCAGTACTTCCGAGCCAACCAGTTCATCCACATCAAGAACTATCTGTGAGTATTCTACTCCATCTATTTCCCATATTGCTACTATGCCTGCTGATAGCGGAAATAGAGTTTTAATCTTAAATCTGCATTAATTATGATGGTGCAAGCAATTGCATTTCATGGCAACCCTTCAGAAGATGCCAATGCTCACCTCTAGAAATTTCTGGAGATATGCAATACAATCGCTATTCCAGGAATTTCGCAGGATACAATCCATGTGCGACCTTTTTCTTTCTCATTACTTGGGAAAGCAAAACATTGATTATACATTAATATGGGAGCGATGAACACTTGGAAGAAGTGCTTCCAACCACTTCTTGACAAAGTTCTTCCCCGTTGGGAAGACCAATCTTTTGCGTAGTAGATTTCTAACTTTCAACAAGAGATTCGCAAATTCCGTCCCCAAAGCACGGGAGTGCATGCAAGAATACATTCAATATTGCCCTCACCATGGCGTTGAAGATTGGCTATTAATCCAAAGCTTATATCATGGACTCGTGATTGAGTCTCGACAACATATTGATGCTGCCACTGTCTTGTCCCTCAAGGTGGATCAAGCTAAGAAGTTGATCAAGAAGATGGTGGACAATCAAGAATGGACCGATGACCATCTCAAAGGTAATTTTAATGCGTTTGAAGTTAATCCTTTATCTTTTGAATGCCTTTTGAAAAATTTATAAGAAATAGCTAATTGGAAAAGAGATTGTGCTACTATACAATATTATGCAAATCCTAAAACACCATGTGCATTATGTGAAAATAAAAAGCATAACATAAATATTTACCCAATAAAAGATGTTAAATCTCTTTTAAACTGATGGTGGATATGATCCCCTACCAATTTCATCTTATCAAAGAAGGAATCTACGTAGGGAGTATGATGATTTTCTACATTCTAGCAATCATTTTCTTAAGGAAACTTGTTTTAAATCAAGCTAAAATAATTCTGGTTTAAGTTTAGTATTGATTGATCAAGATAAAATCCTACGAGATATAAATGCTAGAATAGTAAATTTCAAGAGTATGTAAGGGAACAACTTGACTTTAATAAAATTGTAGAAGGGCAACTAGCCGATATTAATACAAAACTATCATACCATAATGAAAAAGTTAATGCTGTGACCATGAGAGGTGGTAAGACCACTCGTGATCCCCCTTATCCTGATTCTACACCCAAGAAGAAGGTAGTAGAAGGTGAAGCTGAAGAAGAAGGTTCCACTACGCCTCAAGGAAAGGTGCAAACTTCTCCTCATGAATTTTATAATACTGAGGTATTGCCTTTCTCTAACCGTAACAGGAAACCAAAGGAGGATGAACAATTCCGAAAATTTGTGGAGGTAATACGAAAATTATATATGCATATACCTCTAGTTGATGCTATGCAGGTACCTACCTACACAAAATATTTGAAGGACATCCTTAATAGAAAGAAACCAATCCCGAACACGGAAATGGTGACATTGACAAAACACTATAGTGCTCCTATCTTCAATAATTTCCCCGAGAAGAAGAAGACCCCGGGAATCCCACCATCTCCTGTCTATTGGTGCTCAACAATTTGATCAAGCTCTGTGCGATCTTGGAGCAAGCGTCAGCATCATGCCCAAGGTAATATATGACAAACTTAATCATACATCTTTAACCACTACGTGTTTGCAGCTCACCGACCAATCGATACAATATCTGGCAGGAATAGCGGAGAATATCCCTGTTCAAATTAAAAATTGTTTCGTTCCTGTGGATTTCGTGGTGTTAGATATAAATCCTGGTTTTAGAACACCACTTATCCTAGGAAGACCATTTTTAAGTACTGTCAATGTAACCATTTGTGTGGGAGCTGGAGAAATCTGACTCAACATCAATGGGAAGGAAGAAATCTTTTATTTCAGACCATGTCTGGAGCAGTGCTCATCAGCGAGAGACGCACCTGCTGACACTTCCTTGTATGATGAAGATTCTCTGGAGCATGGAGATGATGCGAAGCATTGATCACCATACGAGTATCCAAGGAAACTAACCAAGGTCAGTTAAGCTAAGGTAAGATCTAATCTCACTTATTTTTTCTTAAGTATTTTCATTTTCTTCCATAATATGGCTTAGTATCTCACTTAGTGTCGTAAAGGTAGTTAGTAGGAGGGATTCGAGGGCCGGTAGCCCATTTCCATAGGGCGGTCACCCTACACTTTTGGCCTTTCCCCCCCACTTGTCGTCCCATTCCTTCCTCACATGCAAGAAGAGAACAAAGACTAACATTATGGCAGGCACATTCATCCATCCCTTTCACTTCTTTTTTTCTTACCTTGTCTAAACCCTTTCCAAACCCTCCACTCAATGCTCTAGCCTCTAGCTGAATAATGAAGTAAAGAAAGATGCTCAAGAGTGAAGACAAGGGCCTGCGAAAGTGCAGAGTATCAAAGTCAACAAGGTATTAGAGCGGGCGCCCTATCAAGTAGGGCGTGGCCCTACCTCCTGCCACCTTAGGTCTCCTTTGTTGTACACTATGTCCATATATACTCCCACAGCTCGAGCAAGTGCATCACCACACATACATGCTCAAGATTCTTGCCTGACACTCACTTCATCTCTCCATGCAAACACCGTAGGCTCTAGAAATCAATCACTAAGTCAAAGAACTCTCACAGCAAGGAGAGGCCTTGGAAGGTAGAGCACACACTCCCTAGGGGAGTGATTTGTTTTACTAACCTTAATCCCCTACTTGTTAGTGGTGTTGTCTTTCATCATGTTGAAAGGTTTGTTCGGGAAGGAGAAGAAGAAAGGAGAGAGCAGTGAAGGAAGTAGCAGCGGAAGACCCAATAGGCACGTACGCTTCCCATCAGGAAGACAGTCAAGTACCGGAAGCCAGCATTCCCATAGAAGCAATATGTCCATTCGATCAATCAAGCCATGATGAATCCCTAGAAGAACAAGGCACTCAAAACCACCTGCCCGCATTCTTACTGATGAGGACTAAATCATTTGGCAAAATAATCGGGAGAGAGAAGCCTTCAACATGATACGCGAGTGCACATTCATCCACACCCCCGAGATTGACCTCGACCTACTCAACGATACAGGTATGTTTACTGAGTCCAAACCATATTTCATACTTTGGGATGGGACAATGCTTAGTTAGTTAGTGAATTAGGGTGTAGAGAGCTCACATTGGAATTTCTATGCACTCTAGAAGTCACCCGTAGCCACTGCAATTTTCATTTGTTGAATGAAAATCACTCATATACATGGAAACAATTCAAGTGTGCTACTAGGATTTACTAAATATTATTCTGTAGACTTAGGTAAAGCTTGTGAGGGGTTCAATAAGAAAAACTTTTGGAATGAAATTTCAGGCCGCCAAGAGATGACGTATCCTAGAACTTCACAAATTCATAACCCAACTCTTAGGATGTTACAAAGATATATTGCTATAACTTTCTATCCTAGACATGATCCCTGTAAAGTTAGAACTGATGAAATGCAAATTTTATTTGCTGCACTAAATGGAATTTATGTCTCACCAGTAAAAACTATGATGGAATATTGATCTAAGGTGTTTACACATGTGACAGATGAAACTATTGAAATGTTATCACTTGTGACTAGGATAGTTAGCAATATGGGCTTGCTTGATACTGCACAAATTATTTATATCACCATTGATGGGATAATCTTAGACCTTGAGCACTTTAGGCAAGCACATATGATGAAATATGATTGGGAAAAATGAAAAGTACATCATGACATACCAAGTATTTGTGGACGAAATACCACTGCCTTGACATGACTTTATGATTAAGAAATGTGAACTCTTTACTCTTACCCTTCGAGACCGAGTAATAGCAAGCCGCAAGGCTTGCACAAGAGCATGTTGTGCAGTTTGCCGAAGGAAGAACCAGAGCTCACACGAGAGCTGCTCAAGCTGCAAGCACAAGAGCAAGTAGAGCAGGCGGCACAAGAAGTAGTTTACCGAGGAACCATGCCACGCACTAGCCAGTGGGGTGCATGGCCTACTCCTGGCTCTCAGCAGAAGGCTTCAACTGGTACCAGCAACCCCAACAGCTGGCAGCACCAGCCGTCTGACCCTTGGGATCCCTAAGGAGAAGCGTAAGCACATATCGGCAGTTCTAGCAGTACTCAACATTTGGGTGAATCTTTCAAGTACACTGGTCCACGAGGTTTGCACTCATCCAGAACTGAAGGATACCCTCCACCGTAACATTCAGCTTTAGTGCATGGATGGGAGCAAGAGTTTGGTCACATACAGCACCAGATAGAAGGCCTTCAGATCAGCCATGGCCAGCTTCATCAAGGGATGCAAGACCTGACATATGAGTTCTATCAGTACAGGCAAGAAAATGAGGAAGTGACAAGGAGTATACATTACTTGGCTCATCACAATGATCGCTGCTGGGACAATTTCTATCGTCGCCAGGGGTGCAACTTCCAGTGACATCTGCAGACCTAGTTTGGGAGAGGACCCCTGCTAAGGTAAGTATACACAGCCCCATCTATTTATCTAAATAATATAATTGCATAGATAAATAGATGGGGCTGTGTATACTTACCTTAGCGGGTCCCCCCCCCCCAAAACTGGGTCTGCAGATGTCACTGGAAGTTCCACCCCTGACGACAATAGAAATCGTCCCAGCTGCGATCATTGCAATGAGCGAGATAATGTATATTCCTTGTCTCTTCCTCATTTAATTTCCTGTACTAACGGAACTCGTATGGGGTGATCCTAGGACTCAAGGAATAAAACATAAAATTATAATCTTCACTTGAGCCTTCTCTTCATTTTATGTCGCTGTCTTCTCACCATCTTGACATGGGGTGGACACTTGGCTTGAGCCAATGACTTGAACCAAAAGCAACCTTGCAATCAACTCCGGGCTTCAAGTCATTCATCTTCTAATGAGCCACGCCGATATATTTCTCTTCTTAGCTAGTGGTGCCTCGGTTACACAATGTTTGCCATCATCACAAGCAGGGTACCTCGGGCCAAGCCACATGCTTGCCCTTCGCCTTCTATGCACATTGACCCATGGCAACCCATTGCTAACCTTCTCCATTTCACTAATCCGAGTCATACTTGGCATGCGCTCGCATTTAAGCTTCAATCATCGGATAAGAATGATGTCCATCAATCACTTGGGCTAAACTTCCTGTTAATCTCAACATTAAACGCATTAGCCCTTTAATCGCCTTGTCATCCAAATCACCAAAACAAACTAAAGTGCCTAGATGCACTTTCAGTAAGCTTGTTCAACCACAGAACGGTTATCAGCCATCTTGTAGTCATGAAACTGCTCCATGAGATACAATTCATTGCCAGCATCGGACGCACCATACTTAGTTTCCAGGGCCTCCCACAGTTCCTTTGCATCTTTGATGTGAATCTGCGCATCGCACAAAGCATCAGACAAGACGCCAAGAATGCCTCCCACAAAGACTGTGTTGGCTGCCTAGTACCGAGCTTCCTCCTCAGGAGTAGACGGACCCTCTGGCTTGCCACCCACAACCCAGAATACATTCATGGACGTCAACCACAAAGTCACTTTGGTTTGACATCTCTTAAAGTGCACACCGGAGAATTTCTCTGGCCTCAGTGCATCGGCAAAGACAGCCATAGTTAAACCACAATGCCTAATATAAGGTTTTTGGATTGTTGGAATAATTAGCACTAGGTTTAATCTAATCTAGAAATAAATCATAATCTCATAAAAGCTAACAAATGGCATAAATGATATAACCATAACTATAGCAAATACGAGATCCACTAGACCGAGGAAGGTGTACCTTTCGACCGGAATCTGAAGGGTTGAACGACGCCTCCAGATGGTTTGTCGACAATGTTGTTGCTGCCGAGTGGTGGCGCGTAGGGACGTTTTTTGGCATGCGATGAGAAAGTAGCGAACAGTCGCGTGGAGCGCTTCCAAAAACCTTATTCGCCCTCTCCCAGTGCAGGATCACGGGGGACGAGGCTTCAGAGACCTGCTCTCCCAGTTGCTGGTGCACGCCGACGAATGGGATGGAGACCTACGGCGACAGCGCAGCGCTGGAGATGCAAAAGCCTTCCGCTCATATATACAGGGGAAAACCTCCCTCCTCCCACATCAACTAACAATATGGGACTAAACATATGATTGAGCCTTTCTTCCCACTATGGGACTTTCCTCCTACTAATGGGCCTCTCCCCTCAACGGATATTTGAGATTTATCCAGATTTATTTAATTAATGGGAATTAGCCCATAAATCCAACATGAAGATCGATGCTCTAGAGAACAAGTATCTTCTATGCTGGTTATTGGACTGTACCGACCCTAATTCAATGCAAATTAACATTGGTCTGGGCAAGGTCCTTCTGATCACACCATGGATAATTAGCATCGTGCTTGGATTGCCTATTGGTGGTCAAAACTTGAAGACATACTCACGGAAGGAAGGTGTTATCCTTCGTCAGAGCCTTATCCGTGATCTGAACAAAAATCTTCCTGAAGACTGTAACATACATATATCAAACTTGCAGGAGATCGTAAATGGAAATGTGAACCCCTTTGATGAAGAGATGCTTCTTTATGATACTCTGCAACAGGCTTCTACTCCCCAGCAGCGGCTGAACTGGACTGGACTGGGCTGCTCGCTTCCCCCCCCCCCCCGACTTGAGCCCAACAACAGGCCCGGCCCATCTTAGGACTTCATGTATACCCTCTCTCCAACTCCCCCCACCAATCCCAACTATCCGTCGTCTCTCTCTCCGACGGAAACCCTAACCCGCGGCAAGCCGCCATGTCCGGGAGAGACCTCCACCTCCCCCGCCTCCCTCTCGTGGCGGCCAGGGTACAGTTGTGCTCGAGGTAAGCACGGGTGTCCGTCCGTGCGTTCTCTCCTCGTGGGATTAACCCTGCGTTTATAGGTCCTCCGGCAGTCGCCGGTCCTCCTCCAGGTCCTCCTCCGGCAGTCGCAGGTCATCCTCTGGGTCGTCCTCCGGTCGTGGCCGGTAAATCGTTGTTACTATCGCTCCTTTCTCCACTCCCGATCCTCGTTCTTCCGATCCCGATCCCGTTGGATCGGGCGATTTCTGATCTAATTTGCTTTCCCTTTCCCTAGGTCCTCGTCCTCTTACTCGCTGCCATCCTCAAGGACCAGCCCATCTGATCACTTGTGGGATTCGCCTGAATGGCATCCTCGACGCAGGCCCTACGCATCCCCCGCTACCCCACCACTGTTGGAGGACAAATCACCTTACAGCTCATGGTGGACCTCTTCATCTGAGAAGAAGAGGTACTGCTCGAGGCACCTCCCTCTCCATTATTTCTCATGTGTTTTTCTCTGATTTGAGATTATTTTGTTCTTAGTAGGGCCTAATTTTAGCCCCGTCCAAGCAGATCCCCTCGAAAATTAGTCCGAATTTCCATTTCTGAGCCTGTTACATCTTCTGACCTGATGAATAAGCGCAGAGCTGTACTACCTGCGGGATATGATCTGATTCTGTTTTTTTATCATTTATTCACGTTCAGATTCAATTGTCACTGTTCAGTTTTGTCTGAACAATTTATCTGAAACATGTATCTATCTATCTAAAGTTGTATGGTCCTCTCTGATTGTGATTATGCATGTTATTGCTGCTGGTTTAAATACCAGGAGAGCTGCTGTGACTGCCCGTCGCAAGAACTTGGAGCGGATCATGAGTTTGACCGATCAGCGTTATGTTTCCTTGATCACACCCCCAGCGAGTTACTCTCCACAAGACTTTGACCGTATTTATCAGATGGGCATCCACGAAGCTTGGAATACCAAAAAGGTCAACTCTGCTCCTGACCCATACTGGTGTGATGAGGGCTATGAGTGCGTATCCTCCATGCCTTAATCTCATGTGTTTCTAAATTTATATTATTCTGTGCACGTCTGATAAAATTTGAATGACGCCAGGTCTTGTGGCTCAGACTCATCATACTCCCAGAAGTCTTGTGACTCCCTCTCTCTGAGCCCCCCCAGGTACCCAGATTGTATATACACTGGTGTTGAGATGCTGATTGTATATACACTGCGATGTTGACGTTCATGTCGTGATTTACCAGACATCTGAAGTCTGAGGGAGGTGTGTCCCCAAATGAGCCTGGATTTAGCATGCCATTATTTATTGAGAGTACACCATCTAGGTGCAGTTCTTTTTTTTTTCTTTTTGAATCTCATCCCATTGCATGTATTCATATTTTATGATGATCTATGGTTGAACTGTCCACTAACCCCTGATTTTCTGCAGCGGCAACCAAGAACGGAAGAAAGGAAAGAACGTGCTTCTGAGTCGCCGTTTGTTTCAGATTGACGATGATGCAGACGAGGGGGATAGTATTTGATGTCACAATCTCGTGCCACGGCCTTACTCTCTTTAGATGGTGCCACTATTGCTCAGAGCCCCAACTTTAAGTGTTTCAGTTCTGTGGAAAAGTTTGACTGCCAATTAGACATTCTCTACACCAACGTATCAAGATTAAGCATTGCTAGTCACTCCGTTATATCACAAATACTCATCGCTTTTGACTTTGTATGATTTCCAGTACATGTTTTTGATCACTAACTCTACTAAAATATTTTCTTAAATATATGAAATTCGTAAGATTGTGCAAGTATTTTTTTTGAAACCAAAAGTACAAATATAACTTGTGCACTTTGACCCTAAATATTTTAAAAATGTATGGACTGTCGAAATTTTTAAGGGTTGATAAAATCTTGTCCCAAATGGGAAATATTTTTGACTGCAAGGAGTACTAAAGGTTGTGCTTATACTTAGCTGGAAAATGTGTGCACTCGATATACATGTAAATTTTTCAACCAAGGTAATATTCTGTCCACAATCAACACAAATTATTTCTTCAAAAAAAAATAGCCTTCATGTTTGCACAAATCAATGACAAACGA
Source organism: Eremochloa ophiuroides (assembly GCA_038502445.1). Lineage (NCBI taxonomy): Eukaryota > Viridiplantae > Streptophyta > Magnoliopsida > Poales > Poaceae > Eremochloa > Eremochloa ophiuroides. The sequence continues at coordinate 28,916,391 of JAHLJS010000007.1, forward strand.
CAACTAGGGGTGGAAGTTTCATCTCCAAATATAAAGCTGAAGCATCAGGATATAATTGCTAAAAAAATGCAGGGAGGACAAAAGAAATGCCACATGTACTTGAAGAAAATCCAGCTAAATGAATTCAGTGTCTGATTCCCACGTACTTTTAGAAACCTACATCCTGAAAGGTATTTTCCAACCAAATCGTGTTCAATCTAGCAGGCTAGCTAGTACCGCACTAAAGCATGACAAGCTGTTCCTCTTCGGTGAGACACGTATTCATCTGAAGAAGTAGGTTCAGAGTTCAGACTTCTAACACAAAAATTTTCTAGGGCATTAACAATATGAAGATGCGCGACTCGAATTTGGATCAAGCACTAAATGGATGCAAATACTGGTGAAAAACAGAACAAACCTGATTGTTAAATTTTCAGAGTCTAATTGTACCTGATGGAGCACAATATATGACAATCAACCTCTTATGACCAAATGTTTTTTCTATACAATTTGATAGCAGGTTAATTTGGACATGTAGTTTCGAGCATTGAGCAGGGGCTACATAGAGAAGAATTGCTTCACCACACTGGTTGCCGTAGTGTCTATGCTTCACCACCTCAGACCGCTGCTATGTGCCTATGTACACTCAAATTGTTCGTGGTGTTCAAAATGGCCTCAGATCGTCCTAGTTCATGAGAATATCAACAGATTGCCGGAAAATATTTGCCTGTTCTGCAACCATCATGTCATCAAAGGCCAATATCCAGACACAAAGCACCAAGTAGATTAATGTAAACATACCCTCACACCGGCAGAGGGGTCTCTGCAGGTCCCGTCGATGTCCTCATTAACCATTTAATTTATCACACACAATAGTAAAAACAATTATAATTTTTGAATCCTACCTCATTGAGTGAAAACCTGAATGCAAGGAGCCTAAGATAACTTACCAACTACAAATAACGTTTCTTGGTCCGACCCAATCTGGAAAATTACAGAACTATGATCAGGAAATCGTATGGAGACAGTATTTGTATAAATGACACCATAATAGCTAGAAAATCTTGTGCCACAAATTCAACTGACAGGAACATTAAGTCATGCAATTTGAAAAGCTACAGCTATCCATTCAGTTCAGACATTGCCAGAAATAAGTGATGTACAAATGAGCTAAATAGTTTATACGGGGAAACATAATATTCCCACCAAAAGAGACTCATATCATCATATGCGCTAAACATGTTAAGTCTCATCATGGTTAGGAATTATTAGAAACATATAATCCAAGTCAATAAAACAGATTCAAAAGGCCCAAGAAAAAGAAAGAACCTGCTTCTTCTCCAATTCTTCAGTCCTCTTAGTTAATATAGTGATGGACTGATGGTCAGTTGCAGCTACAGAGGAAGTTGAAATAGAATAATGTTAGGTGACTGCAGGCAACATATTAGGTTAAGCATTGGGGAAATTTGTCTGCTGGACATCGTGAAAGTGTGGCTTTGTCTCTAAGACATTGTAAATGTGGAAATTGGCTGGAGGACACTCCGATTTCTGATATTTGTGTGCTGGACACTGCAGGCCCACGGACGAGAGAGAGTATTTGCAAAATGACCTTCATTGCGCTTGGCCCCACCTGGCAGAGGGAGAGAGAGAGGGAAGCGATGCCCCTTGCCCTCCACACGCCGGCTCGTCGGAGTGCGGCCTCCTCTCCATGTGCCAGCCAGCCCGCGCGGCCTCCGTGGGCCGGCAGCCGCCGCGTCAGCAAGGGAGAGAAAACCGTCGTGTCGGGAGGAGCACGGCGCGCGACGGGTTCTCTGGCCCTCTGCCATGGCAGCGAGGAGGACTGCCTGGCGAGCTCGGCGGGCGCAGGGGAGAGCGGCGGGCGCAGGGTAGAGAGGCGGATGCCGGTGCAGGGGAGAGCGGCGGACGCGGGGGATCTCGGCGGGCACAAGGGAGAGCGGCGGGCGCGGTGGCGACGTCGCAGTCAACGGGGTGGAAGCGGCTAGCGGCGGACGACCACAGATCTGTGCCTCCTCGGCGCCAGGGGACGAGGCGGCAGAGCGGAAGACGCCGGCGATGACGTGATGACCCGGCACGCCGAGGAGGGGCGACGGCGGCGGCGCGACGGCTCGCCGCGCAGAGGAGGGGCACCGGCGGCGGCGCGACGGCCCGACGTGCAGAGGAGAAGCGCCGGCGGGACGAGCTGGCGGAGGGGGAGGCGTATGTGGCGACGCGGAGGCCCGGCGCGCAGAGGGGCAGGGGCGCCGGCGATGGAAGCAGGTGCATGGGGCGAGGGAGCGTGCAGTGGGGAGGAGAAGCAGGGGAGGAGGAGGGAGGGGCAGGGGATATGAAGGTCATTTTGATATCCTCTGTGGGCCCGCGATGTCCAGCAGATAAATACCGAAAAATGGAGTGTCCTCAAGCCAATTTCCACATTGATGATGTCTCAGAGACAAAGCCACACTTTCGCGATGTCGAGCAGAAAATTTCCCTTGAGCATTTGCTACAGAATGAAGTTGAATCAGAAATGGCAAACAAAACGATAATGTAGCAAAAACGCTGAAATCTCCATGGCATTGCTCAAAAAGTGCAATTATCTTCCACTTGGAAATGGATCACACGAAAGTTCTCTTGGCAGCCGAGCGCCTCAGGGGTGAGATCGCGCCAGCAGGAAGACGCCGACATCCATCGCCTAGTGCAGCGCTGGTTGGCGGCGCGGGTGGCCAGAGCCGCCGCGTGTGGCTTAGCATGACCGAGCGTCCACCGTGGAGGTGAGTGACGGCAATCCGTGGAAAAGGCGGAGGTGCTCTTGCTTGAACCGGCGGCGCTCTTGTGCTGCAATATTGGAGCTGGTCAGGATTTTCGCGGAGGCGATTAGTTCAAATTTTCTTGATTTGCTTGGGTTCACTGATGGTGGCTTCCAAGGTTCTCTCGAGGAGTATTTTACGGTGCTCATTTTGCAAGTACACCACATGATCTATTTATTGTGCTGTACATGTATCTGGAACAATTCTATATTTTTTTGACAGTGCATGTGGTGTTTGCTGGAGAATATATCATCATCCCAGTGAGCAAAGCATGAGTATGGACTGTAATGGAGCACATCTTGCAATGGAATTCAAGTTTGTTGTGATATTGTTTGTTAGAAGTGGAAAAGGTAAAGGCGCCAGGATCACCATACTCGTATATGCTGTAAATTGTTTCAGTCATCACAGATGACTTGTGTCCAAACGGACAATCGTGCATTTGTATTGTTTACATATTATGGTGCATATTTTTATTTTCTAATACTTAGGCTCTAAGCCATTACCAAAACATATCTAATCTGTTTGCAAGTTTTACCTAACAAATATAATTGATATGTGGGCCCTTCTCAAAATGTAATTTGTTTTGACCTCTTCAATGCTAAGTTTGACCATTTGTTTTATTCAAGAATTTTGCAAATCATGTTTATTTGGCATGACTTATCAATACAAGTTTTCTAGTCTTATCATTAACTTCTGTATGCTTGCATAATTTTTTTAGATAAAGTTTGTGTCGAGAGTTCAAATGACCGTTTTCGAACGGCTGAAGTAGTTCATGATGTTTTTGACTTTCATCTTATTTGAACTTTTTAAAAAAATTTATATTATTTGTTGTCAGGTGTCAGAGTATGATAATTCTGAGTACTTTTATTATTTGTTGCACAATATAAAATTAGTTGGCCTTACAAACTTTGTAGTTAAAGAAGGTTGGATATATACGGCAATTGAGTAATTTTTGATCAAGGCCACTTGAGTAATTGCTGATCTCAAACTAATGGATTACGTAATGAATTATATTTGAAACCGAGGGTTAGTCATTGTTACCTTCATCCTGTGCTCGGATTTCCTGCCAATTCTCAATTCGATAGTGCTGCTTTGCTCATTTCCATGGATGTATATGTTTATACTATAAATAGCTCGTTTTGAATTTAACAGGCCTAATTTTTAATTGTGTTTGTCAAAACGTTTTAAGTCCAAGCATATTTATATGAAATATATAATTTCATTATATTTAATAAATATATTATAAATACATATCCGGTAAATCTAATTTTAAAGTGCTATAATGTTTTATTTTTAATATAATTTTCTTAAATATAAGATCGTAGTGATTTAGGTTGTAGATCAAAATCAAGTTTTTAAGAAGGGTGTTGCTCTTACAGGTTGTGGTATATTCGTTCTTGCTTTGAATGGGTCTCGCCTCGACATGGTGAGGTGCTCCGCGGTTGTGTTGCGGAGGAAAGTGTTTCAATTCCACCGAGATTCTTTAGTTTGACGAATAATCTTGATTTTGGCGTACATAAAGGCAGTGACTTCCTGATTAGGCTTTATTTGGCTTTGTGGTAATTATGTTTTAGTATTATTTTCTGATGCTTTCTAAACTTAGTTTTAGGTTTTGTGATAATACAATTTCACCGTGTTCTATGCGTTGTCACATGGACAGCCTTAGAAGGCTAAATGAGAATGTGCTTTTTTAGAGTAGGAATGAAGAATGTAAAATACAGGAACACGAGTAAACACCTAAATGGGTGGTTCTAGCATTAAAATAAGTAATCGTATTTGTAAATGAGAATGTGCGTTTTTAGAGTTGGAATGAAGAACGTAAAATAGAGAAATATGAGTAAACACCTAAATGGGTGGCTCTAGCAAATAAATAAGAGGCATCCATAATTAACATGGGCCTTTACATTATGGAGGGGCGAACAAATGATGAAAAATTGTAAACTTGAGAGGGGCCTGCGTCATCATTCATTTCTATGGGAAAATATGAGAAGACGGGGTGAAAACCACAAACTATATGAAATCATGAAACTATTTTCTAAAATATATTTAAATTTACAAAATTTTGAAACAAAAATATCAAACGTAGAGGAAGTAATGTTATACATGTAAGCAAAATGTCAACATCAAATTGAATTTATTTTTAGAAAAAGTATTCCCTCCGTTTCAAATTGTAAGTCGTTCAAGAATCTTGGAGAGTCAAACTATCTCAACTTTGACCAAAATTATAGAGAAAAATATGAAGAATTGTGACACCAAATAATTATACCATGAAAATATATTTGATGAAAAATATAATAATACTTAGTTGATATTGTAAATATTATTATCTTATTAAATAAACTTGGTCAAAGTTGGAAAAGTTTGACTCTTCAAGATTCTTGGAATGACTTACAATTTGGGATAGAAGGAGTAACAAAGTGGACGCAAAAAGAATAAAAGGATGTGCGGTGTTTGGGCTGATTTTTTTTGTCCTTTTTGTGTATCATTATTTTTGTTTCTCGTAAACGGAATTAAATTTGATATTGAAGTTTTCTACAAATGTGTAACAATACTTCTTTTACGTTATGATATTTTTGTTTTATTTTTAAAAATATGGTTTTTTTTTAAGTTGGTTTCCATGTTTTCACCTACTGTTTGTGTCTCCACCACATATCTTCCCCATTTTTTATTTGGGTGAGAAAAAATATGGAAAGAAATTAGTAAATCTGTTTGGAGCGCAAAAATCTATATAAATCTAAAGAATGTTAATGACGTAAAAAATAGTGTTTGATCTAGCAAAATCTTCATTCTAGTAGGGCTATGACAAGCGGGACACATGATCCACCACTGATTGCCTGCATTTATTTTTCTTCGGAAAGCAGCAAGGCAACGGCAAGAGTGTTGCGGCATCGCCGACATGTATGAGCAGAGCAAGTGGCTGGCAACGGCTTCGGCAGCTCGCGCGAAGGAGCCCTGCCAAACAAAACGTAGGCGAAGTCGCTTCTCTAGGTAAAGCCGAAGCTCTATTTTGGTACAAAGGCGAAGCCATAAATTTTGGCTTCGACCAAACAGCTCCGTTTTCGTTGGCGGGACAGCCACGAAGTGTCTGTGCCAAACAAAGCCCTAGAGTGACGGCTTGATTAGGGCGATTAGCGACATTAGACGGGTGGCTTTGAATCGAAGACGTCGCTACAGCTTACAGGTTCCTTTAATCCCTCCGTAGTTCTTCCAGTGTTGGTTCATCCTGGACTTCAGCGAATCCATTATGTTGGACTAATTTTTTTTTGGATACATTCGTCATTTCGTTTTGCAGAGGAGGTGAATTCAATCTGAGAGGAAAATAAATCGATTATTGAGCCTGAAATCCGACCATTAGTTGCATTAGCTATGTTTTCTTCATTTTTTATTTATCTTAAGAGTCACAGAAAAAAGGGAAGCACCTTTTCACTTTTCATTTCCATTTTATCTTGGGCGTCCAATGGGCAGCCGGCTATTTCTCGATCCTGCTCTCAGACATCATGCTTTGGATCACTCGGTCATTCGGCGAGTGTCCGTGCTACCAAAATGCATCAAACTAAGAGAAGTGTTCCTGTAAAGCTATTTTAGAAATTAGCATGTATCTTAAAGCAGATCTTATCAACTAATTAATTATTTTTGAATGGATCCAAATTGGGCCCTGCCCTGCTCGATCCAGCTCGGTTCGTGATTGGGGATCCGTGTTTCAGGAGTATTCGAGTGAAAGCAGCAGCCGCCACACGCATGTGTCGGTTCCTGAGCCGTCTGTTCGAATCCTCCGTGAAAAATGGATCTGCAACCACAATTTGAGCTGGATTGAGTCCAATTTGGATCTATCTGAAAAATAATTAACTTGGATTTAATTAGTTTTTTTCTGAAGATTACACAGTACAACAGCAGACACTCACAACGCACAGACACTCACCTCTATGAATACACGTACGCAAACCCTACCCTTATGAGCATCTTTATAGACTGGTAGACTGGCCAGGTAAATCCTCGAGCTTGACGAAGTCACCACGAGCACCTCGCTGACGACAGGCACGTCGAATACCACTTAAAGCGCAATGCCGAAAGAAATACTGGAAAATTCACTCCCACGGGAAATCGAATCCAAGACCTCAGGTGCTACCGGGGCCCAAGTAACAACTAGGCTACAGGCCCTTTCACAATTGATTTAATTAATTGACCACACCCGTTTTAAGATATGTGCTGATTTTTAAAATGGCTCTACCGGAGCACTTCTTCCAAAGTAATTAGCACAATACTAACAAGAGATTGGTGCTAATGTACACATGTGTTCATTTAGCTAGGTAATTAGCCTAGAGGTAAGAAGTGAAAGCTTTAAACTTGCTAGTCTTGATGTTTGCCAGTGCACTGGATGGATTGGCGGCATTCATCTTGCGAGGCTCCGTGGAGTGGTTCCGGTAGCATCTCTTATATTTATTCAAATAAACCACCAAAAGCACGGTGTCGAGAAATACTGAAAAATTCGCTCTCACGGCGAATCGAATCCAAGACCTCAGATGCTATCGGGGCCCAAGTAATCACTAGGCTACATGCCCTTTTGCTATTAGTGAGTACTACTTGATTGTGCAGATTAATAACACATAGTAATCTAGACCATATTTAGATATAAAAAAATGTGTAGGTTAGGAACGATGACAATAAAAGGTCGTAAGAATAGGGCTCAATCATTTGGGCTGATTTGTTGGGCCGACTGGTGTGGATAGCAGACACCAGAATACTCGGCAGGCCCCCCGCTGTTCGATGTGGTTGAAACAACGGATGTGCGCCTGCAAACTGCCCAAGAGTCGGTTCAGTGCTACAGCTGCTCCTGAGAGCAGTGACAATCTTCACCTCTAGCCGTAGGCATAGTCGATCTGTGCCAGCGGCGGAGCCAGGAATTTTGATGAGCCTGGGCGAGAAAAATAGTAGTCTCTACATCCATAAATCTAGTGATTTCTCGCTTTTCGGGGTGTTCTTTCAATCAATGATTTGACAATCAAAATGAAATATATATCATACGTAATTTGTATCATTGGGTTCAAAATGAAAAATATTTTCAAATGATATAATTTTTATATTATATCTTATATTTTGTCGATCAAATCATTGATGAAAGCGAAATCTCGAAAAACGAGAAATCACGAAGTAGGTAATAAGCGTGGATACATATCATGTATTTATAAATATGTTATTCTAAACTCTCATTTTATTTATAGGATATCTCACAATTTTCTACTTCTTGTATATAATAATATTAAAATCATGTTAAACACTTGTCAAGATTTTAGAGAAAAAAAAAACTCTGCAAAGCAACATAATTTAGAAACTTAGGAAAAAATCGTGAAATTCACTTTTTTCACCCATGAAAAAAGACAAAAACTAAATCTGAATCCCTGAATACAAGTGCTAGTCACAACATTTTTAAACTTATTAAAAATCTTTATGCCATACTTAAATAGGATAATTTCTAGGTGCATCATGCAATCACTTTGTTTTTGTTCCCAGGAAAGATATGAGACACTGTACAGAGTTACAGACCTACGGCACATGCATTGTCTCGACGAGGCCACGCGTCTACGTACTGCCCGTGCCTCTGCTCATTGCCGGCACCTGACGAACTGCATGACCTCAGCCCCTCAGTGTCGCGCGAGCCAGAGCCCAGGGTCGCCGGGCGCTAGCTGGCTCCGCCACTGACCTGTGCCCTCTCCTCTTCAACTCTTGAAATCAGGTTGACTCCCACCCTCTTTCTCTACATTCCTTTTTTTTTAAGATAATGGAACAAACGTCCCGACCTCTGCATCCCGTGGGATACATACGGCCCAAAGTTGATTATTACAATAATAAAAGCAAATAGTCTATGAAGTTATACATAGGCTATTCTAGCATTTGATCTCCATCCTTCATTATTGAAGATCTCCCTGGCAACGACTTCAATCTTTTGGCATTGGCTGGTCACACTTCCTTGCTCCTCTTTCTTCTGCATCAAGGACCAATATCTGAGCCAGTATGTCGCACTGAAGACAACCTGCATATATGACATTAAAGGTTTTTTTCTCAAACACAATATCATTTCTGCATCTCCAAATTGACCATAGCACTGATGAAATGCCAACTAGAAGTTGTTTTGAAACATTACGTGGCACCCCTATAAGCCAATTATGCAAAATATTATTTATACTATTCGGTGTGGGTATGTTTAACGCAATGCTGACAATCCGCCAGACAACTTTAGCAAGATGGCAATCAAAGAACAGATGCCGGATAGACTCCGCCTTATCACACAAACTACAATTTGAATCCCCCTTCCAATTTCTCCTTTTCAAATTATCCTTTTTTAGGATTACTCCTCTACACACAAACCAGAGGAAAATCTTGATTTTGAGAGGGAGTTTCAGATTCCACAATAGTATGCTCTGTATTTGTATGGTCCCTTCTAATGATTTGCGGTACATAGATTGAACCGAAAATTGACCATGATTATGTAGTTTCCATATGAAAGTATCCCTTTTGTTAGTCAACCTTATATCGACAAGTTTTTTTGACTAGGTCATGCCAGGCTAAAAGTCTGTTCCCAGCTATCCCTCATCTAAAAGATATGTGTAGGGGTATTGTATTCATGACCTCCGCCACAGTAGCATTTTTGCGACGAGCGATATTGAATAGGGAGGGATATAAATCACATAAAGGTTGGTTCTGGACCAGTTATCTTTCCAGAATCTAACCTAGGAGCCACTCTCGACCTTAAAGGTACCATATTTATGAAAATCATCTTTGATACGCATAAGGCCAGACCAGAAATGTGAATCTCGTGGCTTATCATAACATTGTGTGAGAGTATTGTTTCTTAAGTACTTGTTGCGCAAAACAGACTGCCAAATCCCGTCTTCATTTAGGAGTTTGAATGGCCGTTTACTCATCAAGCATCTATTCTGTATTTGAAGATTCAGTATCCCTAGCCCTCCATGGTCCTTAGGTTGACAGATGAGATTCCATTTAGCCAGCCTATATTTTTTCTTGTGGCTATCATTCTGCCAAAAGAAACTTGATCGGAGGGCATCTAGTCGCTTCAGCACCACTTTCGGTATTTCAAAGAATCACATCATAAATACCGGTAATGAGCTAAGTACTGAGTTGATGAGAATGACTTTACCACCATAAGAGAGGTGCTTACCCTTCCAAGTGCTCAACCTTTTTCTAAATCTTTCTTCTACCTTGCCCCAATCAACATTAAGAAGTTTACGGTAGTGCATCGGGATGCCAAGGTATCGGAACGGAAAGGCACCGAGCTTACATCCAAACAACTTTTTGTAATATGATTCATATTCCTTTGCCTCACCGAAGCATAAAAGTTCGGTTTTGTGAAAATTAATCTTGAGGCCTTACAATTGTTCGAATGCAGAAAGAATTAATTTCATGTTTATGGCTTTCTCAATATCATGCTCCACAAACAAATTGTATCATCAGCATATTGTAGGATGGAGAAACCATCCTTCAAGAGGTGATGTATTACCCCTTAGATGAGGCCCTCACCTGTCGCCCTTTCTATCAAAGTTGCCAACAGATCTGCGATAATATTGAAAAGAATAGGTGAAAGTGGATCTACTTGACGAAGTCCTTTTTTAGTCTGAAAGTATGGTCCAATGTCATCATTTATGTTGATGCCCACACTCCCTGCTGAGACAAAGTGTTGAACCCATTGACACCATGACGTACTAAAGCCTTTCATTTTTAGAGTTTGCAACATGAAAGGCCATTTCACTTTATCATATGCCTTTTCAAAGTCAATTTTAAGAATGACTCCATTAAGCTTTTTCCTATGCAACTCATGAATGGTCTCATGCAAAATAACGACCCCTTCCATGATATTACGCCCCGCGATGAAGGCTGTCTGTGTAGGTTTGATAACTTTCTCCGCTACACTGGCAATTCTATCTGTAGCCACTTTTGTAAAAATTTTGAAGCTAACGTTCAACAGACAGATTGGTCAATATTGTTGAATCGTATTAGCATCGGGTACCTTGGCTAGCAATGTAATAATGCCATAATTTAGACGGTGTAAAGGTAAAGTGCCATCATAAAAATCCATAAACAAGGATAAAATATCCTTTTTTATAAGTTCCCAGAATACTTTGTAAAATTCCGCTGGGAATCCATCTGGCCCTGGTGCCTTATTGTTTTCCATTTGTAAAATGGCCTTTTCTATTTCAGCTTCGGAGAAAGGTGCGGTCAGAAAAGCATTTTCCGCCTCCGAAACCTGGGGTATATCATCAATACGAGACTCATCAAAAGACATAGAGTTCTCTGTTGGAGATCCAAAGAGACCCTTATAATACTTAGTAATGTATTTTTTCAGAGCATGATCCCCTGTAATGATTCCTTCCTCCTGTTCCAACTTAAAAATGTGTTGTTTTCTATGTTTTCCATTAGCAACCAATTGGAAGTATTTGGTGTTATCATCACCTTCCAGTAGGTCTTTAGCCTTAGCCCATTGGTACCATTTGATCTCCTCCACCCTTTGCATATGTGAGAGTTTTTTTTTTGTTGAGATTGCATTTCATATCAATCTCATGAGGCATTAAATCAATTTGTTCTGATTTTTTGTCAAGAGAATCAATCATCTCTCTTAGCTCTTTCTTTTCTTTTTTATTTGATCCTGCAACATTTTTGGCCCACCCGCGAAGATGTCGCCTCAGTGTTTGTATCTTGAAATGCCATCATTCAATGGCTGAGGTTCCTCTTGATTCGTTTTGCCAAATATCGGCAATCATATCATGGAAACCATCATGTAGGAACCACCCCAATTCAAATTTGAACAGAGGCGGTGTATTGTTCCCATTCGCCTCCTGAGTATTTAGGAGTAAGGGAGTGTGGTCAGAATTGGACCTATCTAAAGCGACCACCGATGTCTTGGGATAGCGAAGCTCCCAACCGGTGCTCGCAAGGATTCTGTCCAGTTTCTTGTATGTCCGGGGAGTGCGATTATTGGCCCACGTGTAATGTCTCCCGGCCATCTCTATCTCCTTTAGTTCTAATGTGTCTATTATGACGTTAAAAATTCTGGGCCATTTGTAATTAAACCCTCCAATATTTTTATCTTCAGGTCGGCGCATGATGTTGAAATCACCTCCTATTATATAAGAAGCTCCTTCCCGACCACATTCGTGTAACACCCTAATTTTGGAATAAATTAAAATCTAGAATTTTGATAATATTTTTAAACTGTTATTTATTTATTTTAAAGTGTAGCAGAAATAATGATTTTTGAATGGAAATAAATTATAAAACAAAAGTTGCAATATATGTTTTATGCATTCATGCTGCTGTGTATTGTTTTTGTTTGCTAGGTGTTGCTTTGTTTTGCTGGTTATTTAAATTATTTCTGGGATGTTCCGTTTGGAAAATTTGGTTAAAAATATATTTTTTCCCCTGTAGCTGGCCAAGAGCAGGGAGTTCCCTGTTGCTCTTCTCTGTTTTGGCCGATAGCTTCCTGCTCCCTCTGCCGTTTCTCTTCCTTGCTGTTCGATCAATCGAACATGCCGCGAGACTGCAACCCGCAGCCCAACCGTTGGCCCAACAGAAGAACCCACCCGAGAGCCCTCTCCTGGCCTGTTGCGTTGAACGATAGGAACAACAGCCCTTTTCCTTCCTGCGACCGAACCCGAGTCAAGCTCGAGTTGCCGCACCCGACCGAGTCGATCGAGTCTGGGATTTCTTCCTGCGCGCCGCACCGTCACCCTATAAAGCCTCTAAAGGCTGCACCGCCCTAATTTTTCCATCTATTAGCACCCCGCCACCTCCATTAGAGCAAACCGCAGCCGCCAAGAACAGGGCCGCCGCCGTCGCTTCTTGCCTACTGCCGTCGTTTGCCACCATCGAGCTTCCCCGAGCGAGTTTGGTAGGTCCTAGAGTCTCACCAGGTCGCGCTGAAGATTTTACCCTCTCCAATTTCATTCTCTTTCCGCTGCTAACCCCGACATCGATCGCAGTTCATCGCCATTCGCCCGCCGCCGTCGAGACTCGTGGCCGAAGTTTCTCCGCCGAATTGGACCGTTCCGTGACCTTCGTGTTAGGGTAAGGAAAACCCCAGCGCTTTTACTTATCTGTTTTTTTTCCTTCGTGCGCCGCTAGCAAGTTCGCCGGAGATAGGAGGCCGCCATCGAGCGTGCTGCTTCTTTGCAAAGCCACCAATGCCACTTCCGATGGCCTAGATCGATTCCCTATGCACTGGTCTTGCTCCCAGATCAATTCCCAAGCCATTTGGTGAACCACAGCGCAAACGGGGAATTTTCCGGTGAGCTCAGCTCGTTTCCGGCCATGGAGCCACCGTGAGTCTCCTCCTGGCCGATATGCAGCACCTCCCTTGTCCCTCCCATCTATTTCCAACCGTCCGTTTCGAGATGAAGGGCCAAGAATCCATCATACCCTTTCAGCCGTGTCTTTGCAGAAACCCCCTCATCTTTTTAAAGATGAACCCGCCATCCTTAGCGCCCTCAGCTTAGGGTATTTCGCAGTTGGGGAAGCGTATTTTCGCCGGCTGCAGTCCAAAAGACGTTTTATATATTTACAAATTTGCCACTAGTTTTCATTAGCCCATAATTCACTCATTTTAAATCCGTTTGAGTTGATTCAAATTGCGTTAGATTCGTATTTTCAACTCTACGTGTTTATGCCACTGTTCAGAGAGTTTGACACATTTAAAATTTCGAGTTATATTATATTAATTATTTTTGTATAGTAAATCTTCGGAAAATCATATCTTGTGCGTTTTAAATCCGTTTTTAGTGATCTTTATATCGATGTGATCGTTGGAACGATTAGAATAGTTTTATATCATTTTAAAACTGTTTTTATTCTGTTGGTGTACTGTTCTAATTATTTTCCCTTGTTTGCTTCGTGTATAATTGCCCGATGCTTGTGTAGTGATGTGATGATCGTTGAGTAGACGGTGAGCAGTTCGTGGACGATCAAGAATACTTCTACGAGCAGGACCAGCAGGAGTACTTTGATCAAGGCAAGTATAATATGGACCATCCTTGATGTCCTATTCATAATAAATTCATAATTCATATGCATGTGTCCACCTTGACAACCTTAGAGATTATAATGTAGATTTGCTATGTTGATTCCTTGTTCACCTATGGGATGTGCATTGGGTAGTTTTGCTAGTGCTTTATTAATACTAATGATCTTGTGATATGATTAATGGATTGTGCAATGAACATTTAATATGATTAATATGATTTTATTACTGCTCAAAAGGGGGTTAGAGCCTTGGGTTGGATGTTTTGGCTCTAGTTTCTCTCCATAGGATTTCTGTAAGTGTTTAATCCGGGACATACATACAGCTGTGAGGGCTATATGGCTCTGGCTCTAGTTATTTAAAGGACCTTTTCTAGCTTGTTAGAGGTTATCCGAAAGTGCGCAGTTGGGGGTTTGCCACCTTGGGTGTAGTACACCTTCTAGTCTTATGTGTATAGCCGAGAAGGAATGTGCCATAATGAAAAGGGGTTCCTACATGTCGCTGCCACTTACCCTTGCGGCCCTAACTTGTTAGACGAACTTTTAAATGGCTTTGTATGGTTCTCTGATGTTTGAGTCTAGCTAACCCATGCATTAGAAAATTATGACTCACAGGTAAAGTGTACACCTCTGCGCAGAGTTTAATAATCTATCATGATAGCCGTGCTCATGGTCACGAGTGGCCTTGAAACTTTTACAGCTAGATGGTTACTGTTACATTCATGTCATGTTTATTATTGTTGTTAATATCTTTGCTATTTATTAACCTTATTACAATTGATCATTGGATTAATATTGGGAGACGGTTTATCTTGATGCTACACAAATGCTATAAAATGAACATGATTATAAAAGCTAAATGCAGTCAAACAGTGTCTAGCCTTTTGTGCCTCATGAACCCGTGTTGTACTTGCTGAGTACGAAATATGCTCACCCTTGCAATTCACCACCACAGATGAAGATTGGAGTGAAGACTATCGCAATGAGTATTAGACTTGGTGTCTCCCAGTCGACATGTCCTTGTGTTGGAGCTTCCGCGGGCGTTTCGACATTAGTTATTATTTATAGATTTGATATATAATTGTTCGAGACTATGTAATAAATGTCTATTCGTATTGTAAACACTGTGATGGTACTATTTATAATTTGTCGGCTTATATGTGTGACTATTCCTGGAGCGCATATGAGTTATTTGAGCATCCTATTTTGTTCTTAAAATATGGGTGTGACAATTCGTTAGCCATCTCAGTTAGAAAGGATTGTTTTTGCTCTTCCTGGGCTGGACCGTATACTACATATATTGACCACATGAAACCATCATTTTTATTTTTAAGTAATAATTTGGCATAAAAATCACCCTCAACAATCGACCCAATGTGAAATGAATTCATATTCACACCAAGGATGATGCCTCCGGATCTCCCGCAAGGTGGCATAACATGCCAAAAATATTCCTTGCCTCCACATATGTGTTTGCGAAGGGAGTGGGAGAAGTGATCGCGCCCTGTCTCCATTAGGGAGACAAAATCTAAGTTATATTCTTTACTACAATCCGAAAGAAAATTGTGTTTTGCCTGGTCGGCCAGGCCTCTACAATTCCAAAAGATCCCTTTCATCAGAGATTTAATTTGGATGGAGTCCGGGGTTTCGAATGTCTACCAACCATTCCTTTTTTAATTATAGGATTGGTTTTCTTACGCCTCGGTACTGGCTCTAGGTCTTGACATATGTGATCTAGGTCTTCTTTATCAAAGACATCAGAAAGATCACGACCCATCGAGGAAGCTATTGCATCCAAGGCAATAGAGATTCCATCCTCACTGTTCTCCTCATCAGAGCAGTAAGAGTTTGTACATTTGTTTTCCTTTGAATTTCTAACAACTGTCATTCTATCAATCTCTATATTTTTTAAATTAAGAAAGGAACTGGTAATTTCCTGACTATTTTTACCCAAAGAAATTCCAATAGTATCAAGTCTAGTGTGCATAACACTTTCAGGCAAATTAATAAAAGATTTAGGCATACCTGTCTCAAGGTTCCGCTGAGCAGCACGACGCTGGGCTTTCACCATCGAATGCTGGTCACTCATCTTAGCGATGCGAGTGCTAGATCTCTGTGTCACATCCTTCCCGCCTGGCACAGTGAAAATGGTGGCCCGCAACACCCCATGGCTGCGTCGATTATGATCAAGGGACATATATTTGAAAAAAGTTCACTACTATGATTGCTTAGAGCGAATTTAGCTATTATGTAATAATTGTGAGACATTAGATCCATGAATTTACGTTGAAATAAATTGAAAACAACTTTTCTGTCAAATACCAACCATTTTATTTATATTTGTTGAGCACTACATTTTTGCATTAATGAATTAATGATTATTATCGTATATTACTATTAATATTTGTAAAGAAATCAAGAAATACAGGTAAAAGATTTTTCTTCTGTGTAGTATGCAGTAAAATAAAGCAGGAACCTTTTTTTTTTAAAATTTTTTGTCAACATTTCCATTTACTATTGAATTAGTAAGGTTTATAAGTATTATAAAGTAAGACAAAAAGAAATGATCCTGTTGGCGGGAGGTGAACAGAAATTTCACTTTTAGTTCCGATTGTAGGCTGCAACCGGGACTAAAGGTGGGCCGAAATTTACAGGCCCGCCATAAACACACTTTTAGTCCCGGTTCCTACCAAGAACCGGGACTAAAAGTATGAGATTTAGTCCCGGTTCCTACCAAGAACCGGAACTAAAAGTATGAGCTTTAGTCCCGGTTTTGAATTAGACCCGGGACTAAAAGTCCCGACCTATATATTGAACTCGCCTTCAACCTCGATCCATCGGACTTCTTCGATTCACGCCGTTCGCCCTCGACGCCGCCACCGCCTCTCGGACCGCTCCAACCGACGCCGGCCGCCAGTGCCCCGCCGGCGCGACGGCCGCCGGCCCGCGCGCCGCCCTGACCTGCTCGAGCTCGCCACCGCCTCGCGCGGGATCTCGACGCCCGGCCCGCCACCGCCTCGCGCGGGATCTCGACGCCCGGCCCGCCACCGCCACGCGCCCGACATCCGCCTCCTCGACCGCCGCACGCTGCCTCTGTGTTGCCGGCTGCCGCCGCGGACTGCCCCTCTGCGGGCCTCGACGCGATCCGCCGCCGGCCCACTCTCCTCTGCTCACCGCGCCGCGCCCTATATCGCCAAGGTATATACGCTAGCGGTTTTTTTTCATTTAGTTAGTTTGTTTTATTTTTAGTTAATTAATTAATTTAGTTTAGTTTAGATAGTTTAGTTAGTTAATTAGTTTTAGTTTAGTTTTTCTAGTTAGTTTAGTTATTAGCTTATACTAATTAATTGTATTATTTTTAGTTAGTTCATTAATTTAGTTTAGTTTAGATAGTTTAATTAGTTAATTAGTTAGTAAATTAGTTTTAGTTGAGTTTAGGTTAATATATTAGTAATTAATTAGTAAATTAGTTTTAGTTTAGTTTTTCTAGTTAGTTTAGTTATTAGCTTATACTGATTAATTGTATTATTATTAGTTTAGTGTTAGGGCTAGGGTTAGGGTTTAGTGTAAGGGCTTAGGGCTACGGTTTAATTAGTGTTAGGGCTAGGGTTTAGGTTTTCTGTCTCTTTTGTTCCACATGCAATATTAATATTAATAATTTTTCTCCTCTAGATGGCCGGAGATAGAGCCAATATGGAACAAGAAATGATGGACATTATCAGCACTGGCAGTCAACACTGGCCGGAGGGAGAAGACGACGGGAGTCAGTACTTAGTGGATGATAGGAATGTGCAGCAAGACAATGTTGCAGATAATACTACTGGCGAGGTATTTATTTATTGCGAACACATGGTTACGAAATCATTATATGCATGGTTACCGATACTTATTAAATATTTGTTTCTTAACTTAATTTTGTAGCCATCTGGAACGACGACATCTACGGGCAAGAGCAAAGGAGTCCGGGGCCCGAAGAAGCCATTAGAGGGTCGCTTTGTGATCACAGAGTTCAACACGGATACGGGCGAACCATTAGGACCACATGCAAAGAAATTCGTGAACCATTGTTAATACCTTGTAAGGGATAGGATCCCGATCAGTGCACGAGAATGGAAGGCAAAGCCTAGGGCTCCTGATGTCAGCTTTGTTTCTGATGTTGACAAGAATCTAGCGTGGAATGATATTCTTCAACATTTCACGCTAGAAACGGATAAATATCCAGAGTTCAACAGCGAAGACTTGAAGTCGCTAATTAGGCGCTGGGCAATGAAGAAGATGGCCACACAGTTTCAGAGTTGGAAGAAAAGTCTCTACAAGACATATGTGAAAGAGAACAAGACGCCAGATTTTGACCGAGCCACTAGTCCGATCACAAAGTGTAGACCCTACTGGGATGAATTTGTACAGTACAAGTTATCGGAAGAGGGTGAGACACGGGTCAGAAGGAACACTGAGAATGCTCGCAAAAAGGAATACCACCATCACTTGGGATCAGGTGGTTACCCTTCTGCCATTCCCAAGTGAGAAAAATTGGAAGCTGATATTTTAGCCAAGGGGCTCATACCAGAATCAGCTGCATGGCCTGTACGTGCAAAACAATGGTTTTTCGGTCATGGGGGAAGTCTTGACCTGCAGACCGGAAAGGTAGTTCATGGCCAGAAACTTGTAGACGCAGCAGAAAGATTGCAATACATTATGCACGCTAAAGAGAAAGGGGTATTCAGGCCGAAGAGAGAGAAGGACGAACTGACATATGCCATTGGTACCGCTGAGCACCCTGGCCGAACCAGAGGCTTGGGACCGGGTGTGACGTGGGAATATGGTTTCCCTGAGGACAAAGATAGCTACAGAAGCCATCGAAGAAGGAAGGAAGAGGAGGCAGAGCGAATGCGCAAGTTAGAAGAATATGTTCTCGAGTCACGTGAAGCGCTACGTCAGTCTCATGAACGTGAGAAACAACTTGAAACAAGAATGCAAGAGGAAATAGCAAAACAGTTGGAATTATCATTGAGTAGACATACATCAGAAGGAGTTAGCCAACCAGAAAATCTTGCAAAAAGCAGTTGTGCTTCTACTGAGGTGCCAAATCAGCAAGATGACGGAGCGTTGCGCTTCCCCATGGATGATATCACTAATCCACTTACACCGTGTGAGCTGCACATTGCACAAGGGAACTCCACAGTCATGGTTGCTACCGGTATTGTAAACCCGGTAGACCCGACCAAGACACCCACTATCCATGGGAGAAGAATACCACCTGGATATGCTAGCGTCTCGGTGGATAGAGTTACCAAAGGTTTTGGTAATGTGCGTCTTGAAATTGAGGAGGTGATGGGGAGAAGACACTAGGAGAAGCTGAGAAGACATTCATTGTATGGCGCAAGCGATACATTATTATTCCAAGGGCGCCACCGCCGCCTCGTCCTGAAGAACAGAAGCAAAGGCCAAGTCCAATAATCCGTTCCCCAGACCATCAGAGTGCTCTGCGCTGCGAGTACGAAGATGTGTTTACACCAGGCAGGGTGCCATCACCTCCACCAACAGCAAAGCCGTCATCGCCGCCACGACTTCCAACACCTCCCCCACCTACCAAGCCATCTACTAAGAGGCCTCCACCGCAGGTGGTGCAACCAACCCCGCCCGCAAAGAAGAAAGCCACCAGGCAAACAAAGCAACCCATTCCTCAGAAACTGCCCGGTGAAAAGACTAAAGAGGAGTTAGATATTGCGGTGAAAAAACAAGTCGCAGATTTTTTACAAGAAAACCAAAGGAGACAGAAGAGATGAAGAAAAAGAAAGCGTAACCGTACTACTATGTACCTCGCGATGCTTTAAGGCAGAAAAGGATGTAGCACGAGAAGAAGTTGAGAGAAGCTAAACAGCCCCTGTCACTATCGGACTATGACCGCTCTCTCACGAAGTCTATTGACAAACAGAAGAAGGTAGGGAAAGATGTTCCGCAACTCGGCAAACAAGACAAGCAAGCAATCCCCCCACTAATTGTTAGTGATCAGATACCGAATCAATATGGCTCATTTATGGACCGCATCCAGGTACCTAGTGAGGTCAATTTGAACGAGTTTGAAGCTTTTATGGTGAAAACTGGTATGAACCTTGCCCAAATGTTGGATGGGAGCAAGTGGAGAAAGCGCAATTAGTTGACGAGTGGAGGAAATATCAACATGGTCGGAGTCTATGGAATCCAAAAACCCTCAGTCAACTAGGTACGCAAATGTACTTGCTAAACAAGTGGTACCTTGGGGCATGTACACGAGGTGAGCCTTGGATTTCTGTCCGAATTAGAAACCAACATTGGTTCCATGGCGATGATATTATGTTTGTTGATTTTGCTGAATTACATCAACTATGCCACATGGACTCTCTCGACAAAACAATAATGAGCTGCTATTGTCTGTAAGTGTACTTTCTTTCTGCAATTCAAATCTTTCTCTCTCTCTCTTTATATATATATCCTTACTCTCTCTATATATATATGCAGCTATGAGATGCAAATGTGCAAACAGAGAGGGTCTAATGAAGTTGGTTTCATTGATCCACATATTGTATTCAAACACCCTACACCCAACCCAACATGGAAAGAAGACACAGAGAAGAATCTCATGAAGTTCTTAGCAAAGCAACGTAGCAAGAAACATATACTCTTCCCCTACAACTTTAACGATCATTGGATATTGATCGTCATCGATCTTCAACAAAGCCACATGGAGATCTTAGATTCAATGAGAAAGAGCCTGGACCAAATCCAAGATATGATAGATATTTTTTAGAGGTAATTTATTTTTTCTTACCTTCTTCAATTGCAGTATTTGGAAAATATTCACATCGATCATTGGATATTTTTATTTTGATTGGCAGTGTTTGGAAAAGATTCATTGAGAAATACGACCTCAAACATTGCAAAGCACCACTGACTATAATCCCACACATGGTAAGTATATATACTTAGAGGCCATTCATGTTATATATGTATCTATATATATGTATTGTCCGGATCGGATGACAATCTTTTTTGTCTTATAAAGTGGGGTCTGCGGCAACAACCCGGGAATAACACTTGTGGATACTATGTCTGTGAGTTCATGAGGGTGTACTCAGTCAGAACTGTCCGGGAGAAGCTAAAAGTACGATCTCATATTAACTCACACAAATGTATATATATATATATATATATATATATATATATATATATATATATATATATATATATATATATATATATTAATACATTTCCCTTTGACTCTGTTTGAAGACTGATTATTTAAAGAAAAAGGTCCTGGTAAAAGATGAGCTCAAGGCAATTCAAGAGACCATAGCAGGGTTTCTTAATGATCAAGTTTTGAATTTCTCCGGAGAATTTTACAATGACCCTAATGAATCTTGGAAGCCGGGCAACGGTGGTGATGAAGATGACTGAAGGGCATATATATATATGTTGGAGTGAAAACTTTTGGAGTGAAAAAAGTGTTAAACTCTCTAGTATATATATGTATATATATATATATATATATATATATATATATATATATATAGTTTGTAATATATATATGTCTTATGTCGTATTGTGCCTTTTGTCAAAACCGATACACACATATAATATATATATACATATATATATTTTACATATATATATGTAAAATATATATATGTATATATATATGTAATATGTGTGTGTATAGATAATTTTAAATCGAAACCATAATTAAAAAACAAAACGAATAATGAACTGAAAAAACACGAAAAACAAAAAAAGAAAGGATTTAGTCCCGGTTATTAATACAAACCGGGACTAAAAGGTTCCACAGACCCGAGGACACGTGGTCTGGGTTGCAGACCTTTTAGTCCCGGTTTGTTTCAAACCGGGACTAAAGGTCCACTTTTAATCCCGGTTCTGGACCCGGGATTAAAAGGGGTGACATTTACTCCCGGAAGCTTGTTCTCAATTGGGAAACCGGGGCTAAAGGGGTTTCCTAACCGGGAACAAAGGTCATTTCTGTACCAGCGCGGGATGCCAGCAGCGCCATGGCCACCCTCAGCATCTTGTCGCTTGCTTCCCAAAAGACATCACCTGGACGGCCTTGCAGCTGCTCTTCACCACCGTAATTGTCATCGTCGTAATAGATGTGCGTGTCTGCGTCCTTGGGCAAGAAATCCTCATAGCCCAGCACGAGCCTCGGTAGCTGGCTGGAGAGGCGCCGCCACCGCCGCGAGAGCACTCCGGCGCGTATGGCATCGCGGAGGTCCATCTTCTCCAGGATGGAGATGAGGACGTCGCTGGGCAGCTGGCTCAAAAAATCACTACCAGCTGGTTCCATCGTCATCGTTGCTTGCCGTCGTCGAATAACTCGAAAGGATCGATTATTGCATATTTATGCAGCTACATACCGTACCGCGCGCGTACGATATGTGTTCGTGTCCAATTCGGATTCCAAGATAGTAATCAAGTAGGTGTATCTTATCTGCAGGCAACTGTTCGACGGGATTTTGTGCCGAATTGAAAGATAATGGTAATAATCACATCATGATAGTATAGTATATATTCAGGCGTCCGTCTATGTAAAGCTAGCTAATTGGATTTGTGTGGTTGCATTGGCTCAATCATCCACGGCCGCTGGGCGGCTAATTAAGATGGGCTATTAAAAAAAGGAAAGACAAGAAGGCTAATCATGCATGAACGCCCAGCTAATGGAGTAAGCGGGCTCATAATTTGTGCATGCCGTAAATCATGGTGTTTGCATGGAAAATGAGAAAATTAAGAAAAGAAAATACTAATCGTGCATGCATGCATGTATATGCTGCGTATGTATTTTCATGGACCCACTCCTACGTATCACGCTTCCGTGTGACGTACGTACTCATGAAGGAAGAGATAAAGATTACAATTAATTATTTAAGTGGTTAATCGATATCATCTGGCTGGATTAACGTGATGTAGTCGGAGGCTTCTAGAACATGCTGGCCCGTTGTCAGTCAAATGGCCCATGCATGCATCGCCGGGTACAGGAGTAAAGGAGATGAGTTAATCCTTATCACCTTGGCGCGTAACAAACTTCTGGCAGCGCGTTCATATCCATGCCCCTAGCCAGGTCCTATAAATACTAGCCCCCGCAGCCTCCATTCACATCCACCATCCGCACACCACCCCGCAGGTTCCAGAGCCGTCGTTGGAGCTTGGAGCATCGTCAAGCTTTGGCCACCGTCGCCGGAGGAGATCACCGGCCGGCTGCACGCAGGAGACGCCGGCGAACAGGACCTTGCCATCCGCCTGCCGGCCGGAGGACATATCGCAGCGAAAGAAGATGAGCTCGAGCCCGGGAGTCACTTTTGCCTCCACCATCCGTGAGTGCAAGCAATAGCTTTTCGTGAAATTCCCTTCCACAACGGTTTGCGGCAGCAAACGATGTCTCGGCGGTCCATGTAGTTCCAAGATTGGTGCGGGTCAACTATCGCTTCCGACGGTGTGTTCGTTTCCTTCGGCAAGAAGTTATCGCGATATGCTCTCCCCCGTCCTCCGGTCCCTCCTCCATCACCTTCTGCCTAGCCGGAGGAGCCTCCACCTCCATGCCCCCATCCGTTCCCGCGACCCTCCCTCGGCGACGACGCCCTCCCCGGCAACGACCAAATGTTCTAAAATAGCGGGATTTAGCTGCCGCTATAGCCGGATTTAGCCTCTGGGCAGGGCTGAGGCTAAGATATGCCACTTTTAACGCTATGTGATCGCAGCCGCTAATAGCAGCGATTAGCCGGTGAAATCCGCTAAATCAGACTTATTTAGCGCCGCTATTGGGCCAAAATCGGACAGGGCTTCTGAGATTTCGTGGGCCAAATCGCGTGGCCCCAGCAGAGGTAGATAGAGCCGGCATTGCCTGGGTCTCCTCTCGTAACTCGTAACCCTAGCCACTCGAGGCTCCACTTCGATCAAAGCCGGTGGCGGCGGCGAGTTTGGCGGCTGCCCGGCGTCGGGTTCGGCGGCTGCTCCGGCCGTCCGGCATCGGCTGCGGCGGCGGCGGCAGCTACGGGACTTCGGCGGCGGCGGCAGCTGCAGGGCTTCAGTGGCAGGGGCGTCGGGTTCAACGGCCGTGGCTGCTGCTGCTGCGACAGTGAGCGGCGGCTGCAGGACTTCGGTAGGCGCTGCAGCTGTAGGACAGCGAGAGGCAACTGCGGGAGTTATCCGGCCGGCACGAGCCACGGCCCTTTGCCTTGACGGCCAGGGTGATGCGCTTGTTGCCCTCATGTAGATTGACGACCACCTCCTCCATCGGTCGTTGAAGGCCGTCGCGTTCGACTTGGAGCGTCGCCCGCTGAGCCTCCAAACGCTCGATGCGCCGTTGCAACGCTGTGAAGATGGCAAGAAGATCAGATCAAGAGTTCAATCGCTTTTGAGAAAGGGCGTGATACTTACCCATAATCTTGCACTTGGCGGCTGTCAGCTGGCGCTCCAGCTGCGCCGGCGCCTTCTCGCTCTCCTTCTCGGTGGCGGTCCAGCTGAAGGCAGATTCGGCCATTGCTTCCGGCGAGGAATCGACTACAGTTGCGAGAAAGGAGAAGGAGAGGCACAGGAAGTTCCCCCTCGGGTCACCGCTGGGCCTATTTACAGAACAGCCAGAAAGACGCTTCATATTCCGATCCGTATTCATTGGCGGGCAAAACGAGGAGCATCTACTACAGGCTTGGAGACGCTTCGTGTTCCACTATGAGGTATGCGCTTTTACGTTTCTTATCAGTACACTTCACCAGAAATAGGAAATTTTCTTTTGTGGACCACTATGCAATCTTCATCGACAACTGCGGTCTTCACCAGCGATCACGTTTTGTTACTGCTTGGCACGAAGACGGACTTTTGCAAGTTGGAGAAGATCATATGTCAATTTAGAATACATAGTGCTCGGGGACTAGCTGTGGGGGTATGGACCCCTATACCCTTGCGGCTAGGTATGGGCAGGCCCAGTCCGGGCATCACGACCCATTACTTGACGACGCGCGGCCCAGTCTGTTCGATGGAGTCCTGTGCAAGGCATCTAGACAAACTTGGAGATCAAGCAAGATCTTAACCTATTATGATAGGAATCTGTATCTATCTTCATATGGCAGTTGTAACCGGCTAGGATTAGTTTCCATATTTGGAACCCTGTCCTCCAGACTATATAAGGAAGGCAGGGCACCCCCCTCAATTCAATTCAACGCAACTCGATCCAATCCAATCTAGGGCATAGACAATCTCGGCGAGATATTGTTCCTAAACAGCAATAAAGCAAGAGCAGGACGTAGTGTATTACGCCAACTCGGCGGCCTAAATCTGGGTAAAACTCGCGTGTTGCTCTGCTTACCATCTTGTTCGTGGCTTGCACACCTTCCCACCAACAATCTACTACATTGGGCATACCCCTCGGTAGACTGCCGATCAGGTTTCGTCGACACTCCCCAGCATCCTTGGCGGCCCACCACCACCACGGAATCCTTCTTCCTTCATGGAGGCACTTCTCTCATCACCAAAACCACTCCCCCAAACCTCTGAAAAGCTAAAACCTGGCAACCTGTTGACACTTAAAAGTGACCAAAGTGTATAACGGACTCTATCATATTCTTATCGTCAATATTGCTACGAAGATATTGTCGATGTTTTACCGCCGATAGCGTGCCACGGGGTACCCAGGACAGTTGTTGGGACTTTGGCGAATAGTGGAACTCGGTGGTTAACGCAACGAGACGAACGATTTATACTGTTCCGGGCCCTTGAGTGATCGAGTAATAGCCTTTATGTCCAGTCAGCGTTAGCATGTTTGCGTTGTATTGCTATGAGTATTGTGTTGATTCTGTTTAAAGGGGTAACCTGAACAGCCATTTATAGTCCAGGTGCCGTTTGAGGGTTCTTTGAATCCTAGTAAGATACAAGGATAAAGTTATAAGCTATGCTTCCGGGCTGTGTTTCCTTGTATATTCCGACTTAGAGTTCTTTTTTGGCACGCAGCTCTGGTTCGTGTCCTTCATTCTCTGGGCAGTGGGCCGGGACCGTTGTCAGGACCCACTTCTCTGTAGTATCGCCTTTGCCATCGACAACCCCCCGAGCATTTTATGATGGAGCGTCGGAATCCCGGTTTGTAGATTTGCTCCAGGTTCTTTTTCAGCGAAATCTTGAGATGATCTTCTTTCACTACAAGAAATTCGAACATCAACGACCAGTAGGGATTAAAACGGATTAGATCCGAGCGGATACTGGCTTTCCCATATCCTAATCCATATTTTTTTATTAGATATTGTACGGCTTCGGATACGAACGCGGATTTTTAGATGTCGGAAATGGTGCGGATTCGGATCGGTGTCGGAGCGGAAGTGGACTTTTTGAAATTGATAATATGTGACTACATTTTTTTTATGATGACCACCAATTCATTAGACGCCATTTATGTTTACAAAATAATTTTAAAAATCAATTACTATGCAATATATATAGTATTACTATTCTATACCCAGGTATAGAATCCGGATTCTGTACCATGCATCAAATTCCAGAAGCCGAAGCCAACGTCATCTGTTGTTTCTTTCCGTCCGTCCCGCAGATATTCCACTCCACAACCGTTTAGCGGCCGCTAACTATATCCTGACCGCAAGCGTCGTGCCAAGATTCGCACTAGTCAACTCTTGCCCCGCTCCCCGTGACCGCGTTTCACATACGAGAAGTTATCGCGAGTTTTCTCCACTTCGGGGTCATCCTCCACGCGGCCACGGGCCCCCTCTCCCACCTTCGCCTCTCTTCTCCCACCCCAGCCCGTGACGGCGCCGGTGCTGATGCCGCTCTTCCGTGAGCCCTTGCCCATGCCGGCGACGGTGGACGGTGCCGTCCAGGCCCAGGCGACCCCTGCGACCCCGCCTTCGGTTCCCCGTCGCCGGTTCCACCCTGCCGGATCAGCCGCCGTCAGATCTGCCGTAACCCGTTGAAGCCGTTCTTCGAGGAGCCTCCTCCGGTTCTGCCGTCGCCCGTGGAAGCCAGACGACGCAGCCGCCTCCCCGGTTTCACCGCCGTCCGTTGAAGCAGGACGACGCTGCCGCCTCCACCTACCGAAGATCTAATCGCTTTACCTGATTCAATCTCGTTTTGTTTGCTTTTTTTTTGTCCTTTATTTTATCTTCGTTGTTGCTTGCTGATTTTGGTTTGGCCCCTTCCATGGAGAATGAAGAAGAAATTGCTTCCAGGTTGGTTGTCCCAAACAGCTACTGGAGATGAAAATCTAAACTTAAGGTGCATGATGTTGTTGTGTACAATTACTGACCCCGGTTGGTCAGGTGACTATTTGACACTCTCATTGAGTCATACATTAAATATGCCATGAGTTAAAATTTCGTTTTGTTTCGTGGATGATAAAATATTGAATCTGGTTTGTTGGATTGACAAGCTTCTCTAAGCTCGAATCTTTTCTGAGCCCTCAGCATAATGTTAGAACCATGTTGAGGCAACCTTTTTTTTTCTCAGATTAGATTCCATTTATACTCCCACAGGGCCACAGATATGGACAACTTGGTCATGTGGCTGCCTAGATTCATATAAATTAGTTTGGCAACCAGGTTTCACGTGTGATGCAAAAGTAGGGAATTTAAGCAACTGTTTCTAATTAACTAGCTAGTCAGCTGCCCAACAGTGACACATGAAGCAAAATTTCTCCATTCCTATAAATCAGGAAGAAGGAAAATCTAGGCAAAGTCATAGTTGAAATTCAGAAAACAACCTATAGTGGCAACTGGCAAGCAATCAGAGGATGATACTATGGTTGCCTAAGAAAATGGACAATTAGTCGTGACATGAATGTTTTAGCCTGGTGTTTTGCCCACTCTATGCATCAACAATTTTTTTTACTTTTCAGGATGGATATTTCAACAGTTAAGGCCGAAGGTAACACTCTTAGTTGGGGTAGCAGAACTTAACACAGGGGTGGACGTACGACACGTTATCTGAAACATGTTCGTGTATGAAACTATACATTCACACTCTTTCTCCTCAAAGTTGATCATTTTATTGTTCTTTCGTAAGCATATAGTATTACCATCTAGCTATTGTTACATTTTGTCAAGAAAGTAGCACTAACTTAAATCAGTAACACTGTTGTACCAATTCATTTTTCTTATCTACAATAGATTCTGTTGGAATCTAATTTTCCATATCTTACAAACCTTAGATTAGGGAGGTGGTCGGGACGTGGAGGACTCGAACGTCGCCGATGGCCACACGGTCGCGGACGAAGTGGAGGTCGATCTCCACATGCTTGGTCCGCTGGTGCTGCACAGGGTTTGTGGAGAGGTAGACGGCGCTGACATTGTCGTAGTAGACGAGCGTGCTCCTAGCGAGGGGGCGGTGAAGCTCAGCCAGGAGCTGGCGGAGCCAGGCGGCCTCGGCCACGCCGTTGGCGACGGTGCGGTACTCTGCCTCGGCACTAAAGCACGAGACTACCGACTGACGCTTGGACGACCAAAAGACAAGGTTGCCGCCTAGGAAGACAGCGTAGCCGGAGGTGGACCGGCGGGTGTCCGGGCAGCCCGCCCAGTCAGCGTCGGTGTAGACAACCAGCTCGGCCGAGGAGGACCGACAGAGGAGCAGCCCGTAGCCGAGGGTGCCGCGAAGGTACCGGAGGAGCCGCTTCATAGCAGCAAGGTGGGGCTCCCGTGGAGCATGCATGTACAGACACAGCTGCTGCATGGCGTAGGTGATGTCAGGCCGTGTGAAGGTGAGGTACTAGAGCGCACCAGCAAGGCTCCTGTAAGTGGTGGAGTCCTCTGGTCCAAGAGCCGAGCCACCTGCCCCTGACAGCTTGCCCTGAGTGTCGACCGGCGTAGAGCAAGGCTTGCAGTCAGTCATCCCAGCCCTCTCCAGGATGTTCAGAGCGAACTGCCTCTGGTGGAGGAACAAGCCTGAAGGTCGGGGCTCGACAGTAACGCCGAGGAAGTGATGGAGCACATCGAGATCCTTCATAGCAAACTCCTTCTGCAGAGAGGAGATGATCCGACGGAGCAGGGACTCGCTGGAGGCGGTGAGGACAATGTCAGCCACATAGAGCAGCAGATAGGCAGTCTCACCCCCATAGCTGTAGATGAAGAGCGTGGTGTCTGACTTGGCCTCCAGAAACCCAAGAGTCAGCAGGTAGGAAGCAAAGGTGGAGTACCATGCCCGAGGTGCTTGTTTCAGACCATACAGGGACTTGTTGAGCTTGCAGACCATCGCGGGACGGGAAGGATCCATGAAGCCTGCTGGCTGGCTAGCAGTACACAGTCTCTGTCAGAGTGCTATGGAGGAAGGCATTCTTGACATCCAGCTGGTGCACGGGCCAGAAGCGCTCAAGTGCCAGGGAGAGGACAGTATGGACTGTCGCAGGCTTCATCACTGGGCTGAAGGTCTCGTCGTAGTCCACTCCAGGCCGCTGAGTGAAGCCGCGGAGCATCCAGCGGGCCTTGTAGCGCTCCAAAGGACCCATCAGCCCGACGCTTGTGTGTCCAGATCCACTTGCCCGTGACCACATTGCCACCAGACGGACGCGGCACCAAGTCCCACGTCTGGTTGGCAATCAGGGCCTCGTACTCCTCCTCCATCGCTCGACGCCAGTGAGGATCCGCCAAGGTCTCACGGACAGAGGAGGGTAGAGGAGAGACCCCCGGCGCGCAGGTGACGGTGGAGAGGGCCCGGGGCCGGGACGCCTGCCACGTCACCATGGGGTGAACGTGGCGAGGGTCCCGATATAGGAAGGGCGGGTGCTACACCGGCTCGTCGTGTGAGCGCCGGGGGGCACGGGCAGCGGGTGCCGGTGATGGAGGCCCCACCGGAGGCGTCGGTGGCGACGGCGGAGCAGGTACCGGAGAAGAAGGCACCACCGGCGGTGTCGGGACAGGTGGTGGCTGCGAACGGCGCTGTTAGACACACACGGGGTGCGCGAAGCGGCCGGGGGCCACAGGTGCCGTCTCCAGTGGCAGCCGAGCAGGGGACGACGGGGTCGCGTGTTGCGCGACAGGGCGCTCCGGGACCTCGCAGGGCGCGGAAGGGAAGTCCGGGGCTACGTGTGGCGCAGTCGGGAGCTCCGAGGCCGCACGTGGGGCAGCAGGGACTTTCGGAGCCACGGGCGGCGCGGTAGAGGAGGTCGGGGGCCGCTCGAGTCACTGGCCGGGAACTCCGGGGCCACACGCGGTGCAGCAGGGACCGCCGGTGTTGCGTAGGGCGCGACAGGGAGCTCTGGGACCTCGCAGGGCTCCGAAGAGAAGTCCGGGGCCGCGTGTGGCCCAGCCAGGGGCTCCGGGGCCGCACGCGATGCAGCGGGAAACAGGAGAGAAGGGTGGCGGGACCTCCGGATCAGCAGGAAACAAGGAGGCCAGCTCACGGTCGGAAGTAGGTGTGGAGGTGGTGGAGAAAGGAAAATCCGTCTCATCGAACACGACATGTCGAGAGATGTGGACCCGGCGAGAAGTGAGGTCATAGCAGCGGTACCCCTTGTGGTCGGGGGAATAGCCGAGGAACACACACCTAGTCGAGCTGGGCGCGAGCTTGTGGGGAGCGGTGGCGGCGGTGTTAGGATAACACACGCACCCTAAAGACTCGGAGGTGATCATAGCTGAGAGGGGTACCGAAGAGAGCATGGTGAGGTGTAAGGGCGGGAGAAGCAGTGGAAGGCAGACGGTTGCGAAGGTAGGTGGCGGTGCAGAGACTCTCGGCCCAGAAGCGAGCAGGGAGAGAAGCCTGGAACAGAAGGGTGCGCATGATATCGTTCGTGGTGCGAATCATGCACTCAGCCTTGCCGTTCTGAGGAGAGGTGTAAGGGCAAGACATGCGCAGCTGAACACCATGAGAGAGAAAAAAGAGCGAGAAGTAGAGTTATCGAACTCACGCCCATTGTCACACTAGACGGCCTTGACAGTGCGGCTGAACTGAGTAGACACCCAGGCGAAGAAGTGAAGGAGAGAAGGGAACGCGTCAGACTTAGCGCGCAAAGGGACAGTCCAGGAGTAGTGAGAGAAGTCATCCACCACCACTAGATAGTACTTGTAGCCAGAGCAACTGAGAATAGGAGAGGTCCACAGATCGCAATGGACAAGGTCGAAGGGATGAGGGGCATGGGAGGAAGAAGAATGGAAAGGAAGATGGACGTGACGGCCAAGCTGGCACACGTGACACAGGTGCTCATCAGGAGTCCGAGTGCAAGGCAGAGCGGAAGTGTGACGGAGCTGTGTCAAATCATCGCGGCCGGGGTGCCCGAGGCGGTGGTGCCAGGTAGTGTAGGAGGTGGTGGCGGTGAAGGTAGCGGTCGAGGTAGGGGAGGGAGAGGGTGAAGAAGATGCAGCGGAAGGGGGAACAGAAGGGTGTAGAGGGGCCCCGTGCTGTCACACTGGAGAAGGGGACGGCGGGAGGCCAAGTCCCGCACGGTGAGGCCAGAGGGGTCAAACTCGACCGAACAAGAGTTGTCGGTCGTGAAGCGGCGAATATAAAGAAGGTTGTGAGTCATACCAGGAGCAACAAGAACATCAGGAAGGTGGAAAGAGCCATGTGTACGCGCAGTACCCACGGAGGAGACGGGAATGGAAGCGCCGTTTCCGACGATGATGGAAGAGGGATAGGAAGGGTGGAAAGGGTGGATAGAAGAGAGAATGCCAGGATCTGGCGTGGTGTGGTGCGATGCACCTGAATCAGCAATCCAGTCGGGATAGACTGGCGGCGGCCTCACAGCAGAGGGAGAGCTAATGGCCCCGGCAGCGAGAGTATAGGGAGGGCCAGGGGGGCCCGACCAAATGGAAGGAGGAAGGTCGTGGGCAACGGCGGCCAGGGCGGTGGCAGGTGTCGGGACGACAAGAGAAGGGCACGGCCAGGCGGCTGAGGTCGGCCAGGCAGGAGCCAACGCGGGAGGAGGGGCACCGGCCGTGAAGGACGCTGGCGTAGTGAGAAAGGAAGACGGACTGCGACGGCCAAGCAGTCTGGAGGGCCGAGTCGGCCGGCGAAGAGAGGGCAGCCGTGTAGAGGAGGGAGGCGGCGGCGGTGTCCTGCTTCGGCCGGAGGAGGGAGGCGGCGGCCAGCTCAGAGGCGGCGGCGGCCTGGGCTGCAGGGGCCGCTCGGGCCTACTGCAGCTCGGCGGCGGCCTGGGCTGCAGAGGCCGCTCGGGCCTGCTGCAGGGCGGCGGCGGCCGGCGCGGCGGCGGCGGTGGCCTGGGCTGCAGGGGACGCTCGGGTCTGCTGCAGGGCGGCGGCGGCCGGCTCAGCGGTGGGCGGCGGCCTGGGCTGCAGGGGGCCGCTCGGGCCTGCTGCAGGGGGGCGGCCGCCGGCTCGGTGGCGGCGGCGGCCTAGGCTGTAGGGGCCGCTCGGGCCTGCTGCAAGGCGGTGGGGCCGGCTCGGCGGCGGCGGCGGCCTGGGCTGCAGAGGTCGCTCGGGCCTGCTGCAGGGGGGCGGGAAGGGGAGGGAAGGAGGAGGAGGAGGGAGGAGGAGGGTCACCGGTGGCCATGGTGCCGGCGGCGGCTCACCAGGAAGCGGCGGCGGCGGCTGGAGTGAGGTGGGAGGGAGAAGAGGGACCTAGACTTGATACCATGTTAGAATCTAATTTTCCATATCTTACAAACCCTAGATTAGGGATATACATACTAGGATACATGGGCCTCATGGGCCTAAGCCTCATGGGCTGAATACACACTCCAACAGATTCATTACACATTAATGTTTATACTCTCTAATGCATAGTTGACGCAATTTTCAGGAAGAACGTGTTGTAAATCATGTGGGAGGGGACTGGATAGACTACTCGTGAAGGGGAACCAAGGCTTAATAGTTTCTTGAGTCTGATGGTTAGATATGATGAAAACTACTTTTAAAAGAGAACCAAATCTTTATATTCTTGAGTCCGTGAAACAATCATGTAACTATCTGGATGTACAACTCGTTTTAGATTACATGGTTGCACGAATTAAGTTACCATGCCAGTATTTGGTCAAAGACAAATATTGTAAGACATGAATTTTTGACATGCATGGAGCTCAATCTTTGACATTGAAATTTTGGCATGAATTAAGACATGAAATTTCTACTAAGACATAATCTTAGTAGAAACTTTTGTTTGCAGGATCAAGATGGGTTTGCACGATTGTATTTTCCAAGCCATTGCAGTAAAAGAAGTACTATATAGAAGCCATTGCACCCAATCTTGTGACAAGTCTTACAATTAGTAATACTTTACTAGAGAGAGAGAGAGAGAGAGTTATTTGCCTCTTCAAAGAGCCTACTCAATGCCTTGTGTTCAATTCTTGGTTCGGCTCACAACATATAGGTTTTTTTTTTTTGTCCCTGATACAACTCTAGGTTTCAACAAGATGCACTAGAACATTTATTGCACTTGTATGCTTTACTAACACGGAACCAAGTGGTTGTTGTACATTTATACTAGAATACACGTCCAAAGTCTAAGAGGCATCTAGAATCCTAAAATGTTGGGATATAAATCTTGCTTTCATAAGAATACTCCTGCATCCCATGCTTGAAAAGGGCAAACACTTGAATCTTGGTTCAAAAATGAAGCTCCTGTTTTTTCATGTACCTGACAATACGACATATAAATAACCGGAATTAAAATAGCACCCTCATGGATAAATGGACACAAGAGATTGTATGAACCTTTTATATTCAAGTAGAACATTCATAAATAAAGAATGTTAAAAGAGGCTCTCTTTTGCTAAAAATGAGAATAGTTCATCAGTACAGTATGTTCGTGGGACAATTCAGTGCAGAGACATTTCTACATTCCTTTATCAGAGCAAACCTAGCAAGAGTACTACAATGAATTATAAAGAAAATGGAGGATAGTACTCAGCAAGAGGATAGAGGGATCACAATTATTCATTAAGAAAATTTATGCTTTCCCTTTCAAGAGTCTGATTGCTCCACCTCGAAAGAAATGGATATGAAAAATCCAAATGTTGTAAAAAAAGTTTTCTGTTCATCGACATATTAAATTCAAGGAATGTTTTGAGAAGGAAAAAATTACACATAGAGGGTGCTGAGAACAGCTGTGTTCTTTATAATACAGGAGTTAAGGAAACCACTTTCCACCTATTCTTACCTATTCTTTCTATTTTCCTTTAGTATGTTATGCAGAAATGCCATCAATGTTCATACGAACACTCATATAGAATTCTTCCAGATGATTAGGAAAGCATCTAAGGATTTTTAACTAAAAATTCTTCATGGAAGTTTTTTGTACTGCTGCTTGGTACATTTGGAAACAAAAGAACAATCTAATCTTTGAATGAGAGAGAGACCAACTCAAGCTTGGCTCGGTGCTTTTGAATGAAGCTTTTCTTTCTGGTTTTCTTTTCGGCGTCTTTTTGGTTGCCTTTTATAACTTAGTTGATTTTTTGTAGCTTTGTACTGGGGGTTTTTCTATATCTAATAAAAAATCCTGTAAGATGAAGAATTTTGTCTGCAGAACTAATTGTTGCTAAAAACTTGCCTATCATCTCAAATTTACCTAACAGTATTTGTGCCATATTCAAAAAATCTTATTCGAATTATAAGCTAGCCAGTTGCTTTAGGTGGGAGAATTGGATTGTATATTTCAGTAACTCTTATTTGTGCCATGATAAAAATCGTACATGTATTGCTGCCATCATGTGAATTGTATGCAACCTACGAAAGTACCTTTAATTTGATACATGTAATTATGAGCAACATGAAGAAAGGCGCTCTAACCATAGGTCCACTGGCTAACAAAACACCTCTTAGTCAAATATTTATTGAGCTACATGATGGTTTCACTCACATCCTTGCTCCAGGCACTACTACAGAAACATTAACGGAGGCGGTCAAAAACGATTTTCCGAGGCGGGCATTGCAACCGCCTCCAACAATAGGCCTCCGTTAATCGGTGATTAACGGAGGCGGTTGTTATGCCCGCCTCGGTTAATCGATTAACCGAGGCGGACACGTTAGGATGCCCGCCTCGGTTAATCGTTGAAAAAAAAAATCCACGAGCCCGCCAGTGAGCCCGTTTCTGAGCCCACCGGCGAGCCCGTTCTCAGCCCACTGGCGAGCTCGCCCCGCCACCATCGGCAACATGTCGCCGACACCGGCGTGAAGGCGAGGTCGCGGCCCCGGCGACCAGCGTGGAGGCGACCGGCGTGGAGGCCCCGGTGACCGGCGGCTCCGGATCTGGGCGTCGGCGGAGGAGATGGGGTCGCGGCCCCTTCCTCTCCTCCGAGCACGGTGACGTCCGGCCTCCAGCGACGGCAACGGCTGCCGCTCCCTTCCTTTCCTCCCTCAGCAGCCGCAGAACGCGAAGATGAGACCAGCCCGGCCTCCGGCGACGGCTGTCCGCACCGCCCTTCCGCCCCTCCCCTTGCAGAGCATAGTGACAAGACTCGTCCGGCCTCGGGTGAGGCGGCGACGGCTGGTCTGGCCTCCGGCGAGGTGGATCTAGAGACTGGCGCTGGTGGCGTGGTACACAGGATAGGAGCTCAGTTCAGGGTCGAGGAGACGAGAACACAAGGCTCCTAGGAATCGAGTGTGGTCGACAGCTTGCCTGTAGAGGAAGCTCTTGTTGTGGATGCCGATGACGAGCATGGTGGTGCCGAGCTGGTTCACCGTCTCCCAAGCTCCCCCTCTGTCACCACGATCTTCAACCCGCGCCCGAAGATGCCGGCCTGAAGATGGCCGGGCCCGCCTGCCGCCGCCCAAAAGAGAGGGGGACCGGCCGCCGGGAGAGCGGGAGAAGGCCGTGCTCCGATGCGTGAGTAGCCGTGGGCGGCGACGGAGGCACCGCAGGCAAGGGACACGTGAGGGGCAGAGGCGGCGTGGTGGGAAAGGGAGTGGGGATTAGGGCTTCTCCATCTGTCTCTTTTATACCGAGACCCACATGAGTGTCTTATCGGGCCAAGATGGACTGCCCGCTGGGCCTCTATTTATGGTGGCGGGCTTTATAGCTTGTCTGCCTCCGTAAATCGATTAACGGAGGTGGGCACCTTTAGACGACCGCCTCCGAAAATAGATCATCAACGGAGGCGGGCACCTTTAGACGACCGCCTCCGTTAATCGATTTACGGAGGCGGACGAAAGTGACCGCCTCGGTAAATAAAAAATGCCCGCCTCCGTTAATCACAGGGAGTAGGGGATTAGGGTCGTCCGCCTCGGTTAATATTTGGGGAGTATCTCGCAAAATCAATTTTGTAGTAGTGAGGTTTTTACTCATTTGCCATTCTCGAAATTCTTGGTTTCACTCACAATGAATTATATGGCAAATGCATGAAAGTATTCAGTAGAAGTACAAATGGGGATATCCGGGGATCACAATTTTTTTTCATTGAGAAAAGTTTATGCTTTGCCTCTCAAGAGCCTGATTCTTTCACCTCCAATGAAATGGATATGGAAATCCAAATCTTGCAAAAAAGGTTTTCACCTGGCTTTTGTAATTAAGTTGACTTTGCGTAGATTTGTACTGTGAATTGAATCCTGCCGAGTCATCTAGTTAAGGAATGTTTTGAGCTGACTGCATTTGCTGTTGTATTATTGGTGAGAATCAAGGTAGCGTAGATGACCAAAACTTCAAAGTTCCTATAGTACACAAACTGTTGTTGTAACTATATAGAGGTAGACACTTTTGATTGGAATTATCTATATGTAATTATGTAAAGTAGATGTATGTAACAATGTAATGTAGATAACCAAGACATGAAGTTTTTTCAGTTTGTAAACTATTTCTTTAATTATTGAGATGTAAAATGGTGATGGAACAGCATAATGCATATTGCCAAGACTTGAAAGTTTCTTCAGTTTGTTATGTGTTTGTGGACCTATCTTGATATAAAAAAGCTTGTCACAATTACATACATAACAATGTATGTATAACCCCCTTGAAATTTTATCAAAATGCAACTCTCAATAATTGTATGAAGCAGCTCATTTATATTATTTGACTACTCAGAAATATGGAGGGATGAGTGTCCAATGTAGCAGCTTGTATTATCCAAGAGGCAGGAGTAGTTCCATTGAAAAAAATTTCAAGATGAGAAAGTGGGGACCCTTCCTTAAAAAATAAAATGGATATTTGCTTCTGAAAGTGCACCTAGCCACTTTAGTTTGTTTTGGTGATTTGGATGATAAGGCGCTTAAAGGGCTAATGCGTTTAATGTTGAGATTAATAGGAAGTTTAGCCCTAGTGATTGATGGACATCACTCTTATCCAATGATTGAAGCTTAATGCTAGCGCATGCCAAGTATGACT
Organism: Eremochloa ophiuroides; assembly: GCA_038502445.1. Classification (NCBI taxonomy): domain Eukaryota; kingdom Viridiplantae; phylum Streptophyta; class Magnoliopsida; order Poales; family Poaceae; genus Eremochloa; species Eremochloa ophiuroides. The sequence goes on from JAHLJS010000007.1 coordinate 28,953,431, forward strand.
CGGATTAGTGAAATGGAGAAGGTTAGGCAATGGGTTGTCATGAGGTACTGTGCATAGTGGTGAAAAGCAAGCATGTGGCTTGGCCCTAGGTACCCCCCCGCTTATGCCGTGGCAAACATTGTGTGTGAACCGAGGCACCACTAGCTATGAAGAGAAGTATATCGGCGTGGCACATTAGAAGTTGAATGACTTGAAGCCCGGAGTTGATTGCAAGGTTGCTTTTGGTTCAAGTCATTGGCTCAAGATGGATTTGCTCAAGCCAAATGTCCTTCCCATTTGAAGCTGGTAAGAAGACGGCGACTTAAAATGAAGAGAAGGCTCAAGTGAAGGTTTAATATTTTATGTTTTATTCCTTGAGTCCTAGGATCGTCGTTTTACCTAGAGGGATGTGACACGGTGTTTTGGTTAAGTCCTCAGTGCTCAAGGTTAACCCATGTGAGGTGTGAGAGAGCTGGAGTGCTAACCTTAGTCTGGTTTCAGCAGGAAGCTGAAACCGAAACTTCCGGTTTGGCAAACCGGAACTTCTGGTTTTGGCCGGACGGTCCAGTGCCCCTGGGGTTTAACCACTGGACCAGTATTCCAGAGAGTTGGTTTTTGGGTGATTTCTGGTGTTTAAGCACCGGACGGTCTGGTGGGGTCATCGGACGGTCCGGTGCCTAACCTAACGGCTAGTTGGGCTGAAAAACCGGAAGTTCCCTGGTTAGGAAACTGGAAGTTTCGGTTTTCACAGTCTTCTAACGGCTAGTTTTTGGGGATGGCTATTTATAGCCTTTCCCCTCCCTTGTGTTAGGTTGCTAGTTCTATTGTTGATCACCTGATATTCCCAGCCCTTGTAGAGGCTCTCCAAACCCCTCTAAGTGAGGTTGTGCTAACACTTGTGAGATTTAGAGAGTTGGAGAGGAGAGTTGAGTTGAAAGAGAGCAATCCTAGTCTTGAGTACCTGAAGGCATCACCAAGCTCGTGGATCATTTGTTACTCTTGTGGTGGGTAGCAAGGTGTTGCCTGGCGAGCTCCCAAGCTTGTGGTGAAGCCGCGGGATGTTTGTGACGGCTTGACTTCGCCGCCGAAAGGGAAGAAGTCATCTAGTGAGAGAGGAAAGTGGTCAAGAGAGACCCGGCTCGTTGGACCTTCCTCAACGGAGACGTTGGCGCTTCTTGGGAAGTGGCCGAACTTCGGGAAACAAATCCTGTGTCTTCGTGTGCTTGATTCCCTCTCTATTGCTCTCATGTTCATTTATGTTGATTTACCTCCTCTCTCATGATTTGCTAGATCTACTTTGCTCTGTGTACTTGTTGTAGAATCTAGCTTCATATTCATGCTCTACATGTTCTAGCAGTTCTAGAGAATATTTATTGTGCTTAGTGCTGCTTGTCCTGATTCCCCGTGTAAACCGGAAGTTCCGGTTTGGCAAACCGGAAGTTCCGGTTTTCCAGGGAACATCAAGCTTCTTTATTCTCTCATAAATTGTTCAGCTATCCTTTTGCTCCTAGAATTGTGTAGGATTGTTTTATATATTTTCTAGGGCATTTCTATGATCTTGCCTGAGCAATTGGACAACTCGTAAAAACCGAAAGTTCCAGTTTGGCAAACTGGAAGTTCCGGTTTTGGAAGTTTCTGTTCATTGCTCTAATCTCTCTGCATTATCTGTTATATCTTGCATAGAGTTATTCATCTGTTCTGGATCATTGTTGTAACCTATATTGTATCATCTGTGCTTCTACAGAAACCGGAAGTTCCGGTTTAGGCAGAACAGAATTAAATTCCGCTAACTTTTGATTTGATTTTTGTTAAGGCCTATTCACCCCCCTCTATGCGACAGTAAAGATCCTTTCAATTGGTATTAGAGCAAGGCGCCACTTAAAGCTTAACCGCCGTGAGCGAAATGTCGCAACATGGTGATGTATCCCTTGCTCCCGTGATACTAGATGGTTACAACTACTCTACTTGGAGTGCTCATATGCTTGAGGCCTTAGTGGCACAAGGACCTCAGCTTGCTTGCATTGTAGACGTGAGCATTTGCCTCTCGGAGGAGGATCTTCGTGATCTTTCCGATGATGAGGAGGAATGCTCACGCCTCAATGCCATTGCCATTAACATGCTCATGAATGCAGTGGATGAGGACATATTTGAGGAGGTGATCCTTGGCGAGGACGAGCCACTTGAGGATGCCCATCTCATATGGGTCACTCTCAAGGAGATCTTCCAAAAACACGAAGGTGCTACACCAGGTGTTCCCTACCCTGAGAAGAGCCCCAATGCACTTCCCACTAAAGATCCAAGGGTGGTGGGAACAAGAGAGCCTAAGGAAGGAAACTTCTTCCGAGATGCTGGAGAAACAGGAAGTTCCAGTTTCCAAAACCGGAAGTTCTGGTTTTGCCAGCAACAGCACAAGTGGTGCTGCCTCTTCGCCAACTTCACACTTCACTCACATAGGTAATGCATCCCTTGATGAAGCTAGTCATGGCATCCCTTGATGAAGCTGGTCATGGCTTATCTGGAGGCCTTCTATCTGGTCTTGTATGTGACCAAACTCTCGCTCCCATCCATGCACTGAAGCTGAATGTCACGGTGGAGGGTATCCTTCAGTGCTGGATGAGTGCGATCCTCGCGGACTAGTGTACCTGAAAGAGCCACCCAAATGTTGGTACTCCTAAAACTGCTTGATATGTGCTGTACGCTTCTCCATGAGGATCACAGGGGTCTGACTGGCTGGAGCTGCTGGTACCAGTTGGGGCCTCCTGCTTGATGAGAGCCAGGAGCAGGCCATGCACCCCACTGGCTAGTGTGTGGCGTGGTTCCTCGGTACACTGCTTCTTGTACCGCCTGCTCTGCTTGCTCCTGTGTTGCAACCTGAGCAGCTCTCGTCTGAGCTCTAGTTCTTCTTCCTGCAAACTGCACAACATGCTCTTGTGCAAGCCTTGCGGCGTGCTGTTCCTCGGTCTCGAGGGGTAAGAGTAAAGAGTTCACATTTCTTAACCATAAAGTCATGTCAGGCAGTGGTATTTCGTTCACAAATTGTTGGTATGTCATGATGTACTTTTCATTTTTCCAATCATATTTCATCATATGTGCTTGCCTAAAGTGTTCAAGGTCTAAGATTACCCTATCAGTGGTGATATAATTAATTTGTGCAGTATCTAGCAAGCTCATATTGCTAACTATCCTAGTCACAAGTGATGACATTTCAATCGTTTCATCCGTCATAGTGTAAACACCTTAGACCAATATTCCATCATAGCTTTTACCGGTGAGACACGAATTCCATTTAGTGCAGCAAATAAAATTTGCATTTCATCAATTCTAACTTTACGAGGATTATGTCTAGGATAGAAAGTTATAGAAATATATCTTTATAACATCCTAAGAGTTAGGTTATGAATTTGTGAAGTATTAGGATATGTCATCCCTTGGCGGCCAAAAAATTACATTCCAAAAGTTTTTCTTATTAAACCTCTCGCAAGCTTTATCTAAGTCTACCGAACAATCTTTACCAAATCCTAGTAGCACACTAAATTGTTTCCATGTATATGAGTGATTTTCATTAAATAAATGAAAATTGCAGTGGCTACGGATGAATTCTAGAGGGCATATAAATTCCAATGTGAGCTCTCTACACCCTAATTCACTAACTAACCAAGCATTGTCCCATCCCAAAGTATGAAATACGTTTTGGAACTTAGTAAACATACCTGTATGGTTGAGCAGGTCACGATCGATCTTGGAGGTGTGGACGAACGTGCGCTTGCGCATCATGTTGAAGGCTTCTTTCTCCTGATTATTTTACCAATAATTTGGTCCTCATCAGTAAGAATTTGGGCAGGTGGTTGTTGAGTGCCTTGTTATTCTAGGGGTTCATCAACGCTTTATTGGTCGACAGACATATTGCTCCTGGGAGAATGCCTGGCTTCCAGGTACCTGACTGGCTTCTTGATGGGAACCGTATGTGCTTGTTAGGTCTTCCAGTGCTACTTCCTTCATTGCTCTCTCCTTTCCTCTTCTTCTTCTTTAGAAACAAATCTCTCAACATGATGAAAGACAACCCCACTAACAAGAAGGCGATTAAGGTTAGTAAAACAAATCACTCCCCTGGGGAGTGTGTGCTCTACCTTCCTAGGCCTCTCCTTGCTTTGAGAGTCGTTTAACTTAGTGATTGATTGCTAGAGCTTATGGTGTTTGCATGGATGGAGCAAGTGAGTGTGAGGCAAGAATCTTGAGCTTGTATGTCTGGTGATGCACTTGCTCAAGCTGTGGGAGTATATATGGACAAAGTGGATAGCAAAGGAGGCCAAAGGTGGTAGGAGGTAGGGCCCTCGCCCTACTTGACGGGGCGCCCGCCCTACTACCTTGTCGACTTTGCTACTCTGCACTTTCACAGGCCCTTGTCTTCACTCTTGAGCATTTTCTTTACTCCATTATTCGGCTAGAGGTCAGAGCGTTGAGTGGAGGATTTGGAAAGGCTTGAGACAAGATAAGAAAGCAAGAAGTGAAAGGGATGGATGAATGTGTCTGCCATAATATAATTCTTTGTTCTCTTCTTGCATGTGAGGAAGGAATGGGACAGCTAGTTTGGGGAAAAGACCAAAAGGGTAGGGCGGCCTATTGGTATTTATTAAGTGCAAATAGAATATGAAAGATTCCGCAAGTGCATAGAATACCATTGTAGCTTTTACGCTGGAGTATTCCAGAGTATCGTTATTTGTATTTTACCACGTGGAAGCAATGGTTAAAGAATCTGATAGCTACCATCATGTATCTACTAACTTAGTACACCAACTAGACTATAGTAGGGGTAAGTGATAAATGATATGAGTTATGCATAATAATCACTTGAATGATAAATGAGTAGTCTAGCTAAGTTGAGAGGACAACAGGAGAGTTCAAGGTTCGTAAATGCTTCTCTAATACTTGGGTTCTAAGATAAATGAAGGATAGTTAGGTGAAGCAATCACACAATAGAACTTTGGAGCAACAGTACCTTTCCGATTCTCGAATAAACTGGGAAGGGGTAATCGGGAGAAGGCTGCCGAAAAGCTCTACGAACACTAACCCTGACGTGGTGGATTACGAAGGCCTGTCAGAGCTATCACCCCTGAGGCTACCACAACTAACCATAAGATTAGGTGCAATCTCAGGTAACAAATAGTCTAGGCGCCATGTCTACACTATCGATTACAACCCTAGTCACACGTGATAACTAGAGCACTCAATACGAACGGAGATCCTATGCCAAAGTATAACAACTATACTAACCAATCATATGATAAAGCATATAAGTAAATAGAGAAGATAAATATATAAAAGCATAAGTCTTACAGAGATAAGATACAAGTCATACCAGACCTCAGAAGACTCCTCCAGAACCCGAGCATGGCTCCGCTCTCCCTAACTCTCAATTATAACTAATCTACTACATTGGAGAGAGGTTATCCTTCAATGGGACACCTCTCCATCCGAGCCCTAACTAGAGAATATGAATTATAATAATGAAAGGGATGGTGCCTAGGGGGTCCCTGGGGCCGTATATATAGTCTGAGGTGGAGTAATGGCCAAGGAACTGCCACGTCATCGATCCGTATTGCGTTTACAACTCTCCATCGCCACTGTCGGATCAAAACTGATCTTGTACTGACGTTAGGACCCTTTCTGCGCTAAATTCTGATTTAGGCCTAATTAATCCCGCAACCCTCAATTAATCCCGCAGCTCATGTTCTAGAATCTTCCACTGTTTGTAAAATCCATATCTTTTTATTCCGGACTCCAAAAATAGCAAGTAAAATATCCGTTTCGATTGTCTCGATGAGCTCTACGCAACCGTGAACTCCAATTCCTTATTTGAGATACTTTTATTCGGTGAAAAATTGAATATTCCTTCATAACCTGCAAAACAAGTGAGAACACCAAAACACGTGGAACTTGTTAGAATCAAACCCTATAACTATGTTGTGGATTGTTTTATGCCCTTGATTCATGTTTGGTTGATGGATAAAAATGATAGATAACTACCGTCAACATGGCCACCCTATGGAAAGTGGGCTACAGGCCCTCTAATCCCTCCTACTAACTACCTTTATCACACTAAGTGAGATACTAAGCCATATTATTGGAGAAAATGAAATTACATAAGAAAAATAAGTGAGATTTGATCTTACCATAGGTTAACTTACCTTGGTTAGGTGCCTTGGATACTCGTATGGTGATCAATGCTTCGCATCATCTCCATGCTCTAGAGAATCTTCAACATACAAGGCAGTGTTGGCAAGTGTGTCTCTCGCTGATGAGCACTGCTTCCGGACGTAGCCTGAAATGAAAGATTTCTTCCTTCCATTGATGTTTAGTCAGATTTCTTCTGCTCCCACATCAATGGTTGCATTTGCAGTACTTAAAAATGGTCTTCCTAGGATTAGTGGTGTTCTAAAATTAGGATTTATATGTAACACCACGAAATCCACGGGAACGAAACAATTTTTAATTTAAACAGGGATATTCTCCGCTATTCCCGCCGTATATCGTATCGATTGGTCGGCGAGCTGCAAACACATAGTGGTTAAAGATTTATGATTAAGTTTGTCATATATTACCTTGGGCATGACGCTGACTCCTGCTCTAAGATCGCACAGAGCTTTATCAAATTGTTGAGCTCCAATAGAGCAGGAGATGGTGGGATTCCCAGGGTCCTTGTTGAGCTCCAATAGAGCAGGAGATGGTGGGATTCCCAGGGTTGTTCTTCTTCTTGGGGAAATTATCGAAGATAGGAGCACTATAGTGTTTTGTCAATGTCACCATTTCTGTGCTCGGGATTGGTTTCTTTTTGTTGATGATGCCGTTCAAATATTTTGCATAGGTAGGTACCTGCACAGCCCCATCTATTTATCTATGCACTTTTATTATTTTTTAGCATTGAAAAAATAAACAATAATGATATATTAGAAGATATATTAATTTCTCATGATTGTGTTACTAGAAATAAACTGCTATTATTTGGTATTGCGTATCGATATGTTTGAAAAATAAATAAACACTCACACTCTCATACTAAGAGAAGAATGAAAATGTTTATTGCTTATAATTACTTTAAGTTAGTAATAGCTGATGATTTAATTGTTAATGTATTGTTGCTTATACCATGAACTTGAACTCCATCGGTTGCAAATGCTAAAACTAAACTTGAAAATTAGAGTCACATGATTTAGCAAAGAAGAGAGTAAGTTTCTATCCTATCATGAGCAAGGTTAATCTGTGGAGCATTTCTTTAGGAAAATAATAATAAAACTTGCTTGAGATCTTCTGTGGCAAAAGAACACCTACCAGATCCATATCTGTTAGATAAGAAAACCCCACTTTGCTGCCTGTATTTATGTGAGCGTTGTCAAGCTTTTGTGAATCTTAGTAGAGAAACTTGTCATATTCTCATGACCGAGAACACGAACACCCACCATCATATTGCTATTCTTACACTGAGAATAAGCATAAACATGCCTTTTATGTTAGGATCTACTACATGGCATTATCATTGTTCCATCAGAAATTTTCCTCAAAGGAGGCATGGCTAGTCTCTAAAGAAAAAGAGCAAGTGCTCTGATGAAAAAAAGAAGAAGAAGAAAAAGAAAGAGCAAGTGCTCTGATGAAAAAAATAAAAAAAGAAGAAAGAGCTAGCCATGTTTCTAAAAAGGAAAAGCCATGAAAGGAGTAATTAGTACCACCACCATACACATGCACATTCTCCGGTCTAAGTCTATGACTTGTTGCACCTTTGATCCAATTGTTTGACTTAGCAATATTACATTATACGAGGTATGCTCTAATTTATGTGATCTTGAAACTCCACATAAGCTTTTAGATATAGGAAGTGAGGGCATTGCAAGCCTTTTGAGTGAAGTCAAAAATTCCACACACATATTAGAGAGACTGAGTGTGCCACAGAAGAGCCTAGAGCATGATTATTGCAAAATATTCCAAAAACCTCCATAAGATTTAACCAAGCAAAAAGATATGGAAAACAAACCCTCTTTCTAGCAAGTATGTTCTCTATTTTCACATTAAGGGATATAAAAAGGCCCCATGGATGATGGTAATTGAAGATGAGTTCTTGCTTTAACAAGTTGAAATCAAAAGTGGTTCACTAATAAGAAGTTGATTATAAGAACATCTTAAGTCTTTGCTCAGGGACGAGCAAAAGGTAAGTTTGGGGGAGTTTGTTGATGGTCAGTAAATGCATATTTTAACCATCAACAAAGATATGATTAAGCAAGGAAATGGCACATAGAAGCTATGAATTTTGTTTAAAGTAATGATATTCCACATGTACTTGTAGAAGTTATTTGAATGCACCAAGGATGACACATGGACCCCCTGATGCCACATGGGCACCAGATAGAGTGTGCCCGCCCTGCCCACAGAGTGCCCACCCTGTCCAGGTGGCCTGCCATGACCACAATCCGAAGGACAATCTCCCAGGCACTTGTAGTCGTCCATTTGGTGTCGGTTTCACCCATGATAGATCAAATGATGTGCTAAGGATTCGTGGACCCACATGTCATCCTCCAAGGGCCACAAACCGTCTCTCCAACTACCGAAAAGTTATCAACCGGCCTTACAACCGCCATTGGGGAAGATCCAGGACCTTTGGATGGCAAGGCGGTGGATCCAATAGGGTGCCCGCCCTACTCCTCAGGGCCACCAACCTCTAGCCTCCTCTACAAGTACCCCAAAGGCCTCTAAGTGCTATAAATGCCCCATGCGCTTCAGTTGTAATCAGCTTAGCGAGTTTTAGTCCATCCTAGCACATCTAGTGAGAAGAGAAGCCTCTTAGCAAGGCTAGTACTGAGAGTGTGAGTGATAAGAGAAGTGGAAGAGTTGGAGAGCTCCGGGGACGTTAACACCAGAAGTGGCAAACGGATATACCGCAAGCGTACGGTAGTCAATGTAGCCTTCACCGGGAGTATTCCAAGTATCGTATTTTCCACGGGGAACGTGAAGTGTTCTAACTAGGTTCAAGGCCGTACAGTGATGAGACAAAGGATCTATGATAGCTAGGTAGAGAGGTTCCTATGTAGCAAAAGCTAATTAGTGTTGGTGTTCTCAGTATAAAGAGCTTAGTCAGCTCCTCCCTTCACAAGAGGCGACAGGCGAAACAGTAGGAGACAAAACCCCTACCCGAGGTGGCTGTACTATTGTCTTGATGCCTTACCGTTTTAATAACTTGTCTTACACACGTGGTGGAATACGGAGACCAGACAAGGCTGTCACCACTTGCTAGCTACCACAAACAATCCGTGCGACAAGCGGCCTACACTGGCAAGATATAGTCTAGACACCACGTCTACACTACACTTACTACTCTAACCTTCATGAGAGACTAGAGCACTTTACTAAGTAAAGCAATGTACAGGTGAAGACAGTATATACTTAAAATACCAGAACCAGAATATTAAATACTTAGAAGGACTCAGATGTAAGACTTACTTGAAGATTCGCATCCGCTGAGGTACACCTTGGAAAAGATTCCCGACAGGCCCGGGGCTTTCTCCTGAAGACTTCCCTCACTCTCTCCCAACTAGCACAGCACTATAGCAGAGCTAAGCTACTACATAGTGCTTTCTCCTTTAAATCATGCTCTAAATTGAAGGCCTATGGGGGGTATTTATAGGGGGAAGTGGAGTAGGGGCTACTCCATCGCCACGTCAGCGATCCGCGTGACCTCCGGCATGCATCGTTGGATCAACCGCCATATAACCGCCTTAGGATCAAGGGTGGAGGATTTCCAGCACATGTTCAACATGAGGAAGGCGGTGGAGTGCCAACCGACCTGGCTGGGCCCAAGGAGGGGTTCGGCCGACCCCCCCTATGGTAGGTGGGCCTAGCCAGGGCCTTCTAGAAGGTGTCCCCACCTTGCTGGCATGCTACTGAGCTTCGGGGCCCACAAATAGTGGTTCGGCCGAACCATCAAGTGACAGGTGGGACCAGCCCAGGTCTTCTAGAGCGATGCTGAAGTTGGTGGGATGAAGTGGCAGATTCGGTCCCACAATGTGTGGTTCGGCCGACCCACCTTTGGTGAGGTGGCCCCACCACTGTGGTCCCCACTTGTCATAGAGTCCATCCCAGGTGTTGGTTACTTCGGGGCCCACCAAGTGTGGTTCGGTCGAACCACCTTTGGTGGAATCAAAGGCCCATCTTTTGCAGGTGTCTTCTCCATGGAATTCTAAGCACAATGGTGGTGCTAATTTGCCTTTGGGTGGTTCGGACGAACCACTCATTGTACCCATCTTTTGCACATCGTCTCCAGAAGCTGTGATATTGTTGAATGTGAAGCTGGTTTGTCATTTGGCCATACTTGTTAGGTTGCCCAACCTTCATATAGAGCTTTCGGACACTGAAAAGTACCTGTTCAGAGTGCCTGCAACCAAATAATGACAAGTACATGTGGAACCAAGTTATTTGTACCTAAGTCACTATGTGTTTGGTGGTTTCCTTCCAGAAAGAATGTCTTGTTGACGGTTTTGATGGGGTAAAAACATGGTATAACTACTGTCAACAAGATCCCCCACACTTAAGTCTTTGCTCGTCCTCGAGCAAAGGTTAGAGAGAGAACGATAAAATATGATTATGAAATTTTTAAGGTATTAGCTAACACAAAGCTTTATTCAAGACATATCTCATACAAGTGGGTTATGTGGTACTGTCTAGCATATATCCTTCAGATGTTGAAAAATGGAATAGTTCTCAAAGCAAAGCCATCCTCCCATTTTCATATCCTTAGCACTTAGAGTTTTTGATAATGGTTTTAGAAGAAAGCACATAGTTCATTCTTACTCCTCAAATAGTACACTCAAGTCACTTAGTAGGTATATGATTCCTCACCAAGGCATAGCATCAGCTTGCCGTCTTTTGTTTCATCCTATATCTATCAAGCTTATGCGGGGCTCAGGTAGGGATAAACAAAATAGCATACTTGCATTGCATTTATTGTAAAGTCAAAACAAGGATCCAAGGAGAAGAATGTCATAATCCTAGATCAAGATGTGCAAGTGTGTGGAAGATGATGCAATCTAGTGCTCCTTTATTTGATAAGATCTCTCTCTACTTTATTTTAATTGAGACATGGCTAGCATTTTTTTCAAATTAATTGACCTTCATGTGTCCACTCTTTTTTTTTTGAATGAGGTAATGGACCTTCATGTGTCCATTTTTTTGAATAGCCTTTGTGTCTCATCTACTAAGTCATACTTGGAGAGATATTCTAAACTTAAAGCATGAAGCAAACTTATGATGGAGATGGATGGCATATTTTTGCGTACTTCCAGTGTAGAAGTAGCATGTGTATATGTGGTGTGTATGTGATCTTGATCTTGGGACTATGACATAATTCTCAACTAGGGTCAACAAGGTTTGACCAAACTCAAAACAAGTACAAGTAGCATATATAGAAAGGGTTTTGAATCATGGTATGAACAGTTATGGCTTTGGTAGGAAATTCATCACTATTGAGGAGTGAGTGACACTATGGTTTTATGACATTTTTAGAAAATAAATCTCTAAGCACTTTGAATAGAAAAGGGATGAATCATGAGCTAAGAACTATATCACATTTGTCAACAACTAAGTCAATATGATATTCCTATCAAGATATGTGAACCACAAGTATAAGCATATGTAAGAATTGAACTTTGTGACGCTTTTACCCTTTAAATATCATGAATCATGTCATTTTTATTTTCAGATGTAAGTCTTCTTATTTATTTTTTTATTTTTATTTTATTTTATCTAAGGAAAGCAAATAAAAGTAAAAAGGAAAGAATAGAGGGGGGTAGGAGTGGCAAACCAGTCAGGAAGCAAGTAGATGCTGGGTGGATGCTGACTGGTAGGTCCAGAGGTCCTAGGTGGGGTCGGCCGACCCCACCATGGAGCTTCTGGCCACTCCGGTAATCGCCATTCGAATCCTCACCCTTGAAGGTGCTCTTGCACTTGCGTTTTTGTGTTTTGTGCTCGTCGCCCAACCTTCATTTGAAGGCTTCTTGGGACAGGTTTTGTCGAGCAGACGTGTCTCGTGTTCCTGAGTGTGTAGGGGAGGTCACCAACCTCCCCCCACACTTGGCTTGCTGCATACTGGGTTAGAGAGACAAAGGAAATGTCAAGTGCAGGGGCCCTGCTGGTGGAAACACACCAGTAGAACCAAAATTTTTATTAAACTTAGGCACAACTTACTAGGATAAAGATTGAATGAACTTAGCTATGTGCCTAGCATATTTGTAAAGAGGTTTGAGATATCTAGGGAGAGAGGTCAAAGGAGGATGTGCTCATACCCCCATTTTGTTTTTGTTTCTAAGTGCAAACCATACTAAGGTCCTTCTTCAAGAATTTCTTCACAAACAGTCATCCTCGAAGAGCCTTGATGGCTTCTTTGACATGGAGGATTATCCTTTCACCTCATGAAGTTCAGCTCCTCCCACAACTACTTCTTCTCCTCTGAGGTTGAACAGGGGAACAAAGTAACTTCCCTTGTTCAGCCCACCGCCAATGCCCTTGTGCTTCTTCATGAAAGGTGGGCGTCGAAGGCGTGTAGGAGTTGGTATACTCCGTAGGGCTCAACCTCAAGCATCTTGACCTCCATGGCAGCCTTTAGGGTCTTGAAAAATGATCTCTCGGACTGAAGGGACCCTTACCCAAGGGACAATGGAATTTTTACTAGCGGGGCCATGGTGGAGTTTCTCCTAAGGATCAAGGTCGAAGGAAGGTGCTGGAATAGTGAAGGATGGAAGTGGAAGGAAGAAGAAGGAGAGGAAGGGGTTGAGAAGACGAGTGCCAACATTCTCCTTTTCGATATCGCGAGAAAACGTTGGGGGAACGTTGGCACAATATTCTGGAGCTGATGGGTGGCACTAGGTTGCCAAAGGTGGTTCGGCCGACCCCAATAATGGGTCATATGGCTGTGGCCACTTCCTCACTCGTTTGCCAAATGCTTCCCTAAACGTGACAAGTTTGGGGCATGAAAAGTATGGGTCGGCCGACTCATCTATTTGCCCCAAACTTTTGTCACATGGCCTACAAGAGCTCATGAACATTGTTCCATTTTCCAAAATTTCAAATTGTGCCAAGTGCGGGTCGTCCAACCTGGGTTTGAATGGCCCAGTGCGACCAGATTATGCATTTCTAAAAATTATATTGCTTGGCTTAATTTTGGTCCCAAGTGGTCACCGAATTTCGGCTGTCCACCTCTAATTGGGATTTTTGAGGATCCAAGGTGAAGAAAGGATTTGCGGTTAACTGAGAACCTATCTAATGATCAAACTATACAAACAATTGAAAAAGAAAGTAAGACATGTAGATTTTAATTATGTCAATTCATTATCAGGGATGAATTCTAGCATGTCAACTTCTTCTTCAAAGGTTCATGTGAATGGAAAACTCTGAGGAGGTGGCCACTTACCTTAAAGATGATGAGTTGTAGCAGTGGTCCTCCTCAGTTGCATTGAAGTTCTCCTTGCCCAAACAACTTGACTTTTTACCATGAGGATCTTAATCTATCTCCTTGAATGATCTTATTACTTACCCATAGAGATGTCAGGATTCTTGCTACAGGGGTTAGTCCAAAAGTGCAACCAAGTTCCATGCAAGTATATTTTGATTTAATAATCAAACTTAACACCATGTCATGTTTGATTAAGGTAGTCTCTTTTAACCTAAGCACCATGCTTAATTTAAAAAGACTATGGAGGTATGATCGTTCGAACGAGATCAGTACATTCAAACCAAGGCATGCTAACATAGAAAAAAGAGGCATGATAGAATAAATAAGATTCATTCTACTAGAGACAATAGAGTGAATGGTGAAGACAAGAAGCATTTTTTTTGTTGTTATTTTATTGTAGAGGGTTGAAGACAAACATAAGAGGAATGCACTAAACAAGAGAAAGAGAAAGTGACAAACCAGTCAAGAAGTATAGCTCAACGTAGTGGAGGCTGACTGGTGGGCTGGGATGTCCATGGTGGGGTCATCCGACCCCACCTTGGAGGTTCCAGCCACTTCGGTTCTTTCCTTATGCATTCTTACCTCTAATGATGTGTTCATGCACTAATGCTTTTTGCTCAGGATGTCCATCAACGCCCAAATGTGTTTGAGGGGGTCAAATGACCCCCCACACTTGGTGTAAGGTGTGTCCTGAGTCATGGAAAATAGAAAAAACATTAAGTGCAGGGGTTTTGTTGGTGGCAACACACCAACAGAACCAAAAGTCTTACTACCCTAATCAAGTTAGGCACACAAGTTCAATGATGTTAATTTGAAGCCAACTTGTGGTGGCCTAACTGCAAGAATTCATACCACTACGAGATTTGGAGAACTTATGATAAACAAAAGCATCTACAACCTTTATTGCAAAAGTTTTGGACACAAGAAGAGTGAAGGGGTTGTAGATCTCTTGTTGTGTAGTGGTAGAAAGAAAGATTGAGTCAGGAGATTTCTCAAATGAGCAAGGACTTGATGAGAGGATCGACGGATAACTTCCATGCCCTTTGATGAAATTCTCCGTCTCAAGGAGTGGGTGAGCGATTTTCTTCTCATGACATTCCAAATCCTCCTCAAGACTTGGATATGTCATGGTTGTTTGTGAGATCATCTTAAGCTCACCCCTTGGGTCATGAATAGGATTGGATTCTACCCTTGTGCTAAGAGATTGGGAAGACCAAACAGGTAGATATTCCTTGCCTATTCTATGACTAAGCTTCTCAGTTCCAATGTCCTCCAAGATTCGCATGATTGGCCTTCCAATGAATGTGAGATGAAAGGAAAGTCCAGGAAAGTCAAAGATGTGAAAATCTAGGGAGATCTTTAGATCATCAATCACTACAGGTACACCTTGAAGGACTCCTAAACAATCAAGGATTTGACCATTTGGGAGCCTAAGGTGTTTTTGGGATTGTAGCAGGTGATTCTTTGATGACCCTTGAACGTGGAAGTGGGGAATGATGTTAATCCCAGGGCTAGGATCATAGCAAATTTCACTATAGATTCCCATGACTTGACAAGCTATTCTCCTTACATGAGTGGGTATCTTAGTGATTTCATTAGAATCTTTAGTCTCCTCTAACCATTCTTGACTTACAACAGTGGGTGGATTCTCCAACTGTTGTTGTTTCTCTTCTTGGTTAGATTTATGGGCCTGATGACTCTCATGCCTTGGGTGTCTTAATGAATCTCCAGAGTCAATGACCGGATCATCATAAGACTTTGAAGGAAGGACATAATTGGATTTATCGGGATCAAGGATGAGTTTAGAGATGGATTCAAAGGACATGACAGATGTGGGCATAGAAGGGGGAACTATAGATTTTGCTTCTAAGCAATTTAGTTCCCCTTCTATGGGCATAGTCATCATTCCTTTTGGAGGTTCATCCAAGATCCTAGATGTTTTTCTATGTGCCACATGGGAATTCGAGGCGTCAGATGATGCTAATTTGGGAGATTTTTGAAAAAATCCTTTCTTGAGAGGTTTTGAATGA
The DNA here is from genome assembly GCA_038502445.1 of Eremochloa ophiuroides. NCBI lineage: Eukaryota > Viridiplantae > Streptophyta > Magnoliopsida > Poales > Poaceae > Eremochloa > Eremochloa ophiuroides. The sequence continues at coordinate 28,968,926 of JAHLJS010000007.1, forward strand.
TGTTTCTTAGAAGGTCTCTTTTGGATAAGATAATTGTAGGCATTCCCAAAACTAACAAGGTCAGATAAGTGATTAGCCTCGAAATCGAAGGAGCAATTTATAGGACAATTTTCTTTCTCCTCCGATGTTTATGGTATTTGTGGTTCAGGATCGATGGCGGAATCTTTGGATGGGACTGATTTTGATTCGGCTATCAGAATTTCTTTTTGCTCGGGGATTAATTCCTTTTCTTTCTTAGGAGGTTCATTATACCCTTGGGTGTGGGGAGTGTTTTCAAGGATTTTATCAAGAAGTGTCTTCCCTTCACCAACGGTACAACGAAGGAATGCTCCTCCAGAAGATATGTCAAGGAATTGTGCGGAGTTTTAGCTAAGACCGAGGTAGAAATGTTGCAAGAGTACCGGCTCAGTTATAGCTAAATCAGGGCCAAAAGATGTTAAGTCTGTGAAATGGGCCCATGCCGCACCTAGAGTCTCCTTCTCCTTTTGTTTGAAGGTTACGATCTCTCTTCGAAGATGAACAACACGAGAGATAGGGAAGAAAGCTAAGCAGAATTTAGATTGAAGGCTTTTCCACTCTCCATGTGCACTCTCTATGTGTCGAGCATACCAATGTTTAGCTACTCTCGTCAAAGAGAACGGGAATAGCTTCCATTTCAAGGTATCTCGTGTCATGCCTTCAATTTCAAGACATGAACACAATTGCTCAAGATCACGTAAGTGAGTGTAGGGGTTTTCATCTTCTTCCCCAGCAAATGATTGTTCCTGAACCTTAGCTATGAAACTAGGGCGAAGCTCATAGCTAGGCGAAAGAATAGGATGGGATGATGGTGGTGGCTCCAAACTAGCGCCCTTTGGAGCGGCAAGATGGGAGATGGGTGTTTGGTTCATGGTGTGGAAAGGATAAAAATAAAAGAAAGAGAAAAGAAGGGTAACTTGGACGACTCGATTCTAGTTAAGACAGCTACCGTTCCCCAGCAACGGCGCTAAAAAGCTTGTTGACACCAGAAGTGGCAAACGAATATACCGCAAGCGTATGGTAGTCAATGTAGCCTTCACCGGGAGTATTCCAGGTATCGTATTTTCCACGGGGAACGTGAAGTGTTCTAACTAGGTTCAAGGCCGTCCAGTGATGAGACAAAGGATCTATGATAGCTAGGTAGAGAGATTCCTATGTAGCAAAAGATAATTGGTTTTGGTGTTCTAAGTATAAAGAGCTTAGTCAGCTCCTCCCTTCACAAGAGGCGACAGGCGAAACAGTAGGAGACAAAACCCAACTCGAGGCGGCTGTACTATTGACTTGATGCCTTGCCGTTTTAATAACTTGTCTTACACACGTGGTGGAATACGAAGACCAGACAAGGCTGTCACCACTTGTTGGCTACCACAAACAATCTATGCGACAAGCGGCCTACACTGGCAAGATATAGTCTAGACACCACGTCTACATTACACTTACTACTCTAACCTTCATGAGAGACTAGAGCACTTTACTAAGTAAAGCAATGTACGGGTGAAGACAGTATATACTTAAAATACCAGAACTAGAATATCAAATACTTATAAGGACTCGAATGTAAGACTTACTTGAAGATTCGCATCCGCTGAGGTACACCTTGGAAAAGATTCCCGACAGGCCCGGGGCTTTCTCCTGAAGACTTCCCTCACTCTCTCCCAACTAGCACAGCACTATAGCAGAGCTAAGCTACTACATAGTGTTTTCTCCTTTGAATCATGCTCTAAAGTGAAGGCCTATGGGGGGTATTTATAGGGGGAAGTGGAGTAGGGGCTACTCCATCGCCACGTCAGCGATCCGCGTGACCTCCAGCATGCACCGTTGGATCAACCGCCATATAACCACCTTAGGATCAAGGGTGGAGGATTTCCAGCACATATTCAACATGAGGAAGGCGGTGGAGTGCCAACCGACCTGGCTGGGCCCAAGGAGGGGTTCGGCCGACCCCCCTATGGTAGGTGGGCCCAGCCAGGGCCTTCTAGAAGGTATCCCCACCTTGCTGGCATGCTACTGAGCTTCGGGGCCCACAAATAGTGGTTCGGCCGAACCATCAAATGACAGGTGGGTCCAGCCCAGGTCTTCTAGAGCGATGCTGAAGTTGGTGGGATGAAGTGGCAGATTGGGTCCCACAATGTGTGGTTCGGCCGACCTACCTTTGGTGAGGTGGCCCCACCACTGTGATCCCCACTTGTCATAGAGTCCATCCTAGGTGTTGGTTACTTCGGGGCCCACCAAGTGTGATTTGGCCGAACCACCTTTGGTGGAATCAAATGCCCATCTTTTACAGGTGTCTTCTCCATGCAATTCTAAGCACAATGGTGGTGCTAACTTGCCTTTGGGTGGTTCGGCCGAACCACTCATTGTGCCCATCTTTTGCACATCGTCTCCAGAAGCTGTGATATTGTTGAATGTGAAGTTGGTTTGTCATTTGGCCATACTTGTTAGGTTGCCCAACCTTCATATAGAGCTTCCGGACACTGAAAAGTACCTGTTCAGAGTGCCTGCAACCAAATAATGACAAGTACATGCGGAACCAAGTTATTTGTACCTAAGTCACTATGTGTTTGGTGGTTTCCTTCTAGAAAGAATGTCTTGTTGACGGTTTTGATGGGGTAAAAACATGGTATAACTACTGTCAACAGAGGTCTCTCTCAGGTGCTTCCTTTGTAAGGTACTTTTCATTTGATAATATAATTCCCTTTCCAATACTTACATTTCCTACATTACTTTCAGTATTACTTTGAGTGCTCAAGTTGTGTCTAGGGAATAGTTATCTGTTTTCATACTTTTCGTGCGGGATCTTCGCCGCTAGTCGGTGCTCTAATCTTAGCACGAGGTTAGAGTAGTAGCATATAGTACCTTACCATTGGATATCTCTAGCCATAAGAATCTTCCTTGTGAAAATAAATACAATACTTGGTTACTCCCAAGTGAAGTGCTACATCAATAGATTCTGTGCGCTTGCGGAATTCTGCAATAGCCATAAGAAATATCAACAAGTATTTCTAGTGCCGTTGCTGGGGATAACTCTATTCCTGGTAGTGAAGTTAGAAGTGTCAATAGTATTCATCGTGGTAATTGGTCTCCCTGCTTGGTGATTGGCTCTCTTCTCCGACGGTTGATTTCTACTTCCCGGTGATTGGCTCTTCACAGCGCTTCGACTCCATCTTTATCAACACCGTTGGTATAACCCCTCGAATCTCCTCTCTCGGTTTACTACTTGCATAGCTAGGTGTTTCCTTAGGATCGAGGAGACATCACTTACATAGTAGTTAGCCCTTAGAATCAAAGGGCTTCTTGGTTTGTTGAGTGCTATATTCTTGTGTAGAATCATTTAGGTGGCATGTGTAGATTAGTCTAGAGTTGGTGCTTTGCTTCCGCCATTTGTGTTTCTAACTTTGTGCATTAGTTGTCTTTGCAAGAATTTTTATAGTCTATTCACTCTCTCTAGCCTATTTGAGACCTTTCACCTGTAGAGAACACTTGGTCCTTGCGCAGATCAAGGAAGAGTGATACCCTTGCACGGATTCTCCGACAAGGATTAGTGGGGAGTGCTGACTCTCTGATACCTCAGGAAAAAATAGCATGTTTCTTCCTACCTTTACTTTTTGTATTTATTTTTGAGCGATTCAATTCATGTCTTTACTTTCATATAATTGACAAACTAGAGTAGGATTGGAATATAGAGTGCAAAACTTTTGTACGGTAGAACAGAAACACTTTTACGCACGAGGGGGTGAAATGGGTAAGAGATAGGATTTAATTTGTTTGAGAAACATTAGAATTAACCCAATTCACCTCCTCTCTTGGTCATCTTGATCCTTTCAAATACCTATTATTATAAATGGTTATTACTTTTGTCACGTTATACCTATTGATAAGTTGTAATGAGATCCTTTCAAAAGTAATGCTAAGTTGTAATGGGATCCTTTCAAAATTAATTCATAGTCACAAATTTGTCGCATCCCATTATGTGAATTCACGAATTACTTTTGAGTTTTAATCAAGTTGTACAAATTTTCCATATGTTAAGTACAAACTCTAGTGTTTTTAATTTTTTTATTCAAAATTTTGTATTAAAAAGATTCTAGGTCCTAGGTGTATTATTGTTTTCCTGTGTTACTCTCTCCATCCAAGAAAGAATGCTACTACGAGTTGCGTGCCGGCAAAAGTAGTTCATATTATTTGACTAAATTGTTAGCAAATACTATTCACATTTTTTGCTTAATTTATTATGAAAATTCATTTATTACTTATTCTAATGGTATTTATTTGATAGGTGAAACCTAAGATACAAAACCATGACACTGTACTTTAATTGAATTCTTTCCTGGATGATGAAGTAAGTTGAAACTCAGATTTCACCTATTATATCACAAAGTTATATGTGTGTTGTATTGTTTTATGTATTATATAGTGCTAAAACTTAAATTAACAATATTGATATGACATAATGCTCCAACTAAAATATCTACAATTATTTAAAATGATAATTTACGAAATTGATTATTATGGAGTATTTGTGTAATTTAAAGTGAATTGTCGATGTTATGTTATTGCTATGTGGTTTGTTAATTAAACATTTTCCTTGCTTATAAGCTACAAAAATAAATAATTATCCTAATGTATAAATGTTTACTTGGTATAGATGGTCAAACACATTATGATTATTTAATTTCACGGTTGTATAATTTAATGTGAATTATCAATGTTATATTATTGCTATGTGGTTTGTCAATTAAACGTTCTTCATGCTTATAAGCTATTAAAATAAGTAATTATCCTAATATAGGTTTACTTGGTATAATTGGTCAAACATATCATTATGATTGTTTAATTTAACCGTTGTGGAAGTATGTAATTTAGAAATATATATGTATTGTACTTTATGGATATTGATTTTTAATAGCATATATTAGCATTAACATATAGATTTGTGAGAGGTGGGGTAATTTATATGCAATCTGAGGGGTTATTATGAATTATGTTTCATAAGGGCAAAGTGGATAATTTAGATACAAATTTAGGGGTTATTTTGAATTAATTTTCATAATGAAAAGTGTGGGTAATTTATTATAAATTTGAGGGGTTATTTTGAATTATGTTTCGTAATGACAGAGGTGGGTAACTTAGATGTAAAATTAAGGGGATACTTAATGTATTTTTCGTAATGACAGAGGTGTGCAATTTTTTTTATAAAATTACAATAGATCAAATGGCTATTATCAGAGATGATAATTAGCGATTACCAAATTACAGCCTGATGTTTCTGATTATTGTGAAAATTTCTAGAATTTATCTTTTTTCATATCGTGTCTGGTGAGAGTTAATTAACGTGATGTCTCCGTTGGGCTATCTAATTAGTATAGTATAAGATAAGATGCCACAACCAGCAATGAAGCTGTTCATTACAAATCAACATGTGCTTTCCTGAAAACATAGGACAATGGCTTATTGGGACCACACAGGATCATATTGTGCGAGTGCGATGTAGCCATTAGTCGCAATCAATTTTTGTGTTTGAACTTTGAAGTCGGCGATTTTCACAACACGTGTTCACCTCAGTCCACTTCCGAATAATTAAGCAAATAACAATGTGAACACATTAAGGCCATGTGTCATGGATTACGTATGCACGTTAAACCGACGTCAAGGCTAATGGTCGACATAAGAAATGACTTGAATGTGTAGAGTTCTGTTTAGTTGTCAAAAAGTTGCATGATTCCCTATCAAATTGATTGTTCTTTACGCATGTAAGTATAGAGCATTAAATGAAGTACCAGTTGTTGTATGTTTGTACTTTTTGACTGCCTTTCTCAAGATGAATCTTTTAAATCTACTTGGGTCATGATTGTACACTTATGGGAGAAGATTCTCCGCGTACGATAGTAAACTTTTCAATGACTTTTCGGCAACTAAACAGGGCCTAAATTTCATTTTGTGAAGGCCAATTTAGTGGTCGATCGATACCGTATGCAGACGGGCTGGATATCGAGCCAGATGTACTTTTTTTCAAGCTTTTTCTGAAATTAACATAATCTTATTTATCATGGTCTCCTGAATTGAATTGTTAGAGGCCTAACTTCAAACCGAGCTTAACGAGCCGAGCCTAACGAGCCGAGCCAAAGTCAAAAGTCATTCAAAATCAACTCATATTTATTTTAAAAGGAAAACGAATTCAATCAGAGCATTTTTGTATCAAGCCACCGAGCTGGCTCAACGAGCTTTTCGTCTAGCCAGCAGTAAAATAAAGTGTGCAACCGTTTGCAAATTGGTAAGAAGAAAGAAACTTTATACTCCCTCCATATCGTCAATAGATGATGTTTTGGTCACGAGCGTGTTTGTGCGAAGAAGGACGTCTGCGCGGAGGAAACACCTCTTGGACGCGATTGCCCATGGGCCATGCGCGACGCCTCTCCGCACGTCTGCACGTGCGTCTCTCGCGTCTCTTCGACTCACCTCACACGCTCGCCTCTCGACGTCATTAACTGCGCGCTTAATCATTGGACTTCATCTCCCTCAGCTGCTCGCCGTAGAGATCTTGGCTAGGGTTTAGCGCGCTCCCTTTCCTCGCCATGGATACCGGCGGCGCGCGGGGGCTGGACCGCTGGAGTCGGTGCTGGTCGCCCGCGGGCGGCGTCGGGACGCCATGCAAACTAAGAGAAGGAAATGAAGAGACGATTTGAGCAAGATTCTCATTAGTTATGATCCAAGGTCACTTCCAATTTAATTAGGCTAGCTGTCTTTGGTCCCGAGGAACGGAACTAAGAGAAATTGAAAAGTAATTTAATAATAAAATTAGAAGCACTTTCTATATATTGGCTTGAATTCGTGCGATCAAACAGGCCCTTAGAGAAATTAAACTAAAGAGGCCCAATAAAGAACTGTTGGCATGACTTACGTAATTGGTGACGTTGGGTAGATATTACTCACGTTATAGGACTAGTCGTTTTCGGTAAGGAGTAGGCCGGACAGGTGTTTGGATGGAATCGTCATGGATTACGCATGGTCATAATCAACCGCGTCGTCAAGCCTGATGGCTGACTAGTCACAAGAGAAATGACTTGGCACTTGCTGATATCCGTCCACAAAACTGTACCCGAAGATAGTGCGTGCTGAAACTGCAGTGGCATACCAGACGATAAGCAAGCAAAGCGTCCCAGGAACGACCATCCCTTTTGGTAGAGCGAGGAAATGGCCGGCGGTGGCGAGGTGAAGGCGGCGGCGGCGGTGCAGAACAAGAAGGTGGTGCTGAGGAGGCACGTCACCGGGTTCCCCACCGAAGACGACATGGAGATCAAGGTGGACACAACCGAGCTGCGTGTGCCGGCGGGGCTGACCGCCGTGCTGATCAAGAACCTCTACCTGTCCTGCGACCCATGGATGTGCGGCCGCATGACCAAGCACGAGGATGGCTGCATGCCGCCGGACTATGTCATTGGAGAGGTACTTAGGATATTCAGAGTCTGATCTACTGTTGATCTGTATCGTCAGGGATGTGCAATGTTTCAAACAAAATTTTGTATCAGCCATGACGTGGAGAAATTTGCTTGATACCGATCCATCAGGCCATGTTCAATTTCACTGTGGGCAAAGTGGTGGACTCAACGCACCCGGAGTTCAACGCCGGCGACCTCGTCTGGGGGATAACTGGATGGCAGGAGTACACCCTCGTCACCCAGCCGGAGTCCCTGCACAAGATCAACCACCCCGACCTGCCGCTCTCCTACTACACGGGCGTTCTTGGTCAGCGATCTCCAACAAATTCGACTACATTGTGCTTTGAAAAATCTGCCGGATTATTGCTCGATCGTTAACGCCGCTGATCCAATGTTACCCTCGCCATCCAGGCATGCCAGGTCTGACTGCATATGCCGGCTTTTTCGAGGTCGGGAAGCCGAAGAAGGGCGACTTCGTGTTCGTCTCGGCGGCGTCGGGTGCCGTCGGGCAGGTGGTCGGGCAGCTTGCTAAGATCACAGGCTGCTACGTGGTCGGCAGCGCCGGCTCCGACGAGAAGGTCAGCCTCCTGAAGAGCAAGCTGGGCTTCGACGACGCCTTCAACTACAAGTCCGAGACCGACCTCGGCGCGGCGCTCAAGCGGTGCCTCCCCGACGGCATCGACATCTACTTCGACAACGTCGGCGGCGCGACGCTGGACGCCGCGCTGCCGCACATGCGCCCCGGCGGCAGGGTCGCCGTCTGCGGGATGATCTCGCAGTACAACCTGGAGGAGCCGTACGGCCTGCGCAACCTCTTCTGCATCGTCCCCAAGGCCATCAGGGTGGAGGGGTTCATCGTCGGCGGCTGGTACCATGTGTACGCGAGGTTTGAGGAGGAGATGGCCGGGTACATCAAGGAGGGGAAGGTGGCCGTTCTGGAGGACGTCGCTGAGGGGATCGAGAGCGCGCCGGCGGCTCTAATAGGGTTGTTCTCCGGGAGAAATGTTGGAAAACAGTTGGTGGCCATTGCAAAGGCTTGAGTTTGAAGGGTAAATTCGTAGTCAGTAGCGTATCAAGATAAGCAAAACAAGTCTCGTGCTACACTTGTGATGCTAAGAACTTTGGCAAATATTGTTTCTCAAATATAGCCTTTTGCTAACTCTTTAAAATAAAATGAGAATTGAAAATAGAGATCATCTCTAAGAGTATCCTATATTTGACTTTGCAAATATCAAATTGAGTGTTCTCACATTTTTTTAGTTGTTTTTATCGGCACTTCCTGAAAGGTTGTCGCTGAAACTTCTGTTGGCCGCCGCCCCCAATTGCCGTTGCGTCCGATCTCACCAGGGGAAAAACCGCGGGCAGGATGGGAAAAATCGCGTCATTGAGGAGTAGTACAGCACAGACAGCCAGCAGCAGCGCCAAAATTCAGAAGCAGAGAGCGATGACATGACATACAACCCAGCAGCAGCAAAATCAGAGGCAGCCAGTACTAGCTGCGACAGTGACAGATCACGCGAATACGACGCGATCGCGCGAAAAAAAATATGCACGGTGATTCTGTTAGGAAAGAGAGGATGGAAACCGTTGGATATAATTTATTCTCCTTTTTCCTAAAAAAAATAAGGATAGCGAATAGATTTGCCAAACTGTTGAAGATGCCAAGACTAGGGGTGTAATTACAATCTCATATATAAGATATACCATTGCTACTATATTGAGAGTAAAAGGCATATTTATAATTAGCATTTTATCCTCATATTCGCATCTAAATGAATGCCGGCTGATTATGGTTGCAATAATATTTTTTTTTTTTTTTTTTTTTGCAAATGAAAGGCCGAAGACACATCACATCTACTTGTTTAAAGGTGAATTCATGCTAATCTTATCGGATGCGGATATCACGCTATCCAAAAACCGGGGGTTAATCAACGACCAATCCGGAACACATTAAGATAGAACGAAACGAATTAGGGCAATCTGACCCTGCAAAGGGTCCCTCTGCCTCTTCTGGCCCCCACAATGGGAATCTCCACCCCATCCGACCCTGGAGGTCAAAGTTGAGCCTCGTCCGGCCCTTGGAGCTGAGACTTATTCGACCTGCCCCATTGGACCCTCTGCGGGAAGTTCCGCCTCGTCCGACCCTCCGGGGGGATCGCATCCCGCCTGACACTAGTGGGGCAGGCTTCACCCTATTTGACCTCCAGAAGTGCGAGAAGAGGATTTCTGTCTCGTCTGGCCTGCAGGATGAATATTCTGCACCTCACACAACTCGCGAAGAAGAGTTGGGCAAGATTTTCTAGGGAGTTGAGGAGACCGCCAACAACTACGGTATGTGAGGAGAGGTGGACGCTCATCTCTTCTCCCATATAGTAGCACTGTTGTACCAAAACATGACTTACTGCCATCACCGGCCATGTCTGGAAGACGAACACAAGCACATTAGCCATCACTATGCTGCCTAACCAAGAATGGTGCCACATCAAGTCAACTATGGGCCGCCCTGTTGACTCAACCATCGTACCGCCAGAATGGGAAGGTCATGACCTCTCGTCCAATGCCAGCATGGTACACCCTCTGAAGGGACTGATGGGCCTAATCGAAAAGGAGGAGGACGCCATCACCATTGATTTCGCACACCCAACTTTTTTGCTTTTCTCTTTCTTTTTCCCCTTAGGGATTCCCCTCAAGGGCCTATTCATTTGTCTGTAACCCATCCTCCCCTTGGGCTATAAAAGGGAAGGCGGGACGTCCGTGCAACGAATCTTAAAACAAACACAACTGGACACCTCTCCACAAGGCATCCACACACGCTCACCAGAGACTTGGGAGCATTCCATCTATCGACTATGTTTATAACCCCTACTACTGATATAGTGCAAGTAACACGAGCTACCCATGAACTAGACGTAAGGAGATTCTACCTGCACCAGTTTAAATCATCGTGTCCGCTTAGCACATCATCCGAGCCCTAAAACGCACATTCCGAAATTTACTAGTTAGTGTTAATTCGAAGCACCGACAAATCTGTTGTATTAATAATAAAGTTTTTATGGAAGCAAGCCATGCATTAATGAACGATAGCTATGTTTTCAAACAAATTAGCAAAGGATGCCAATCACACTTATGTGGCAATGAGAAACTAGCTTTTGGAAAAACTAGTACATTGGGGGTTCGTAAAGCTCTTTTCTAAGAGGAAACTTGTCATGGTGTGTGCCTCACCATACTTCCCTTGATCGGCTAGCAAGCTTAGGGTGCCTCTTCTATAGTTATGAATGAGAAAGATGAATGTCATGCCCCTAGTGGCTTCTCGAGTTTCTATGGAACCATTACATAACATCCTATTACTGGTCCAAACAGGTTCCGTTAATGGTGGGCTAGTGCATGAGGGGAGTGGTGGCCTCCCTTAAATGGTCAATAAGATAAGGAAGAACAAATTTAAATTAGGAAGATAGAATTGTTTAGAAAAATTGACTTTGCTTAGGGAATTGTCTAATGGGAATAAATCAAGCACGAAGTGAAGGATTCTTCCTTGAGTTTTCATAGACCCCTGCTTTTCTATTCTAGCCCTCTCTTGGCATGGCTACTACCTATCCTAGGTTGTTGGTCTAGGTGACTACTAACGTCCTTGTCTTCCGATCCCTCATCCTCATCCCTCCTTACCCGACCATATAGACATCCCACAACCCACCATTATAAACAAATCACATCAAGTACCTGGATAGAAGGTATCCATGGTCGAAGACAACATTACCACTCTGAAAGTCACTGACATTAAGGCATTTCTTGAGAAGCTCATTGTCAACATCAACACTCGCTTTGATTGAATTCAATGCCACTATGAAAATGTCAACACCTACCCTATCTACATGGACCAAGGCAAGACTAAGTCCACCAAAGATGACAATGACGTTCCCACCACTAGCTTCCAAGGACGAGGAGGAGCACGAATGTGCCACCGCTAGTGATAAGGATCTCAAGCCTAAGAGAACTGTGCTATGGAGGACACAGCCCATGCCTTCCACCAATGAGAAAAGCAGACAACTCATCGTATTCTAGCTTTTTGGGGATTATATGATGAAGTGGATCTTTGCCACATCCACTTTAGAGTAACCTGACCTTCCCAAACTACGACAACAAGGAGGATCTTTGCCATGGTTTAACAACTGCATGTAGTTCTTTAGAGGACAGTAGATCTTAGATAATGTGTGGTAGGCATCTCTATTCTCTTCATCTAATAGGAGGCGCACAATAGTGCTTTACTCTTGGATTAGGACAAGGCGATCTAGGGTTGGGACTACTTAGCTCATTGAGTTAACAAGCACATCGGTCCCCGAATGTTGTGCAACCGTGTTGATGATTTAGCGGAGCAGTACAAGGCAAGCACCATCAACAATTACGTTGAGTGCTTTCTCGCACCTCTAGAATGTGAGGGACCCTTTGACAGGATCTAACAAGTCGACATTATGTGATGAGAGTAAAAGAAAGGAGGAGGAGGCGACAAGTGACGCCTGGGAAAAAGAGAAGGCAGGCATTAGAGCATGTGGAAACAGATGGTGTGGGAAGGAAGAAAGGAAGGAGAGAGATCTGATGAGTAGGCCCATTGCCACTTGTGGTCCACCTCAAGAAATCTATCATTAAACTATATCAATGGCAAAACATGAATGGTTTTGACACTTCTATTGCTAAAGATTTCTGACTTTCATGTTCTATGGTTGAAATTAATTAACTCAAGCGATAGACTTTGGTGGCCAAAAGTAAACTTCTCTAGTTCTCTTTAGTTTGGAGGTTACCTTATTTTCTACTCCCAACATCTCACATTATAGTTTATTCCAACTTTTTTGCATAATCAAATCATCTCAAGTTGACAAATTTATATAATAAATAATAATATTTATGATATCGACTACTGCTTTTGTCCTGAAATAACTGCATGTTTGCGGTTCAAAAAAATATCCCAAAATAAATGGACACAATACATCTGAAGCGTAGCAGTTCACTGGTAGCTGTAACCTCAGCTAGCAGTCTAGCACAGAAAATAATTGCACATCAATGGAGGGAATAAAAAATCAATTAAAAAAAGGAAACCACATGGAGTGTGTTGAAATTGTGGCCACACATTTGTACCATACTGTTGTTGGTTTCAATCCACTACTGCTGCACCTTTTAAGGGTAAAATTGTAATTTCCTAGCTACAGTATCCTGCCCATCTGAATCTTTGCTGTGTAGTTAAATTGGGACGGAGAGAGAGTAAATATCATTAGATTCTTTATTAATTATATTTTTATAGAATATCTATTTGATTGTAATTTTCTTGGTAACTTTGATCAAACTTAACCTACTTTGACTTTCAGAAAAAAAGGTACTCCCTCCGTTCCAAATCGTAAGTCGTTCCAAGAATCTTGGAGAGTCAAACTATCTCAATTTTAACCAAAATTATAGAGAAAAATATGAAGAATTATGACACCAAATAAGTATACCATGAAAATATATTTGATGACGAATATAATAATGCTTAATTGATATTGTAAATATTATTATCTTATTATATAAATTTGGTCAAAGTTAAGAAAGTTTGACTCTCCAAGATTTTTGGAATGACTTACAATTTGGGATGGAGGGAGTAATACTTACATAATTTGAAATGAAGGCAGTATTGTTTAAAAGCTTTCCCTCATGTATGAGGCAAAAATGCATCTTGCAACTTTCCTGGCTAGACACACCGTAACTCAACCTCATGGCTTGAAGCGGGGTTGGATTGTCGTTGAATGGTGAAAACAGATGACCGTCGATCATGTAGCCCTGGAATTGTTTGGGCACATCCCGACGTTTATGGCTGTGCTGGCCGTCTATAATGTAGCCCGGAGAGAGATGGCTGAAAAGAACTCAGGAGCAAGACGTGAGGCTGACAAGGGATCTATTATCTTTGACTCGATTGGCAGCTGAGTAATTGACAGGTGAGAGTGTGAGACAGAGAAGATGTCGATACATACTCATCCAGGTGAGGATGGCTTTTGTAGTCTGAAACTTGCAGGCTGCAACAACTTCAAAAGTTTATAACTTTGTTCCTCGCAAAAAAAAAAATGTATTCAAAGTAGAAGAAAAATCATACAAGTCAAAGTATCTTTCTGTATTTACCTTTTGACGGCCCTGATTAGCTACAAAATACTCCGGTTTCTTGACTACTTTGTCACAGTGAGTTGGACAACCATATGTAGCGCACAACTGGAGAAAATTTATGTGGCTGGGTTTCAAGCATGGACTGCTCATAGATCTGACTAATTGGTGAACTGAGTGATTGAGAACTTTTGACTTCGCAAACTGAGTTGTGTGGACTGAAACCTCTTAGCACCCGACGTGGCCAACGAACTCGAGTTGTTTATTCATACAATCTTTTCAAGTTCATATTTCACCATGAAACATCACTTGGTTGCCATCTGCATCAGTTTCCTGCTCTCTGCTTCTGCTTGACGTATGCACCATCTCTCAATATACCTTGTTATTATTCACTATAATTAGAGACCCTTATACCCATTTCGTTAATCTTCCCCTATCTGATCCAACAAGGGAATTCGGGATCAACGACTCCAGCTGATGGAGCGATCGCTCCTGGTAGCAGCCATATCAGGTGATGAGGTATCAATAAAGAACTTGGCTTCCGAGAATCCAAGCTTTCTCCTTGCAACAACTCCTCAGGGGAACACCTGCCTCCACATCTCCTCCATCCATGGCCACATGCGGTTCTGCAAGGAGCTCTTGGCATTGACGCTGGACCAGAACTCTCTCCTCGCCACCGTCAACGCTGACGGCGAGACGCCACTGCTCACTGCCGTGACGAGCGGGCATCCCTCCCTGGCTTCACTTTTCCTCAGGTGCTGCCATGAGCTGAAGCTGAGTGAAGCCATCTTGAAGCGAGACAAGAACGGGTGCAACGCGCTGCACCATGCCATTCGCAGCGGCCATAGGGAGCTCGCGCTGGAGCTGATAACAGCAGAGCCTGCCCTGTCAAGCGCCGTGAACCAGTACAACGAGTCACCCATGTTCATCGCCGTGATGAGAGGCCTCACGGATGTCATCGAGAAGCTGCTGAAGACCCCTGGTTCTGCTGATGCAGGAGCTTGTGGCTACAATGCTCTGCACGCTGCAGTTAAAAATGGCAATTCAGGTTAGCTATGTGGAATGCCAAGTTATTCTGAGCTCTAATTTAGTACTATTGCATACAGATTGTAACTTGTTATCTGATACTGTTAGATCTGTGCTGATTGTAATAACTTAATTCTATGCATCGTTACTGCTTTCATTTCTCCTTTTCAGTTATAGCTCAAATGATTATTGAGAAACGTCCCTGGTTGGCCAGAGAAGAAACCAATAGCAAGAACACGCCAATGAAGCTGGCAGTGATCTTGGACAAAATTGATGTACTACGAGTATTGTTGGAACATGACTGGTCTCTAGGGCATGTCGTCTCCACAGATGGCAGTACTCTGCTTCACTCTGCGGCCTTACGTGGCCATGTTGGTGTTGCTAGGGAGCTTGTGAGGCACTGTCCAGATACTCCATATTCCAATGCCAATGGTTGGACATGTCTTCACGAAGCAGTATGCCAAGGTCGGGTGGAGTTTGTAGAGTTCATCCTGGGATCACAAGAGCTTCGGAAACTCATTAACATGCGAGATAAGAGTGGGAAAACAGCTCTGCATTACGCGGTCCACAAGTGCAATCCAAAGATCGTTGCCGCTTTACTCTTCCAGAAAGAGACAGACTTCACCATGCTTGCCAACAACAATAGGGCAGCAACCTGGGAACTGTATGAAATCATCGATCACGCCAAGACATTAAACTGGGTACATGACAATGACTTTACTTATTATTGTGCTAATTCAATCCGACTTCATAGAATTTCTGTTCTCTTCAGAGTTTTGTATTAATGTGGCTTCCAAATTGTACCTCGAATCTTGCAGAATGAAGTGTACATGCTTATGCTGAAAGCTGACCCTGAAGATACAACCTCTCTCTATAATCTCCACCTGCGTGCTAGAGAAAGAGTAACTAATGAATCAAGGAAGGATATCAAGTCACTGACGCAAACATACACAAGCAACACTACCTTAGTAGCAATCCTTATTGCAACAATAACGTTTGCAGCTGCTTTCACCCTGCCAGGGGGATACAGTAGTGATGCTGAAAGCCAGGGCCTTCCCATAATGGCAGGGAAATTTTCATTTCAAGTATTCTTGATCTCTGACACCTTAGCAATGTGCTCATCACTTGTAGTTGCATTCGTATGCATCGTAACAAGGTGGGAGGATCTTGAATTCTTGCTTTACTATAGATCTTTCACTAAGACTCTTATGTGGTTAGCATACATATCAACCATCACGGCATTTGCATCTGGTCTGTATACTGTTTTGGCTCCTCGTGCCCTATGGTTGGCTTTAGCAATTTGCCTCCTGTCCTTCCTATTGCCCATTATTACTAAACTGATTGGCGAGTGGCCTATCTTAAAGCTCAGATGTCGGCTGGGTCAAGAATTCAAATCTGAATTCCTTGATATGGTTTGAAGACTCCAGCTGGTGCTTGCTCCAGCTAGTCCTTGTGCTCCTTTAAATTATTATATGTAAGTGCGGTGCAAACAATTTGCATGATACTGGTTGTCTGTAGTTTAGAATGTGAAGGAAATGAAAACTTCTACACAGCATCACTTACATGTTTATTATAATGTATAAAATAAATGGAAAGAAACAACAATTTTGCCGTTATCGGATGGAAAACATTTGCATCACTTTATAAATGTTCTATGATGATGATGGATGTCATAACAGCTGTTCGGAGAATAACATTGTTGCTTTGCTTCTTATATTAATGACACAATCTCTAGGATAGATCGTGTCAGCTGTCTTGATTTTCAGAAATTCAGAGTCCTACAGTCGCTGCAGACAGTGACGTATCCCAAAATGTGTTAGAAGGGAGACCAAATAATAGAAGGCTAGAAATTGTACTAGTTGTACACCTTCTGAAATAATAGAATTCTAAAAATCTTGCTAGAAACCTTAATAGCAATGTTATGGTTTTTTACAAGGGGGCATTGTCCAGAAATGGATTGTTTTATTTGATTTCTCCATTCAGACTTAATAGCAGATAATGCTTTTTCAAAAAAGAAATAAAACTATCTATGAGTTGTTTTCAAAACGGGTATCAAATATTGCAAATTGCAATGGAATTATATATTTTTTTGGGGAACTATTATTGCAGAGAAATTATTAGAAGCTAGACATTGGCAAATCATCAAACAAAACACGAAATGAAAAGAAAATACAGAAATTAGTACACGGTTACTCACAATAGACTCGTCATGGATCTGCAGGATCAACCAAGTCCGTCACCACAGCAGGAGCAACCGAGCAGGTTGCAAACCAGCAGGTGGGGCAGGGCCCTCGGGGTTGGCCGACGGCCGGCCAGGCAGTCTACGGGATCTGCCGGTACGTAGCAGCCAGCGGCGGCGGGCGGCCGGCGGACGTGTCCGCGGCCCACTTTCCACTTCGTAGTCATGGACAACACGGAGGAGCCCGCCGGCACCGGGCTCGGAGGAGAACGTGGAGATGCGGCGGTACGGTCTATCGGGCGTGGGCAATGGGCCGGACCTGGGCCTTCGCGCCGTCGATTTTTTCGGCTCTTGGCGCGGGTACTGGACTTATTCCGGACTGTACTCCTGGTAGGCCGGAGCATGTTTTCAAATTTAATAAAATTTGTAAAAAATCGAGATCCATAACACCAAATTAGTACTATTAGATATATCATAAATATTTTTTTATAATATGCTTATTTTGTATCATAAATGTTCATGCGTCTTTGTATAGATTATGTGAAACGTTAAAAATATTTGACTTAGGATAAACCTAGAAATTGAGCTATTCAGGGATAGAGGGAGTACTATATAGAACAAAATATCGAAATAATTAATAAAACACATATAGAATGCTTAGGTATGTTAGAGCTTGTTTAAGTGTCTAAATCCATTCATCACATGTGTTGGAGACTTCCGGTTATGAGAGAGATAAAATTCCAATGATATACAAAGGATGGCCAGCGTCTTACATGTTATGCTCCACTATCATCAATTTACGATATAGACTAAACTTAGCATAAAAAATCAATCCGTTGACATAAGAAAATTGGGATTTGCTCAAAGTACTCTTGGAAGTGATGGTCCATACTCCTAAGGCACTAGGGCCGTTTATCTTGTGAAAGCAATAATAATATGTGGTTATATGCGGGTGCGGGTGAGTGCTGAGGTGAATGAGAGATATGAGGAGAGAGAAGAGAACCAGCCAGGTTGTAATTTAAGCAAGCTTAATCAAGAAACTCTAAGGGCACTCACAATACAGACTCTAATATAAAGTCTAAGTCTATTTATTACCCTTTTGTTTATACCTTTTTGCTGATGTGGCAGTATGCTTATTGAAGAGAGAGGGAGAAAAAAACCAAGACTTCATGTCTTATTTTGACACCAGCTCTTACATAGACTCTATGGATAGAGTATGTACTGTGAGTGCCTTAAAAGAAACAAGTGGAACACAAATAAGCTTACTACTATTTGAGTGGCCTGATAGGTGAGATGTAAGTTTAGGTACAACCAGCATTCAGTTGTATTGTTAGACTTGCTCTGATGCAGCAGTTGAAGGAGACATTCTAGTCTTGCTAGCTGACCCAGGACTAAGGAGAACTACGCAACGCACAAGCCGATGAGGCCCCTCTTAGGAGAGCTTTACAGCAGTATTTAATTTGGTAGTTTTCTGGAAAACTAGTTTCCCATTGCTGTTGCCACGTACCTAGTTCACGTTTACTACCCCTTTGGAACAAAGGAAACTCAAAACACAGGAATAGGAAAAACATATAATTAGAGTTGCCTGTCACTTGCAATCCTACGGTATTCAAAAACACAGGAAATTTTCCAATGGAGCATTTGGATACAACACAGGAATTTGTGAGAGAGTTAGAAACAAAGGAAAATTTCCAAGAGATTGGACCTCATGTTAGCTATATTTCTTCCAAAGTTCCAATGGATTGAGCCATTCCATATAAGAATTTCATAGGATTTCAGGATGACTAATCCTTTATTCCAAAGGGCTATATAAGAAAATTTCTTATAGGTTTAGAATCCAACAAAATTCCTCCATGAATCCTTTGTTTCGATGAGGGCCTAAAAAAGCTCGAGGTTAACCACTCTAAGGCCCTATTTGGATCCTTGAAATTGAATTTATTTTAAGAATAATAATTTACACACATATTAATTAACTCAATATAATTGTATATATATTATATGAGAGAGATACTTATGTGTTGTATTTTTACTGCGTGGAAGCCAATTTAAAAGTGTGCTATAAATAATTACAAAGTAGAAATATAGCATGATGATCTATAGAATCAAATTTCACCTCTCACCCAATGAATTCGAGATAAACTAATATGTGAAGTTTAGAAAGTGGTGAAATATCACATCAGCCTTAGTTGTTAACTAGATTTCAATTTTTTCAAATGAAAAGATCCAAACGACCCTAAGAGAAAACTAGAGATCAATTCCAGACCATCTGGTCTTTGAAGCCAGTGGCTTGCTTCGAGATCATTCATCACCTTAGTAAAACGACATATAGTAAATACAACTGTGAATCAGATAGGTTCGATGATTCGCCTTGACGTCGCCGCGACATCCGCCCAGCAGGCCGAGAGAAGGCCCCGGTGGAAGTGCGTCATGCTCCAGATCTGAGCGTGCGGTGGCCGGCAGCCGGCGGCGACGCAGTCTGGTGGCACCCCTCACAGATCCCGACCCCTTGCAGGTTGCAGCCTGGTGCCGCTGCTCCGCGCATCGCTAGGCGCCCCACCATCAAATCAGCCTGCGGGTGGCAGCTCCCTTCATCCCAGCAGGGGCAGCTCGCTTCCCTCGTCGTCATCGTTGTCCAGCACTCCAGGTGCGTCCGGATCTAGGGGCTTGCACTCTTGGAAGAGATGTAGAGCCCGCCGGTGGACGCACATGAGGCTTGGCTGGCGAGATCCCGCCGCCACCGCCGCTGTCTTGCCCAGGGTGACGAGGGAGGGCCTCCACGACGGCGGCTGCCGCAAGATTGCCGCCTGACAGCCTCTATAGTCATCCATCTGCTCGCGGCCGGTCGCTAGCTCAAACGTCACAGCCGAACTGCCTCCACGCCGCCGGCTGCCCACCCGCCAGCGTCAGCCGTCCGCCTCTTCGCCGGGGGCATCCGGATCGACGCCGTAGGTCGCCTTCACGCCGGTGCTTGCCTCTGGTCGGTCGCCTGACGAGCACAACTTCCACGCCGGTGCTCCCCTCCGGCGGCCTGCCTCACCGGTCACCGCTGTCAGCAACAGCGTCATCTCCAGCACGCGCCAACCTTCACTGCCTTCGCTGCTGGATCTCCAGGTTGCTGCCAGCTGCAAATCTGCTTCTCGGAGCTGCTCTCATTTGTCAGTGACCTCCAACACCAATCACGTCTTCTAGCTGCTATGGGATTCAAAGCTATGTCGCCTCCACCTCCGTCGGCCAACGCATCCGTGGGTTTCAAGCCCGCTGTGACAACTAACAGTGTGGCTCAAAGGGTCGCTCTCGCTGCTTCGAGCAGTCATCACCTTTGACGACCCTTGTGAAGTCTGAGCGTAGCCTTGTCTTCAAGCGGTGGGCTCGTGGCAGATGCTATCGCTGTCTTGCTCGTGACCATCTAGTTAGCTCATGTCAGGATTCGTTTCGTTGCATTCGTTGTCGTCAACCTGGGTATCGAGAGCGGCACTGCCCCCATCAGTTCCTCTCCCCTACATTGTGCCCACCCTCCCCAACTGCCAGTCCTCGCCACCCCCAACTAGCTCGTAGGTGGGTGGACGTGGTGGTAACGTTGCGCCCTCATCAAGTCAGCTTGGTAGTTGGTACTCGACCATCACCTACGCGAAGCCCTTCTCCCTCACAGGGGAAGGATGTATGTGACTGCAAAGATCATGCACCTCAAGCTCCGGTTATTTTTATCCTCAATCTATGCTTGCACCTTTGCTGGAGTCACTACACTCACAGTTTCAGAAACAGATCATCACCCATTTGGAGGATTTGGTGCGGCCCCTCAGAGATGAGATTTCAACTATCAAGTTGTGGCTAGCACGTGTGGCCACCCACTTGAAGCTTGCAGAGTTACCAGGACAAAACCCCTTTGTTGACGTGTCCGGACTCATTGGTCCCCATGTAGAGCCACCTGGAGAGCTTACTTCCGTATCCAACATGGCCGAGCTTTTCGGTCCCTGTTCTCCTATTTAGTGCTCTCCAACGCCAATGATCCTCCCTTCGCTTGCAGAGGCTTGCACGTCTACCAAATCCTTGGTCTGTGAGGAAACATGTGCAATCATTGCAGATTCCATTACTTGTGAGAATACAACGAAGCAAGCCATTGCAATGCCATTGGAGCCCCCCACTGTGCAAGTAATTGAGCAAATGTTGCTAGATCCTGTCACTGCTGTTGAGGATATTGTTGTAGTGGAGGACGCATCCGATGACGAGGAAGTTGTCTATCAAGTGACAGTTGACCCAATCTTTCTCATCACCATCGAAGACGCCCTCACGCATCCTACAGCCGAGGTCAATGCGGTTGTCCCCCAGCAGATGGAGGATCCACCGATAAAGGCAACGTCTTCTTCGTCTGCCACAGTTAGGATGGAGAAGGACGTGGCATGTCCTTCTATACACCCCCCTTCACCACCTCCCATGACAACAAGACGTCGACGTAAGTCCTACGATAGGTCTTCGCTTCGCCGAAGCAGCCGTCTTGCACAACGTAGTGTGTTAAAAGATTTGGGCATTGTTAGGAAAGATGGGAAGCTCGATGACGACGCAATGCAAGACATTATAGACTGTTTGAAAGATTTGTAGCCGCCAGACCTCCTCAAATCTTTGATGGGTTTAAAGGGTCCTGCTTTCTGGGACCTAGTGGCGGAGGTCTCTTTGCCTCTTCGTAAGGTGTTGTAGGGGTTTGTCGTTGTGTAGTTGTCTTTTTGTTTCTACTTGTTCTCGTTGTCCGTAGCTTCTTGTTGGTACTCGTAGTGTCCTTGTTGCTTTCAGTGGTTCTTCTTGGTTGTTGTATTGTTGTACTCTTTCTGAGCTTATCTTCTTCTTAATATAAATCGACAGCTCTCATGCCTGATTTGTTTCAAAAATGATTCGTCTTGACTGAGTTCATCTTCAAATAAAAGCGTGCATTACAAGAAGACATTCTGTACCTTTTGCCTTTCATTTAAAATAAAAGAACTGTTATTGCAATCATTTAATCAACTGGCATTCAGTTAGCTGTGAATGTGCTAATGAAATATAAATCATAAATTTGTTTTCGCTCAATTTAATAACGATGCCATCTCTTATTATATCAAGTATTGCTAGACAGGTTATATTTTCCTTTCAGATTGTAAGGCTATCATTGTAACTAACTACCCCCGCCCAGTCTGCTGGCATCACAAGTAACACAGGCATTGATCGGTAGGGATAGGCTGTAAAATATATGTTTATGCCCGAGCTAGAAGCAACACTACTACAACTGAATGACTGCTTCAACTTCTCAGGCCCTTGCAGTCGCCACCAATTGTTTCCCAACATTTCTCCCAGAGAACAGCCCTATTAGAGCGGACGGTGCTCTATCGATGCCCTCCATGACATCCTCCGCGACGGCAACCTTCCACTACTGGAAACAGGTTCTTTGCCGAGTGCCACACTCGGCAAAGGGCTGTCGATAAACCGGACATCGGCAAAGCCCTCTTTGCTGAATGCTGAGTGTCTTTTATCGGGCACTCGGCAAAGGGCCTTTGTCAGTGCTGTGTTGACACTCGGTAAAAAAAGTGACGGTTACGCCGTGGGTGACAGTGTCTTTGCCGAGAGCCGTACCTTTGGCACACGACAAAGAATTTGGAGGATTTTTTTAAAATTATTTGCTGAGTGTTCCTCTTTATGCACTGGGCAAAGCAAATAAATTTTTTTGGAAAATCTTTGCTGAGTGTTCTTGCCCTACACTCGGCAAATCATTTAATGTTTTTTTTTTTGGAAACCTTTGCTGAGTGCTATTGCCCTGGCTCTCGGCAAAGGAGCTTCCGTAAAATTCCTTGAATCTGTAAGTCGATTTGGGCATATTTCTATTCCTACTTTTTTGAATTTCCATTTTCCCCACAATTTTGCTATATTTCTATATGTACCTTTTATGTGGATACTACTGTTTGTCGATGCTTTATTACCACATGGCAGAAACTAAGTCCATGTCGATGCATTATTAGCCTTTTATCACGAGATAGCATAATGTATGTCGATACTTCCCTGTCTGGTTTCACAAGATCTTCCTTGGTCAAATAGCAGCAAGCAGCAACAAGTCGCGGCGTGATCTCCCCTGCCCTACTTGCAAACAGAACTAGAGAACAGGGTTCATCACCCCTGACGTGGAGGGGGACGATGTGACGGGGCGTGCTACTGTCCGCCCGGGTCGGACAACAGTGCCTGTCTGACCAGGAGGAGGAGAGCACGACGCCCACGGCGCCGCACACTCTTCATCTTTCTCCTCGGGTCACCCCCGCCACCGCCACCGTCCACGCCGCGGCGCTCCCATCTTCCCCGCCCCCTCGCCGGAGCTCCATTCCGCTGCCGCCATGGCCGGAGCGCCCCAGCTCCGACCTTCCCGGCCGCCTCCACCGCCGCCAGGGACCCTAAACCGTCCGCCTCCATCCCCACCGCCTGGCCTACCTTCCTCCCCGGACCCCCTTCCTTCTATAACCGCCGGAGAAGCTGCTGGAGAGAGAGAGAGGGCAAGCTCGGGCGCGGTGGCAGGCGAGCTCGGGTGACGCCGGAGTTGGAGGAGGAGGAGGCCTACCTGCGTGCGCGGGTGGGCTCGGGTGCATCGCGGACGGTGAGCGGAAGAGGAGGCACGGGCGCGGATGACGCGGGCGCGGGGTGGTCGGAGAGCATCTCTTGTTCGACTTGGTCGGACAGGAAGATTGCCTCGATGTGACCGTCCATAAAAATCTCCCTAGGGGCTACGGTTCCATAGGCTGAGCTCCCTCGAGCTCCGAAAGGAAGCCTAGGGATAAAGAAAACCACATGAACATCTAGTTCTTGAAACCCCCCATCTGTCCTGCTTCCATAATCACCTTAGTAATACAACAGATTAACATGAGTGTGAATCGACTGCTTCATTGTTCTATGATGACTGAAATCAACTTCAAATAATAAAACTGCACTGGCATTTTTCGTTTAGATGTAAACATGCTGATGAAATCCGAATTATATAAATATATGTTTTTTCTCTCAACGAACAACAATGTCATCTTATTACAACATGGACCAGGTAGCACAAAACTTGTTTTGCTCATCTCCTCCCTACGACGTAGTTCCTGCTTCAACTCATGCTCTTGCAATTGCAACCACCTGCTTCCCCACATTTTTGCCAGAGAACAACCCGATTAGAGCTGCCGGTGCGCTTTCAATGCCCTCGACGACGTCCTCCGCGACGGCGACCTTCCCGTCCTTGATGTACCCAGCCATCTCCTCCTCGAACCTCGCGTACATATGGAAGTAGCCATTAACGTTGAACCCTTCCACCCGGATGGCCTTTGGGATGATGCAGAAGAGGTTGCGCAGGCCGTCCTGCTCCTCCAGGTTGTACTGGGAGATCATCCCGCAGACGGCGACCCTGCCGCCATGGCGCATGTGGAGCAGCGCGGCATCCAGCGTCGCGCCACCAACGTTGTCGAAGTAGATGTCGATGCCGTCGGGAAGGCAGCGCTTTAGAGCGGCGCCGAGGTCGGTCTCGGACTTGTAGTTGAACGCATCGTCGTAGCCAAACTTGGTCTTAAGAAGACTGACCTTCTCGTCGGAGCTGGCGCTGCCGACCACGTAGCAGCCTGCGATCTTTTCCAGCTGCCCGACGACCTGCCCGACGGCGCCCAACGCAGCTGAGACGAACACGAAGTTGGCCTCGCGACCTGGGTAAAACCAGCGTACGCAGTCAGCCCCGGCATGCCTGCAACGTAGTGGTGGTTCAGGAACAAGGTTTTCATTATCGGAAATAAAAATTTATCGGAGGTCATAGATAAATAAGATAAGTAGGATATATCGGAAATATCGGACCAAATTCAAAAAAAATTCAAATTATTTTGACAAAAAATTATAGAATTTGATTTGAAACTATTTGTAAGCTATTAAACACCACTTGTTTATAGATAAAAATAAGAATAAAACATTATGAGCTTGGAATCATTGTGCGAGTGAATTTGAGCAGTCTGTGTAGAAGTAGGAAAAAATAGGAAAAATTTGGAGGATATCTAATTTTATCGGACCCTATGGATAGAAGGGAAATTTCGGAAATATCGGTCAATTTCGGCCGATAAATTGAACCCTGTTCAGGAATCGCATTGTCATCTGTCACTAACTAGTAGATGTTGAAAGGAAAATGGAGAACAAGGAAAAATCAGTGCATGGTGCACGCAGTGATTAGCTCGCTAACCAAGAACGCCCGTGTAGTAGGAGAGCGGCAAGTCGGCGTGGTTGATCTTGTACAGGGATTTCGGCTGGGCAACGAGGGTGTACTCCTCCCATCCACTCATCCCCCAGACGAGGTCGCCGGCCGTGAACTCCGGATGCGTCGAGTCGATCACCTTGCCCACGCCGTAATTCACCAAGGCCTGATTGATGAATCACGCACACAGATTCCATTATTCACATCTGATTCGATCTAAAGATCCAATCACGCCTGGATTTGAACTGCGTACCACTCCGATCACAAACTCTGAGGCTGCCACGGTACTGGCGCCGTCCTCGTGCTTGCTCATGCGACGACGCATCCAGGCGTCGCAGGACAGGTAGAAGTTCTTGATCAGCACGGCCGTCAGCCCCGCCGGCACACGCAGCTCCATAGTGCCCACCGTGATCTCCATGTCGGCTTCGGTGGGGAACCCGGTGACGTGCCTCCTTAGCACCACCTTCTTGTTCTGCACAAACACCTCCTTCTCGCTGCTGCCAGCCATTTCTTCTATCAAATGATGGCTACTGTGTGTACACCCCCAACTGCGACATCTGTGTGGCCTCCTCGTGCAGTTTTATAGACGGGCATCTGGTTCAGGTCCCCAGTTTCCCACTGCCAAGTCCGGGACGATGGTTTTTCAAATTGTAAGTACACCTGGTCTTGTGAGGAAAATGATAAGGACACGACATTCAGTAGTGTAGTGGAATTTGTTGGTACTATACGAGTATTATATTTGTGATGCTCTGTTTGTGAACTGATTGCGACTGATGGCTGCGCTGATTACACATTTGCATCAGCTAGCAGCCAGCTGTGGTTTTGTAAATGTAAGTATATGCGTAATCCATGACACCATGTCTTATTACTTTCGTGTTGTTGTGAGGAAAGTAAGGGCTGGAAATTCAGTAATGATGTAGTGAAATATATGTTGGTAGTATGGCGACGCTGGCTGACTCTACAGCAGCAGACTTTTCATCTTATGTAGGAGCCTGTATGCTAGAGCACTCCGTCTGTCCCTAATTATCTGTCTTCTTCGTTCCGTAGGTTTGACTAGATTTATATAAAACATTAGCAGCATTTGTATCTCCAAAAAATTTATTATGGAAATAGATTCGAAGATCTATCTGACGATATTAATTATGTATCATAAATATTAATATTTTTTTATATAAAATTAGTAAAATTTGTTTATGGGGGAGCAGGGACGACAGTCAGAAAGAGATGGAGGGAGTAGTATAGAGCAGGGCAGTGGAATTTGTTGCTAGTATACTAGCTAGTGTAGTGCCATTTACGACATCTGCAGCTTGTGACACAAGCACTACTACAACAATTTTAACGGAAGCGAGCAAAATTGGTTAACCGAGGTGGGTAGCTCAACCGCCTCGGACCTAAGATCACGGTAAATCGTGGCATTAACCAAGGCGGTTGGGCAACCGCCATGGTTAATACCGTTAATGGAGGCGGTCGTGTTAAGTCAACCGCCACGGTTAATGAGCATTAACCGAGGCGGTTGCTGTAAAAGGACCGCTTCCTTTAATTATTTAACGTGGCGGTTGTTTGTAACAAGCCCGCATCTGTTAACATTTTCTAGGAATAAAAAATGTTATTTTGAATCTGAATTTGAATTTGAAACCGAATTGTCTCAGATTCAAACACATATAAAGCAGAATACACGTAGAAAGAATAACCACATATATTACATTAAATCATATGTCGTACTTATACTATCGTTCCATGTGATACGTATATATATTGTGATACACCGTTCATATTACAAAACGTAAATTAGGAAAGCACATGACATTGTTTTCACGCATGAGCTGCTTGAAAATGTCCAGCAACGTGTAGTCTTTCCTCTTTAGATCGCTAGGTTCCCAGTTGCGCAGCTTCTCGTACTTCTCTATTGCAAGGTCGCTCTGGAGGTTCAAGAACTTTCTCCCAACATGATAACATTCGTCCATGACAAACTTACAAATGTTGGCTACTGTTTGAGTGATGTTCTTTCTGTGCACCTTCTCCTTTCGCCATCATGATAGTGAATTCTTCAGCTACCGGCAGCTCTGGTGGAAACTGCGCACGCCCTGAGGTACTTGCAAGTATAGTATAAATGTTATGGCATGTGGAGTCGGCCCAGAGGCCCACAAGGTACTGTAGCATGTGAACAGTGCCCAACGGATTAGATTAGATTGATTTGGTTTGTTAGGAAAGAGAGACAAGTTAGTTTGATTTGGTTAGGATATTTCCTTAGGGGTGTTAGATTGATTCGGTTAGGATATTTCCGTTAGGAGTCAAGTCAGTTGTATCTGTAAAATTGATTGTAATCAAGCACAAAGAGATCTAAGATAATTTCCAAGGAAGGGCGGCTATCCAGGTTCTCTCGGCTAATCCATCTATCTATAGCCAATCCATATCAGTAAACGAGGAAGTGTTGACTCAAGACTTTGGTTTGCGTAGCTTGGTAACTGAATTATGCTGTCGACGAACCACATACCATTTGCACCTTCATTTTTTTTTTGAGAAATTCCATTGATCCATAAGGAATTGGTGGATGTGCCTGAACCGGCTACTGTTGTTAGGGAAAACAGCTAGCACTGTTCCCACTACACGCAAAAATCACAGAGGTCTACTGCCATACATCATATTATTACACACAGAATTTCAATAGCTAGAACACCTGATAGTTGAAGCTACATTAGCAGGTTCACACCATCGGCAGTCAGTTACTCCAAGATTTTTAAAGGAGAATGAAGAATAATTTGGACAAAAAGACAAAATGCATGGTGCATGCAGTCATGTGCTCAATAAATGGCTGGACTGTGGTAGAAGAGCGATAGCTTGGTGTAGTCGATCTTGTACATGGTCTAAGAAAAATGGCACCTATCAAGGGCAGTTATTGATTTTGGAAATTAAGTGACGACATGATTAATAGGACAAACGTTGTTTACTAGTATACAGGATAATATACCTACTAGGGATGCGAAGCTGGACTTGTGAAAGGCCACGATAAAAAACACGCGATCAACATCCAAAGCAAAGGTCAATGAGCTTCCATGAACACAATAGACAAGAAGCAAGAAGCTCAAGACATCATCAAGCAAAGCCCAGATAATGTTTCTTAAACAAAAAATGGATGTGAAGGTCAGCTCGTAGACCTACACCGGATTGGTGGACCCCAGCTCTCTGGTGGGTCCAACGGACCCTTCCGGTGAGGTCCACTCAGAGCTCAGAAGATAAAGAACGTCACGTATACTTCGGCATAGAGGGCGAGCTCAACTGGGACTAAAAATCCGAGACTAAAGGTCTCTACAGACTAAAAAATAATTTGCGTTCCATGAGATTTGAACCCAAGACCTCATGCATAGTATCACGCATGGCTTACCACCCCACCTACAGAGCACATGTGACTTCAGACAGGATGTTTTTCTTTTGAACTAACGCGTAGATGACCCTATAGTCCCGATTGGTGTTACCAACTAGGACTAAAAGGACCTTTAGTCCGGGTTGGTGTTACGAACCGGGACTAATATTTAACTTTTAGTCCCGGTTGGTAACACCAACCGCCTTTAGTCCCGAACACAAAAAAAATACGAGACTAAAGCCAAAACTTAATGCGGATCAAAAGTCATTTCTCTACTAGTCTTTGATGATCCTTTTGTTCCCGGAGCACTAGACTGGAGTTCGTCCCCATTATCGAAGTACTTATCCATCCTTCACACGCGGTACCTGTGTCCTTTCGATAAGAATCACCTATGCCTCATATACACTAACTTCTTAGATGCATCAAGGGACACGTAAGCGGTTTCCCTTGAAGTGTCCTGCTAATACAAAGAGGGCAGGGTAATCGTTGATCGTAACAAAAAACAATTGCTCTTAGTGTGAATGACTCCTTGCGGAACTCGTCCAACATTTCACTTCTGCAACAATCATGGAGGGAGGTTGTAAATGGTGAGGATCACCGGCCATCTGTTATGTTTGCTGCTCCTCT
The DNA here is from genome assembly GCA_038502445.1 of Eremochloa ophiuroides. Taxonomy (NCBI): domain Eukaryota; kingdom Viridiplantae; phylum Streptophyta; class Magnoliopsida; order Poales; family Poaceae; genus Eremochloa; species Eremochloa ophiuroides. Next base: position 28,997,902 of record JAHLJS010000007.1, read on the forward strand.
AGGCAAAAGGATTCATACCGTCAGAACTCAGTGCAAATCTAACATTTCTTAGTTCCTCAGCAAATTTTGGGTGTTTGTCAATGAAATTTTACCATTTCTTGCCATCGGCAGGATGTCGAAGCTTTCCATCGTTTTTATGCTTATCAAAAGCATGCCAGCTCATAAGTTTAACATCCTCATGGTTTGCGAACAAACACCTCAATAGATCAACCACTAGAAGGTGCCATATCACCAGAGTAGGAACCCTTCTCTGCGTGTAATAGCATACTTCTTCTTTTGTTTGCTGGTGGTATTTGAACTCTGTTGGATCTTCTTCTTCTTTTTTTGCTTCTTACCTTTAGAAATAGGTGCCATATTATTTTCCTCTTGATAGTCTTTATTCATCTTGTATCTACTTGCACCACAATTTGGACAGTGTCTAAGCCTTCATAATCACCTCGATATAGGATACAATGATTTCTACACGCGTGGATCTTTTAGACACCCATAGTAAGTGGACTGATTAGGTTCTTTGTATAGTACGTGTTAACAGGGACTTTGTTTTCCTTTGGAAGCATTTCTACGAGAATACTCAAGACTGCATCGAAGTCAGTATTAGACAAATCATATCTAGCTTTTACCATCAACAACTTCAGCACAGACCACAACATCATGAACTCTTTAGTACGACTCTTAGACCCATCATAAAATGGCTCTGCTGCTGCCTTCATCAATGCGTCCATACTTTTCATGAAGAACATTGATGGATCCGTATGACGATGCAATAGTGAGTTTAAGAATTCTGCATCTAATTCGTCTTTTTTCTTGACCACATGAGTTTTGACGCCTTCATTTTCTCCAACGAATCCATCATTAACATTTGGCAGAATTAGATGTAGAATTCATTGGAGAGATGTGATTGTTATACATCCATGTGGTATGTATGTTGGCGTCAAAACTCATGTGGTATGTATATCGGATCTACTACTGATAAGTTATACATCCACAATGACCTCTCCATCATTACCTATACAGAAAAATAATGAATTTATTTTGAGCAACCTCCTTAGAAGGGATGTGATTGTTTGGAGATATTAATTAACTAACCTTTTTGAGCAGCCTCCTTCAAAGAAATGAAGATCAAAACCTCCTCCTTGTATATTTTGCAATTTGTAGATTTCGAAAGTAAGTTCACTAAAAGTAGGAAGAATCATGCTCGTTTAAACTTATTTTCATAATAAAAAATAATATATAATTATTGAGAGAAGCATTAAACACTATTAAGTAACCTCTTTGAAGAACCATCTTAATGAACAAACAAAATAAACCACTTAATGAAAAAACAATATGACCTGAAAAACTTAATCAATAAACCCTACTAAGTAACCTTATTTTCATATTATGATATATTAATAACAAACCAACATAATTTCATTCAATATAATTAACACAAAAAACCTATCTTCCTCTCTCTAAAAACACCATGAACACACCATGACATCTATCTAAATATATGGTCGAGGAATGAAATTGAGAAGCAATCATGAAAAAACAGATAGGAGAGATATTGTCTAATCATCTTAACCAACCTTATTTAAAGAAATAAAGAACAAAACCTACCCTTTACTCTTTCTAACACATGGTGAAACCCAAGATCTAAAATGTGGTTCAAATAATTAAGTAAGAAGGATTAAAAAGAGGCATGAAACGTATTAACTAACCATTTTTAGCAACCTCCCCCTTGTATTTTGTGAAATCTGGACCTCCAAATTGCGTCCAATGGAAGAAGGGGTATTTATAGCAGATACAACACTGGCGGTTTACTTAGACAGCCGTTAGTGTAAATAGCGTTATACTGGCGGCTGCTTTAAGCAAACTGCTAGCCTAAAGGCTCCATTTACACTAGCGGTTTTTTAAAAGAAACTGCAGTTTAAACTCTATTGACACAGGCGGTTCCTTAAAATAACCGCCAGTGTGAATGGAGCATTTACACTGTAGGTTTGGTTAGGAAAACCGCCTATGATAATGCATTTGCATAGGCGGTTCTTATTTCGGGCCCACTATTTCAAAGCAAAGGTCAAGGAGCTTTCATGAACACAATAGACAACAAGCAAGAAGCTCAAGACATCAAGAAGCAAAGCCAGACAATATTTCCTAAACAAATGGATGTGAAGATCAGCTCGTAGACCTACATCGGAGTGGTGGACCACAGCTCCCCGATGGGTCCAATGGACCCTTCTGGGGACGTCCACTCAGAGCTCAGAAGATAAAGAATGAAAATGAATTGATCCATGGACGTACGACACCGTTATGGTTAAGCTCGTAATGACAGAGGAATCATTACTGCAAGGCACGGAGGGGGAGCTTTTGATCCTTTCGTTCCGGGAGGAATAGCTTCGCATCATATTGCCGCGTGGGTACTTTGGGCATATGGGCGGACCTATTCCATCGAGGTGTCCGTCCACCTCAACATCTATACAAAGGGTCATGTATGGGTGTTAAACTGTATAGTAGTATTGCTATTGTTTTTTATTGTTTCATAGTTGCCGAAACTACGTGGTATGGATCAGCAACTACCCCAATCAAAAATTATTTGGGTGTTGACAGTAGTTATTGAATGATTTTATCCATCAATTAAACATAAAAAAGGGGTCAAAGGCAATCACCAATAATAGGGTTTAAACTGACAGAATTCCACAAGTTTTGGTGAATCTTTGATTTGCAGGGACTAGACAGGAAAAGAACCAAAGGAGGACCCACATGCCATACAAATATATCAAATTCCGCGTGGACTCCGCGTCAAGAACATTCTAGAAAACACTAGAGACTCACCAGAGAAAGTGGGGCCCACTTGGCAGTTGGCCTGGTTCGGCCGAACCAAGGCCTACCCGTCAGCCTCCGTCCTTTTTCGTGGTACCTCCACCGCCTTTAAGGATGCATCTGATCCATTGCTCAAGGTCAGTTTGATCCGAGGGTTGAGATTCATCGCTTCGGCCTATATAAGCAGCCCCAGACCCCATGGTTTCATAAGTCCAATTCATAGATAGTCATTTGATCAAGTTCCCAGAGCTAGAAACCCTAGTTTATTAGAGCTCCGCCATCTAGAGCATAGCTATATAGGTTTAGAAGTAAAAGGAGGCAAGCTTCGCTTGGATTACGGATCGTGTCGGGAGCGTGGTTTCATCGGAGCCCCTGTAAGTTCTCTCTTGTATCTTTCTGTAAGTATTTTGCTAGACACATTTGATTAGACATTGCTTTATATTGATTATGTTCTCAATTGTGCCATTCATTATTTGCCTAGATTATATACTTAGCATAGTTATGATGTCTTTATATTTATACATAAGATCGTATAGTGCTCACTCCTTGACGTCGTGGGTGAGTGATCGATGGCATGTAAGCATGGTGCTTAGATGTTATTTGCCTGTGAATCCACCCTATATTCCGGACCATGTGGTAGATCGCGGATGTGATACTCCCGTTGAGTCCTTTGTAGTCCACTCCTTGAGTGTAGGGATAGTAGGAACGTATTATTACTATAGAAGTCTTGTTCTATTCTTGATCTTCCTTAGTAATATTTCCTTATGTTTAGATATATAATATTGTCGCCATGATTGCTAGTATAATTGCACTAATCTAAGTATGACTTTGATAATATAGTTTAGAATGACTTAAGAATATTCTTCTGCTTCTGCCTAATCCATGCTAGTGCTTAGATAGGGAGTGCTCTAAGTGAAACTGCTTTATTTTATATATGGAGTGATCATTTACCTTTATCATTATTATTATTTATCTTGTGACTTACCCTGTTATGAGTAAATTGAGCATACATGGTTATCTCTCAATTGCATGTGCATATGAGATCTATCTATTTTCTAATCATGCCAGTCCCTTCCCAGTGGTAAAATATAAATCGATAACCCCAGAATACTCTAGGATAGAATGCTACAATGGTATATATTATCTGTGCGCTTGCGGGTACTTAATTGATTATATTATTTCAGTTACTTGCTGTGTAGAAGATCTTTTAGATTCATGCTAGTGATGACAACCTAGTTATTCTAAGAGATAGAGGTTAAGATGTGCAAGTGACTAGTTAGCTCAACCAGGTGACATGTTTAAGAAATACCAATATTGGGCCAACTCGTTGTCAGTGGGATCAGGGATACTTTCAACAAGAAATATATATCAAAAAGTTAGCGAGCGGTTAGCCAAAAATCTTAGTTTATCATAAGCTAGGTAAATCCCGGAAAATTCAGCATTATATGATTATATTGGTAATAATCTGGCAAAGGGGGATTATGCAAAGCAGGCTCAATGGAGTCAATTCATCCTAGTTGCTGCTGCCTGAACAGGTCAGCTCGTGCGTCCCATGGCAGATACTCTAGCCGGAGTCGGCATAGCCGTGGGTGCTGAGATGGCACCACATGCTGTTCCATCGTTTCTGCCCGTGCACACGGGCGGCTAGGGCATGGCTACGCCTCTCGATTCGCCGCTACCAGGCTCTGGATCGCCGGATTTTTGTTCCTGTGTGAGGAGGAACGAGCCCGTGCTGAGGTATTGCACTACCACAGATTCAAACATCACTGCCAGCCCATCACTGCCGGATTGTATTGGGCCAGCAGTGATAAACCTTCACTGCCGGTTCAAACTCTAACAGACCGTCAAATGATTGGGTTAGGAGCCCAACCGGCAGTGATAATAAGCTTCACTGCCGGTTTGTGGTTTAAACCGCCTGTGATATGTCCACAGTACATATAGCTCGACTTCCCTCCCTCCTCTGTCTCAGCGGAACAGAATAGTGCGGCGTGTTTTCTGCCTTCCCCACCATTGTCGTCGCTACTCTTCACCGAATTGCTCAAGAAAACTTTTGGATGCTCAAGCATGGTCACGATCTTTTAGCTTATGGTTAATAACAAGCATACTCCTTTGGATTTGTAGGTTTACATTGCTTTTGTGTTTGGAGATTGATTCTTATTGTAGTTGTTTAATTTCTCCATTTTAGAGAGCACATTTGAATTGGATCTTGAGCAAGGCATCAAAATTGTGGTAAATCCACCTTTGAGAAGGTTAGTGTAAATGATTGCCATGTGAAGCCAACTAAATTTGAATTTTATGTGTACAAATCCATAGTTTGGAGCTATATTATTGTTCATGATCAAGAAGAGGGGTTGTTGTAATTTGTGTGTCCATTTTTATGTGGCATGTTGTAGAATAATTTTTTAGCAATTCTAATTTATGGTGTACATTTTATTTGTGTAAAATAATTGGTATTCAACAAGGGTGTGCAATTCCATGTGAGACTTACAAATTCACTGTTTGGAGCTACATTGTTGTTCAAAAAGGGTGTGCAATTAATGTTGTTTACCATGAAGCCTTAATTTTTTTATATTTTTTGTCTCTATTTTTACATGTCATGTTGTTGACCAATTATTCTATATGGGCTATCCATTTTAATTTTTATAGCGCGACCAATTTCAATTTTTATAAGACAACCAATTTCAAATTTTATCGAAGAATACATTATGCTTGTGTGCTTCAAATAATATTGTTCAGAAAGGCTCTTATTAAAACTTTCCTATGTTTCCTTTGCCCTGCCATTTTACCTGTGCAGACATGGATCGAGGGTGGATGTACGATCTGCCATGTACAGACCGACGGTACTTGACGGGCATCGACGATTTCATTAAACTCTCCAGAGCCAATGCTGGGGACTCATAGCCTGTATTCTGCCCATGCAAAGATTGCAAGAATACGAGAAAATAGGGCGACATGGAGCATATACGATTGCACTTGATTACTATGGGGTTCATGAGAGACTACACGATTTAGACTTTGCATGGGGAGGTTGGGCAAAATGTTGCACAAGAAAACAATGATGATGTGCCCATTCCTAGCGTATCTCTAAACAAATTTCTGCCTACTGATGATTACACAGAACCTGTGCCTACCAATGATAATGTGTTTAGGAATACGTTAGCTGATGAGATAGAGGAAAACGATGGCATTTCATAGCTCCTACATGATGTGCAGGCGGATTCCTTAGTGCTACACAGTTGAAAAAACTGGAGATCATGAGAAAGGAAGCAAAAATATCATTGTATCCGACCTGCCCAATAAGCAAACTAGAAGCCAACATCATGCTATTAGAGTTCAAATCAACAAATAGATTGAGTGATACAGGCTTCGATAACTTGTTAGGTATACTACATAAACTGCTTCCGAAGGGTAGCGAGTTACCAGAAAAGACTTACCTGTCCAAGCAAATGATTTGCCCAATCGGCCTCGAGGTTGAGAAAATCCACGCGTGTTCCAATGATTGCATATTGTACCATGGAGAAAAATACAAAGACTTGGATTCGTGTCCCAAGTGTAATCTCCCTGATACAAGTAAGGGCCGTCAAATGAGGGTAGCAAGACCAGAGGAGGGCCCGTAATGGTCGTATGGTATTTTTCTATAGCTCCGCGAGTGCATAGGTTGTTTGCAAATGCAAAGTCAGCCAAGCTGTTGCGCTGGCACGGCGAAGAGCGTAAGAAAGATACAATGTTGAGGCACCCCGCCGATGGGTCGGACTGGAGGACTACATTATGTTCTATAAGAACATCGGTGGAGAGGTAAGGCATCTTTGGTTAGGTTTGAGCACAGATGGGTTGAATCCATTTGATCAGGTTAGAAGCAATCATAGCACTTGGACAGTGACGCTATGTATATACAACCTTCCACCTTGGCTTTGTATGAAACGGTCATACATCCAGATGCCACTACTAATCCAAGGGCCAAAACAACTTGGTAATGATATCGATGTGCTTCTAGAACTAGTGATCGATGAACTACTACAGATCTGGGAGACGGGTGTGAAGGATGTTTGGGATGAGTACAAAAAAGAACATGTCACGATAAAGGCTATACTTATCGCTACAATCACCGATATGCCAGGGCGAGGTTGCTTGTCTGGAGAGAAGACAAAAGGATACACTGGATGTGTCGAGTGCTTGGACGAGACTGATGCTATACATCTACCAGAAAACAAGAAGATGGTCTATATGGGACATCGTAGGTTCCTACGAAAGGATCACCCTTACCACAGGAATAGAAAAGATTTTAATGGGACTATTGAGAAACGTAGACCTCCAAAGTATTGAGACGAGAAATAGATACTTAAACAAGTAAGCAAACTCACAAATGTTGTCCTTGGAAAGGGGGAAGGGGCTGTACCAGCGCCAGCCGATAGTATCTGGAAGAAAAAATCAATCTTCTGGAAACTACCTTATTGGCCAATTTTGAGTGTACGTCACTGTCATGATCCAATGCACATAACTTGGACGGATTTGTGACACACTTAACACGTTGATGAACACCGGGAGAACAACGAAGGATTCTCTCGTGGCACGCTTGGACATACAACACGTGGGCCTCAGGAAGGAGTTGCACCCAATAAGTCTTGAGGATGGCCACTTGAAACTTTCGGTGGCATCATGGACATTGAAAATGGAAGAAAAGCACATGCTTATTTCTATCTTCAATGATCTAAAAATGCTGACTGGCTACTGTGCGAACCCGATGAGGCTAGTTAACATGAGAGAACTTAAGTTTAACTATGGTTGTATGAAGGCCCATGACTGTCATGTCATTATGACTCAGCTGCTCCCAGTTGCCCTGCGAGGTATCCTCCCTGACAAGGTCCGCGCCCCAATCATAAAGTTGTGTTCGTTCTTCAATGTGATCTCCAAAAAGGCCATTGAAGGGGCCAAGCTAGACCAGCTGAAGCAGGAGATAGCCGAGATTCTATGTAGGCTTGAGATGTATTTCCCACCGACTTACTTCGACATATCAGTGCATCTACTTGTTCATCTTGTTGACCAAATTAAAGCCCTTGGCCCTGTAACACCCTAGTGTTAGTTACTATTTTCACATTTGCATTTGCATGACATCAAGCATTGATCATGTCATTTCATGCATCATCACCATTTGATTTGATTTACATTCCTTTATATGCTATATGTTTGCTTATATGCTTACAATGCCATAGATGTGTTAGCATGCAAATGTGATGCTTGTTTACTGGTCTAGATGACTTAAACATGTTTGGGTTAACCTTTGGAACAATGTTCATGTTGGTGAAATCCCCAAAATACCCCTCTAGCTCATAGTTGACTAGAAAGCCCTCCTAAACCTATTTTGTTTGACCAAACAAGAAAGTTAATTTAGATACTTTGCATGTCAGAGCACCCTAATCAAAGTTGTGTAGAATTTTATAATCAACAAACTTTATTTTTGGGTCAACTCACGAAAATGGGTGTAAGGTGGTCAAAATTGTGAAATTGTGCAGATTTGGGGCTGTTTTGGAGTTGCTGAAATTTGCTAAGTCTAAAACTGTTTCCAGTTTCAAAGTACCTGTGTTCTTCGATCCATATCTCTCAAACCAAGCCGTTTCAGTTGAAGTTGTTCTAATATGGATTGGAGTACTCGCGTAGCTCTTTGACCCATATTAGTGAAGTTTTCGCTGAAACGCCCTAGATCGCGAGTTATGGCTCGATCAAAAGTGAGTTTCAGGCACTGCTCGCTGAACTGAATCAATCGATTCAGTTTGAATCGGGTCAGCGACCGCCGCGGCCGCCGTCAGGCATCGCGCGCCAGGTGGCGCTGTACGCCGTCGTTGCCCTTTCGGCCGGCCTGCAGTGCCAAGGCAACACTCCACCCTGTCCCCTGGCTCCTCCACTCGCTCTCTCTCTCTCGCTCTCGCCTCTCTGCTCTCCTCTTTTCTCTCCGCCGTCGCCATGGCCGCCGAGCCGGCTTCGCGGTGAAATCCGCTGCCACCGCACCGTCTCCGACCGCTCCACCTCCACCATAGCTTCGCCACTCTCTGCTCTACATCCTCGACCCCTTTCCAAGCTGAGTCGACCTAAGGTATAGCCGTAGCGAGCTCCTCGCCGCCGCGCCATTGCCGGAACGCCGCCGAGCTCTCTGCTCGCGACGACCGGCGCCTTCCCGTATTCATTCTTCCCCGTTTTGCTTTGTCTCTAGGTCTTCTTGGGTCGCGGTTTAGGTCTGAAGAGTTGGTTGGGCCTTTCGTCTCGTAGGCTCGTCGGAACACGGCCTCGCCGTGACTCTGCTCGCCGCCGTGCCGCCATGCGCGTGTGGTTGGTGCGCGTCCGTGCTCCATAGTCCGATTCTTCGTGCAGATAGCTTGGTTAGGGTTCCAGGTTCTCGGAACGAGCCTTAGCTTCGCCGGTGAAGGCCGGAATCCGTAGGCGCGCGCTCGCCGGAGCTCCGCCGTCCGCCATTGCCGCCGTTGAGCTTGCTCCGGTGGTAGTAAGGTCTCGGGAGTTAGCTCATCGAGTTCGTCTCGTTCTCAGGAACACGTAGGTGCCCTCGATGCCACCGGTGACCTCGCCGCGGCGAGTTAGCGCCGGTCAGCGCCGGCGGGCTGCTCTCTCTCTCTGACGCGTGGGGCCGGTTTGACCGGGGCGCCCACCGGTCAGTTGCTCTGTTGTGCGTGGGGTGCACTGAACCGGGTGTGTGTAGCGTTTTGAGTCGGGTTCGTTTAAAAGGAAAATGATAAAATGAATTTCCAGAAATTTTGGTAAACCTTCTAAAATTCATATCTGGAGCTAAAAGTGTCCAAATAAGGTGAACCAAATTTTGCTGGGTTTGTATTCCTGAGATCTATACAGGAAAAATATGAAATATGGCTTTATGGTAACTTTTCTGTGCAGTTATAATTAATTTTTTATATGCTCGTAAACTTGATAAATGCATAACTAATTATAGGAATATGATAAAAATATGATTCCACTTGCATTAATCTTGTTTAGAGTAGTAGGATCTGAGAAAAATATGTCTGCTGATTAGTTACTGTTATTTATATGATGTCATGTGTAACATGCCTTTCATGCTATACTCTTGCTAAATTCACCATGTTTGATGGGAATAAGTAATGGCTATGAATATTTTTTCTGAGACTTCTTTTGTGATAAAGAAGCTAAGAAAAATGGGAAATCTGTTGTTTGATACTTTTCGCTGTAGTAAGTATTTTCCATTGCTTAAATGGCTGTCTGCTTGTCATTTTTGTGTAGCATGTTATATCTGTCCAAATGACTTGAAATTTTGTCAGTAGCCTAATATGGGAGTGTGCTATCTTATGTAATTTTTCTAGAATTTCCTGGGCACAGCAAATAAAGGGTCCAGTTATAAGCTAGTGCTTGTTTAATTGTTTTTAATTGAGTAATAATAGGTTAGAAGATGTTTTCATGCATTTTTGTGATGCTCCAGCTTGGTAACCTTGCTAGACACTGTGGGGTTGATCTTGTTCATGTGTAAGGCAGCTAGGTCAAATGTCTTTGCTTTTATGCTTTATTCGTGGTTATTAGCTAAAAGGTGGGTGTGGTAAGGAAGTTTGATTCAAATTAATTGTTAGTGCAGGTTGTAGATCTCTTACGTAAGACGAGAAATTGTTCTATAGCTTGCTTAAGAAGGGTGAGTATGTATTGTTGTTTAGAGAAGAAATATGCACATACTCAGTAAATGTTTGATAAATTATTTGGATGCTCACATGTTGTCTAATGCATCTCATGGCTCAAGTTGTGCATCTCTATATTGCATTCCATGTGCATTCTCAGTTCTCATATATGCATATCATGCATACAGGATCGCCGGGAGGAGTTACACTGCTGCAATTCGATCCGCCGTAGGAAGGAGTGCCCCCGAAGATCGAGGTGCCGGAAGCTCCCGAGGCCGAAGAGGAAACTGAACTGCCGGAGTGTACTGACCATCAGCCATCTAACTTTGTGAAAGGCAAGCCCCGGAGCATCCCTAAGCCTCCACCTATTATTTTTACAAATGCACTGGTCTTTATTAAATCGTATGATTGTGCACTTAAGTATAGGAGTTGATTTGATACCGTTGCTGCATTATACCTTATCCACTATATATATATATATATATATATATATATATATATATATATATATTGATCGTGGAAATATTACTAGACAAGGGATGGGTTCGATCTTATGCTTAGCCATGCTTAGACCAGTAGAAGTCGAGGGATTTTCTGTCCTTTGCGAGCATAGGTGGTGACTAATGATGATGGGGTTGGATTTTACATGGTTGGCTATATGTGCCACCATGCCACAATGATAATGAGAGAATCAAGGCTAGGTAGCGGGGAGCCACATGACATGGTTGAGGTCATGCTGTCTTCGGTGCTGCATGCGGTCGAATAGGACTGAGGCCACCAGACATCAGTTGAGATTAATGGACGTCGTCACATAGCTGGCCAGATAAGTCGTTCTGACCGCGAAGCCGAGTAGTTCTTTCTGAGCCGAGAATTGGTGTGACATGGATAGACATATTCTGGAGGTAGGAAGGATGTGCGGAGACACCATTTTGCCATAGTCACGTTAGGGACCTGCACTTCCTGTGAGTGGGTTTGTCTCGAGAATATGGCCCCCGCCAAGCTCGCGATATAATATGACTCAGAAAGATCTAACGGTGACCCAAGAAGCTACTGATTAGGCTGACAGAGTTTGTGATTGGCATGTTTGCCAGCTGGTACAATCGATTCGAATCGCCATCTCTCCTGGTTAGTGAGAAACTGAACTGATCTTCTGGTGAGGTAGAGCCTAACAACTTGAACATATTGATTATGGTGAGATGAGGTTGATATCTGTGGATATCGGAAATCATATGGTTGTATTGTTTGCTATAATATCAAGTGATTGTTTAGTATAGCTGCAAACCTTAGCTTAATAGCTTAACTGAAATTGAAGCTAAACCATATCTAAAATTTATAAGTTGAGGAACTACTGAAGTAATGCTTCTTACGCAAAATTATGCTATCCTCTGAGCCCCACCAAATAAGCCTGCATATCCTTGGGAGTCTTTTTATTTACTTCCTGTCGGGTAAGTCTAGCTGAGTAAATTGAGTACTCAGGGTTTTATTCCCATTGTTGCAGAAGGAGTAGTCTACTATGCTTATTGCAAGAACTGCTTCACCCCTGCGGACGAAGAAGATTAGACATGGGGCAAGGTCGTTATCCATCTTTAGCTTTTGTAAGATGCTGTGACATGGTCAGCTGGTGGTACTCGTATGTGAACTACGTTGTTTCAAAACTATGTTGACTTCCGCTACTGTTACATTTATGTAAAAGATTATGTTGTACTCTGATGTTTTAATTCGGTTGTGAACTTATGTATCATGTGATGGTTGTTGCTGAATTTGTAAGATCCTTGGGTTATGTTCTATTTAAAATGTTTAAAATCCTTCGAGATTTCCAGACTACCGGGTTTATATTGGCTCAAGTGTGACTTGATTGCTACTAAATTGGCGATCGTCGTACTTGTGCTCGTATAAATTGGTCGGTTCTGTAACAGGCCCAATGTACCTACACCAGATGTTTCCTTTCGAGAGGTTGATAAAAGTTTTCAGGTGGTATGTTAGGAATAGATTCAGACCAGAAGGGAGCATGGTAGAACGATGGACAATGGCGGAGGTCATTGAGTTCTGCACATATTATCTGGACATCAATCGGGTCGGAGTTCTAGTATCTAATCACGAGGGAAGACTAGGGGGCAAAGGAACGATAGGTGAGAAAGCTGTCACAATAGACGAAGTGGTTTCCTTTAGGCAGGCATACTTCATTGTTCTCCAGTAGGCCAACGGTGTCATGGCATACATTGATGAGCACAAGCAGTTACTGCAAAGTAAGCACATCGGTAGGTCACAGGCTTGGCTTGAGAAAAAACATAAGGAGGAATTCGGTGACTGGTTTCGACAACGCAGGATAGGAATGGTGACGGGATGTTAGCTAGATCTCTTAGCTCCCGGACCTTTGACTATGGTGATGATGTACCAAGGGTATGATATAAATGGTTTTACATTTTACACAAAAAAGCAGGACGGAAACAGCACCAACTAAAATAGTGCTGTTCGTTTCGACGCCCACGATGAATACAGCACGGTGGAGGCAACGTACTACGGTTTCATAGATGAGATATGGGAGCTAGACTATGGACTACAGTTGAAGGTCACTCTTTTCCGTTGCCAGTGGGTCCGGCTAGATGAAATCAACACTGACAATGATGGGTTTAGTACCGTTGATCTATCCAAGACCGCATACAGAGATGACCCCTTCGTCCTTGCAAAGGATGTTCTGCAAATCTTCTATGCAAGGGATAACAATACAAAGGGAACACTACAAGTAGTCATGCAAGGCAAATGGAAGATTATTGGTGTTGAAGGAGTGACGGACGAAGAAGAGTACAGAGGTTATCAAGAAATGGCTCCTTTGGGGGCGGACGTTACCCAACCTATCCTTGAAGAGGGTGATGAACCTATTTACCTCCAGAGTGATCATGATGAGGCAATCATAGTTCCTTGTTGACAGTAGTTATACCATATTTTTACCCCATCAAAACCGTTAATAAGACATTCTTTCTGGAAGGAAACCACCAAACACATAGTGGCTTAGGTACAAATAACTTGGTTCCACATGTACTTGTCATTATTTGGCTGCAGGCACTCAGAACAGGTACTTTTCAGTGTCCGGAAGCTCTATATGAAGGTTCGGCAACCTACCAAGTATGGCCAAATGACAAACCAACTTCACATTCAACAATATCACAGCTTCTGGAGATGATGTGCAAAAGATGGGCACAATGAGTGGTTCAGCCGAATCACCCAAAGGCACGTTAGCACCACCATTGTGCTTAGAATTGCATGAAGAAGACACCTGCAAAAGATGGGCCTTTGATTCCACCAAATGTGGTTCGGCCGAACCACACTTGGTGGGCCCCGAAGTAACCAACACCTAGGATGGACTCTATGACAAGTGGGGACCACAGGGGTGGGCCCACCTCACCAAAGGTGGGTTGTCCGAACCACACATGGTGGGACCCAATCTGCCACTTTATCCTACCAACTTCAGCATCCCTCTAGAAGACCTGGGCTGGTCCCACCTGTCATTTGATGGTTCGGCCGAACCACTATTTGTGGGCCCTGAAGCTCAGTAGCACGCCAGCAAGGTGGGGACACCTTCTAGAAGGCCCTGGCTGGGCCCACCTACCGTAGGGGGGTCGGCCGAACCCCTCCTTGGGCCCAGCTAGGTCGGTTGGCACTCTACCGCCTTCCTCATGTTGAACATGTGCTGGAAATCCTCCACCCTTGATCCTAAGGCGGTTATGTGGCGGTTGATCCAACGGTGCATGCTGGAGGTCACGCGGATCGCTGACGTGGCAATGGAGTAGCCCCTACTCCACTTCCCCCTATAAATATCCCTCATAGGCCTTCACTTTAGAGCATGATTCAAAGGAGAAAACACTATGTAGTAGCTTAGCTCTGCTATAGTGCTGTGCTAGTTGGGAGAGAGTGAAGGAAGTCTTCAGGAGAAAGCCCCGGGCCTGTCAGGAATCTTCTCCAAGGTGTACCTCAGCGGATGCGAATCCTCAAGTAAATATTACATTCGAGTCCCTCTAGTATTTGATATTCTGGTTCTGGTATTTTAAGTATATACTTTCTTCACCCGTACATTGCTTTACTTAGTGAAGTGCTCTAGTCTCTCATGAAGGTTAGAGTAGTAAGTATACTGTAGACGTGGTGTCTAGACTGCATCTTGCCAGTGTAGGCCGCTTGTCGCACGGATTGTTTGTGGTAGCTAGCAAGTGGTGACAGCCTTGTCTGGTCTTCGTATTCCACCACGTGTGTAAGACAAGTTATTAAAACGGCAAGGCATCAAGACAATAGTATAGCCGCCTCGGGCAGGGGTTTTGTCTCCTACTGTTTCGCCTGTCGCCTCTTGTGGAGGGAGGAGCTGACTAAGCTCTTTATACTTAGAACACCAAAAGCAAATATCTTTTGCTACAAAGGAACCTCTCTACCTACCTATCATAGATCCTTTGTCTCATCACTGGACGGCCTTGAACCAAGTTAGAACACTTCACGTTCCCCGTGAAAATACGATACCTGGAATACTCCTGGTGAAGGCTACATTGACTACCGTACGCTTGCGGTATATCCGTTTGCCACTTCTGGTGTCAACAAGCTTTCTGGCGCCGTTGCCGGGGAATGGTAGCTATCTTAACTAGAATCGAGTCGTCCGAGTTACCCTTCTTTTCTCTTTCTTTTATTTTTATCCTTTCTACACCATGAACCAAACACCCATCTCTCATCTTGCCGTTCCAAAGGGCGCTAGTTTGGAGCCACCACCATCATCCCATCCTATTCTTTCGCCTAGCTATGAGCTTCGCTCTAGTTTCATAGCTAAGGTTCAGGAACAATCATTTGCTGGGGAAGAAGATGAAAACCCCAACATTCACTTACGTGATCTTGAGCAATTGTGTTCATGTCTTCAAATTGAAGGCATAACATGAGATACCTTGAAATGGAAGCTATTCCCTTCTCTTTGACGGGAGCAGCTAAACATTGGTATGCTCGACACATAGAGAGTGCACATGGAGAGTGGGAAAGCCTTCAATCTAAATTCTGCTTAGCTTTCTTCCCTATCTCTCGTGTTGTTCATCTTCGAAGAGAGATCGTAACCTCCAAACAAAAGGAGAAAGACTCTAGGCGCGGCATTGGCCCAGTTTTACAGACTTAACATCTTCTGGCCCTGATTTAGCTATAACTAAGCCGGTACTCTTGCAACATTTCTACCTCGGTCTTAGCCAAAACTCCGCACAATTCCTTGACATATCTTCTGGTAGAGCATTCCTTCGTTGTACCATTGGTGAAGGGAAGACACTTATTGCTAAAATCCATGAGAACACTCCCTACAACCAAGGGTATAATGAACCTCCTAAGAAAGAAAAGGAATTAATCCCCGAGCAAAAAGAAATTCCGATAGCCGAATCCAAATCAGTCCCATCCAAAGATTCCGCCATCGATCCTGAACCACAAATACCACAAACATCGGAGGAGAAAGAAAATTGTCCTATAAATTGCTCCTTCGATTTCGAGGCTAATCTCTTATCTGACCTTACTAGTTTTGGGAATGCCTACAATTATCCTATCCAAAAGAGACCTTCTAAGAAACATCATTCAAAACCTCTCAAGAAAGGATCTCTTCAAAAATCTCCCAAATTAGCATCATCTGACGCCTCGAATTCCCATGTGGCACATAGGAAAACATCTAGGATCTTGGATGAACCTCCAAAAGGAATGATGACTATGCCCATAGAGGGAGAACAAAAATGCTTAGAAGCAAAATCTATACTCTCCCCTTCTATGCCCACATCTGTCATGTCCTTTGAATCCATCTCTAATCATCCTTGATCCCGATACATCCAATTGTATCCTTCCTTCAAAGTCTTATGATGATCTGGTCATTGGCTCTGGAGATTCATTAAGACACCCAAGGCATGTGAGTCATCAGGCCCATAAATCTAACCAAAAAGAAAAACAACAACAGTTGGAGAATCCACCCACTGTTGTAAGTCAAGAATGGTTAGAGGAGACCAAAGATTCTAATGAAATCACTAAAATGCCCACTCATGTAAGGAGAATATCTTGTCAAGTCATGGGCATCTATAGTGAAATTTGCTATGATCCTAGCCTTGGGATAAACATTATTTCTCATTCCCATGTTCAAAGTTTATCAAAGAATCACTTGCTACAATTCCAAAAACACCTTAGGCTCCCAAATGGTCAAATCCTTGATTGTTTAGGAGTCCTTCAAGGCGTACCTGTAGTGATTGATGATCTAAAGATCTCCCTAGATTTTCACATCTTTGACCTTGCTGGACTTTCCTTTCATCTCACATTCATTGGAAGGCCAATCATGCGAATCTTGGAGGACATTGGAAATGAGAAGCTTGGTCATAGAATAGGCAAGGAATATCTACCTGTTTGGTCTTTCTAATCTCTTAGCACAAGGGTAGAATCCAATCCTATTCATGACCCAAGGGGTGAGCTTAAGATGATTTCACAAACAACCATGACATATCCAAGTCTTGAGGAGGATTTGGAATGTCATGAGAAGAAAATCGCTCACCCACTCCTTGAGACGGAGAATTTCATCAAAGGGCATGGAAGTTATCCATCGATCCTCTCATCAAGTCCTTGCTCATTTGAGAAATCTTCTGACTCAATCTTTCTTTCTACCACTACACAACAAGAGATCTACAACCCCTTCACTCTTCTTGTGTCCAAAACTTTTGCAATAGAGGTTGTAGATGCTTTTGTTTATCATAACTTCTCCAAATCTTGTAGTGGTATGAATTCTTGCAGTTAGGCCCCCACAAGTTGGCTTTAAATTAACATCATTGAACTTGTGTGCCTAACTTGATTAGGGTAGTAAGACTTTTGATTCTGTTGGTGTGTTGCCACCAACAGAACCCCTGCACTTGATGTTTTCTCTATTTTCCATGACTCAGGACACACCTTACACCAAGTGTGGGGGGAGTGGTCATTTGACCCCCTCAAACACACTTGGGCATTGATGGACATCCCGAGCAAAAAGCATCAGTGCATGAACACATCATTAGAGGTAAGAATGCACAAGGAAAGAACCAAAGTGGCTGGAACCTCCAAGGTAGGGTCGGCCGACCCCACCATGGACACCCCAGCCCACCAGTCAACTTCCACTACGTTGAGCCATACTTCTTGACTGGTTTGTCACTTTCTCTTTCTCTTGTTTAGTGCATTCCTCTTATGTTTGTTTTCAACCCTCTATAATAAAATAATAATAATAAAAAAATGCTTCTTGTCTTCACCATTCACTCTATTGTCTCTAGTAGAATGAATCTTATTTATCCTATCATGCCTCCTTTTTCTATGTTAGCATGCCCTGGTTTGGATGTACTGATCTCATTCGAACGATCATACCTCCATAGTCTTTTTAAATTAAGCATGGTGCTTAGGTTAAAAGAGACTATCTTAATCAAACATGACATGGTGTTAAGTTTGATTATTGAATCAAAACATACTTGCATGGAACTTGGTTGCACTTTTGGACTAACCCCTGTAGCAAGAACCCCGACATCTCTATGGGTAAGTCATAAGATCATTCAAGGAGATAGATTGAGATCTTCATGGTAAAAAGTCAAGTTGTTTGGGCAAGGAGAACTTCAATGCAACTGAGGAGGACCACTGCTACAACTCATCATCTTTAAGGTAAGTGGCCACCTCCTTAGAGTTTCCTATTCACATGAACCTTTGAAGAAGAAGTTGACATACTAGAATTCATCCCTGATAATAAATTGACATAATTAAAATCTGCATGTCTTACTTTCTTTTTCAATTGTTTGTATAGCTTGATCACTAGACAGGTTCTCAGTTAACTGCAAATCCTTTCTTCACCTTGGATCCCCAAAACTCCCAATTAGAGGTGGATAGCCGAAATTCGGTGACTACTTGGGACCAAAATTAAGCCAAGCAATATAATTTTTAGAAATGCATAATCTGGTCGCACTGGGCCATTCAAACCCAGGTTGGACGACCCACACTTGGCACAATTTAAAATTTTGGTAAATGGGACAACGTTCAGGAGCTCTTGTAGGCCACGTGACAAAAGTTTGGGGCAACTAGATCGGTCGGCCGACCCAAACTTTTCATCCCCCAAACTTATCACGTTTAGGGAAGCATTAGGCAAATGAGTGAGGAAGTGGCCACGGCCATATGACCCATTATTGGGGTCGGCCGAACCACCTTTGGCAACCTAGTGCCACCCATCAGCTCCAGAATGTTGTGCCAACGTTTCCCCAATGTTTTCTCGCGATATCGAAAAGGAGAATGTTGGCACTAGTCTTCTCAACCCCTTCCTCTCCTTCTTCTTCCTTCCACCTCCATCCTTCACCATTCCAGCACCTTCCTTCGACCTTGATCCTTAAGAGAAACTCCACCATGGCTTCCACTAGTAAAAATTCCATTGTAGCTTGGGTAAGGGTCCCTTCAGTCCAAGAGATCATTTTTCAAAACCCTAAAGGCTGCCATGGAGGTCAAGATGCTTGAGGTTGAGCCCTACGGAGTATACCAGCTCCTACACGCCTTCGACGCCCACCTTTCATGAAGAACCACAAGGGCATTGGCGGTGGGCTGAACAAGGGAAGTTACTTTATTCTCCTGTTCAACCTCAGAGGAGAAGAAGTAGTTATGGGAGGAGCTGAACTTCATGAGGTGAAAGGATAATCCTCCATGTCAAAGAAGCCATCAAGGCTCTTCGAGGATGACTGTTTGTGAAGAAATTCTTGAAGAAGGACCTTAGTATGGTTTGTACTTAGAAACAAAAACAAAATGGGGGATGAGGACATCCTTCTTTGACCTCTTTCCCTAGATATCTCAAACCTCTTCACAAATATGCTAGGCACATAGCTAAGTTCATTCAATCTTTATCCTAGTAAGTTGTGCCTAAGTTTAATAAAAATTTTGGTTCTGCTGGTGTGTTTCCACCAGCAGGGCCCCTGCACTTGACATTTTCTTTCTCTCTAACCCATTATGCAGCAAGCCAAGTGTGGGGGGAGGTTGGTGACCTCCCCAACACACTCAGGAACACGAGACACGTCTGCTTGACAAAACCTATCCCAAGAAGCCTTCAAATGCAGGTCGGGCGACGAGCACAAAACACAAAAACGCAAGTGCAGGAGCACCTTCAAAGGTGAGGATTCGAATGGCGATCACCGGAGTGGCCAGAAGCTCCATGGTGGGGTCGGCCGACCCCACCTACGACCTCTGGACCCACCAGTCAGCATCTACCCAGCGTCTACTTGCTTCCCGACTGGTTTGCCACTCCTACTCCCCTCTGTTCTTTCCTTTTTTACTTTTACCTGCTTTCCTTAGATAAAATAAAATAAAAATAAAAATTAAAAAATAAGAAGACTTGCATCTGAAAATGAAAATGACATGATTCATGACATTTAAAGAGTAAAAGCGTCACAAAGTCTAACTCTTGCATATGCTTATACTTGTGGGTCATATATCTTGATAGCAATATCATATTGACTTAGTTGTTGACAAATGTGATATAGTTCTTAGCTCATGATTCATCCCTTTTCTATTCAAAGTGCTTAGAGATTTATTTTCTAAAAATTCCATAAAACCAGAGTGTCACTCACTCCTCAATGGTGATGAATTTCCTACCAAAGCCATAACGGTTCATACCGTGTTCAAAACCCTTCTAATAATGCTATTTGCAATTGCTTTGAGTTTGGTCAAACCTTGTTGACCCTAGTTGAGAATTATGTCATAGTCCCAAGATCAAGATCGCACACACACACACCACATATCATGCTTGCCACTTCTACACTGGAAGTACGCAAAAACATGCCATCCACTTCCACCATATAGATGCTCTATGTTTTAAAGTTTAGAATATCTCTCTAAGTATGACTTAGTAGATGAGACACAAAGGCTAGTCAAAAAAATGGACACGTGAAGGTCCATTACCTTATTCAAAAAAAGAGTGGACACATGAAGGTCCATTGCTTTAAAGAAAAAAAAAAGAAAGAAAAAAATGCTAGCCATGTCTCAAAATAAAATAAAGTAGAGAGAGATCTTATCAAATAAAGGAGCAATACATTCCATCATTTTTCACACACTTGCACATCTTGATCTAAGATTATGACAGTCTTCTCCTTGGATCCTTATTTTGACTTTACAATAAATGCAATGCAAGTATGCTATCTTATCCCTACCTGAGCCCCACATAAGCTTGATAGATGTACGATGAAACAAAAAGAGGCAAGCTGATGCTATGCCTTGGTGAGGAATCATATACCTACTGAGTGATTTGAGAGTACTAACTATGTGCTTTCTTTTAAAACCATTATCAAAAACTCTAAGTGCTAAAGACATGAAAATGGGAAGATGACTTTGCTTTGAGAACTGTTCCATTTTTCAACATCTGAACGATATATGCTAGACAAAACCACATAACCCACTTGTATGAGATATGTCTTGAGTAAAGCTTTGTGTTTGCTAATACCTTAAAAATGTCATAATCATATTTTATCATTCTCTCTCTAACCTTTGCTCGAGGACGAGCAAAGACTTAAGTGTGGGGGATCTTGTTGACGGTAGTTATACCATATTTTTACCCCATCAAAACCGTTAATAAGACATTCTTTCTGGAAGGAAACCACCAAACACATAGTGACTTAGGTACAAATAACTTGGTTCCACATGTACTTGTCATTATTTGGCTGCAGGTACTCAGAACAGTTACTTTTCAGTGTCCGAAAGCTCTATATGAAGGTTGGGAACCTACCAAGTATGGCCAAATGACAAACCAACTTCACATTCAACAATATCACAGCTTCTGGAGATGATGTGCAAAAGATGGGCATAATGAGTGGTTCGGCTGAATCACCTAAAGGTAAGTTAGCACCACCATTGTGCTTAGAATTGCATGAAAAAGACACCTGCAAAAGATGGGCCTTTGATTCCACCAAATGTGGTTCGGCCAAACCACACTTGGTGGGCCCCGAAGTAACCAACACCTAGGATGGACTCTATGACAAGTGGGAACCACAGTGGTGGGCCCACCTCACCAAAGGTGGGTCGTCCGAACCACACATGGTGGGACCCAATCTGCCACTTTATCCCACCAACTTCAGCATCCCTCTAGAAGACCTGGGCTGGTCCCACCTGTCATTTGATGGTTCGGCCGAACCACTATTTGTGGGCCCTGAAGCTCAGTAGCATGCCAGCAAGGTGGGGACACCTTCTAGAAGGCCCTGACTGGGCCCACCTGCCATAGGGGGTCGGCCGAACCCCTCCTTGGGCCCAGCCAGGTCGGTTGGCACTCCACCGCCTTCCTTATGTTGAACATGTGCTGGAAATCCTCCACCCTTGATCCTAAGGCGGTTATGTGGCGGTTGATCCAACGGTGCATGCTGGAGGTCACGCGGATCGCTGACTGTGGCAATGGAGTAGCCCCTACTCCACTTCCCCCTATAAATACCCCTCATAGGCCTTCACTTTAGAGCATGATTCAAAGGAGAAAACACTATGTAGTAGCTTAGCTCTGCTATAGTGCTGTGCTAGTTGGGAGAGAGTGAAGGAAGTCTTCAGGAGAAAGCCCCGGGCCTGTCGGGAATCTTCTCCAAGGTGTACCTCAGCGGATGCGAATCTTTAAGTAAGTTTTACATTCGAGTCCCTCTAGTATTTGATATTCTGGTTCTGGTATTTTAAGTATATACTGTCTTCACCCGTACATTGCTTTACTTAGTGGAAGTGCTCTAGTCTCTCATGAAGGTTAGAGTAGTAAGTATAGTGTAGACGTGGTGTCTAGACTATATCTTGCCAGTGTAGGCCGCTTGTCGCACGGATTGTTTGTGGTAGCCAGCAAGTGATGACAGCCTTGTCTGGTCTTCGTATTCCACTACGTGTGTAAGACAAGTTATTAAAACGGCAAGGCATCAAGACAATAGTACAGCCGCCTCGGGTAGGGGTTTTGTCTCCTACTGTTTCGCCTGTCGCCTCTTGTGGAGGGAGGAGCTGACTAAGCTCTTTATACTTAGAACACCAAAACCAAATATCTTTTGCTACATAGGAACCTCTCTACCTAGCTTTCATAGATCCTTTGTCTCATCACTGGACGGCCTTGAACCTAGTTAGAACACTTCACGTTCCCCGTGAAAATACGATACCTGGAATACTCCCAGTGAAGGCTATATTGACTACCGTACGCTTGCGGTATATCCGTTTGCTACTTCTGGTGTCAACATTCCTACACCGTGAATAGTTAGAGTATCATAAACTATGTAATCCTTAATGAAATGTTGTTTTAATAATTTGCATCGAATTTGAGATCACAAGGAGTTGTAGAGATTGATGAGTTCTACCACTATTGTTTTGGAACTTGGTTGATTGATCTATTTAAATGTTTATTTTTTGAACAACAAAGTTCTAGAAATCAACAAATCCAAATGGGCCGGGAATGTTCCTTGGGAGAAAGCATTCGAAGGTGAATCTTTGTCCTATAAGAGCCGGGTGAGGGCTAGAACGCAAAGAGAAGAAGAGCTCCAAAGGTGGCGAAAGAAAATCGAAGATAGCATGGAAGCATGAATAGCTGCTCAAGTTGATGCACAAGTTATGACAGCTATGCAATCCATGTGTTCTACACAACCGCAGCCTATCCGGACTGGGAATAGCCCAGTGCCCAAGGGTCGCAGTAGCTGCGGCTCAACCCCTATGTCTGACGAAGAAGAGGTCAATGCTCCTCATCCGGTAGACGACATTACTGGACCTGTTAATGTCAGGTTGTACATCCGTTAGCAGTGGACAAAAGACAAGGTGACGGTCGAACAGGCCTTTCCAAGAGGAGACGACATCATTCATGGCAAGCCAATGCCACTCGGGTATGCCAGGGTCAGCATTGAAAAGATCTTGGATAAGAAGCACAATAAGATACACATTGATTACCTAGTGGAGGAAGATAGGCCGCATCTTGTTCACAACATGGGCACTCATGTGGCTTGGTGCAAACGCTTCATCAAGCTGGATGAGCAGCCATCTTCGGATGATGAGGATGACAGTGAATCATCGGCATCGCCGCCGCCAAGCGGTTACTCTCCTCTGCAAGATCCTCATTCTCCCTCTCCTCCCCCTGAAAGAGAAGACACCTCCTCCACCGCCAAAGGAGAAGACACGTCCTCTACCTCCTTCACCTCCTCCACCGGCAAAGGAGAAGACTCCCCCGCCGCCGCCAAAGGAGAAGACTCCTCGTCCTCCTCCTCCACCAAAATCCAAAGAAGTGCGATCTCGACCAAGCACAAGATCAGGTTCGACCTCACAACACAAGAGGTCATCGGATTCGGTTGGTAATGCTCCCTAGACAAGTAAAAAGAAGAAGGTGGATGGTAGCATTACGGGTAAGATGAAGGACCCGACCGTGGAGCCTCCAAGCAAGGAAGCAATGGTTTTCTTCTTTAATCGAATAGCCAGTCTACCTAAGTGGAGGCAACAGACCGAATTTGAAAGGCAAAACAACAAAGCGAGTAATCAAACCAGAGCTAGAGAAATGCACACCAAAGATTTGCTAGATATACAGAAGTTGGCTAACAACATGGGCACATCCATGGAGATTGCCGCGGAGTCGTATTACGAAACGAGAGATTTTGAATCAACACCGGTCGTATACAAGTATTCAAGAGGCAAGCCTTTGGTCGCCACCGAACAAGAGTATAGAGATTTGCCAACATACTTGTGACAATTGCATGATTATTACTCCATCGATACTGCCAAAGGGGACTGTGTCTGTTTTGAAGTTTGTATTCCTCCTGGACTGATTTTTAATCATCCTAAAGAAACGGTACATAGTGTTTATTATGAAAACCTCTTTCAGCTCTTCCAACAGCGCTCGCTCCATACGTAGATTTTGATGTTATGGACTATGTAAGTACCCTACCATCACAACGTTATAATAAACTACGTGATCTGCATTTGAATATATCCTATGTTTATTATGTAGGTGTATGGCAAAATAGTGCCTAAAGAAGCGATTGAGCCATGTAGACTTCTTGGATCCCATATTTGTAAATGAGACAACATGCACCGCCAACGGTGAAGATGATTATGTACCAACAAGTTTGAAGACTGAGTTTGAAAGGATATTCAGAAACAACAAAACAAACGTACTCTTACCTTACAACTGCGAGTATGTGTTCTCGGCCCTTATTTTGGTGTTTCTTTTCTTGATATGTCATTCAATAACATGGACTTTGTGATTGCAGCAACCATTTCGTCCTCGTAGATATCTATCTTCAAGATTCACATATCGAGGTGTGGGACTCAAAGAAAAAGCCACTTTCTCTTATCGACCCCCTAGTCAAAGTGCTGAATAAGTAAGTGAATCCAATATCACAACACTTTCTAATTACATAGGATATTGTAATGTCCTCAGCCTTCACACTTCATTTACAAGGTCACACAGAATGAAGGCATTACCTGATTGGAAAAATCTCGATAGCAAGATGCAAAAGCACTGGAGTATATGGAGGATCTCAAGACCCTAAATCAACCGATAGGAAACAACGAATGCGGGTTCTATGTGATATGGGCAATGCTTTTCTACTTTGGCTAAAAACACACAAAGGAGATGAAATGGTACGTAGACTTCCCATTTCGATTGTTTTGTCTTACGTTTGTGAATCTCAATATCATCTTGCTTCAATTTCAGTGCAAAGCACACAATCACAACCGGTTGCTAGATTTTGAGATAAGGGGACTTCAAGAGGAGCTAGCAAAGTTTGTGATGGACGAGATATTGAGCAAGAAAGGATCATTTTCCATTGCAAGGACTAAGAAGTACAACACGCAGTACGGAAGAGACCACATCAATAGGCTATTGTAATGCGACTCTTAATTCGATACTTAAAGTTTTTTTGGAACTTTTGTAATATAAATGTTGATGGGTTTGTATTGTCGCTGATCCACAACCACCTCCACATCGATATCAAATTGTTCGATAGCATCACCACCTCCACCTCCCCCACCTCCCACCCCACCACCTCCCCTCAAAATGAAAGTAAAATAATTATTAAAATATAAATTATGAAAAGTATATCACTACCGGTTCAAAGAAAACCGACAGTGATATATTAACGACACAACCGGTTGGTAAATATGACCGGCAGTGATAGCTCATGTATCATTGCCGGTTTGTAAAACCAACCGACAGTGATAGCTAACATATCACTGCCGGTTGGTTTTACAAACCGGGAGTGATACATGAGCTATCACTGTTGGTTTGGCACAACCAGCAGTGATGTGATAAGTTCATCACTGCTGAGTTGGTTATGGCGGTTCAAAATCCGCCATTGAAGGGGGTTTTGAACCGCCAGTGATGTCTATCTCTGGTGTAGTGTTGGGGCTGCGCTGGAGAGGTTAGCGATGGCAACCTTCTGTGTGTGGTGGGCGTGGCAAAGCATGGGGTGGTGTTGGTGCGCTCTGGGTCGCACAAGACTTTGGCAGCACCTGCGGATCTCGGCGAGGAAGAAGGCGTGGGACACCAGGCCATGATTGACAAGGAGCACCTCCCATGCCAGAACCGATAGACATCGGGAAAAAAGTTTGCCCGGTGGAGACAATAATTATATATTTCCAGCTGGAACATGCCCATACAGACAGAATTTTAGTGGCATCAGTGGACATCCAAATAATATATTTTTTTCAGTCCAATCGGTATAACTTTCGTGGCTTGTATTTTTCAGGGGTTTTGGACCCAAAATCTACCAGTACAGCAGAAGTTTGAATCCGCAAACAGTTCTTCTGTGTTGGAAGAGAAGCACATATATACCAATCTTGAGAATAGACAACACGGCAGGGATACGCTACGAAGCGCATCATTCACGGACATCAAAAGCTGACGAATCCAGCGTTGCTCATGCCATCATCTTTCATCTGTTCTTTGCTTGTCCGAGTAACTGAAGCATCTTTCTCTAGTGTTTTTGGTTCTACAAAAAGACTTCACCGAGGGACACTTGTTCATTGGCTGCATTGATCTAACAGTTGTCGTTCCTCCTTGCATGCCTGCCTCTATTAACGTCAAACTGCTAACTGCCAAATTATGGGAGCAGGTATTACAATCTCTTTCTTTGTTATTCCTCCCACGAATTGGAGCTTATTTGATCCAAGCATATAATTTTATACAATAGGAGGCACGCTAATAAGTGCGATGGTGCATAGTAGTAACTAGTGAGCATTGTGGTGACATGTGTGCGTGTTAATCCTTGTGAAATGGGTGAGATATTATATAGTACTGTCTTGTGCATATTGATTAGAATGCTTATCTGCACAAGGGCCGATTCAGTTCGTTCCTGTTTCTTTATCACTGACTTATTGAGCAGACAATTCATAACTTTTCTGGAACAGTATACTGAATACTGATTTGCTCGATGCAACAATTTATCTATAACTAGAGAAAAAGACAACGATGATGGACAGCCGCCTCCTCGATGCCGCCACATCTGGTGATGCGGCAAGGATGAAACACATGGCCCTTCATGACCCAGCCGTGCTGCTCGCAAAAACTACACAGGGCAACACCTGCCTCCACATCTCCGCCGTGCACGGCCATCATGGATTCTGCATGGATGTCATGGCCCTGAACCGGTCTCTACTCTCCGCTGTCAACAATGACGAGGAGACTCCACTCGTCGCAGCAGTGGCAAGTGTCCCTACCAGAACCACTTCATTAGTTTCTACTTTTCTCAGGTGCTACCGTGATCTCCATCTGAACGAGGCAATATTGATGAAAGACAAGCGAGGGAACAATGCACTGCACCATGCCATCCGAAGCGGCCACCGGGAACTTGCGCTGGAGCTGATCGCGACGGAGCCTGCTTTGTCCAAAGCTGTGAACAAATACGATGAGTCACCCATGTTCATGGCGGTGATGAGAAACTACGAGGATGTCTTTGAGAAACTGTTGGAGATTCCTGATTCGGCTCATGGGGGAGCCGCGGGCTTCAATGCTCTCCATGCTGCCGTGAGAAATGGCAATTCAGGTGAGACACAGTCAAGTATTATATCTTTTCCATCTTTTTTTTTTGAGAAAATAGCTAAAATTTATGTAAAGGCAGCGAAGTACTATTTTTCGCATTAAGGTTTTAATCCATGCCATATGAGTGAGCCACGCTAAAATTCTGGGCAATGCCAAAACAGAGTGATAAAATGGTTGTTTGAATTTTTTGGCCAAGCCAATCTGTGAAAGAAAAGATTGCCTTTTTTTACTATCGTCCCTAAACATTGTTAAAAGGGTTTCAGTCAAAATATGTCAAATATGGATCTCATTTTGTGACAAAACCTTGAGGAATGTTATGATGCAATCCTTTTGAAAATTCAGATACACGGCACGACTTAGATGTACTTTGGTTTAAAAATTGGTTGACCAAGAAATGTATGTCTAGCTGCAGCCAATTCGCCTATTGCCACCTCACCTCACTTTTTCTTTTCTGAATAATTGATAATAGACATAACAGGATCTTACATAGCCTAAACATGATCACTAACTTCACATAGTTAAAAACTAATCTTGGATATTGACCAGAGCCTATAAACCCTAACAATACTTCTATACTTGAAGTCGTGTTCATGTAGATGATCTAGGTGTCGTGTTCATGTAGAGATTGTGAAGAATAGGCAGCACCCTGGATGTGGCATTCGTAGCCCTACAAAAATGACTTTAGGAGATAGGCTCTCCGATTAACGGAGGCAAACATATTTAGGGACCGACTTCCAAAAAAAATGCTTGTCTCCCAAAATCATTTATACAGGTGGACATTCTAAGACGACCATCTCTGAAAAATATGATTAACAAAGGAGACCACCTTAAGATGTCCGTCTCTATAAATTGATTTTGAGAGAAGGGCATTTTAAGCATCCATCTCAGAAAATCGATTTTTAGAGAGACAGGTATCTTAAACATATCCATCTCTATCAATAGTTACACTAAAAAATAATTCATAACTTTTGCATATGATCTTAGATGAAGACAAACTTCATATCAAAATTGTAGCTCTCGACACGACCTGTAATTTTGTAGACAACGTTTTTATTTGAAATTGATGGGAAGCCCAAAATATTGTTTAAAGTTCACAGGTTTTTAAATTTAAAATATTCAATCAACCTTGAATGTTGACATGGTCTATACCGAAATTGTAGTTCTTAATACAATCTACACCTTTGTAGTTGAAAGGTTTTTTACTTAAGATCATTCAGATTCTCAGATATATTTTCTAAGTTTGTCAATTTTTAAATTCAAGTTTTAGAATTTCTAAACAATCTTGAATGTTCATATAGTAGCCGGCCGACCTCATTTATAATTTTGGTGTTGATAAGGTTTGTTTAAGTTGTCTAGTGTCTCAAATATTTATTTTAAAATCATATATTCTGAGATTCAAATATTTGAATTTCTCAAAAAATACATGACGGAATCCAATACCAAAGTTACAGTGCTCGACAGGATTTAATACTTGCAGTTAACCCATTTTTTATAACTTCATTTGTCAGTTAAAATATTCACTACAAGATTATGAAATAACTATAAAAAAGATATAGAATCATATATATATATATATACACACACACACACACATACACACATACACACACAAAAGTGAGTCTGTGACGTTGTTGTACCGTGTTGTAGTGCTGTGGAACACCGATATTTGGTTTTTCGTATTGTATGCTGGTGTATTTGAGGATAAAATTAATGTAGGAAATATATAGAGGCATTACTTCTTTATTTAGGCTTTGCCACAGTACCCCAAGTGATTGTGTGAGCTGTTTATTTATTTTGATCCAACGGTTATGACAACATATTACCCCAAGGTAATAGATGAAATAAATATTTAGTTAATTTTTTAATTGGCAAAATTGAATAAATATAGGAAGTTTTAGATGACCCATGCATGCATGATCTGGTGCATATGGAAAATTTTAATAATTTTACACCTTTAAATTTGATATATTTTGGTTACCATGTATTTTTGTACGTGCCCCGATACACTTTTGATTTGTATGTACGACTTGTATGTGCCCCGGTACACTTTTGATTTGCAACTCATCTGGAAGATTGACTTCATCAGCGCCTTGAATTTCTCAACCTTTGCTTTCTCTGCATCGGGGATGACAATGTCGTCGATGTTAACGCCTACTGGTAGGATAGAGGGACCACTGCCCTGCCGGTACGCCACTGCCCCATGAGCGCTCTACTGGAAGCCCATCTCCTTGAGTATGCTGTAGTTGGTGTTCTATGCCCACGGGGTTTGCCGCATGCCATAGAGTACCTTCTGCAGTTGCAACACCTTGTCCTCCTTGCCGGTGACGATGAAACTAGGACACTGCCACACATACACCTCCTCCTTCAAGTCACCATTAAGGAACACCCATTTCACATCCATGTAGTGGATGTGCCACCCTTATTGGACGGCCAGTGTGAAGACGACATGAACGGACTGGATATGAGCCACAGGTGCGAACGCATCATCGTAATGGACCCACTCCACAAGCCTCGCCTTGTGTTTAACCGCTCCCCCGCCTTATTATTATTCATCTTGAACACCCATTTCAAGGTGATCGAGCAGTGGCCATTAGATAGATCAACAAGCTCCCATGTCTGTTTTTGCTTGACGAAGTCCATTTCCTGCTGCATTGCAGCATTGCCAGACTGAATCACCTTCGACCTTAGGGAAGGTGCAAGGTTCCTCAGTGTGCATTAGGTGGAGCTCGACACCGATGTCAGGCTACATAGTAGCCAGCATCGCCTGATCGCCGATGATGTTGTCCAAGGTGTGATAGCACAACGGGTTAATGTCGTTCACAGCGTCGAGGCAGTCTTCGTCATTCTCTAGTGGTGTAATGAGTGAGACCATTTGCTGTCCGCCAGAAGCTGGTGTAGCCATCGGTGTAGCTGATGGAGTAATGATCTATGACGGCGTGCTTGCCAGTACGACAATACCTCCTGGTGCGGGGAAGGTAATCTTTAGGGAGCTGGTGGTGTCGGGCAGGTGAGTTGGACGCAGATGCAGACTCAGTCACCCTTGGCTCCCCCGAGCTGCATGTATTTGACAACGACAAAGTCGTCCACCATTGTCGTTGTGCCACAATCTCCATGGCCTAGTTCCAACAGCGTCCTTCGTCAAATACGACATCACGCGCCACACGCACGTACTCCCTCCGTCCGGCAATAAACCAACGTTTGGGGGGTGGGCACGCAAACCAATGCATGTGTGAAATTACGAAAATGCCCTTGTAAATATCAGCCTGTGCGCCACCAGCTCGTTGGCTGAACGCGTCGGAAGAAGAGAACGAGTGGACAGGGAGCTTCTGGAGCCTCCGTCGTTTTCCCAGGTTGTTTTTTTTACTATTTCCATGGTCCAAACTTGTGGCTGGTAAGCTGCAGCCCTGCTATAGCCTGTTGCCGCTGTCAGGTACTGCTCTCTGTGCACATCCTATAATGGCGTTTATTCTCGGAAAAATTTTGAACTATAAACATTGGTTTATTGCTGGACCGAGGGAGTACTAGGTTGTCGTATCAAATAAAGATGTTGTAAACCTTGATGCCTGCTACATAGCCCATGAAGAGGCACCAGGTGAGCTCCGATCCTCTAGCTTGCTGAGGTGGTTCAACTCATTGACATACGCCAGACAGTCTAACGTTCGCTGGTGTTCGATTGCCGGCGTGCGTCCATGCTAGGCCTCATAGGGGGTCTTGCCTTCTAGCCTCTTGGTTAGTGATCAGTTGAGCAGGTGAACGGTGGTCATCACTTCCACTCCCAAGATGATCATGGGCATGCCCCTCTGCGTGTGGCCGCCACCACTGTTTAGTTCTAGCCCTCAACCATCCACGCAGTTCTGCTACGAAGTGTATGGCACGGAGTAGTGCCGCTCGATGCCCTCAATGCTGCAGTACGCAGTGAACTCGGCCGCAGTGCACTCCTGCCATTGTCAGGGTGCAGCACCCGAAGCTTGTCGGCCACAAGCGTCGGGTGCTGCACCCTGACATGGTTGATCAAAGGCATCCCGAACACCATCTTCTTGCGCCCCAGCTCATGCAAAGCCTCAAAGTGGAGGTGCCCAAAGTGTTAATGCCAGTGCCAAGCTCATAGTCACAGCAGGTAGTGAGGTTGAGTGGTGGGGCAACCTCCATGTGCTGTAAATGATGTGCAGCACGTAGATGTGTGGCTGACCTTGGCGAGGAGGCTCCCGCGCTAGTACCAGATTCGGAGCATTCCTTTATCGATTCCCACCGGCGAGCCGCCCTTGTCGAGCTAGCCAAGGTTGACGATGGAGTTGTGGAGCGCAAGAATACAGTAGATGTCATGAAGCATCTAGTGCTCACCGTCACCGGTCTTGGCCACGAACATGATGGAGCCGACGCCGTAGATATCCACTAAGCATAAAACCGAAATTAACGGAGCCCCGGATGCCACGACCCACGATCCTGGTTAGAGAAGTGCTCCAGCTAGGTGCCCGGTCATGTGGTGTGGGGCACCACTAATCCCTTCTCGTCCACCATTTTCGGTCTCCAGTTCGAGGCACCCACGGGCCAGAAACAGAGCAGACTCCTCCTCCTCCTCTGCTTGTGCCATATGGGCTGCGCCACCGTGCATGGGCTGCCGGCAGTCTTTGACCATTGACCAATTCCGCCTCAGTTCAAGCTGGTGTCATCCATGGTCGCTCTACATTCGTTGTTGCTGCTGCTGCCTAGCTTAGCACCGTGTCCACCACTAGTCTTGTCCCTCTTCAGCGGACATTCGTGATGCTCCTTGGGCTGGAACCCTTACCTATCTTCGTCTTCTCCTACTAGCGGGCAAGCTACTGCTTCCTCTGTGAAGAGGAGTCACAGAAGAGCTTGCCTTCAATGGTGAACGCCTTGGCGGGTGGCGCTTCCTCACGGTCGTCCACCGCCTTTAGCCTGCCCGTCACCTCCTCAATCGAGAGGTGCTTAGAATTTAGTAGTGTTTCCATCGCCAGAGCAATCTGGGTGTACATGTTTAGGACGACGCATCGGTACTTCAGTACCACCTTCTGCTTGTCAATGTCACCGTCGTCGTGCTAAACCAGTTGTTGCGCCAGGCTGGAGACGTGGAGGGAGAAGTGAACCTCCTCCATGGGGAACGCGAGGCATTCCCAGTCCTAGCACAACTCATGAAGGATGACTTTGCAGATGCAGTCGATGCCAATGCGCACCGTGGCGATGGAGTCCCAGGCGTGCCTGACGAAGGCGAGAAGTGCTTTAAGCGCTCGCCGGTCATCAGGGAAGTTGGCGTCACCAAACTCGACAGCATCCCAGAGCTGCCGGGCCTACATCACCAAACTCCTCTCGTTATAGTTTGTCTTGGTGAGCATTGGCCATATCGTGGTCCCCCGGACTCCTCGATCACTTGGTGGATATGACAGGCGACCCACGACGGCCACAGTGACCGTGACGTTGCTCCGGTGATGGCGAAACGTGGTGGCGCTTGTGAGGACTCCATGATACGTTGCCACGTTGGTTTGCTCCCTGTGATCGTCCTCGTGGGCCTTGGTGCGCAGAGTAGCGGGCAGTGGCTACTGCAGCATCAGTCACGGCCATTGCCGCTCTGGTCACCTCAGTTGCCCACGCCATCATCGTCTCTGCTGCTGCGATGCGCGCCTCATGCTCCTCGGCATTGGCAGCGGCCCTGCGACCGCTTGATGAGATAGATGTCATGTCAGTGCTACAGGCAGCCGCCGCCACTGCCCTACGCCGGCTTGAGAAGGTCGTAAGAACTCAAGGCCCCTCATACCAAATGTTTGACAACAAACCACAGTTGAGAATTTGGAATTGGTTGGCAGCGCTAAAGCATCTGCTTGTTGTTCTATATAAAGAGATAAAGCAGCACTTGTTACAGCTCATAAAAGCAAAACAGATTCAACAACTAAGGTGCTTAGAAGATAAGATGGCTGTGATCAACCCTAACAAACTCTAGAACTAGAGAGCTCCCAATAACTTTATTAACACATATACAAACAGGCTTATCCCTTCAGATACAAAAGCAACCGTGCCCTTTAATTTATTACTACCCCATCACACATGTCGTCGTTCCATGGATGCATATGTTGACCCTCTTTACTTTCATGATTTGCAGCTATCGCTAAAAAGATTATGGAGACACGTCCTTCAATGGCAATGGAAGAAGACAAAAGTAACAACAACACTCCAATGCAGCGGGCTGCACTTTGGGACAAGATTGACGTGCTAAGAGTACTGTTGGAACATGATCGGCCTTTAGGGTATGTAGTCCACTCATTACGGGGTGCCACTCTTCTTATGTCTGCTGCATATCGAGGCCATGTTGGTGTAGCCCGAGAGCTTCTTAAACATTGTCCAGATGCGCCCTTTACTGGACCAGATGGCTGGACATGTCTTCACGAAGCTGTGTGGAATGGACACATGGAGTTCGTAGATTTTGTCCTGGGTTTGCCTCAATTTGGTAGGCTCATTAACATGCGTGATTCAGACGGCGATACTCCTCTGCACCTCGCAGTCCAAAAGTGCAATCCCATGATGGTCGCTGCTTGACATCGACGTCACGGTGCTCAACAACTACGGAAATTGCGGAGTGCCACCGACTATTCCAAGACTTTAAACTGGGTACGTCACTTTAATTAGTCCACAATAAATTACGGGGTACTTATGCCAATGTTCTGCACACGCGCACGCAATTTCTATTCTTTATAACTAGGAGAAAATCCCCGCGTGTTGCTACGGAAATCACCGATGAAATAATACTACTTATATTTACTATAATATGTGTTAGTGATGTGTTAGTGGATGATGACGTGGACTATTTTGTATGGCAAGATAGAATGTGATGTTGAGTGGATGCTGATGTGGACACTTTGCATAGCGAGAGAAATAGCTAGTAGGGCTCTTGTTTATATAAGAAGTATAGATTTCATAATATGCATGTTATCAAACATGCAGGCATTGGGACCTGATTTTCACTTTCTATTATTACTTAAACTAAAACATGTGATTTAGACTACGATCACTGTCTTGCATGTTATGACATACGACTTGTACAGTAATAGTACTAATTTGAAATACACATGTAGCAGTAAAAGGACACAAATAATTCACCAAGCTCTTTTTGCATCTTTCTTTATACAGAATGAGATTTCCATGCTTATGTTGAAAGCTGATCCTCAAGCCGCAACAGATATTTATAACCTCCGCCGCCAAGCACTTCATGAAGCGACAAACACCACAAGGAAGGATATCAGGTCACTAACTCAAACATATACAGGCAACACTTCCTTGGTGGCGATTCTTATTGCCACCATTACCTTTGCTGCTGCTTTCACCTTACCCGGAGGATATAGCAATGATCCTGGAAACGAGGGTTTCCCATCATGGCAAGAAAGTTTGCGTTTAAGGCATTCTTGATCTCTGATACCTTGGCCATGTGCTCCTCACTTGTTGTAGCCTTCGTATGCATCATAGCAAGGTGGGAGGATCTTGAGTTCCTGCTTCACTACAGATATTTTACAAAGAAGCTTATGTGGTTTGCATACATGACAACCACCATAGCATTTGCAACTGGTCTGTACACTGTCCTGGCTCCTCGTCTCCTCTGGCTCGCTGTTGTGGTATGTGTTCTGACGACTTTACTGCCCGTTCTTACTAAGTTTCTTGGTGAATGGCCCATCTTGAGACTGAGATTTCGGTTGGGTCGGACTTTCAAGTCGGAGCTCCTCGATATGGTCTAGCTTTATCACCTTCAGTTATTGGTTCCAGCTGCTTCCCTATTTTCATGTTTGTAACATAAGGAAACAGCATGTGTTGCAATGTTTGCCTTGTTTGGGTAATTTGGAATCCCTGTAATAAAGGCATAATTATGTAATTTGAACACCAAATATTTCAAGCTTGTCTAGATACATGATACTCCCTCCATTCTAAATTATAAGTCGTTTGACTTTTTTGAACCTAAGTTTAACCACTCGTCCTTATTTAAAAAATTTGTGCAACTGTAGTTAAATTTAGATAATTCTTAAAGAACTTTTATTAATAAAGTAAGTTATAACAAAAGAAATGATACATTTTAGAAATTTTTGAATAAGATGAGTAGTCAAATTTGAGGCAAAAAAGTCAAATAACTTATCGCTTCTGTTCACTTGAGCTAGGTTCATCTTATTTTCAGTCACAGAACAGTATTTTCCTCTCACAACAATTTGAAATGGAGGAAGTAGTATTTTATTTTCGAGTGGGATATTCTACAACTCTGCTACTTTGTTGACGAGAGATATCTTGGAGCATCTCCAAGAGTTTCCTATTTTCTTCACCTAAAAACTCCATATTTTACAACTCTAAAAAAGTATTAGAAGAGTAATAGAAGGTCATCTCCAATAGTTCCTAAATTTCTACTTTAAAAAAATCAAATGTGGTCCCACTTGAGGGTTTTTTTGGTAATTTTTTTCAGCATGACATTTTCCTAGCGCTTCCCTTGAACAACGCCGCCGCCTATGCACGCCAAGCGCCACCGCCTGCTAGCACGAAGCCATGCATCTCACTAAGCACCACCGCCTTGGTAACGTAAAAGCATCTTTCTGCCGATGCCTCCTGGTAGCGCAGCACCTCCCGGCCGACGTGGATCCTGGACGAAGGCGTGGATCGTTCGGGACTTCCTCCGACTAGCACCAGTGATTTTCTTCAACAGGCTGCTCCGACCAGGACGTGAAGAAAGAAATCACAACCGCAGAAGGAACAAAAGAATTTCCGCGAGATGGAGGGAGCGCGCAAGGTTACGCGCAAACAGGGTGAATTTGGGAACTGCCTAAATATTAGGAGCAAGTATTAGTAGTTGTTAGAGAGAGATTTTTCTCATCTTTCTAAAAAAAATAGATATTAGAAGGAGATTTAGGAAACTTTTGGAGATGCTCTTAGGTTCCACAGGGTTTGTCAGTCAAAATTCATATTTTTTTCAAAGGTTGTTTGCAATAAAACTTATAGGTTTTATATTATATTTGAAGTCCTAGACAGGAAACAGAAGTGCTGGCTTTTCGAGGAACAAATATACTTTAATCAAAAGGATGCATATCTCCACCTGCAAGGTTAAATATTCTATCTGGCTGTTGGAAAGCAGCAGCTGATAAGAAATATGCAGCCAATTATATACTTCAGCCACAGGATGCATGTGAATCATGTAATGTAATGCTGGTAGGCACCTGGCAAGGGGTGTGTGTGTGTGTGTGTGTGTGTGTTTTTTTTTTTTGTATATGTAACGCATGCCATTGCAATTGCCAGGTGTAGCTGAAACATGCCATTTTGTACGCCTCACTGCCTCTTTGGACCATCTGCAGACGGCCCGTATTTCCATATCGCCCAAACTACCCGTTAGCCTTTCTTGTTTCTCTCTTTTTTGTTGAGCCGCGCTCTCCCAAGCTGCCCGCCACCTCTGCAAGCTACAATCGCCTGCGCCGTCGCCATGAGTAGTACTAGGTCACGGTTGCGCTGGCGAGGGACCACGAGCACGGAGGGGATTCCATGACTGTGAGCACGAACACCGGTCTCCCCTGGTCGCGTCGCGCAGCGAGATGGTGCGCCTTGCCGTGGTGCTGCCGGCCGTGCTGGACTACGACCTCGATGCGGGCGAGGATGGGGAGCGTGCCAATGGGTGGGGGAAGCTTGCGATCATCTGGGTGCATATCAGCACGTTTGTCCGGGGCACAAACTGGGTGCATCTCGACCGCCACGCGACCCGCATGCCCTCCTGCACAAGTTCAGCCGTGACGACAGCACGCACCACGTCGTGCATGGGCAGACCGCAGTTAGTTTGTAGACATTCATTCGTAGCTGAGATTCAACGTGACAGGGTAGAGCAGTGTATGTACGTAACGTCATTCATGGGAAGAGCCGAAGAGGAGTTTGCCTATGGAGCCCACGAGGCATAGTGCAGGGGCGCTGCTCCTCCTGGCTGGCAGACGGCGCCGACAGCAACCACGACAAAGCAAGAGAAGGAGGAGCACGCAGGCAGCCGGAGCCTGGACGGACGTCGCCACCATGGCAGTGTGGCAGAGCTCACGCAGAACCAAGAGCTGCCTCGCCGGCTACAACTTTAAGACCACCCACGTCATGCTGTTCATCGGCCGGGATGTGGACCAGGCGGCACCGCGGCCTGGTTCGTGAGGATGGAGAGCGGCGGCGTGGGCAGGGGCAGGGGCAGCGCCGCAGCCGGGCAGGCAGACCCCAGGGATGGTAGAGATGAGCAGACAGACAGGGGCAGGGGCAGCAACAGCGATCATCAGAGGGCATGAAGGGGTGTTTTTGTCCATACAGAAATACGAGCGTTTGAAAATGGGCCCAAGACATAGCCAGGCCGTACAAAATGGCAAGTTTCAGCTACACTGGCAATTGCAATGGCATGTTTCTAATATTGCCAATAGTAATGGTATATTTCCAATCCGTGATATTTGCAATGGTATGGTTCCAATTAATCCCAGATGTTATGACCCTTAGATCATTTGTAAGATAACCATTGCCAAGAAAATAGCTGGGCAAAGTAGGCGTGAAGGGAGACTAGAATATTTGGGGAATTAGGGAGCGAGGTTTTGTCCCTCAGCGCCCGTTAGGGTTTTAGAAGAAGAAATGAGAAATTGGAATAATTCTTGCTTGTCCTTTAACAATCGTTTACAGAGACTTAGGGCCTATTCGGAATGCAGGAATTTCATAGGAATGGCATAGGAATTTCACAGGAATCAGTTCAATTTCATATGAAAAACGCAGGAACAGGAAAATTTCCCCACGTTCCAAACAGGCCCTTATATAGGCTGATCAGTCCTTGTCCTAATAGGACTCTATCAGCACTTAACCTAATAGGACTCTATGTATTAACTCTTAACCTAATAGGACTCTATTTATTTTCGTCTAATCTATTATCTTTTCTAATCTTATTCCTTTCTTTGCAAGGGCGCTATAAGCCGTGATACAGTACCTGAGCTAGTGTTCACGCCAGCCACGCTACACTACCCCCGTGTACTGTTCATTCCTGGGCCATCCTGGGCCCAAGCCCCGTGACACTTCTCCTTTCGGAGCAGCTCGCCCATGAGCTGCCGCAGACCTACCTGACGCGACTTAGGATTAAGCCTTTTACATCTCGGGTTATCTTTGTTATTTAAAACTAAAATACGAAATAAATTTGAACCGCAACTATGTCCTCACGGATCCCATGGAAAGGACCCAATAACTTGCTTCAAGTGTGCTAAAGAGTGGAGGGTGTAGCAGCCAACCAGTACGTGGGGTGCGTGAACAGATGAGACGGCCACTGCAATTCTTGGCACAGATTGAACTGTTGTCTGTCCCTGATGCTGTGTTGCGCTGGTCGTTCACCGTGCCAGGAGGCCCCATATACCTGGACCTCTACTTCAATTGGAAGCCGCAGGACGTATAGGTGAGCCCGAGTGGTTGAACGCGCACTGCAGCGACGAGTTGAGCAACATGCGCATCTTCCGCACCACCCGCCTGAAAAGGAAATCTCGCCCTGCTGCTTGCACGCGCAGCGCTGCGTGCTCAACAGCCAGATGCTTCTCCGCGCAGTGAGACTACACGCACCGGCGTGCCAGGTTGCCATGTGCTGCTACCTTGACTTCTGCGAGCCGATCTCTCGATCTGATCACCGAGTTGTCGGACGTGTGCAGCTAGACGATCCTAGCAACTCAGAGGTGTGAGCCAGCATCACAGCTGAAGCCATAGGATTTGTATCGAAACCGAAGCAAGCCAATACCAGATGTTATGATCCTTAGATCATTTGGGGGATAACCACTGCTAGGAAGATGGCTAGGCAAAGTCGACATGGAGGGGAATTGAATTGTTCGTTCTTTTTAATTCTTACTTGATTAGATTGATGAATCTCCTCTCCTTATATAGATAGGTTTACTTGACTCCCAAGCAAGGATTACCTGACCCCTAAGCAAGAGATCCTTATCCCTCTAATAGATCTAATCTAATATCTTTTCTAATCCTTAATCCTTCCTTAGCCATGGCACTAACCTAGGCTTCAGTGACAAACAAATGATGACGATTACAGCATGTTTCCTATCACTGACTGCCTGCAGTGACAAAGTGCCTGTCGTCACAGAAGGTGGGTCACTACCCAGCTTCTATGATCACCTAAGGATGTCGTCATTGATACAGTGACGATAGTTCTTTGTCATTAATACAATGACAGACTAAACTCGTCGTAATAAATTGAACAGGATAGCGCCATGTGTTTGATGACATGGCAACTACCATTTGGGCCATAAATCATTGGCTTTTCGCGGACCATTTATCTTCTTTCTTTTACTTTCAGCCCATTTCTTCAAGTGAGCCCACACGATTTCTGGGCCCATTTTTCCATCAGCCCACTTAACTTTCGGTCCAATTAGTTTGTACCATATATAGCTACACAAATTTTACTTGGCTAGCCCAAACTAATTTTCCTGGGCCAGCCCAAAAACAGTCCACATGCATTAACACAGAATCAAATTGAAATCACACATCCAATAGCAAATTAACAAAGCATCAAATGCTAATTAAGTGCTTAACATATTGTCAATAGGTCTTCTTACATCATGATCATTACAATCAGCTATTCGCTGCCAAATTCACATCAACAGAAGTGACCAAGTCACAATTTTCACATATTAAATACAGATCATCTTACAACCACACAGACTAGCAACAAAAGCTTACCAAAAATCACATCTGTCCATATCAAAATTAGCCATCTCACAAGTTTGAGAACTTGTTGGACCATCATAATTGGACAATCAATCCAAATCAAGTTTGTACAAACTGCACAAGGTAAGCAACACGTTAAGAAATTGACAAAAGGATATCTTAACCACCTAAATGAAGACAATTATTTCCAAAATTCTTTATAGTTATATCACAATAATTAACAATCTATCAATTCTTTATGTGCTAGCAATTTCTGATTATAACGAGAAGCAATGCAACTACCCACAAAAGGCCTACCATGTAGTTGTTCATGCATGTGTACTGCAACTTCCGCTCAGGCCATTTGAGATTACTAACAACCTTCCAAGTGAATCATACAAATTTGAATCAGAATGTTATATATGTCAATAAAAAAATCATATTTACCAAGTGCGAGCTGTCAATTTTTACACTGCAATAAACAGCAATGACAAGCTATAACCATGCATAAGGTGCAGCAGCAATTTGTTCAATAGTCTCATGCAAATTTTTTAGTCTAGGTGTGGCAAAAGTGTAGTAGTGTGAAAGAAAAGTGTAGCAGTAGCATTCATCTAAGCAAAAAATTGTGTTGTGCCTTTGCTACGTATTAACCACAAACATACCCAAAAAAAAAAAATAGAAGCTACACTGCTTTGTTTTTCAATGCTGCTCATGAGATCATGGAGCTACAGCCCCGTGAATCGGCACCTTTACAACTCAATTGGCTTGCTGCAACTCGGCCTCAATGTCATATATTATACATATCTATTTTTTCGCAAATTCTCAAACGTCAACATAAAATAAATTACAGGAGAATATTACTACAAGCACACATGCTGGATATTTAACCATGCAACAACATAACAAGCTGCTCTATTTATAATTCAGGAAGATATGTATTTATTACCTGGCAAATATTCATGTTACATCTACAATCATCAGGCAATCCAAATCTGCAGTTTGGCATTCCTTAGGGCCTAAACTCTGCAACGGAACAAAACTGAAAAATTAGAACCAAAATGTTCAAGGAATGAATCAAGTAAAGGAGCATAAAGACAGGAAAACTGCAAGGATTCTTCTTTTTATATATGCTGACATATCTACTATGCAATCATTTTTCTACTAAACCTGGTCCTACAGCTACTAAATAGTTTTTTAATGTCAGTCCTATACTTCTAGCTGAATCAAAACGTGTCCCAAGTCCAAAGCACGTAGCCCACATTAAACCTGTGTCGTTATATTACTGTGCAACTATAGACAGGTACTAATGGAGCTTCTACTTAGTCATCATCACTGAATCTATAAAATTAAACATTAAACAAGTAAAATATTATGTTTGTTGTTTGCTTCATATTAATTCCCAGTTGCTGTGAGTTCGACCCAGGACAGTAGATGGCCTCAATCATTCAAAATCGGAAGACTGCATGGCCGCAAATTAATAATTTCATTAATCTAGCCAAGATACATCAAATGAATAGAAAAAAGGGTATCGGTTTGGGGGACTTACACCATCTCCACGCCGTGAAGGCATCCCTAGCCGACTGCGAAGGGAGATCTAGAGAAAGCAAGCGAAAAGTCAGTAGCGATTGGTGAGGGAAACGGGAGCAGTAGAGTTCAAGTGTGGGAGGAGGAGCTCACGAGCATACCTGGCGAACACCCTCGAGAGCCCGTCAGCCGAAACGAGCCCGTAGCTGCGACCGCCACTGTCCTCGCTAGGGACAGGGAGCCTCCCCGCGCGGCTATTGGTTGGATCGAGGCAAGGCGGCCTCCTCCGCGACGCCCAAGGCTGGACCGAGGCTGGGCGGCCTCCTCCTGCATCGCCCTT
Organism: Eremochloa ophiuroides; assembly: GCA_038502445.1. Taxonomy (NCBI): domain Eukaryota; kingdom Viridiplantae; phylum Streptophyta; class Magnoliopsida; order Poales; family Poaceae; genus Eremochloa; species Eremochloa ophiuroides. Next base: position 29,039,846 of record JAHLJS010000007.1, read on the forward strand.
GGCCGGATCCTAGGACGGGCAGCCTCCACCTCACGGCCCTTGGCTAGATCGAGGCCGGGGGGACTCCGCCGCTGCCGCTCCCTGGCCGGATCCAGGACGGGCGCCCTCCACCGCGCGGCCCTTGGCTGGATCGAGAAGGCTGGACTTTGCCGCCGCCACCGCCGCGCTCCTGAAGAGGTAGATAGCGGGGGCGGATGAGGGCTTGGTGCCTCGGGGAGTGAGGGAGGTGCATGAATGAACGCGAGGAGTTTAGGGTTTTTGGAGTCTTTGGATGCTGTAGCCCAACTTTAGTTGGGGATAGTTTGATCATTTAGACTGTTTAGCTGATTTTAGCTGGGTTGAAATAGCTAATTAGTAAACTTTAGCTAGGTTTATGTAGCAGAACCGTCTAAATCATATGGCCCACAGGCACCTGGTATTGTCACTAATGACCTCTGACAGCCGGGCCCGTGTCCCAGATGATTTAGATAGCCCTGCCGGTTTACATCAGCACCCGTTTCTCCGATAGGATCACATTGCGAAGCCATTACAGGATTACAATATTTCATAATAAAATACTTCAGAGTAAAAGTGCGAAAGATTTAAATAGTACTTAGATTACAAACCGATTGTTCAAATAGAATTCAAATACAGTTATTACAGACCATAGTTCAAATAGTAGTAGCAGTAGTAGAACAACGACATTACATAATAAGATAGGTAATAACACTGGACCCTGCCCACAGGTCCACTTCACTCTTCTTCACTATCCTGGATGATGGTCACACAGCAAAGGGCAAGACAGACCTCCTGCTGCTGACTAGCCTGCAACGGGGTTAACAAACCCTGAGTACTAGGGATACTCCGCAAGACTTACCCGACTAAGAAAAAGGAATGAGACTCAGGAATACAGGCTGAGAGTAGTCAAGGTAAGGCTTTAGTAATGAGTCAAGATATTTTACGGAAAAAAGCATTACTAATCATGTTCTCAATATTTTAAGGAACATTATTAATAGTCAGTATTAACAATTCACAATTCTTTACTAATATATCCATCAAAACTAATTTACTTATACTTTCTCAAAAACATCCTACTTCTGAACCACTTTTCGATGTAGGTGTGAGGATCAAGTCTCCATAACCGAGGAGCAACGACGATTCGAATCGATTAGTACCCAGCTGGGGATCCCTAACCACATTGCATATGTAGCAACTGAGCTTCCATATACCAACCCCGTCTACCACGGCTTTTCTATTCCTGAAACCGGTTCTGCGCCACCCGAGAGCACAGTACTCCTCTCGTCTCCAGGCACGACGGCCACGAGGGTACACGCTACTCTCGTCATCTCTCCACTCCCAGTGCGTGGTTGTCGGTTCAAGCAATAGAGCTACCGGAGATAGGGCTTTCCGTAGTATGTGGCTAGTTGCAAAGTCTCGATCACAGCAGGCCGACAACGAATGGTCCCTAATACTTTCCGTTGGATACCATGCATTGGGACTCTAACCCAAATACCCTGGCAACCACCCAGTTTTCACATCCCTTTTCCGTTGGTGACGATAAGTTGGGACTCTAACCCAAACATATGACCACCACCCGGAAAACCCATCCCCATTGATGACAATGGACTGGCCAAGTACACTGCCAACAACGAAGACCATACCCTTCCCTTTCAATGATTCAATCTTTGCTTAACATCATATTTCAAAATAGCATTTTATGCAAATATAAATCAATTAAGCAGTGCTAAGCATTTTTCAATATTTAATTAAATCAGGTTCTCGGGGTATGATTAGTGGTCAAGAAAAGGTAATGCATCAATAGGTTGTCACTCAACTCCTATTAATCTAATGCAATAGATTAATTCAAGTGATAAAACATTTTTTAAATACAAGGGGGGCAAATGCACCGGGGCTTGTCTTAGATTGCGTAAAGTGTCGGATCCGGGTCAGTACCATAAATATCAAAGCCCTGAATCTCCTCGGGAACCACCTCCGCAGCAGGAACCTCGGCTTTGACTCCTTCGTTGCCGGGTCACTACACGCATGCAATGATAAATGCTTCAATGCGATGCAACATGAAATGACAGATAGAATTCGATAATAAATAATACACTCATGGTCATAACCCTACCTCAAGCTAACCATGATTATTCTAATCCACCCTGCCCTAGGTCATAAGGGTGATTAACTTAGAACCTCAATCAATCCAAAAACCACACAATATCATATTTATCTTTATTTCCTATTCATTTTATTAACCAATTAATCAAGCATTTAATTAATAAACAACTAAACTATTTTTATTTGGCACTAAACTTCACCAACAGATAGATCTTTGCCTAAAACAGTACCAAACCAATTTTTGTGCTTTTTGGAATTATAGAGAATTAATTAAAATTGCTCAAGGTTGTATTTTCAATTTAATTTAGTGATTTTTAACTGCTACAGAAACTATTCAACATATACATTAAATATTTTTATTAAATATTATAAGTTACAGAGAGCATGCACAAAAATTTTGGTGATTTTAGGAGCAGTAAAAATATTCCTATAAAAAGATGAAATGACAGCACTATTCATTAGCAATAAAAATGGAAAAAAGCACTTAAAATCTCTAGAAAAAGGAAAAACCCGAAAGCAGTCCACACGGCCCAGTAGCCAGCAACCGGCCCAGGGCGGCCCGCCCGCGCGCGTGCCTCCCACTCTCTCTAGGACACTGACAGCCGGGGCCGGCCTGTCAGCTCCTTCTCCCACCTCCCGCCAGCGCTGACCGGTGGGTCGCTGGAAGTTGACCGCCCCGCACTCGCCGCCGGCGAGCCGGTTGGCCCAACCAAGAGCACCAGCGTGCTTAGAACCTATCCGCGTACCTAACAAGCTAAGAGGCGGCTATATCTAGGGTTCGGGAGGTGCTCAGCCGCGACCGCGGCGGCTCGGCCGAGACGGCCACCATACCCCGGTGAGCACAAAGCGGTAGCGTTAGCGGTTAGAGGCGCCAGGGATGCGGGAGCTCACCACGAGATGGACTGACGGATTGGTTCGGCCGGAAATGGAGCAGAAAGATGGGTGTGACGACGGCGACGGCTGCAATGGCTCGGCTGCGACGGCGAAGCTCTGTTCCGATGAACCTGAGGCACAAAACATCGAGCCATCTAACGCATAAGCACCAGAGGACTACCAAGAACTTGAAACACACTGCGAAAAGTTTAGACCCTCACCACAGCGACCCGGACTCGGCGATGACGAGACCCGCGGCGGCGCTCTGCGCACCCGCGAAGACGGTGACGGTGTTCCGGCGCCCTCGGGCTACTACAGCCTGCACCACCGGGTGCAAACGAAGCGCAGGGACGCTGGCTTGTTGTAATACCCCGGGTATTACGGCTAATTAATTTTGACATGTCATCATGTTTATTATTAAGCATTTGCATTTGATTATGCTTAGGGTCCTTAGAGTGGTTCATTGACAAATGCCTTGGATGTTGTGATTGAATTATCATTTGAGAATTTAAAATAAATCAAAAAGGAAAAATTCAAATTGAGCCCTAATCGGACCCTGAAACCCTAAACCAAAATCAACTTGGAATTTGGTGATGGTCCCTTAATAGAAGTTGTAGATCTTTTTATATAGAACAACTTTTATTTTGGGTGTTTTTGAAGTTCTTTAATAGAAATTCAAATTAAACCCTAATTACCACTTTAAAATTCAAATTTTGAAATGCTAATTTAAAAACTATAGGGAATCTGACCAAACTTATTTAATGAAAGTTGTAAAGCTCCTCAAATAGGACAACTTTTATTTTTGAAGATTTTAAAGTTATTGTGAAAAATCCAGAGAATTTAATGGGATTAGAAATGGATTTCAAATAGCGAATTTACCCCCTTTTGAATAGTTTCAAAATTATTCAAAATTTGGAGTTAACCCCTAAACCAATGTTGTTCAGAATTTCGAACACCATAACTTTCATGTTTACACCTTTCCAAGTTGACACACAAAATTTCGAGAAATTGGTCAAAAACCGGTTGAATGGCATTCAAACGAGCTACAGTACTCTGCCTCTGTTCTCTGTTCGCGCACAGTCGCGGCCGCCGCCGTGTCGCGCGCGCGCGCCGCCGTCCGTGCCGGCCGGAATCGTGTCCCCGGTGCCGTTTCCCGAGCTGAAGATCGCGCGCCGCCCCTGGATGCTCCTGTCCCCTCTCTCTTACCCCTTAAAGGCGACAGCTCCCTCTCCCGTGCCATTTCCCCCCCTCGCGGTCGTCGTCGTGTTCTCCTCGGTGCCCGGCAAAATTCGCCCTCACCGAGCCACCACCACCCTCTCCACCTCGCACCTAGATAGCTGGCTTCCTTGCGCATTGATTTCACCTCGTGGTGCAAGCAGCCGTGCATCAGACTCGTGGGAACATCGTCGTCTTCTTCGCGGGCGGTCGGAGCACCGCCGCGAGCTCCGCCATCACCGCCAGCTTGTTTGGGGTAAGTTTTCGGGCTAAGTTTGGTGCGCATGGTGTTCACCGTGAACCCCCGTTGCTTATTCTTGTCCCGGTGTGCACTATGGTCCCATAGGTTCCCCGGAACGGAGGCTCGCCGTCGTGTCCGAGCCACCACTTCCACCGCCGTCGTCAAACCGTCTTCTTCGCACCGCCTCGGCTCCAACCAACCGCCTAGCTAACTCCGTGGTGAGCTCCTGATGCTTGCTCACCCTTTTCCTCTATCTCTGCCGGCTTGTGCTCGCCGGCGACGTGCTCACCGCCGCCACCGAGCCGCCGTGTTCGCGCCTCCGGGTGCTCCGTGCCCTAGATCTTGGCATGTCTTAGCTCGTTGGATTCGTAGCGGGGTCTAGGATCCAGTGGTGCCCTCGGTTGCGCCTCTCACCTCGTAGTCGGCGAGTTGCGGGTGGCGGACTGCCGGCGCATCGCCTCTGTGTTAAAACAGAGGTGAGGCCAGGGGTCTCGGGTTAGAAGGAGAAGAAGTGCAGGGGGTTAAGTGCAAAGCTTGTGACTCATTTGAATAGTAGCGTTTGGACTGCGGGTTGATTGTTGAGTAGTTCGGGGTCTTTTTAGCAAAACGGCCTAGGCGCGGGGCGCGCGGGCTGTGTGGGCCGACCTGCTCTGTTCGTGGGCCGTCTCGGGCTAAATTTGTTTTTCAATTTCTCAGGGAATTAACATGCTCTTTTCTTTTATATTTATTAATGAATAGTAAACAGTTTTGTTATTTTCTTAGGAATATTTCTGTTGATCTAAAAATCATAAAAATAATTGTGAGTACTCTCTGGAGCATGTAGTATTTTATAAAAATATTATATATAGGGTTTGAACACTTTCTGTAGGGACAAAAAAATCAGCATATTAATTAATAAAGGCAACTTTGAGCAATTTTAATAAATTCCAGAATTATCCAAAAATCATGAAAATTTATGTGGTACTATTTTAGAGTAAGATCTATCTGTTGGGTAAGTTTGAGCTCATTTGGAAACTGTTAGGACACTTGTTTATTAGTTGTGGGGTATTTGATTAGTAGAATTAATCTAAGCGAATAATCCCTGTTGTTTGGTGTGATTTTGGATTGATTGGCTTCAAGGGTCTTTCACCATAGTGATCCTTGACAGAAGTATTAGAGTCGCATGCTGGTTGTAGTAAAGCTGTGCAGCGGCTTTCTGTGACCGTTAAAAAGGCCAATAAAACAAAAGTAGGAAACATTGCTTTTACCTTCCGTAGATCGTTTACAACTTTGCCATGAAGGAAAGTTGTACTCAAGGTATTAATGGTTTACTTTCAAGCATTTCATTTGTTGCCCTCATGCCATGCTAAGTATACATCATTGCATACGTGTAGTGCCCGTTCCCGAGGAGGTCCAGGTCGAGACTGCTGCTGAGGAGGTCACTCCAGAAGTCATCCAAGGATTCGACATCTGCGGGACTGATCCCGACCCGACGCTGTACACGATTCAAGGCAAGCCCCGGTGCATTCAGCCCCGCCTTGTTTTTATAAAAAATTTTTTATCACTTGAGTCTATTATTGCATTAGGTGGTTAGGAGTTGTTTGTCTCCTATATTGATGCATTACCTGCCTTGATACATAATATCCCGGAAACCTGTTTAAAAATAAAAATATTCGAAAATGCTTAGCCCTGCTTAATCAATTTAGACTTGCGTAAAAAGGCTATTTTAATGTGACAATTATGAATCATGAGAAAAGGAAAAGGGGATATGAGTCCGTTCGGAAATTGTGTACTTGGGTAGCAGCCCCGATGCACCATATCCGTCGGAAAGGGGTTTTCCGTTCGTTGGTTGTGAATTTGGGTTAGAGTCCCAATGCTTGACCATCGGCGGAAAGAGGGATTTGAAAACCGTTGGGACACTTGTACTTGGGTTAGAGTCCCAATGCAATGTCGCTGGCGGAAAAAGAATTAGGGACCGTTCGTTGTAGGCCTGCTGTGACCGAGAACTTGCAACTAGCCACATACTACGGAAAGCTCTGACTCCGGTGGCTCTACTACTTGAACCGACAACCACGCACTGGGAGTGGAGAGATGGCGAGAGCAGCGTGTACCCTCGTGGCCGGCGTGCCTGGAGAGGAGAGGAGTACTGTGTTCTCGGGTGGCGCAGGACCGGTTCAGGGGTAGAAAAATCGTGGTAGCCGGAGTTGGTATATGCAAGCTTAAGTGCTACATATGCAGTGTGGATAGGAATCCCCAGCTGGGTACTAATCGATTCGAATCGTCGTTGCTCCTCGGATATGGAGACTTGATCCTTTGACCTACAACTGAAAAGTGGTTCGGAACTAGGTGTTTTGAGAATGATTAAGAATTTGAAGATGTGATGATACATGAGAATGAATTTGGAATTATGGTTATGCTTAAAATAAGACTGAGTTAAAATATTGAAATAGAATTGCAAGGCTTTTCTGCAAAACTCTTGACTCTTGCTCCAGCCTTACCTTGACTCCCCTCAGCCTGCATTCCTGAGTCTCATTCCTTTTTCTTAGTCGGGTAAGTCTTGCGGAGTACCCCAGTACTCAGGGTTTGTTAACCTCATGTTGCAGGGACGCAGCAGCCGGAGGTTTGTTTCGCCCCTTGCTGTGTAACAGTGGTACAGGAGGGATGTGAGGAGGAGTAATGTCGAACCCGTGGGCAGGGTTCTTATTGTTAAATACTTAATAATGTTGTATCGTCCTTCTACTGCTACTTATTTTAATTATGGTCTGTAATATTCGCACTTCAATCGTATTTGGATAAACGGTTTGTAATCTAAGTACCTTTTAATCTTTCCGCATTTTCATTCTGATGTAATTTATTATGAAATGTTGTAATTCTGTAATGACTTCGCAATGGGATCCTGTTGGAGAAAATCGGGCGCTAATGTAGCCCGGCAGAACCTTCTAGATCATTTGGGACGCGGACCCGCTGTCAGAGGTCATGGGCGACAATGACAGGTGTCTGTGGGCCATATGATTTAGGCGGTTCTGTCACAGCTGGTATCAGAGCGTTCCATTGCTAAATCATTACCGTATTACTTTGCAAAACTTCAAAGTGTTTTGGATCATAAACCTTAAATTGCTATTTTGGTCCAAATTGCTCCTTCTTGTCTAAATCTATATTAGAGTTATAGTAGCTAGTGGGATAACGCTATTACTAGCCCTATGTTAAAAAAAATTTATGCAGTTATTTATTTTTGCATTGGATCCGAAAGTTCGTAAGTACGATTCATGCATCATGATTGATTCACATTATAAATAACTTCCTCCTTAAAAACGGGTTAAGGGTTAGGATTTATCAAACCTATTCTTGCTAGCCTGTATTATATCCTTACTAATCCTAACTTATCTTCTCCAGCATGGCACGCTGCAAGCAGACTGCGCGTAAGATGACGGGACCTAGGGGTGTGCTGCGCCACCAGCTGGCGCCGCGCGACGGGAAGGCCTCTAGCAGTCGTCGCCCCCGCCGCAGCCGCGCTGAGCTACAGGAGGAGATAGAGAGGATGAGGGAGGAGATGAGGAGGATGGTGGAGGACTTCGCCACCGCTCGTCGGGAGCACTACCAGGACGTAGCGACGATCGACCGACTGCGGACCTCTGTGGCTCGCCTGATCGAGCAGAGGGATGCCACTTGGGCGCGTGAGGACGCGACCAGGGCAAGACTGCACGAGCTGGAGATCTACGTAGAGCAGATCAAGGACTACAACGACACATTGCACGAGGAGGTGCATAGGCTCAACAATGAGCTTAACCCGATACTGCAGCCACGTGTTGAGGACCCCGAGGATGGGGTGGTCGTTGGTCCTGAGGATCAGGACATGGAGGACGTGGACGAGGAGATCGAGCCACTCCAGGTGATCGTCGAGGAGGACGCCGACGAGGACATCGAGGAGGGCGTCGAGGAGCACGTGGCGGAGGTCGACGAGGACGGTGTCGTCTCTGACGGGACCGTGGGAGACGACATCTAGATTAGCCATAGGACTAGCGATATCAGTATTTGCACTCTTAAGGGTATTGTAGTGTCAGTGTTGCCATGAAAACCTTAGTATGGTTTGAGAACTGTATCGAGTGTTGGTTATGTACTCTACCTATCGTATTGTGTGGTGTGTATTGTATTAAGACCTGATTAAGTAATCTGAGACTCAGTTTGGTTTAATTATGCACAGATGCCTGTTAACACCCGCTCAACTGGTGCTGGTACTTCCGAGGACGGGGCCATTCCGCAAGCACCGCCAATTCCACCTACCTTGGCTGATGCCATTGCTGCCCTAGCTAATGCTACGGCATTGCTTGCGCAAAATCGGGATGACCGTGTTGGGCGTCGTGGCCGCCCCCATGATGAGGAAACAACTTATGTGGACTTCACCGACACCCGTCCACCGGTGTTTACCAAAGCGGATGAGCCGCTGGAAGCAGACGACTGGCTCCGTATCATGGAGCAGAAGTTTGGATTGATTCGTTGCACGGAAACCCAGAAGCCGTTGTTTGCAGCACAACAACTTCGAGGTCCCGCAAGCGCTTGGTTCGCAAACCTCCAGTCAGCACAGCCAGTAGGGCATCAACTTACTTGGGCGGAGTTCCGTGAGGCATTTCGTGCACATTACATCCCTGCGGGGGTTATGAAGATGAAATTGGATCAATTCTTGGCACTGCAACAAAAGGAGTCTACAGTCATGCAGTATGTCAGTCAGTTCAATCACTTGTCGCAGTATGCCCCTGAGCATACTAATACCGATCAAAAGAAGAAGGACTGTTTTGTCAGGGGTTTGAACTTCAAGATTCAGCGAAGCCTGTCTAACCATCTCAACTGCACTTATCATGAGGCTATCAACAGTGCCATAGCTTTTGAAGAAAGTGATCGCAAGCACCAAGAAGAGAAGAAAAAGAAGAAATCTGGGTCAGCTGGATCTTCTGGCCATCAAAAGCACCAGAAAATCATATACCATCCCACTCATCACACACGTCCCCAGTATCCTCATCAGCAGGTCGTAGTTCGAACTGCTGCTACTTCTCACACTTCTAACCAACAAAGCACCACCCAGCCGAATGCCCCTGGCGTTCGCGTAACCACTCCTCAAGCAACTTACAACCAGCCTTGCTACAATTGTGGCAAGATGGGACATTGGTCCCGCAACTGCCCATTTCCCAAACAATACAATCAGAATGCACAGAAGGCTCCTGATGGACAACAGCAGCAGACTCAGCACCGTGGCCACCAACAGCAGGCCCAGAAGGGAAAGGTTGTGAGAAAAGCAGGACAGGTCTACTACACGCAAGTTGGAGACATTCCTGAAGGTGAACCCGTCATGCTGGGTAGGTTCCCTGTCGCAAGTCATCCTGCTATCATGCTTTTCGATTCCGGTGCATCGCATTCATTCATCAATCGTACATTTGTTGTCAAGCATGAAATTCCGATTGGGCAGATAGAGGAAAGTTTCCTTATACGGTCGCCCGGAGGGCGCATTAGTACTAAAGAGATAGTACATCGGGTGCCCATAGAACTTGGCGGGCATATATTCCCGACCTCGATGATAGTGCTGAAGGATCAGGATATAGATGTGATATTAGGCATGAATTGGATGTATCAGCACAGAGCTCTCATAGACGTGCTGAATAGAACCATCAGAGTAAACTTGCCTAATAGCCAAACTCAACTTCTTATCCAACTTCCCATACCTCAAAGAGCAGTTGGTAGGGTATGTGCAACCACAGTTAAAGAGGTGCGGAACATTCCGGTAGTCGGTGAATTTCCGGATCTATTCCCTGACGAATTGCCTGGCTTACCCCCTGACTGGGATGTAGAATTTGCCATTGAGCTGAAGCCTGGAACAGCACCTATTTCCCGTAGAGCATATAGAATGCCGCCGAAGGAGTTGGCAGAGTTGAAAATTCAGTTGCAGGATCTGTTGGATAAGGGTTTCATCAGGCCTAGTTCATCCCCTTGGGGTTGTCCTGCTATTTTTGTTAAAAAGAAGGACAGCTCCCTCAGACTCTGTGTCGATTACCGTCCCCTCAATGAGGTCACTATCAAAAATAAGTACCCTTTGCCTCGCATAGATCTACTTTTTGACCAGCTTGCGGGGGCCAGGGTATTCTCGAAAATTGACCTCAGATCGGGGTACCACCAAATAAAAATCCGTCCAGAAGATGTTCCCAAAACAGCCTTCACTACCAGATATGGTCTTTACGAGTATCTGGTTATGTCTTTCGGCCTGACCAATGCCCCTGCCTATTTCATGTATCTTATGAATTCAGTCTTCATGCCCGAACTCGACAAGTTTGTAGTAGTGTTCATCGACGACATACTGGTCTACTCCAAAAGCCCGGAAGAGCATGCCAAACACCTTCGTGTAGTCCTAACTCGGTTGCGAGAACATCAACTGTATGCTAAGTTCAGCAAGTGCGAGTTTTGGTTGGACAGAGTTCCGTTTCTTGGGCATATTCTGTCGGCCGAAGGTGTATCGGTTGACCCAAGCAAGGTGGAAGAGGTCTTGAATTGGAAACCACCGACCACAGTACATCAAGTCCGTAGTTTTATGGGAATGGCGGGATATTACCGCCGTTTTATTCCGGATTTTTCCAAAATATCTAAGCCTATTACCAACTTATTGAAGAACGAGGTCAAGTTTGCCTGGTCATCTGAGTGTGAGCAAGCATTTCAGACTTTGAAGAAGTTGTTAACCACTGCCCCAGTCCTAGCTCAACCGGACATTGAAAAGCCATTCGACGTGTACTGCGACGCTTCGGGAACCGGCCTGGGTTGTGTCTTGATGCAAGAAGGCTGAGTCATTGCTTATGCGTCCCGACAGCTTAAGCGTCATGAAGAAAATTATCCCACTCATGATCTTGAATTGGCAGCGGTGGTCCATGCACTGAAAATTTGGCGTCATTATTTGCTGGGCAGTACTTGCAAGATCTACACCGATCACAAGAGCCTAAAATATATATTTACCCAAGAAGAGTTGAACATGAGACAACGAAGATGGCTCGAGCTGATCAAGGATTATGACATTGAAGTGCATTATCACCCTGGCAAAGCAAATGTGGTTGCCGATGCGCTCAGTCGCAAAATTCATTGCAGTTGTCTGGCAGTGAAGCCCCGAGACTTTTCCTTATGCTATGAACTAGAGAAGTTGGGGGTAGAAATAGTTGAACATGGCAGTTTGAATCATGTTAGTATTGAGACCACCATCCGTGATGAGATAATCGCCGCTCAGAAAGGAAGCAAAGGCATCCAGCATATTAAGGAAAAAGTCCAAGCTGGTACTGTGGATTGTTTCAGGATTGACGAAGAAGGGGTCGTATGGTTCAAAGGGCGGCTAGTAGTTCCAAAGGTACCCGAGTTGTGACAAAAGATTTTGGACGAAGCACATTTGACTAGATTCTCCATCCACCCTGGGAGCAATAAAATGTACCAGGATTTGAGGCAAAAGTTTTGGTGGACCAAAATGAAAATAGAGATCGCTCGATATGTAGCGAAGTGTGACACTTGTCAGAAGGTGAAAGCTGTACACATGAAGCCCGGTGGAGAACTGCAACCATTGCCTGTTCCTGCATGGAAATGGGAGGACATTAGTATGGATTTTATCGTAGGCCTGCCAAAAACACCCAGAGGTTTTGACTCAGTCTGGGTTGTGGTTGATCGCCTCACTAAGCAAGCCCACTTCATCCCCGTCAAGACTATTTACACTGCAGTGAACTATGCAAAGCCGTACATCCAGAATTTGATGAAGCTTCATGGTGTGCCCAAGACCATTGTCTCTGATCGAGGTTCTCAATTCATTTCCAACTTTTGGAGAGCCTTCCACAAGTCACTTGGAACAAAGCTTCTACATAGCACAGCATACCATCCGCAGACTGACGGACAGACTGAGAGAGTCAACCAGGTGTTGGAGGACATGTTGAGAGCATGTGCACTCAATTACACCAAATCTTGGGATGAGTGTTTGGCACTGGCAGAATTTTCGTACAATAACAGCTACCAAGAAAGCATCAAAATGGCTCCGTTTGAGGCGGTATATGGTCGTAGGTGTCGAACACCCCTGAATTGGTCTGAGCCTGGGGAGAGATGGTACTTCGGCGTTGACTTGGTGGAAGAGACTGAAGCAAAGGTGAGGCAAATACAAGATAACCTGAAGGTTGCATAGTCGCGACAGAAGAGCTACGCCGATCAAAGGCGTCGTCCCTTGGTGTTTAAGACAGGAGATTATGTCTATCTCAAAGTCTCACCCATGAAGGGAATTAATCGATTTGGAGTTAAAGGCAAATTAGCTCCTCGATACATTGGACCATTTTAAATCATAGCTCGTCATGGGAAAGTAGCTTATAAGTTGAAGCTGCCAGATCATCTCTCAGTCGTACATAACGTTTTTCATGTATCACAACTCAAAAAGTATCTTCGGGTGCCAGATCAAGTCGTGGATATTGAGGGAATAGAACTCCAACCCGACCTAACGTACTCTGAGTATCCTATCCAAGTCTTGGATCAGAAGGATCGCGTCACTCGGCGAACCACTACAAGATGGTACAAGATTCAATGGAGCGAACATTCCGAGGATGAAGCCACCTGGGAGTCTGAAGACTATCTCGCCGAAAACTTCCCCGAGTTCTTTGCTACATTGTAAATGTAAAGTTTCTGGTTATAGTCGGTATGAACTTCCCTTATTATCTTATGGTAGAAACTAGAGTAGGTTTACTTGAGACATTTTCTTTTCCATTACTTAACCCTAAGGTTTATCGTCTATCAAATCTCGGGACGAGATTTATTTAAGGGGGAAGGGCTGTAATACCCCGGGTATTACGGCTAATTAATTTTGACATGTCATCATGTTTATTATTAAGCATTTGCATTTGATTATGCTTAGGGTCCTTAGAGTGGTTCATTGACAAATGCCTTGGATGTTGTGATTGAATTATCATTTGAGAATTTAAAATAAATCAAAAAGGAAAAATTCAAATTGAGCCCTAATCGGACCCTGAAACCCTAAACCAAAATCAACTTGGAATTTGGTGATGGTCCCTTAATAGAAGTTGTAGATCTTTTTATATAGAACAACTTTTATTTTGGGTGTTTTTGAAGTTCTTTAATAGAAATTCAAATTAGACCCTAATTACCACTTTAAAATTCAAATTTTGAAATGCTAATTTAAAAACTATAGGGAATCTGACCAAACTTATTTAATGAAAGTTGTAAAGCTCCTCAAATAGGACAACTTTTATTTTTGAATATTTTAAAGTTATTGTGAAAAATCCAGAGAATTTAATGGGATTAGAAATGGATTTCAAATAGCGAATTTACCCCCTTTTGAATAGTTTCAAAATTATTCAAAATTTGGAGTTGACCCCTAAACCAATGTTGTTCAGAATTTCGAACACCATAACTTTCATGTTTACACCTTTCCAAGTTGACACACAAAATTTTGAGAAATTGGTCAAAAACCGGTTGAATGGCATTCAAACGAGCTACAGTACTCTGCCTCTGTTCTCTGTTCGCGCACAGTCGCGGCCGCCGCCGTGTCGCGCGCACGCGCCGCCGTCCGTGCCGGCCGGGATCGTGTCCCCGGTGCCGTTTCCCGAGCTGAAGATCGCGCGCCGCCCCTGGATGCTCCTGTCCCCTCTCTCTTACCCCTTAAAGGCGACAGCTCCCTCTCCCGTGCCATTTCCCCCCCTCGCGGTCGTCGTCGTGTTCTCCTCGGTGCCCGGCAAAATTCGCCCTCACCGAGCCACCACCACCCTCTCCACCTCGCACCCAGATAGCTGGCTTCCTTGCGCATTGATTTCACCTCGTGGTGCAAGCAGCCGTGCCTCAGACTCGTCGGAACATCGTCGTCTTCTTCGTGGGCGGTCGGAGCACTGCTGCGAGCTCCGCCATCACCACCAGCTTGTTTGGGGTAAGTTTTGGGGCTCAGTTTGGTGCGCATGGTGTTCACCGTGAACCCCCGTTGCTTATTCTTGTCCCGGTGTGCACTATGGTCCCATAGGTTCCCCGGAACGGAGGCTCGCCGTCGTGTCCGAGCCACCACTTCCACCGCCGTCGTCAAACCGTCTTCTTCGCACCGCCTCGGCTCCAACCAACCGCCTAGCTAACTCCGTGGTGAGCTCCTGATGCTTGCTCACCCTTTTCCTCTATCTCTGCCGGCTTGTGCTCGCCGGCGACGTGCTCACCGCCGCCACCGAGCCGCCGTGTTCGTGCCTCCGGGTGCTCCGTGCCCTAGATCTTGGCATGTCTTAGCTCGCTGGATTCGTAGCGGGGTCTAGGATCCAGTGGTGCCCTCGGTTGCGCCTCTCACCTCGTAGTCGGCGAGCTGCGGGTGGTGGACTGCCGGCGCATCGCCTCTGTGTTAAAACAGAGGTGAGGCCAGGGGTCTCGGGTTAGAAGGAGAAGAAGTGCAGGGGGTTAAGTGCAAAGCTTGTGACTCATTTGAATAGTAGCGTTTGGACTGCGGGTTGATTGTTGAGTAGTTCGGGGCGCGCGGGCTGTGTGGGCCGACCTGCTCTGTTCGTGGGCCGTCTCGGGCTAAATTTGTTTTTCAATTTCTCAGGGAATTAACATGCTCTTTTCTTTTATATTTTTGAATGAATAGTAAATAGTTTTGTTATTTTCTTAGAAATATTTCTGTTGATCTAAAAATCATAAAAATAATTGTGAGTACTCTCTGGAGCATGTAGTATTTTATAAAAATATTATATATAGGGTTTGAACACTTTCTATAGGGACAAAAAAATCAGCATATTAATTAATAAAGGCAACTTTGAGCAATTTTAATAAATTCCAGAATTATCCAAAAATCATGAAAATTTATGTGGTACTATTTTAGAGTAAGATCTATCTGTTGGGTAAGTTTAAGCTCATTTGGAAACTGTTAGGACACTTGTTTATTAGTTGTGGGGTATTTGATTAGTAGAATTAATCTAAGCGAATAATCCCTGTTGTTTGGTGTGATTTTGGATTGATTGGCTTCAAGGGTCTTTCACCATAGTGATCCTTGACAGAAGTATTAGGGTCGCATGCTGGTTGTAGTAAAGCTGTGCAGCGGCTTTCTGTGACCGTTAAAAAGGCCAATAAAACAAAAGTAGGAAACATTATTTTTACCTTCCGTAGATCGTTTACAACTTTGCCGTGAAGGAAAGTTGTACTCAAGGTATTAATGGTTTACTTTCAAGCATTTCATTTGTTGCCCTCATGCCATGCTAAGCATACATCATTGCATACGTGTAGTGCCCGTTCCCGAGGAGGTCCAGGTCGAGACTGCTGCCGAGGAGGTCACTGCAGAAGTCATCCAAGGATTCGACATCTGCGGGACTGATCCTGACCCGACGCTGTACACGATTCAAGGCAAGCCCCGGTGCATTCAGCCCCGCCTTGTGTTTTATAAAAAAATTTTTATCACTTGAGTCTATTATTGCATTAGGTGGTTAGGAATTGTTTGTCTCCTATATTGATGCATTACCTGCCTTGATACATAATATCCCGGAAACCTGTTTAAAAATAAAAATATTCAAAAATCCTTAGCCCTGCTTAATCAATTTAGACTTGCGTAAAAAGGCTATTTTAATGTGACAATTATGAATCATGAGAAAAGGAAAAGGGGATATGAGTCCGTTCGGAAATTGTGTACTTGGGTAGCAGCCCCGATGCACCGTATCCGTCGGAAAGGGGTTTTCCGTTCATTGGTTGTGAATTTGGGTTAGAGTCCCAATGCTTGACCATCGGCGGAAAGAGGGATTTGAAAACCGTTGGGACACTTGTACTTGGGTTAGAGTCCCAATGCAATGTCGCTGGCGGAAAAAGAATTAGGGACCGTTCGTTGTAGGCCTGCTGTGACCGAGAACTTGCAACTAGCCACATACTACGGAAAGCTCTGACTCCGGTGGCTCTACTACTTGAACCGACAACCACGCACTGGGAGTGGAGAGATGGCGAAAGCAGCGTGTACCCTCGTGGCCGGCGTGCCTGGAGAGGAGAGGAGTACTGTGTTCTCAGGTGGCGCAGGACTGGTTCAGGGGTAGAAAAATCGTGGTAGCCGGAGTTGGTATATGCAAGCTTAAGTGCTACATATGCAGTGTGGATAGGGATCCCCAGCTGGGTACTAATCGATTCGAATCGTCGTTGCTCCTCGGATATGGAGACTTGATCCTTTGACCTACAACTGAAAAGTGGTTCGGAACTAGGTGTTTTGGGAATGATTAAGAATTTGAAGATGTGATGATACATGAGAATGAATTTGGAATTATGGTTATGCTTAAAATAAGACTGAGTTAAAATATTGAAATAGAATTGCAAGGCTTTTCTGCAAAACTCTTGACTCTTGTTCCAGCCTTACCTTGACTCCCCTCAGCCTACATTCCTGAGTCTCATTCCTTTTTCTTAGTTGGGTAAGTCTTGCGGAGTACCCCAGTACTCAGGGTTTGTTAACCCCATGTTGCAGGGACGCAGCAGCCGGAGGTTTGTTTCGCCCCTTGCTGTGTAACAGTGGTACAGGAGGGATGTGAGGAGGAGTACTGTCGAACCCGTGGACAGGGTTCTTATCGTTAAATACTTAATAATGTTGTATCGTCCTTCTACTGCTACTTATTTTAATTATGGTCTGTAATATTCGCACTTCAATCGTATTTGGACAAACGGTTTGTAATCTAAGTACCTTATAATCTTTCCGCATTTTCACTCTGATGTAATTTATTATGAAATGTTGTAATTCTGTAATGACTTCGCAATGGGATCCTGTTGGAGAAAATCGGGCGCTAATGTAGCCCGGCAGAACCTTCTAGATCATTTGGGACGCGGACCCGCTGTCAGAGGTCATGGGCGACAATGACAGGTGTCTGTGGGCCATATGATTTAGGCGGTTCTGTCACACTTGTTGTCTGTGAGACAGAGAGTGTGGAGATGGCAGAGGCACGGTGAATTTGGCCGAAGACCGAAGTGCTCTCGCAGGCGGCCGAACGGAGAAGAAAGGGTGAGGAAGGGTTCTTCGTCGTCTTTAAAGGCAGAGAGGGGAACGGGTAAGAACGAGCGTGGTCCGGGGCCCCTGAGCGACGCGAGCGCGGTGGCGACAGCGCACTACCCCGGCCGGACGGTGGCAGCGTGCGCCGCGCACATGCGTGCACGGACGCCGGCACAGTGGGGGGGCCAGTACTGTAGCCAGTACACTAGGTCAAATCTTATTTGAATCAAATTGATGGCCCTACTGTGCGAATCTAAAAAAGTGGTAAATACCAAAGTTGTTCCAAATTTCTTGTAGAACACTTTTGATTTTTGGACCAAGTTCAAATTTGGCCAAATTTTGAAGTTACAGAAAAGGGGGTAAAAGGGGAATTTGAAATTCAGATGCAATTCACTAAAATTTTCCAAACTTTTCTATAGAACTTGAAAATCTGTAAAAATGCAAGTTGTTCAACTTGCTGAGCCCTACAACTTCTATTAAGGATGTTTTGTCAGGTTCTTGATAGTTTTTAAATTGATGTTTCAAATTTGAATTCCAAGTCATTGTTTTGAGTTTAATTCAAATTTTCACTGCATAACTTCAAAATCTCCAAAAATAAAAATTGTTCCATTTTAAAAGATCTACAACTTTCATTAAGACACTTTTACCTGATTCCCAATAGTTTTTGAATTAGGGTTTAGGAGTCAGATTAGGGTTTAATATCCATTTCTTATTTGAATCAAATTTAGATTTTTCTTTTTGGGGTTTAATCACACAATCAAATATGAACACAATCAAATCACTCTAGCAGCCCTAAGCACAATCATATGCAGATGATTAATTTAAACATGATGACATGGCAGTTTAATTACTCAGTAATACCAGAGGTATTACAGTTTAGCTATGGGGTGTTTAGAGGCATCATAGCTAAAATTAGCCAGCTAAACTTTAGTTGGTGCTTCCAAACAGGGCCTATATAGTTATATAAACGGCAGGGTGGATCTCGACCATCCATCTGATCGGACGGTCGAGGGCGATACAAATCGAGTTGGGCCTCCAAGTTTTAACAGGCCGGTTTGAATTTTTGGTAATTTGAAGAATTATGATAATTATTATCAGATAATTTGGAGAACTTCAAATATAATTTTAGGGTTTTAATTTATTTCAAATAAAAAAGTCATCAAATATAAACTTGTGTGACTCGTCGAGATCTATAACTTTTGTTTTGTTCATTTCTCCATTCGAGTTTATTTGAACAATTTAAAATATGGATTTCAAAATATTAGAAATTCAAACATAAATTTGGGGCAGTAAATGATATTGAATAGAAAAGTTGCTAACAACAAAGTTGTAAAACTCATTGAGATATATAACTTTTGTTTTGGTCATTTTCCCATACGACAAAGCGGTACTATACATTGTTCACAATTGGTTAATCTTTCATTTGTTCATAAACAACTGTGTGAGTGATATATCAATTTGTGAACAATCTGATCTTGTTAAATTAATTTTAGTTTTTTATGTAAAGATTATACACCAAAAATCATATTGTCATGCAAGTTTGTAGATTTTTTAACTAAATTTAGATATTATAACAATTATTCTATGGTAATTTAATAAATAATTACAATAATAACGTGGAGGCCCAGATTCGACGCACCCCACGGCGGTGCGCGAAGGGGGTGGCGGTTCTCAAACGGCAACATGGCGAGGCGGACATGGGACGGTGGCGCTGGGATGGGTAGAGCGACGAAGTGATACAAAAGGCGTGGCGTTGGAATGGTCCGTGATATGAAAGGCGCGGCGCTGGAACAGTCCGTGATTGCAGGGCCTTTCCAAATCGTATGTCGGGGGAGCCGGCTTCGCATAAATGCATATAGGGCATAAATGCAACAAAACTTTATAACTTATATCATATTTTAGTTTAATTGGGCAATATATCTTGCTCCTTTACTAACTAGGTCAAGAGCTAATTAATTCTAGAAATTTTAAATTATGGAAAAAAATGAACGAAACTAATTTAAAGATCATTTCCCCAATTCAATAGTTTGGTGTAACCACGTACATGTCACGACCACTATTTAAATTTGGGGAAGTGATTTTTTATTTTTCTTGTCTGTAGTCCAGACTCCAGATAACATATATAAAGGAACAAACACACAACTAGATGATAAAAAATGCTTGTTGCAGTGGTTTGCTCACTCAGTTTTGTTTTGGAAAGGTGGTAGGTTCGATCCCTACATTCACTACATTTTTGAATTTTTTTTCTGCAGTACATACTCCAGATCGAACAACATTTACCATATTTTTTGAAGTCTTTTCTGATGCAGTACATAGCCCAGATCGAACATTTTAGTAGGCACCAGTTGATTCTTGTTGTAGTGGCTTGCTCACTACCCTTGGATATGATGAAAGGTCGCAAGTTCAACACTTGTGTGATGCAAGTATTTTCCACCACACACATGGCGTACAAGATTGGATAGGAAACATGTACTAAATAACTTCTTCATTATTTGATTGGATTGCATTTTTCCAAAGCTAGGCCACCGACCCTACATGAATGGAAAGAGTCCACCTAGGATATATGATCTGTCGACCAATAGCCATATTTTATAATTGTACCATATTTTATGACGATCAACTATTGTTATCAATCTATCGTCACAAAGCCCAGTATACTGTGACGATGTTAACGATAGATACACAATTTGATCATAAGCAGTTGTCATCCAGCGAGCACCGTCATAAATAGCCTACGTTTATGATAGATAAGTGCTTTGTCATCTGGCAGTCGTCGTAGAAGCCCAGATCTCTTGTAGTGCGCATGCTACAGTACGCACTGTACTGTTCATGCCAGCCTAGGCTGGACCATCTTAGGCCCAACACCTATGACACTTATTCCCCCTTTCGAAGCAGCTCGCCCATGAGCTGCCCTGACCTATGGTTAAGCCTTTTTATATCTTGGATTATCTTTGTTATTTAAAACTAAACTACGAAATAAATTTGGAGTGCAACTATGTCCTCCTGGAGCCCACATGTGGGCTGAAGAGTGGAGGGTGCAAGTGCTATTTGTTGAACACTTTGGTTAACAAGGAATGAGGTTGTGTTTGACAAGATCACAACACTGTCTTATTTGCAGATTATCATCAAGAGGATTAATTGGACCAGATTTTGGTCCTTGCTTCAGAAGGAGGAGGTTCGCCAGTTCGTGAAGGCGGGTTATAGAGTTATTGAATCGTCTGCGATGGAGGTGTTTGCAAGACACGGCTGGTGTTTTAGCAACAGAATTGTGCTTTAGTTTGTTTCACTTGGACAACGTTCAGTCTTGATAGTTCAAAACTTTATCTTTGTAATTCCTTAGATTTGTACTATCCGCTTGCTGTAATAATGAACAGCCATATGCATTAGTCGATGCAGAAGCTGGGATATAAATGTATATTCTCTTTAGAAAACAGACTTTCTCGAACTACAAAATAAAACTCTGACCTCTGAAAACCAGTCCAGAGTCCAAACTCCAGACTGGTCTAACATTTGAATTTAGAAAGAAGTATCCAAATGATGCAGAAATGCTAAACGAAAGCACGACAAATGCTGCTGATGCATGACTGATGGGCCAACGATTGTTTCACATTGCTACCACTACAGCTAAAATTTGGTTGACAATCCTGAGGAAGTGAGGATACACAGCAAGGCAAGAATGTACAAATGTAAACACCACTATAATAGAATGACAAGTCCTAGCGCTTGCCTGATAAAAGTAGAGAAATGATTCTAATCCAACAAATTATTCCATGTTAAAGCAACTCCCTAGCATCGTGTGACAAACACCTACTCATCACATCGGTTCAACTAGTTCGCTACAATAACACATCTTTAGGATTGGCACTTTGAGGTTGCATTGTCAATGTCAATTCATCATCAGCTGCACTGAAATGATATTTCTCTCCAACAGCTCTCAGGGAAGCTGGTAAACTTCAAACATTGTAGGCCTTTGCTTTGGAGAAGAAATCAGCCAAGAGCAGGCAACCTTCATGCATTGAAGCAGCTCAGCGTCGTTGTCCTTCCCAGTCAAAGACTTGTCAACCTCATCCTGATGTATAGAGTTGTTTGACAGGTAAGTTATCCAATCCACCAAACTGCCTTTGAAGTTCTCTGGCGCATTTGACTCATGTGTGGGCTCTTCACGAGTAATGAGTTCAAGTAAGTCAACACCAAAGCTCCGTAGGCATCCCCTTTTGGAGTAGCCACAAGAGTGAGTGTATACTCCGGAGCTACGTACACCAAGTCACCAAACTCACCATTCACAAATGTGCTCAGCCTGGGTTTCAATGGGATCGGAGTCGGGCCCGCTAAATAGCAAACGCTCATCCAATTCCAATCGAGCAAGTAAGGGCAGGTTTGGTTTCCTGGTTCCGAACGAACCTGGCTCACGTGGTGCAGACTCGACGCGTTTGGTTGGGCGGAGAAGCGTCAGAGCATGGCTGGCCGCATGCAAGAAGTCTCGTCGGGCCTGGCTCGAGGGAAACGAGTTTCCTTTCTGTTTCTTCTCAGTCTGGCTCGAGCGAGCATGTTTCGTGGTCCGATTGAGAGAGAGCAAGACGATCCAGACGTGTGCAAACAACGAAACAAACAAACGCGGCATATAGTTAGGCTCTACTGAACCAACTGTCCAAACAACATGCACCTACATCGTCGTAGCCTGGCCGAAGTGGGCCTGCATGCGACATATGAGCTAGGCTGCGTTCTTCAACGAACCAAACATGCCCTAATTTTCCGACATGCAATATTTTCTCTTTTTGGAAAAAAATAATCTCACCACTTTCTATTTTTGGAAGCGCTCATCCTGCGCTCGCCTGCACAACCCATTGCATCGTGCACAATTTCCTGACGTCTGACACGATAGAAAAAAGCAATACATTAATTTTAAATCGCTATAACTTATGAATGGTGTATCCGATTTTATTTCCATTTGCACCTGTGCATTCTACGTGACGAGACGAATAAAACTAGATCCCACTTGCATATATTTTGAACAATTTTATTGTTATAACAATTATGTGTACTAACTTATGACGTATAATTTATATAAATAATTTATGAAATACAACTTATGTACAAAAGTTATTAAACACAAAGAAACAAATTAACTTATAATTGATGCCAAAATATAGAAACACAAAAGTTATTAAACCCAAATGAACGAATTGCCTTGTAACTTTTACTAAAAATTAGTAATGCAAAAGCAAGAAAAAATAACATATATATAAAAGTTATGCAACAGAATTTTTCTATATAAGTTGTATGTGATAAATTAGTACACAAAAATTGCTACTAGAAAAAAAAATTTGAAACATATACAAGTGGGGTCTAGTTTTGTTCGTCATGTCATGTAGAACACACCAATGCAACCGAAATTAAAAATGGATACACCGTTTAGAAATTATAACATTTTGAAATAAATGTTGCACTTTTTTTAACCTGCATCAGTGCTAACGTCATAGCAGAGAGAAAAGAAGCATGCATCGGTCGACGACGCGCGGTGCAGGCACATACAGGTGTGGGCCACACCTGCTCTCTTTTCCCCCTCTCCAGTTCTGTAGGCTGTGAACCACCGTTCGCCCCGATTCGAAACCAATGAACGTCCGTGAAAAAGGTTTTTGGGATCGGAGTTCTCACCCGTATCCATCTAAAAGAATCTGACAAACTTAGCATAATCAATTCCTTACTTCGTTCTAGTGATCTAAGTATCTTTCTTTTGCCTTTTCCCCTTTCTCCTTTTCTTTTCCTTTTCCCTCTATTTGCTTTTGTATTTTGTAGATAATAAATGCAATGGATAATTCCATGCGTGCCTTTGTTTGTATGAAAAGAAGCGCTGATTTTGGACGATACTAATTTGTTGTGAGAAAAAAAACACTGTTTTATAAATAAAAAAAAGCCAAAATTAAGACAAGCCAACAAATAGCCTCTTGTCTGATTGGGTAGTCCAGCTCGTTGTAAGTACTGCTTGCCTCATCTCTTGTATTGAAAAAGACAATAATTTGACCAGTGGGTTGGGTTAATTACCGAACCATCTCTTGGCGTCTATACTATAGCGGCCATATTCAGCAGACAAGTATTATATATGGGTATCCTTATTTCATATATTAAAACTTCATGGCTAATACTGCACTAGTTATGGTAGAGTGTTTATGTACAACATAAACAAGAGCTATTGTTGTTTATCTTTGTTAGAAAAAATATAAGTAAAGTAGCCCCGCAGTTTTAGGGCCAAATGCACACATCCATGTATATGTGCCGACAGCTGTATAGAAGGATAATGAATTCTTAACAACTGTATACATTAGCATAATCAATTCCTTGCTTCGTTCTAGAGATCCAAGTATCTTTCTTTTTTCTTTTTTCTTTTCTCTTTTCGCTTTTCCTTTTCTTTTTTCCTCCGCTGCTTTGTATTTTGTATATAATAAAAGAGGCTGCTGCGAGGGACAATTTCCTCGCGTGCCTACCTAGCCTCTTGTCTGATTGAGTAGTCTAGCCAGGCGTCGTAACTCTTTGCCTCATCACTGTATTGAGACGAACAATTAATAATTCAATCAGTGCGTTGAGTTACCGGATCATCTCGTGCCGTCCACACACTATAGCAGCCATATTCAGCAGCCAGGTATTATGTATGGCATCCTTATTTCTTATATATATTAAAACTTCGTTGCTAATACTGCACTAATTATCTTTTGTTACAGAAATATAAGTAAAAGTAACCCTGGAGTTTCACGGCCAAATGCACACATCCACGTATATGTGCTGACCGGTGTATAAAAGGAGCCCTGCGGTGTATAAAACGCCCAAATAAAAGGGTAAATGAACAATTTATTCTGGTTGTTCGATATGCCTTACAGGAATCGGGGAAGATTAACTAGTGTATATGTTTATGTTTATTACCAAAATCATTAGATATACTTGAGTTGATATTATAGTCTAGCTGCGTGGTTACAATAATTATTGTCACTGCTGCAGATACTAGTGAGTATATATAAGATGCAATGATTATATCCTCATCAAACAAAATGACATGCTTCTAGAATCTAGTTTAAGTTTGTCACAGCGGCCGGCCATCGTCATGAGTTGGTCAGGGGAAGCATCTATGGACCGGCGTCTCCTGGAAGCAGCCACATCTGGTGATGTTCCATCAGTGAAGCAACTAGTGGCTCTCGATGGCCCGGGCGTGCTGCTTGGGACGACTCCACAAGGAAACACCTGCCTCCACATCGCCTCCGTCCAGGGCCACGAGGAATTCTGCAAGAACATCCTGACGCTGCAGCTGGATCACTCTCGGGCTCTCCTCTCCACTGTCAACAGTGACAGCGAGACGCCGCTGCTCACTGCAGTGGCAAGGGGCCGTGCTTCTTTAGCTTCTGTTTTACTCAGGTGCTGCCGTGATCAGCAGCTGAACGAGACAATCCTCAAGCAAGACAAGGCACGGATTCAACGTGCTGCACCACGCCATCCGTAGAGGACACAGGATGCTGGCGCTCGAGCTGATAGAGGCAGAGCCTACCTTGTCGAAAGCTGTGAACCAATACAGCCTATCACCTCTGTTCATCGCGGCGACGAGAAATTTCACAGAGGTGTTTAATAAATTGTTAGAGATTCCAGATTCGGCTGATTCTGGAGCCTTGGGCTTCAACGTTCTCCATGCTGCTGTCAGAAATGGAAATCTAGGTGAGACTTTCGCTCTATGAATGTCCATGCGGCTAACTGGATAATATGCATTGTAGAATTTTCTATAATCTTCACACAATTATCCATCAACCTATACTTCCGGCAGGGCCAGATTTTAGATTCATAAGCATTAGGTGTTACTGTTTAATATCTATGACTAATAAAAGTTATTTATATTAAATTGCAAGTTTTTACTTTTTGTTCATTTTCCAACACAATTGGCTTAATAGGTGCTCCCTCTGTTCCGTTTACAAGGCCAGCCTAAAAGAACATGTTCTCCCAAATTACACTTTAATCATTAATTTGGTTTATATTATATGGATTACAATTATAAATTAATAATTATTGATGGTAAATTCGATTACAAATCTAACCGTATCCAGTTCATATTATCATAGTTACAATTTATTTGCCTATGCCTGATTGCTGTTTCTTGCCTTGATTTTGTTTCAGTTATGGCTAAAAGGATTATGGAGGCACGTCCAGGGCTAGTCCGACAAGAAAATAATCATAAGCATACACCAATGCACCTGGCCGCACACGAGAACAAGATTGACGTGCTTAGAGTATTGTTGGAACATGATCCGTCTTTGGGTTATTCTATCTCCACAAATGGCGGCCCTCTTCTTTGTATCGCAGCATCTCAGGGCCATGTTCTCATTGGTCGAGAGCTTCTTAGACATTGTCCTGATCCTCCCTACTGTGACGCAACAGGCTCGACATGTCTTCACATAGCTTTATCATCTGATCAGGAAGATTTTGTGAGGTTTGTTGTGAGGACTCCACAACTTCAGCATCTTGTTAACCTGCCCGATGACAAAGGAGAAAGTGCTCTGAACCTCGCATACAGAATCATGCGAGTAAGTGACGAACAAAAAAGACAAACAATGATGAGGATGGTCGCTATTTTACAGTGCTACCTTAATAATCTAAGTTTCCACACAGAGCCTTTCACGTCGGTACGTATGGTTTCACCGTGTTAAAACATACTCCTGTTTGTTTGTGTAATATCACCTGTACTGTACGTCCTCAGATGATGGAGATGGACCGACTCGTGGAAGCAGCAGTATCTGGTCATGTCGCAGAAATGAGGCACCTGTATCTGCATGTTCCGGGCGTGCTGCTTAGAACCACTCCTCAGGGGAACACATGCCTCCACATCGCCGCCTTCCATGGCCACGAGGTGTTCTGCAAGGAGGTCCAGGCTCTGAACCCGTCACTCCTCGCCGCCATCAACTCGGACGGCGAAACCCCTCTGCTCACCGCCGTGGCGAGCGGCCGTGTCTCTACAGCTTCTGTATTGCTTAGGTGCTGCCGTGATCAGAAGCTGAGCGGGACGATCCTGAAGCAAAACAAGCGTGGATGCAATGCGCTGCACCACGCCATACACAACGGACACAGGGAGCTGGCGCTGGAGCTGATACAAGCAGAGCCCAACCTGTCGGATGCTGTGAACCAATACAGCGAGTCACCCATGTTCGTCGCGGTGATGAGGAACTATGAGGAAGTGTTCGTACAAACTGTTGGAGATTCCTGATTCTGCTCATGGAGGATCGGATGGCTGGAATGCCCTGCATGCTGCAGTGAGAAACGGAAATTCAGGTGTGGCCTACCCATGGCAAAAGTAAAAACTACACAAGAGAGCATCATTTTTTTTTCCGTAAAACTCACCGTTAATTAATATACAGTTATCATTACTTACTCTTCCATGGTTGCTAACCGCTGCATGCTTGATTCGCAGCCATCGCTAAGAAGATTATGGAGACACTTCCTGGGCTGGCCAGAGAAGAAGCCAAGAATAACAACACTCCAATTATGATGGCTGTAGCTGCCGGCAGGACTGACTTGCTAAGCGTAATGTTGGAACACGATCGGTCTTTAGGGTACCACGTCTCAACATTAGGTGACCCACTTCTTATTGTTGCCGCAAATCGTGGCCACGTTGGTGTTGCTCGGGAGCTTCTTAAACATTGTCCAGATGCTCCATGTTATGATACAAAAGGCTCGACATGTCTGCACGAAGCTGTATGGTCCCAACAGCTGGAGTTCGTAAAGTTCGTTCTGGGTTCGCCACAGCTTCAGAAACTCGTTAACATGCGGGATTCGGGCGGAAACACTGCTCTGCACCTCGCAGTCAACAAGTGCGATCCGAAGATGGTCGCTGCTTTACTGCTTCACCAAGACATTGACGTCAGAGTGCTTAACAACATTGGTTCCTCGGCAAGCTGGGTATTATCCACCGACCGTGCCAAGACTTTAAACTGGGTGCGTATGTTTTCTCTCGCTTTAGTCCACTAATAAACCAGTGCCTCTGCCGATCATCTGCACTGTCATGTTATCCTACCACCCATATGCATTTCTGAAATTCAACCTGTCCATTGCATCAATCTTATCAATTCACCACGTTTTGCTACGGGAATTTGGAAAGATCAATTTTATATTACCTCAGAAAAAAAGAGAAATTTTGCTGCAGGACATCGAAAAAATATATAATTGGCTGTTGGACAGCACCAACGGTGAAATTGGCCCAGTACCATTATAAATTTACGATTTTTTGCCATAGCACAACACACATTATTTTATTCATTCTTCTTATTAGTGGAGAGAGAAGATGGGTGAAATGACATTTTTTACTCTCGTCTTCAACCTTCCACAGTTAGCGTATTTTTGCCGTAACAGACTGTTCCTCCGCTTCGAGCTCCACGACCTTGCTCGCCACCCTGGAGCCTTCCGTGCGGCCGCCGCTCGCATGTGCCGCGCGAGCAGGGCCAGCAGGGACGCGATGACAGCCACAAGCATTGCGACGGCCACGCCGACGAGCGCGATCCCGAACCGCTCGCCGAAGCTGAGCCGGTGCACCACGCCGACGACGGCCTCACCGCCAGAGCCGCACGAGGATGGCGCGCGCCCGCCCCGCCTCGCTAATGCCCCAGCGGCGGCTGTCGGGGGTGAGTTCCGTTGTTCCCGGACGACGGGATGTGACGCGACGGCCGGTCGTGGTGCGGCGCCGGTGTGGGACCTGGGGCCGGTGAGCCCGCAGCGGCCGCGCAGGTCAGGGGAGGTGGAAGCTAGGAGGAGAGGAGCAGCAGGGCGAGGAGGGTGGCGGCGGTCAGCAGGGCCCGGACGACGTGCGACGCCATGGGGATTGAGGCGGCATGGGCTGGGGCTGGAGCTGTCTGCAGCTTGTGGTGCGGTGTACGGTGTGCTTTGCCCTCGCCGTGTGGGGAACGTGACTGGGGATTGAGACGGCGCGCGTGTTCTAGCTCTAACCGATTTGCAGCGTGAGCACGGGCGGAGCATCCGGTCATGGTCGGCCTATGCCATCAATGGAGGTCGGGTGGGTGGGTCACTGCAGGTAATGCGAGCAGCGCCTGCAGCGGTAGTCCTCTCGCTGACCATGCCTAGTATGATGAGAAGGCGGCGCCAATGTGTTACGGCAAAAATCGCTCCTGAGGTTGAAGACGAGGGTAAAGAAGACATTTCACCCACCTTCTCTCTCCACAAATACAGAAAATGAATAAAATAATAGGCACGGTATGTTACAGAAAAAAAAACTTCAAATTTATAATGGTAGTGAGCCATTTTCACCGTTGGCGGTATCCAACGGCCAATTATGTGTTTCTTCGATGTCCCGCAGCAAATTTCCCCTAGAAAAAAAAGTAAGTATGTAACACCGTAAGATCATTTAGGTTTGTGATGCTGAAGCGTTGTGATCTTAGTTTCAAATATCGCTGTCTAGTTAGTGGTATAAACTATATTAGATATATATAGATATGATGAAACCAATGGTCAAATTTTGACAAAAATTGAAGCCGACGATCCAATGGCTTCGAGACTTGAGCTGACGTGGCTCGCTGAAAGTTGACATTAGAAGAAGTAAATGCATTTGGTACGTAGAACTATTCAAGGATCCAATGGTGAAAAAAAATTGAAGCCGGCGATCCATTGGTGTTTGGGGCTTGACCTGAGTGGCTCACTAAGAGCTGAGAATTAGACAAAGTAAATGCAGCTAGTGCATGTGAACTATTGGATTAATTCAACTTGGTCCATGGTTAGTCTAGCAATTAATCAAAGAAATTCTAAAGGGCCCACAATAAGTGCTAAGTGGTAGTGAGATTAGTATCACATGGTACACTCACTAAGAAGGTGCTCAACTTAAATAGGAAGCTAGTTAGTGCTCCTATACACGCGCATGCCACCACCACCACCACCGCCATGCTATGCCTTAAAAGGAACACATCTATGTGAGTTCGACATAGAGTATATGAGATTTGGGTGATCTCATGATACTCATGAAAGGGCACAGAGTTTGAGTTATATGATCCAACCAGTCTACATACTCATGAAAAGACATGGAGTTTCACTTATATGCTCCAAACAGATGGGATGCTTTAAGCAGCCTAGTACACATGCCTACATGGACAATATATGTTATCTTTTAGTGATTATGAAAAATATTTTCTTAATGGTTCACATTCCCATGATACTAGAAATTAATTAAAATTACTTTAATACCATGAGATGTAATTCATAAAAGAAGATATATTTATATATTTTAACTAAAATATTTGGCACATTTATGTTGATAGTATAACCAGTACGGCACATATTTCTTCATAAGAAACTCAAACACTTTCAAAAAGAAAAACAAATGTTAGTGCATTGTGCTTTAAAATTTCTTTGGAGTAAATAGTCATTATAAAGCTTAGATATTAATATCCTCATCAGATTAGCACCGCTACGCCCATCCTAGTTCTCACTTCAAAATAAAGCTTAGATATTAGTATCCTCATGAGATTAGCACCGCCACCCCCATCCTAGTTCTCACTTCAAATTCTAGTACCGATGTTACGCGATATGATGCTGGTTATAAATGATTATTTATTTCATCATAGTACTTAAGAGCGTAATCTTTGACCTAAAATTATTATTTTTAGAAAGAACAAGAGTTTTGTTTTTCAAAAACGTGCATTGGCACATGCTTCATTAGATAAAAGTGGGAAAATACATAGGACTCACAAGTAATCTATGGATTACCAGCGAAATCTCACAAACACAAACCAACAAGAAAACATGAGGGTGGGGACCCTCCGCCTTACAACCCGAACCAACTAAACCTAACACAAGAAGACTCAACACAATGGTAGTCAGCTGTGTAGTTGAAGCTACAAATGCAACGAGGACAACAATAGCGGCAAAGCATCCGCTAGAGAAGATACCATGGCGGCCAAGTATCTGCCATAACCAGATGACGACCATCGACGCGGCAACATCCACGAATTGGGGGGGGGGGGGGGGGGGGAAGCGCTCACAACCGCAAAGCATCTGCATGAGAGGGGGGCTTAGCGACACCAGCGGCAAAGCATCCGCCTGAGAAACACGATGGAAAAACTTCCGTCAAAGAAGAACTGGCGACAAAGCATCCGCCTGAGCAACATGACGGCAAAGCATCCGTCAGAGAAGAGCAAATCACTGCAGCTACACCAAACCACCAGCCGGAAAAAACCAAAGTGAAGAGTAGCATGGAGCACAATCAGTCACAGCACAACATCCAAATGGGGGATAAGTGACGAGCTGTAGTGATTCTTCAGCGACGCCTTTAGATTTGGCGATGCCAATGCGGACGCATGGGGTTGAACAACGACACCCCCAAGGAGGTGCGTGGCGCCAAAAGTGTCACCGTCGTCCGCCCGGCCAGACCGGGCTGAGCTTTCGCCTACTATACCATGAGGCTCACAAGCACCGCTACGCCCCGGCACCCAGGGCGGGCTGCAAGCCACTAGACAACAGCTAACAGCCAAGCGGCCGCAGCTGGGGGTGGCTCGGCAAGGCCATGGCGAACGGCCTCCCCAACAGCGGCCTTGGCTACCTCTGCCTGCCGACCGTTCGCAAGAGCCTCCCAGTTGCCAGGTTGCCGCCGGGGCGGCCCGGCCATGCACCGGACGAGGCACGCCAGTCGCCGCCACAGAACAGGGTGCCGCGGGGGGGGGGGGGGGGGGGAGGCTCCACTGCATGCCAGATCCAGCCCCCGAGGGCCCGGATCCGGACAGCAACTGCTGCTCCCAGCCACCGGAACATAGGGGTGCGGTCCCCGGGCCCTGCCATGGCTGCCCGGAGAAGGCAGACGGCCGCCACCGAGGATGTGGTGTGGGGCACCACCAGACGCCAAATTTGGCCCGTAGGAGCTCGGATCCGGTACGCGGTTACCGCTCACCGCCGTTTGACGCTGGAGATGTGTGGGGTGGGTGGAGGGGGGCCAGGAGGAGTGAGGTGGAGCGAACGGGATGTGCGGACGGCGCCATTTTCTTGGGACCGCCACTGGCCGCCGCTGCCGTGCGCCAAAGGGCGGCGACGGCGGCCAGAGGGAGGCCAGGGAGTGGGGGTTGGTGCTCGGCGCCGGCGCGGTCACCCCCGAGTCATCCGTTGAAGGAAGGGGGGCTACTCGGTATCACTTTCAAGCAGTGGCTGACTGAAATAAAGGTTTTGTTCGCTTCAGCTGAAAAACTGAGCTGATTTTGGCTGAAACTGATTTGTTATGAGGGAAAATACTGTTCCAGAGCTGAAAAATATGTGCTGTTTAGTTGAAGCGAACACAGCCAAAGCGTTTGGCCAAAGAACAAGAGTTTCACATTTATAAGCACAAGAGTTTCAACTTTATTTCAGGACAAAAAAATTAGCAATTAATAAGATTATAACTATAGATATGGATGTAAAATATATAGTTCAAGTTATGTGCTGTAACTAGAGTCACAATAGTTTAAGCTAAGGTGTCAACTAAATCAATTTTAAAGATACGTATAAGTGACATGAAGAAGGAAAAATATGGATATGGATGCAAAACATTTACTTCAGTAATTGATAAGTTTATCTTAAGTAGATAGGGATAATAAAAGCATCTATTATACCTATTGTATTAGAAAAAAATAAACAAAGAAAAGCATACAATTTATTATAAGTAATTTTCATTAGTTAAAGGTATCAAGCAGTAACTAATATTGATTCTAACCCGTGGGAGAGCATGGCTTGATGGACTAGTTAGTACTAGTGTAAAAACAGCGCCAAAGCATAGGCACAGTTGACTAGATCCCACAGACAACAACAAAGATCAACCCTGAAGGAATGAAAATAAATGGCTACTTGGATTTCAGCGAACGTGAAAACAAACCATGGAGTTGTAGGTTTTCATTTTTTTTCCCTTTAGTGCTATGTTGATTAATGCAAGTACGATTCCCATAGTTTATTAACACTAATGCAAAATTTTTCTTTAACCTTAAGCAGAATGAAGTGTCCATGCTTATGCAGAAAGCTGATCCTCAAGATGCTCCTGCTGTTTTTAATCTCCACAAGCAAGTCAAGGATGCAGTGACCAACTTATCAAGGAAGGATATCAAGTCCCTTACTCAAACATACACAGGCAACACTTCCCTAGTCGCGATCCTCATTGCAACAATTACCTTTGCTGCTGCGTTCACTTTGCCCGGAGGATATAGCAGTGATGCCGGAAATGAGGGGCTTCCCATCATGGCAAGGAAGATTGCATTTAAGGCATTCTTGATCTCTGACACATTGGCAATGTGCTCCTCATTTGCTGTTGCGTTCATATGCATCATAGCAAGATGGGAGGATCTTGAGTTCTTGCTTTACTACAGGTCATTTACCAAGAAGCTTATGTGGTTTGCTTACATGGCAACCACCACGGCATTCGCAACTGGTTTATACACTGTTCTGGCTCCTCGACTCCCATGGTTGGCTGCTATTGTCTGTGTTCTAACGTCTCTACTGCCCATTCTTACTAAGCTTCTTGGTGAATGGCCCATCTTGAGACTCAGAATTCGGTTGGGTCGGGCATTCAAGTCGGAGCTCCTTGATATGGTTTAGCTTCATCACCTTCAGTTAGTGGTTCTAGCTGCTTTCCTGTTTTTATGTTGAAAACAAACGGATACAAAGATGAAGCAAGGTTTAATTGCCGAACAACACTATACTCCCTTCGTCCCACAAAGAAGGATGATATAGGATGTATGCAGGTCAAACTTTTTCAACTTTGACTAGATTTATAGAAAAAATATTAACAATATTTATATCGCTAAATAAATTTATTATGAAATGTTAACAATACTAATTATGTATTACAAATATTGATATTCTTTTATATAAAATTGTTCAAAGTTAAAAAAGTTGACTACTTAGGAAACGAGAAGCCCTTTCTTTTTGTGACAGAAGGAGTATTGTTTTGGTACTTTGGAATCATTGTAATAAAGGCAGAACTATGTATTTTTTGAACACACAATATTTTAAACCTGCGCAGATGAGTGATAGCGTTTTATTTCCAAGTTGGATATCATACTAGTCTGCTATTTTGTTGATGAGAAATTCATTAAGTTCCACAAGGTTTGTCATCATAATTCATATTTTTTTCAAACGTAACTGTTTGCAAAGAAAATTTATGGGGTTTTAAATTTGAAGTCGTAAACAGGAAACAGAAGTGGTGGGCGTTCAGGAAGAAATATACTTTAATCAAAATGATGCATATCTTCACCTACAGGGATAAATATTCTTGTTTTTGGGATGCGCACCTGTTCGTTAAACTTACGGTACCATTGCTCTCTGAGTGGAACGCAGAAAAATGAGGTTAGAGGTCTGCTACAGCATCATGTGGCAGCCATACAAAAAGCGCAGAAAAAAGAGACCAGAGGTTTGCTGCGGCGTCATCTGGCCGCCATACCTTAAGGCACATGATGTAATGTAAAATATAAGTACCACATCGCCCACATACAAAAACGTCCTGCCAGGTACCTACCAGCATGTCCCAGACTTCATCAAACTACAAATTAAAACTCTCACCACTGAAAACCAGTCGCCACTGGTCTAACGTTTGTAATTAGAAAGGAATTATATGAAAACGATACAGAAATGCTAAAAGAAAGAACCACAAAACTGCAGATGCATGAATCATGGGACAACATTGTTTCACATTGATACCGCCACAGCTAAAATGTTGATGATGATACAACTGATCCATCTTATACAGCACCAGGAGAAGACTGTAATACCCTGATTTTTTAATAAAAATAATTATCCTGCCTGTGCGGAATAAAGATGGGAGGAAAAAAAATGACTTTTTGACCCATAAGTCGTATGGAAGATCAGAGACCATGGTTGCGTAGATCTCAGTCGAGACGAATTCGTTTGACTACTAACATGTTTTGTTTGGAGGTTAGACGAATTTAGGACGAGCATTAAATTTAGACCGTCAGATTTCATCTATGGTTACTTTATCTATTCTCCTCATCAGGAAAAAAAAAAACCCCAATACCCTTCCTATCTGCCGCCGCCTTTTGTTCCTGTTCCCGTGCCCCAAGCCCCCAACCCTGTTTGTACCTATGATATCCCAAATTAGTTTCCCGTTCTGCATCTGCCACCATCGTCATCTTCGTCTTGTCGATCAGTGGAGGTGTTGGCCTGTGGTGAACACCTGCTGCTGGGCGATTGCTACTGCTGGCTACCTGCTGCTGGACGATTTCTGCTGCTGGGTACTGAACAACAGAGGCAAACGTTCGCCTCTTGTGCGCTAATCTGGGTACGAGCTCTGTTCCTGATGTGCTAGTTTAATTCCCTGGATTGGTGAGTTGGGCTCTTGCCTAGGATTTTGGGTGGAGTGAACGTTGGAAAATTCTTGAATAGCTCAAGGGCTGGCTGCTAGTCGTAATGTGTTCTGTTCTTATAAGCAGATCGAGGATCCTGCTTTATTGTAGGGTTGTGCTTAAATTCAATTTGATAGCCTCGGTTGCTGATCTGAAAGTCAGAAGTTGCCGATCTGCGGGTCCTAGATGGTAAGGGGAAAAAATACTACTAATACATTTTGCCTAGATTAATTCTTTTAGCAGCCCAGCAGTTGGAATACGCTAGGAAATTTTGGGCTGATGTTTTTTTTCAGTTAGGCAAGGGGTCTCAGGTCATAACCTAAGAAAAGAAAATAGTAACAAAAAAAAGGGAAGTTTAAGCTGTAGCATCGACTTTGTGTTTAGGCTAAGTACATATGTCTGAGCTACTTCCGGCCATGTATGCTTTGGGATTATTTCTGAGTGTGAACATCATGGTTCAGGTGGCGGTGAATCAACGGCATAAGCCAATCTTCTACTCGACGCGCTATGTAGCATCACTAAGGCAAGTGCGTGACGAACCTATGCGATAACATGTTTGCTCATTGTATTTATTTTTCTGAGCTTTCCAAATGAATTATTCAAGTTTAATGTTTTCAAGTTTTAAGTTTTCTTTCATATTCAATTCTGGTGCCGGTTTATCCGGTGGTGCAATTTGGATATTATATTCAGGTTCCCATGAGTAAATGCATGGCCCTACTTACTCAGCTTTACCGCTAAATGCTAAGGAGAATTCAGGTGTTGTCCGTTTCAGACGGAAGCAAATGTTTATTTGATGTTCCAATTATTTGTTCATGGATTCCCTTTTAAAATACGTTCTTTCGGTTTTGATTGTACTTGTTGAGTGTTTTTACTCACCCTTGTGTTTATTTAGTTTTTAGGTGCTAAATGACTACGACATGCATGGGAGTAATTGGGAGTAGCACCTACATGAGCACAAATTGCCTATTGTCGTCGTATCGCAGGCCTTCTTTCCCTACTGCAAGACGCGGGCGCGTGGCCTTCCGTCGTTGTATCGTAGGCGGGCGGCAGGACGATAGCAAAACCGATCGTCGCTGAAACTGTTTTCCACTCTTTAGTCTTACTAGTAAAATTGCCCTGTGCGTTGCAACGGGGTTATTTTTTAAAAATTCTACAGTATGTATTATTGACCAAAACTTTAAAAAATAATATCAGAAAATACATCATCAAAATGCAATATCTATATCTACCCCTAATATTACAGAAGCAAAAATTTCTTATTAATTCAAATTTATCTTGAATTTATCAAGTGATGCTTTGTCATGATTGTATCTAAAGAACTCTGGCCAGGTGAAACTCCAGTGGCGTAGAGGCCTTGTGTCACCAGCTCCTCCCAAGGGCCGAAGAAGAGTTAAGTCGACACACTTGCCAGGATTGAAGAAGAGGGCAATGGAGACCCTAGCCCCTTGTATGGACTTGACTGCCTCCTTGTGCTCCACCGATTTTGTAGTCATTGTCCAAAACCACCTGTAAATTATGTACCTGTTTGCACCAAAATTTGTGCTGAGTATATATAGCCGATACCGAGAGCAGAGACAGTCGATTTTCAGGAAGCAGAGCCTTCTACGCGAAGATTTGAGAATAGCCGATCGGGTCCTGAATCAATTGTCGGGCTGAAGAGAAGACGGCGCGGTTGAAGATAAGAGTCGATTGATGACGTCAGCGCGAATCTCCAGCGCCGAAGAACGGTCACGTTCGGAGTTCGTTTTTAGAAAGGGAAGATTGGACTCTAAATTACCTTTAGATTAGGAAAATTTGTTAGTTTCCATATCTATTTCGAGTTGTAATTTGACTAGGACTCTATCTTGTCGAGACCAGGGTATAAATATCAACCCCCCGGCCATTGTAATACACACATCAATACAACACATCTTTCGGCTCCGGCCAAACCTTACGAGTAGGAGTAACGTAGATCTCGGCGAGTCCTTCAATCGGGCTGAGTGTCATCCCGTGGACGCAGGCTTGCTTGTAAGTACCATCATGCCTCGCTAAGGTTTGTCTCTTTAATGTCATCCGGTGGACATGAGAGCATCGTAGATTAGGGTTGATTCTTGTTTGATATGAGTTTAGCGTCATCCGATGGACGTGGGTTTAGATCAAATAAGGGTTAGTTATCGATTCATATTTGTTTTCTTGTTTAATCTATGTTTAGCGTCATCCGGTGGACGGAGACTTAGGTTAAGCTTGATTATGTGCATGGATTAGTTATCGGCTCTAGCTAATTTGGCATCTTAGTTAGATTCACTAAGCTATCAAGATGTTATCTGTCATTTATTGTTTATTTATCAATATAATATCTCTCTGCCCGATCAAAATTGCATATTATTGGCCTTAGATCTACATGAAAAAGGTTCACTAGGTTTCGTTCATGTTTATACTTTGTTTTGATATCGCTTAATTCAGCCAGTACTATCGTAGTCTTGTTCGTACGTGATGAGAGGGCTTGGCAAGAGCCGATTTGTACGGATACAGAACCGCCGGCCTTTTAGACCAGTTCGGTATTCTTGTAGATCGACTTGTGGCTTTTGCTACCGCCAATTTTTCTGCTTCACGGACCCTGGATCGGCTAATTAGCCGATGCAGTTGTGCTTTCACGAGAAAAACCAGTTAACCGATTGTGTTCTGCCAAATCAGCTAAATAGCCGATTTCTGTCTATTTGACATTCAGACAGTCTGATCTGAATAATTTGACCTGTTTACAACAATCAATTATGCTTTAATCTGTTATAACTATCTGCATAGACTTATTTAATGTAGATTGTTCTATTTGATTACACATATCAATCGGTTACGTATCAGTTCAATAATTGTTTCCTGTGGCAAGACATGCATACATACCGAAATCTTTAGTCGATTTCCGATTCAATCGGCTCTCAGAGCCACATAGTTGGAACTACCTGGATCCACCGGTTAGTTCCGCCCTGTGATTACTGATTATTATCTTTTCCTTGTCAATTGTAGGTCAAACTGACTAGCACGCCTGAGAGTTATCGGTACTCTCTGACCGGGTTTGAAGCTAGCTGGATCTTGAAAGCTCCGATGCTCTTGAGATCATATCCGGCTTCGCTGGTGTGTTGAAGCGCAAGGAACCACATTTTAGTGCCAACACACTTTTTGGCACGTCTGGTGGGACCGTTTAACTCATGACTAAGGGAAAGGCTCCGGAGACCATGGCTCCTAGGGACGACGGCATCATCAGAGTCAAGCGTGAAGAGATCGCTCCCGAGGATGATGTGGTGCTGGAGCAGATCGTTGAAGAGTTCACTGATGCCTGTCTGCTGTCGTTTGCTAAAAATCGCGATGGCCGCGTGTTCAAGAAGAACTCCTACCCGAGGTGGGTCATGCCTGGCCACACCGACAAGGAGGAGCAAGAGTTCAAGGAGTTCATCCAGGGCGCCATCTGGAACGTTTCACATCAGGCAGTCGGACATTATCACAATATTTTCCTGTAGACATTCTACAGCATCATGAAGACAGTCATCAAGAAGCAGGATTGGGAATCATTAGGCCCGACATACTTCAATATTTCCCCAGACGATGCCAAATCAGATGCAGCGGCCGGAACATCTAATCCTCCGCCGCAACAGCCGAAACCGTCAAAGTCGTCTGCTCAACATCCCAATATGACGACGGATTCGGCTCCAAAAATAGCTCCGCAGCCTAAGCTATACAGAGACTACTCTCCTGAGCAGATTGCTGCTTATATGCGTACAACTGGGAACGTGTCCGACCGGAAACGTGCCTTTAACAACTCCAAACTTTCACATCGGGCACACTTATGATGAGCTCACATCGGCGCCACATCCCGGTTATGCTCAATCGCCTCAAGACGAGTTAGTAGACAAGATGAGTGCAATGCTCAGGGACCAATTCGGCTTGCAGCCAAAAGCGGGGGTGTCGATCAGATACAGGCGACCCTACCCTGAATGGTTTGATCGTGTGGCATTACCACCAAGGTATCGCATGCCGGATTTCACCAAGTTCAGTGGTCAAGACGACGTATCCACCATAGAGCACATCAGCCGTTATCTGACTCAGCTCGGTGAGGCATCGTATGAGGATGCTCACAGGGTCCGTTTCTTCTCACTATCATTGACAGGGCCGGCTTTCAGTTGGTTCACCACTCTGGAGCCTGGGTCAATTCAAAACTGGCCAGATCTGGAAGGCAAGTTTCACAGCTATTTCTTCTCTGGCACTGGGGAGAAAACTATTGTTGATTTGACCAGCATTCGCCAGAAGAGTAGCGAGACCAGATCGACCTTCATCAAGCGTTTTAGGGAAATGAGGAACATGTGCTATTCACTGCACCTATCTGACAAACAGCTCGATCACTTGGTCGTTGGTGGAATGCTCCCGCACATTCAAGAAAAGCTGCTGGGCATTGACTTTGATAGCATTAGCTAGGTGTTGCAGCAAGTGACGGCCCTGGAGCTGCAAGCTCAGACCTTCCGTAAGGAGGGGAAGTACAAACAGATGGCGTTCATCAGTAATTCAGACTCGGAGGATGAAGATGAAGATGAAATCGCCACTGTCGAGCTGAGGTGGGGCAAGAAACCCATGGCCGTGCCCAAGAATTGGAGCGCAGAGGATCAGTATGATTTCGATATAAATAAGCTGGACAAATTATTCGATTTGCTGGTCAGTGCTGGGCAGATTACCTTCCCCGCCGATTATGTAAGACCCCCCTCCTGAAGACTTAAAGGGGAAGACGTTCTGCCAGTACCATGGCCTCACCTCACATGACACCAACGGATGCCGCACATTCAAAACTCAGATACAGAGGGCTATCTCCCGTAGCTTATTGAAGTTTGACAGTCCTGCTAAGGGGAAAATGAAGATTGATAAGTTCCCGTTCCCGAAGGGCCAGAATATGGTCGAGGTGTCGGCCCCTGCAGGCAAGATGAAAGTTTTGACCTCCAATCAAGCTAGAAGGAATGCATCAGTCGATCCTGATATGCAGATATCGGCTGAGGAGTTGGCGATGATCAAGAGAAGGAGGGAACAGAACCAGAGCCAATATGAAAAGGGAGAGTCCAGCGGCACCAAGAAGACCAGGCCTACTTCCCGTGATCTGCTGAACAAATGGCGTCGGGAGAAGGAGAAGACCCACCGGAAGCAGCTCAAAGGGGAAGAGTACTAGAGATGGGCTCGTGATGAAGAAGAGGTCCGCTACTAGGAAGAGCTGGCTCGCCGCCGTGAGGAAGAAGAAAGCCACTGGCATTGCCCATTCTTCAGGCATTGCTGGAATGAAGGTCTGAGATTGCCGACCCTGCGCAATTGCTCGAAGTGCAGCGATCAATACCGAGAGTACAGGCACTCTCAGACCAATCGCCGGTCTGTGTATGAGAGGCTCGGACGCCCACATGACATGCAGGATCGGCGCGAAAAAAGAGACCTGCAGTGATCGGCTCAACGTAGCGGCAGTTGATCACCAAGAGCCGGTCTGGCAGGAGAATCAGTGGTGCCCTGGGAACTTGACCAAGAGCCAGAGACGCCGCGTGCAATGCCTTAGGAACAGGGAGCTCAAAGCAGAAGGCCACCCGAAGCAAATCTAGCGGGAGAAGCTTCCTCAGGACAAAGGGAAGGTAACAGCCGATGCGCAGATGGTGTTTGTGCTTCTGGCTGAATTCAAGGCACCCCGAGCCAAGAACATTGAAGGTCTCTCTGATTCTGATGAGTCAGGAGTCCGAGCAAGCCACCGCCAAGCTAGTTTTCGCGCAGCAAGCTGCTTTTGACAAGCCGCCCAAGCACCGGCACCTGAAGGCCCTTTATCTCAAAGGATATGTCGATGGGATGCCCATGACCAAGATGCTAGTTGATGGTGGTGCCACTGTCAATCTCATGCCCTACACTCACCTTCCGCAAGCTGGGCAAGGGCCCTGATGATTTGATCGAGACCGACATGATGCTCAAAGATTTTGGGGGCAACTCTTCAAATACCCGGGGGCAATCAATGTCGAGCTAACAGTCGGGAAGAAGACATTGCTCACCACTTTCTTCGTAATTGACAGCAAGGGTTCTTACAGTCTGCTACTTGGGCATGATTGGATTCATGCTAACTGCTGCATACCATCAACCATGCACCAATGTGTGATGCAGTGGCATAGTAATGAGGTTGAGGTGGTCCCAGCCGATGACTCGGTGAGTATAGCCACAGCAGATGCTGCCTACTGGGAAGTTGAGGATCATGACTGTTTTTCTGGCAAGACTTGGGAAGAAGGCTCCATCAAGGTCAACAATGAGAGTCAACAGCCAGTCAGGGCAATCGGCTCTGAGTCTTTTTATTGATGGACAACCCGATCGATGGCACCGAGGGCAAGCTTGGACAAGGTATTACGTCGGCCGATAAAGTTGAAGAAGTGGATATTGGATCTAGTGACAGACCAAGGCCGACATATATTGCCGCCAATGTTGACCCTGAGTTCAGGTAGGAGTTGATTGACCTATTGAAAGAATACAAAGATTGCTTCGTCTGGGAGCACTACGAGATGCCTGGCTTGGACAAATCAATTGTCGAGCATAGATTGCCCATCAAGCCTGGATTTCGGCCGTTCAAGTAGCCGCCACGATGATTCAAGTAGGATTCATTACCTGACTATCAAGGCCGAGATTGAGAGGTTGCTGGAAGCTAAGTTCATTCGAGCTTGCCGATACGCCGAGTGGATATCGAATATTGTCCCTGTGTACAAGAAGAATGGCAAATTGCGGGTCTGCATCGATTTTAGGGATTTGAACAGAGCTACCCCGATGGACAGCTACCCAATGCTGATAGCCGATATGTTAGTCGATTCAGCTGCAGGGCACCAGGTCATCAGCTTCATGGATGGAAATGCTGGGTACAATCAAATTTTTATGGCTGATGAAGACATTCCTAAGACTGCTTTCAGGTGTTCTGGTGCTATCGGTTTGTTCGAGTGGGTTGTAATGACGTTCGGTTTGAAAAATGTCGGTGCAACTTATCAAAGCGCTATGAATTATATTTTTCATAAGTTGATAGGCAAGATCGTAGAAATTTACATCGATGATGTGGTTGTGAATTCCAAAAGCTACAAGGAGCACTTAGCCAGTTTTGAAGGCTATCCTGGAATGCACTCAGAAGCATGGCTTGAAGATGAATCCTAATAAATGTGCTTTCGGGGTGTCAGCTGGCGAGTTTCTGGGTTTCATGGTAAATCGCAAGGGAATCGAGGTTGGCAGCAAGAGCAGGAAGGCCATCGATCAGCTTGTGCCGCCGACTAACAAGAAGGAATTACAGTCCTTACTTGGCAAGATTAATTTCATCAGAAGATTCATTGCCAATCTGTCAGAGAAGGTGCTGCCGTTCTCGCCACTATTGAAGCTAAAGGACACTCAGGAATTCAAATGGGGTGACATACAACAAAAGGCTTTCGATGAAATCAAGGAATATATGAAGTCTCCACCTGTTCTGGTACCGCCAAAGACAGGTAAGCCATTCAAGCTGTACGTGACGGTCGAAGACCATACAATTCGATCGGCCCTTTTTAGGAATTTGAAGGAAAAGAGAGGGAAGTTCTCTATCTGAACAGAAGACTTTTGGATCCCGAGACAAGATACACGCCGACTGAGAAGCTGTGCTTATGCTTATTCTACTCGT
This sequence comes from Eremochloa ophiuroides, assembly GCA_038502445.1. Lineage (NCBI taxonomy): Eukaryota > Viridiplantae > Streptophyta > Magnoliopsida > Poales > Poaceae > Eremochloa > Eremochloa ophiuroides. Next base: position 29,082,223 of record JAHLJS010000007.1, read on the forward strand.
GCACCAAGCTGGGGCACTATTTGCTATCGGCCGAATGTGTGGTAGTTTCCAAGGCTGATGTGATCAAGCATATGTTGTCAATGCCTATTCTGAATGGACGGATCGGGAAGTGGATCTTGGCTCTCTCTGAGTTTGACTTGAGGTTCGAATCGGCTAAGGCAGTCAAAGGTCAGGCGATAGCCGATCTCATCACCCAGCATCATGAGTGCGCCGTCAGTATAGTTGATGTGGCGTCGTGGACTATGTTCTTTGATGGATCATCTTGCAAGCAAGGCAGAGGTGCCGGGGTAATATTAATATCACCACGAGGTCAACAATTTGAGTACGCTTTCCAGATCGGGCCGACAGTGACAAACAACCAGGCTGAATATGAGGCGATTTGGAAGGGGTTTCAGCTTCTGCATGTAGCAAAGGCCGACGTAGTTGAGGTTTTTGGAGATTCACAACTAGTCATCAACCAATTTCTCGGCCTATTTGAATGCAAAGACGACGTACTCAGAGGCTATTATGATCTATGCCAAGCTTTGATCAGAGGGTTCTTAGCAGTTTCACTATATCATATTCCCAGAGCCCAGAATCAAGAGGCTAACCGGCTAGATGCAGAGCGCTTCTGGTTACAGATCGATGCAGGAAATCCTCAATACCGAGCAATCAGCTGATGACTGGAGGGGCGAGATAGCAAGATACCTTGCAAATCCTTCACATAAAGTTAGTAGAAAGCTGAGGTACAAAGCTATCAAGTACGTGCTACTGGATGGTCAGTTGTATTATAAGACTGTCGAAGGGGTGCTGCTGAGATGCCTCGGGACAGAAGAATCGATGAAGCTGATGAGTGCGGTTCATGAAGGAGTCTGCGGTGCTCACCAATCGGCTCATAAGATGAAATGGATTATCAGAAGGACTGGTTGTTATTGGCCAACAATGCTCGAAGATTGTTTCAGCTATTACAAGGGTTGCCAAGAGTGCCAGAGATTCGGAAATGTGCAGAAGTCTCCTGCCTCAGCTATGAATCTTATCATCAAGCCATGGCCGTTCAGAGGTTAGAGAATCGATCTGATCGGCCAAATCTATCCACCGTCCAGTAAAGGTTACAAATGGATTTTGGTTGCAACAGACTACTTTACTAAGTGGATAGAAGCTGTTCCTTTGAAGAACGCCACATCTGGAGATATAGTCGAGTTTATAAAGGAACATATCATTTACAGATTTGGTATAGCACAGACTATCATGACAGATCAAGGGACTATGTTCACTTCAGATGAGTTTTTGACCTTGGTTGACGACATGGGCATTAAAGTGTATAATTCATCACCTTATTATGCCCAAGCCAATGGTCAGACTGAAGCATCAAATCAAATTTTAATCAAGATTTTCAAGAAGAAGATTGAGCAGACTCCCAAGGGGTGGTACTTGACGCTGGGTGAAGCTCTATGGGCATACCGGATGGCTCAGCATGGATCAACTAAAGCTACACCGTATGAGTTGGTCTATGGGCACGCTGCTGTTCTTCCTTGGGAAATTCAGTCCGAGACACGGCGTGTCAAGTTACCGAATGAGCTTACAGCCGGTGAGTACACGGATATCATGATGGACAGTCTTGAAGATTTACATTGTCATCGGCTCAAGGCCCTGGAGTGTATCGAAGCTAATAAGATACGGGTGGCTAAGTATTACAACACTAAAGTAAGAGGAAAGAGCTTTGCCGAATCAGAGCTGGTGTGGAAGACTATCCTACCTATCGGAACCAAAGACAGCCGATTCGGCAAGTGGTCACCAAATTGGGATGGCCCGTATCGAGTTGTTGAATGTGCGCCCGGCAATGCCTATATACTCGAAGATATGGAAGGAAGGAGATTTGCCAGGGCGATCAACTGGAAAATATCTAAAGAAATACCATCCTAGTATCCCAGTTGGGGGATGATAGCCGATCGATGCAAGATTTGGCTCATACAGTTGATTCTATGTGGGGGATCGCCTTCAGAACAAAAATAAGAGTCTGTAATAGCCGATTTTGTTCTAACGGATCTCCTTCAGCACAAAAATGAAACACCCCCGATGGAGTGTAACAGCCGATGTGATTACATCGCCTTTAGTCCAAAAACAAAAAAATCTAAGTGTATATATATCCGGACACATAGAAATCAGATTGGTGACTATAAACAAAGTTTTTATTTCTGATCATGTTTACAGGAGCCCTGCTACATTCTAATTTGGATTATGGGTGGCTCTATCTATGATGTCCTGGGCGTCAGTGATAGCCGCGACCCCGTCAGCATGGGGGAAGAAGTTCGCCAGTTGGGCGCTGGCCTCCTCCATGTCCTGGCCCTCCGGGAACCCGGGCTCGACGGCCTCCAGGGCTATGCCGGAGCGGAGTCGTGCGGCCGTGAGAGCCCCGGTGGCGCCGTGACGAACGTCGGCCATGGCCACCTGGAGGACGCGGTGGTGAACATCCAGGAGCCGCTCCGCCTGCGTGTTGCCACGAGCATTGCCGGCATTGGTGGCAGTCTCGGTGGCTACACGCAGCTCTTCCAGCTGCGCGGTCAGGGCTACAAGAAGAAAGAAGGGTCAGCATAAAGATGATCATCAGCGCATCACAATAAAGGCTTCAAGGCATTACCTGCCACCGCGGCGTCCGATTCAGGCGAGCTGGGCCTGCACCCTGGCCACCTCGGCCTCGGCAGCGGCAAGGGCAGCGGCTTGGGCTTCATTGACGCCCTATAGCCGGCCATTCTTCTTCGTAGCCTCTGAATAGAGGCTACGGTACTCCACCATCTGGTGGTGGAAGCGGAGATCGTCAGTGACAGTGTAGGACCCGTCAGAGTCCGTAGAGGACCCCAAATCGGATCCAGCGCTCAGGGCTGGGTCTTGAGGAGGGTCTTGAGGAGGCGCAGTTCGGCGAAGCCAGGTGTCCAGGCCAATCGGCACACCCGGTGGGAAAGGAATCAGGCGGGCCTGACTGAAAAAATGGCAAAGAAGCAGATGTATCAGGGTCGAAAAAGATCAACGCCATGGATGCAAACTGATTTACCTGCTATAAATGGCCAACTGCCGGGGCGTCACCCAACGATGATAGCCGCGAGACGGGCTTGCGGTATCACCCGCACCAGGGGTGGCTCCAGCGGCTGCAGGGGCGGCCTGAGATGCCTCGGCAGGGGTTCCCGATCCCCCGTCACCAGGTAGTTTCCGCATTGCTGCGCAAGACGTCGATGGTCGGATTAGATCAGATGGATGTATCAAGAAGTAAACAGTAGCCTTGCGCTAGCCTAGGCTCGCATATGGTGCCTCCGTTCACCCACGGCCCGCAAGCTTCAGCTAAAGTTGTCGCCTTCAGCGGAATCCGAAGCCGGCCGCTTGCCACGGTCTCCGTCGCCGGCCATGGGTTGGTTTTGAAGATTTGCTTTTCTCTGTTTGAGGAGAAGAGGCGAAGGGCTAAGGCCGGGTGAGCAAAGGCTATGGTGTCTGCGGTTGCTCGCTCAGGCCGGGTGTCTATTTATAAAGACGGAGGCACCAAGGCGGTTTCCCCTCGGGAGACGAGACGACATGGCGGATTTTATGCTGGAGTTTACCCACGTTTCTTGAAACCGGAACCGACACCGCGCGTGGGAGGTGGAACGTCTTGATCGGCTATTTTGGTCGGTTGCCTAGAATCGGATAGTTAGGCCGTTTGCTCGGGATCGGCTAAGTAGGTCAGTTACTTGGATCGACTAAATAGCCGATTTCTGCGACAAATACTGAGGATCAAGCTGAGTAGCCGATTCAAAGACAGAATAAGAAGAAGGCCGATTTTAGTCTGGCCAATGTACTTTACATGTTTCACAGAAGAGGTTAAACATCAGTTACAAGCCCAACAAGGACCGAATGGAAGAAATACATTCAACGTAAAGAGCATGGCCGGTCTGCACAGACTCTTGGTCTTCATCGGCTGTTGAATTGAGGATGTTCAGGCGCTGGTTGATCTGTCTGCCTTCGATTACCCTGGCGCTGACTTGCTTTCTCTTCTCGGTCATATCAATAGTGCTTGTTGATACAGAAATCTCATGTTGAGTAATGACCAAGTTTACAGTCCTCAAGTTCCTTCATTAGCTACTTGTGCCTGGTTTTTAAAGTATCCAACTCTGATTCAACCGAGGTGATGGTGTTCTTCAGCAGCTTGACTTGATCTGCCAACTCATGGGCCTTTTGTTTGTTGATCAACTTGTTATTCTTCAACTGTTCAAGCTCAGCCAAGTTTATATGGGCAGTATTGATTCTAGGAGTGGCACTTTTGAGCTTGACAAGCTGTTTCAGGAGGCTGAGAGTTACCGGGCGTGTATGCTGTTGAATCAACTCAATTGCCTGAACAATTGTTTCAGGTTGCCGGGATAGATCAAAAATGTCTACTTCCAGCTGAGGCAAGAGCTCATTTAGCCGATTCTTAAAATCTGGCTCTGGCAGCGTCATGGATTTGGAGCTTAGTTCACCTTCATCACAACATTCCTCCAGGTCAAAAGAGTAACTGGGAGTTAAAGGCTGCAGCACCTGCATTCAGATATTAGGAGGTGATAGCATAAATAATATGATCGGTTAAAGGATGAGTGCTTCATCTGAATAGAGGCTGAAGGAACTGGAGCTGATGAAGTGCCTGGTTGATCTGTCGTGGCAGTCTCTTTTCCGGCAGTGGGGGTGGCCTCAGCATGTGTTTCTGTGGTCAATTGAAGCTCTACATTAATAAAAGTGAGTAAGAAATAGAGCAAATGTTGGCATTTATTAACGTCGTTACAAAAGATAGACTAAAAGTCCAGTCCTCGGCAACGGCGCCAGAAATGCTTGTTGGCGTTTCTTAGCATCATTGCTAAAGATAAACTAAAGGCCCGTCCTTAATAATAATACTAGAAACGTAAGTTGACATTCCCAACCACCATTACTTCATAAAGGTAACTCTTGGCCCATAATGGCGCCGGCCTAAGTAATGCAGTCTAGTAATAGCAGTTAGAAGTGCCGGATTGGCCTTCCTAACCGTCATTACTTACGATATGCAAAACTGTGGCACGGCGCCGGGGGGTGCAACAAGAATTACAATCCTTAAGTAACGGTACTAGGGTACGCCAATCGATAGCTCAGTAGAAAATAGATTAACTCTGCAAGCGCACAGAACTATCATTGTAGCATTTCAACCCGTGAGTATTTAAGGGTGTCGTATTTATAATTTTTCCGTAGGAGGGCATGATGAGTTTCATCTAGCTTTGGTATAAACATGATTACTTATTTGGACGCATAGGTAGGCATAGCATAAACAGGGGTTAAATCAAGTTTATAAGATAGTGGATACACGCATCGAAGCAACCTCAAGGATAAAGAGGGAAAAAATAAAGAATAAAAGAATACAACTAACTGAGCAGGCTTTGGTCGTATACAGCTATGCAAAGAATAGCAATTACATCTAATTAGCAAGACTAGAATCAGGATTAAGTCTGGGATGATAGGGAGATCCCCGCAGCTGGTCTGCCAGCCGATAGAGACTTTCTGAACTCCTACTCAATACCCGAACGTGGGGGAATGCTAGGGATAGACATGGCTGTCACCACCTGCCCACCTACCCCTCTGCCCGTGGGGTACCGACATATTCGCTGATCTCCGCATACCCGAACACCATGCTCGCGTAATTGGAAACAACTCCTAACCTCCCGGGACCCCAACCCTTCGGATTGACAGGCTCGGCTAGGAGCAACCATGATAGCACAACGAACTATTATCTCATCCTTAGTTCTTCCTCTATTTCTACTAATTTGATGAAGACGAAGAACTTTGATGAACATATCAAGAACATAATACATAGACTATGAACTAGTTCATATGCCATGATCATAATATGAACAAGATTATGCTCTAATTCAGATGCATTGCTATATACATAAGATGAGAACTTGCTCATAGAGGAGAACTGAATTATATTCATACCAAGATGTTCTTGATTCCTCCAAGGAGACAAGCTCTCCTTGATAGGTTTGCCTTGCTCTACTACTACTAAACTAGAGAGAACAAGTATGAAATGTGAAGTGTAGTGCTTCAAATATTGGTGTGTGTGAGAAAGGGTGGAGCATCATCTATTTATAGCTAGGATAGGACGGTTTGTGCGTCTCTAAGTTTGGAAGGAGGTGAAACCGCCCTTGGGGAACCGCCTAGAGCATCGCTGGCCACCGTCTTCGGGTGGTCGGTTGCTCCCTTGGCCTGGACCTCCCCCGCGGTTACGGATGGATCCAGTTCAATTCTTAGGTGGGATTTCTCGTTTGGTTTGCGCCTTTTCTGAATACGCTTTCCGGTAGTGCGATTTCTTGTGAATTTTATTTATTTTCACGTGTCAGTCCTGCAAGTTACATATAAAACAAAACTCGTGGAAAGGTTAGATGAAAGCCCTACTTTCTATTTGTTTTAGTATTAAAATGATGTTGTATTTTAGTTGCTAAGGACGATAGTGTTAACAGCAAGCACGATAGTGTTAACAGCCGAAGAGCCTTACCTGAATGTTCAGGAGATGGTGTTTTATCTTCTTCAAGTTGGATTCCACGAAGATGGATTGTTCGGCTGCATTTTTTAGAAAGAATCAGAAAATATTTAGCAAGGTGGGATTGTGTGCTTATAAATTTAGGTTGATACCTGAGTTCTTGCTCCTTCTTGCTGGATGGCGATGGTTTCGTCCATTCCCAGAAAACATTTAGCAGTATCTTGGTGGCCTGTAGTTTCTGGGAGGATTTCGGCCTGAATACTTTCAGAGGGTGCCTGAATCGGCTGAATGCTCGCCTATTATATAGACGATTCTGTCAGGTAAGCTGAGTAAATAATACAGAGAATATTTCAAAGACATCCAGGTATCTGGGCAGGCTTCCTCTTGATCTCTTTTTCTTGGTGGACGTCTTCTGGAGACTCGATGAAGCTTTTCTCTTTAGAGCTGGAGCAATTATCATGCCGACAGGAGCCTGCATTATTTGCTTCACTGATGGAGCCTGGGAGCCCATCCTGGCAATTGAGCATAGAGGATAGTAATCGATCTGCACTTGGCGGTTCAACTTCTGGGTCCTGCATTGACAAGGAGTTAGAATATATATAACAGCCGGTTGTAATGAAATCGGTTACCAGTGCTTACTGCTGTTGCAGAGTTGAAACTTGGGTCCAAGGCTTGGCATTTGTCATGAATTTTCTGATAGAATAGATGAGTATGCCACTGTTGCCACCATTGATCAAAACTTTCATGAGTCATTGATATTTGATTCCATTGCTCCATGATATAATGTGGCAGATCTGTCCTCAGGTTTAAAACTCTATCGGCTTCTAAGTTTGAAGTGAGCTCATCTCTAGGTCTCAGGAGATATAGGAATGAAAGCTTGGGGGCAGTTGGCCAAAGCCCAGTTGTTTAGCTGCTACGTTGGGATGGTAAAATTCATATGAGGGCCAGCTGGGTTCAGTTTTGCTGGAGCTTCGGAGATGCTTGAAGTTAGCTGGTAGTATACAGGGTTTTATCATTACATTAAGGATCTCAGTTGCTCCTGCGTCGGAACACCCTGTGCTGAATTTGAAGCTATAAGGCAATGAGAATTCCTCATCTTTTGTGTAGGGAAACCAATTCAGAATTTCTGGTCCCAGGCCTCTGTAAAGTGTTTCAAGCAGCTGGCCTCGACTGGCATTGATGTTTATGGCTGAAGCAGCCTCGCCAAAGCTCTGGCAACCTCGGGTGACCTTATATTGATCTTCTGCATATTCCATAGAAGGGTAGCCAAGATTTTTCAAGTTTGGTCTGACCATCTTGTGCAAATGAAGATTTAGCCATAATTGGATCAGCCACCAGGGCCCTGTTGTATACTAAACCTCTTCGCCCTTGAGCAGATAGCCGGCTACTCGGCTCATTAGTCTCTAAGCAGAGCCCAACAGAAGTTTTTCCAGAGGGATTGATTGACCTTGGGCTAGTTGCTTTGCAAGAAATTTGAAAGGATAGGCTGGTCCAAGAGAAGAGCCACAAAAGATGAACCTCTCCAGCCACAGGATCAAGAATGCTATATATTCTCTTTCTTTGATGCTGGAGGTTGTCATGTGGTGGGTATCAATATAGTTTGTCTAGCCTTTATACTCAGTCAATTTGGGGAACCTCTTCTCGCCTTATAGACAGTAAATTCTAATACTGGTAAGTTCCAGTAACTTGGAGGCCGGTGAGCATGTGGATGTCACCAAGGGTGATAGTCATCGGCCCGTCTCCGAATATGAAAGCATTCAGGGAGTTTGACCAGAAATAGCTGGTGGTGATGAGAAGCGGTTCATTCTTCTTCATCTCGTAGAGAGATAAATCGAGGCATTGGCTCAGACTGCGCAGCTCCCTAGTCTGCTCGTTTCTTCTCAGAAACGCGACGGAACCAGTTCCTCCATCCTGTGGGTATGTTAGGCCAATTCCGGAAGGAATTCTTTGTCTATGAGGATGCATTCACTAGAGAAGCCTCGAAGGGGATTTGGTTGGTCTCTATGCTGATGAGTTTCGTAGGGTCAGAATCACCCATTGGGCCGAGGAAGAAGGCGGTCGGCGCAGTCCGACAGCGGAATCAAAATCTCGTTCTTCAAAATCCAGAGGCGGGTGTTATATGTGACCAATAGAACAAAGATTCATGGATGGAGTGCAGATTGACGGGATCCATACCTCGGGTATTTCAGAAGGAGTCGCCATTTGCTTAAGCTGATTAAGGCGGCGGACTGAAACTTGAGGAGGAATGTAACGGGAATCTTCTTGGTTAGGGTTTCGTTTTGGTGCGAAGTTTTGAAGTCCTAAGTGGGAGATTGCGGTTCGGTTGCATTTTGAGGATAAAAATCGATTAAGGCTCATTGCTAATTTTGGAACAAAGCAAGTTTATCCAAAAATTGGGGGGACATGTGTTTGCACCAAAATTTGGGCTGAGTATATATAGCCGATAGCGAGAGCAGAGACAGTCGATTTTCAGGAAGCAGAGCCTTCTACGCGAAGATTTGAGAATAGCCGATCGGGTCCTGGATCGATTGTCGGGCTGAAGAGAAGACGACGCGGTTGAAGATAAGAGTCGATTGATGACGTCAGCGCGAATCTCCAGCGCCGAAGAGCGGTCACGTTCGGAGTCCGTTTGTAGAAAGGGAAGATTGGACTGCAAGTTACCTTTAGATTAGGAAAGTTTGTTAGTTTGCATATCTATTTCGAGTTGTAATTCGGACTAGGACTCTATCTTATCGAGCCCAGGGTATAAATATAAACCCCCAGCCATTGTAGTATACCCATCAATACAACATATCTTTCGGCTCCGGCCAAATCTTAGGAGTAGAAGTAACGTAGATCTCGTCGAGTTCTTCAATCGGGCTGAGTGTCATCCGGTGGATGCAGACTTGCTTGTAATTACTGTCATGCCTCGCTAAGTTTTGTCTCTTTAATATCATCCGGAGGACATGAGAGCATCGTAGATCTGGGTTGATTTTTGTTTGATATGAGTTTAGCGTCATCCGGTAGACTGTGGGCTTAGATCAAATAAGGGTTAGTTATCGATTCATATTTGTTTTCTTGTTTAATCTATGTTTAGCGTCATTCGATGGACGGAGGTTTAGGTTAAACTTGATTATGTGCATGGATTAGTTATCGGCTCTAGCTAATTTGACATTTTAGTTAGATTCATTAAGTTATCAAGATGTTATCTGTCATTTATTGTTTATTTATCAATATAACATCTCTTTGTCCGATCAAAATTGCATAGTATTGGTCTTAGATCTACATGAAAAAGGTTCACTAGGTTTCGTTCATGTTTACGCTTTGTTATGATATCGCTTAATTCGGCCAGTACTATCGTAGTCTTGTTCGTACGTGATGAGAGGGCTTGACAAGAGCCGATTTGTACGGATATAAAACCGCCGGCCTTTTAGACCAGTTCGGTATTCTTGTAGATTGACTTGTGGCTTTTGCTACCGCCAAGTTTGTCATGTATCCCGCGTCATACATTTATTGGCCCAAATTGAGCCGTCATAGATTGGCATTTGAGTTCGTCATGGATTAGTTGTCCGTCTATTATACCCAGCCCATGTCCAAGCCCAGATCCAAAGCTTAGTGACAAAAAAAATGAATATCACAGATTTGTGTGAAACCATCACTGCATTAACATGCTGCACATCTCATAAAACACCAATCATACAAACAAACATTGATTCTTTCATTTATTGGCATGCCCATTATTGTCACATATAGTTTGAGGACAATCCATTCACAGCCAAAACTAAGTACATTTGAAATAGACCATCTCTAGGGAGTCCAAAATCAACAAACGGTAGTATCCATGATTCCACAAGTACTTCAATTGCCTTGCTGTCCATATGTTGTGCTACCAAGCACCTCGAAGCTTCCTGAAAATCAATATGGATATGAAATGACTTAGTTCTGAGCAAAGATTCTAAGACAAATGCCATCTATTTATTAGGAAAGCTTTGCAACACAGTTTTATTGGCCTAGGCGCAAGCATACAAACAGTTCGCTACAAAACAAGCACGTTGATCATGAAAGAAAGAACATATTAAAGTGGGAGACACAAACAATCAAAGTAGATTGTTCTTGGATTGCACTAGTCAAAATTTGTGCTAACTAATAAAACTGATGCTTGTTCTTGGATTGCACTAGTCAAAATCTGTGCTAACTAATAAACTGATGGTTGTAGTTGAAAAACCAACTAGAGTGACCAACCTGAACAAGAAATCTTTGAGCAATCTATAGAGTTGACAATCCTCTGGCAAACTATTTTTTCTGCATTCAACATAAAAATTAAGCATCATGAATTGCGTTAATGTATTAAAAACTGTAATTTGCATAATAATATGGTTGGGTCACTAAGATGAAAGACTGAAGCCTTCTAGAGGCACATATAATTCAGCAGGTCACACATAACATATATATTTAAGGGCAGCAACACTAATAATTCAGTTGAGGCTAGAGATCAGATGCATACTGGAGCAAAGATTATATTATCAGAGACATCTGAGAACTCACAAGAAATTCCAAGTCGACAACTTTGGAGCTTCAGATAATACAAAACTAGGTACTGATTGCAGTTTGCAGTATAAGTGACAAGTTCTAAAATAAAGGTCGTTTCTAGTGCTCCTGATTGCAGTTTGCATCTCGAATCTTCTATATTCTAGATTGCTGCGAATCAGCACCATACCTTGTTGAATTCCAAAAGCAGCAGTAGAGCAGCAACCATCATTGGTGCCAAGCAATGCATAGCCTTGCATCAAAAAACATAGTTGAACTTAGCAGATCAGTTTGTAATTCTTCTAATTTAATTTATCCAATGCACACCAAAGAAACCACACCGCTCGCAGCTTCAGCTTGAAGCTCCACGCTGTAGATCCACACCGCCTAAAGCCCGACGCTCTACACCGCAGATCCACACTGCCCGCTGCCTCGCGCCGTTGTCCGCCTGGGTACTGCCACCGCGTCGCCGTCGCGCGAGTCGTGGCCTGTGTGCCACCACCGCACTGCTCTCACGCTGCTCAGATCCGGAATTGCAGGTTGTGATCTATCGAAACTATAGGAGGGGGAAGAAATCTTATTAGGCCTCAGATCCAGTACAGGAATGAAAAAAGGGAGGAAAGAAACAACCTATCACCGGCTTGCCATAGATTTGCCGCCGGCGTGGGGTTCCTTCGCGGCCGCCTCCGGCCAGATCTTGGGAAGGCGGAGGTTAAGGCTATGAAAGGGAGCCATGGCCTCGGCAGCGTGCTATTGCCATAAGTACAAGCGGCGCGATGAAGTGGTGGGAGTGGCACAGGGAGCAGAGAGGGTGGCAGGCCGGCGGCGGAGGAAGAGCGAGGGTATGTGCGCACAGCAAAGGGGAGGCGGAGGTCGTGGCATGCGACGTGCGGGCTAGTTCCGTCCGTGTGTTGCGTGTTTGGAGTATTTTTTTTATTTTGTATTTTCTTTTCCTTTTGGCTCTGGCTTCACGGACCCTGGATCGGCTAATTAGCCGATGCAGTTGTGCTTTCACGAGAAAAACCAGTTAATCGATCGTGTTCTGCCAAATCGGCTAAATAGCCGACTTCTGTCTGTTTGACATTCAGACAGTTTGATCTGAATGATTTGACCTGTTTACAATAATCGATTATGTTTTAATCTGTTATAACTATCTGCATAGACTTTTTTAATGTAGATTGTTTTATTTGATTACACATATCAATCGGTTACGTATCAGTTCAATAATTGTTTCAAGTGGCAAGACATGCATACATGCCGGAATCGACTCTTTAGTCGATTTCCGATTCAATCGGCTCTCAGAGCCACATAGTTGGAACTACCTGAATCCACCTGTTAGTTCCGTCCTGTGATTACTGATTATTATCTTTTACTTGTCAATTATAGGTCAAATTGACTGGCATGCCTGAGGGTTATCGGTACTCTCTGACCGGGTTTGAAGCTAGCTGGATCTTGGAAGCTCCGACGCTCTTGATATCATATCCAACTTCGCTGGTGTGTTGAAGCGTAAGGAACCACATTTTGTGCCAACAGTACCATATATAAGAATTAGCTAGAGAGATGTTAATAATAATAATAATACTTATTAGGTGACTTATTATTATTTCATGATTATAGTACTGTAGTACCTTTAGCACATCGCCGATGATGTCGGTGACGGGCACGACGCATCCACCTAGGCATCTCCATGGTGGTCGATCGAGTCGCACATGTAGCCCACTAACGCCATCCTGCACAAGCACCGTGGACACGTCTGCCGACGATCCGCACCGGTTAAGAGCACACAGCGGGTAGTGTAGTGGCAGTGCATCAGGGTCGCTCTTCAACCTGCATTGTCTTGTCCAGCTGCTCGGCCCGGGCCAACTACTTCCATACAGCAGGCCGGCGATCGCCTTCTCAAGATCCGTCAGCGACCAGTGGTACTCCCGAGTAGACCGAGCTCCCCCTTCGTTGGCACGCGAGCAGATGTGCAGCTCACCGAGCTCTTCTCTCCTGCGCAAACACATATGGGAAATAAATGTTGATCCGAACGCTTCTGGGCAGTCTTGGATGCACGCTACTGCTCTTCCTCGCCAAAACAGAGCTCAGCGCCGGTGACACCGTGCCACCCCGCTCCTTGCCAGTAGTCGCCGCAACCCCATGCTCCCTGACCAGAGTCGAAAAGGCCGGCTGCTCCTTGACCAGCGTCCTCTCTCCTCTCGCCTTGAAGATGTGCATGGTGGGGCTTGATAGTGTAGTGCATGACCGTACATGTTCACGCAAGGAAGGCAAGCTTGGGCCGGACATACACAAATTACCAAAGATTTATGGAGCTCCTTTTCTAAAAAAAAGATTTATGGAGCTGCCGTGTTCTATTAGGACTCTAATTGGTGCGGTCGCCAGCACTGGACAGGTGGGAATTTGTTGTTGGGCTTGGAGAGTCTTGCTCTCAGTAACTTTTTTCATTATGATGTTAAGATAGGGAAGTCCTAGCAGATGGGAATAGGATTGCGGATCACCGGACAAAACAGTGGAGACAAAAAAGTGGAAGCAATTTTGCCGCTTTATTATTACTAGGAAAACATACCCGAGAGACAAAAACACTAATTCCGACAACTCATAATCATATAGATCTATTTTGTCAAAATTAAATCATATAAATTATCAAAACTGATTTTATTAACAACACAATGGCTCTAATCCCTCAAAAATATTGACGTGGATCTATGAGATAGATTTTTAGTGGTTGGCACTTTAGGACCCGTTTAGTTCCCACCGTAAAACTTTTACACTCATCACGTCAGATGTTTGGACGGATATATGGAGTATTAAATATAGATAAAAAATAACTAATTACACAGATTGCGTGTAAATTGCGAGACGAATCTTTTAAGCCTAATTAGTTTATGATTTGATAATATTGTGCTACAGTAAATATTTGCTAATGATGGATTAATTAGGCTAATAATTCATCCATCGATTTATCAACGAGTTATATAATTAGATTTTTTATTAGTATCCGAAAAACCCTAACGACATCCCATGACCTTCTCGTAGAGTTGCTCGAGGAGCTCGATTTCAAAATTTCCTAGTTATTCACAAATGTATATATATATAGAGTAAAATGCATGGATAGTCCATTAACTTGTGAGGGTGTGTCGATTTGGTCCATTAGGTTTGAAAGTGCATATTTAGTTCCAAAATCTTGACTACCGGTGCATAAAGAGTCCATACCCCTTTGTTTTTTGTTTATATTTGTGAAAACCCCCCCTATATTTATTTTCTTTTCACAAGCTTACCCTTCACGTGCATGCTGGACGCATCCTATGCTCGCAGCGTCCGCCCGCTCGCCACGCTGTGTGCCCACGCCGGTCCCCCGCTCGCCACGCTACCCTCCGCGCTGGCCGCAAGCTCGCCATGGCAGCCGCGTAGGTTCAAGAAGAGAAGTTCCATTCCGATCCACGGCAAGATACAGATGAAGAAAGGCTTACGGATGAGGCTTGAGGTTGCCGCCACTCGCCGGCATCGTCGCTGGCCCAGCCACGGCATCTCCGGCATCTTCGTGCGCTGTCCATGCTGGTGCTTGTGACTGGTTGCCAGGTGCGGGGGACCCGGTAGGGCAAGGTAGGCCACTCTCCCAACCTCGACTCCGCCGCGGATCCCCATTCCAAATCATCCCTACTGCCAAGTGCTTGCCATGGATGCAATCTTGCAAGGTGTGAGCAGCCTGAAGAGAGAGATGTATTTTTTTTAGGGAAGTCTGAAGAGAGATATGTGATGGGGAAGACGATGATGACCCTAAAACTTTGGGCCTTATTAAGGGATGTGGCTTTGGGCTGGCACTGTACATGACCATATGGGCTTTAGTTTACATATTCTTTGCCGTAGACAGTCCGCCTGTTCCTTTCCCTTTGATGTGGTGGGAGATTTCTCTTCGTGAATATATCCTGTATGGAGTCTCAAAAAAAAGAAAAGAGAATCGGTTCAAAAAAAAATCTATATGATTTGTTTCCTAATATATAGGAGACTCCATGCTTCGTACAAGGGTCATCGACCCATAGGCTTCGGGTTCGTGTACCAAATATTTTGTTCTCGTACCACATAGGTATACCTCCTTCGTACCACATTTTTGTCAAGCGTCGACCCACGTCCCTCGACCCCATACCTCGACCCGGTCGACCCAGAATTCTTGTGACCATGGTCGTGCTAGTGCAAGTCGGTGGTGGGGCGAGGCGGCAAGCCTAATCTGACGGAGCTGCCCTCCCACGTCCGGAAGTAGCGTGATGTGCGGCGATGTGTGCGGCGCCGCGGTGGTGGGCGAGCAGCCGCGACGCGTGCAGGCATGCTTTGCATCGCCTCTGGCTGGCGAAAGGCGAGCGGAGGACGGCACGACGCCCCTCTGCTGGTTCCCCTCTAACGACGTACTGTCCGGCGTGGCGCGGCTGGTCAGCAACCTCTGCAGCCTGTAGCAGTCCAAGCACGATGCAGAGCTGTGCCTGCGCATGATGGCGTGTGTGCAACCACTAGGCCGACGTGCACACGGCGCACATCACTCGCATCATGTTGTCCATCATCACATGGCGCTGGAGGCTTGGAGTTGTCTAACCCAATCGAGCGCTCACTATCTTCACATCGTCGTCACCACGAGCGTGACAAACATAGGAGGGTGAGGATACGCGCTAGTGATAGCACCAGCATTGCACTCGTCATGCTAATAACCTGGGCGTGCTAGCGATGGCGCCTGGTCCGCCGCACGGTTGGCGGCACCGTCGGGGCTATGCCTGCCTGCCTGGTGCCGCAGTTCGCGCTGATGGGCGCAGGCGTGGCGTGCCCCGCGCCTGGCTGCTCGCCTGCTCCGCCCCCAACTGCTCTAGCTGGCTTGCTGGCTCGCATGCCACCGCAGTGAGCACGCGCTCAATCGGAGGACGACCGCGGAGCTGGACGTGGCGGAGGCCATGGACGAGGAGGCACCCGTGAGTTCATACAGCTACTACGAGCTGGAGCACGCGACGCTGTTCGGCACAACGGCAACCAAAAGGCGATCACTGTGAAGAGATCCATGTGCGTTTGCCATAAAACTAAGACAGAAAGGATAAGCTTGTGAAAGAAAAAGAAATATAAGGGGGTTTATACAAATATAAACATAAAACGAAGGGGTATGGACTCTTTATGCACCACCGAGAAAGGTTTTGGACGCAAAAATACACTTTAAAAGCTGATGGACCAAATCGACACACGCTCACAAGTTAATGGACTATCTATGCATTTTACTCATATATATATCATCTAGTCTAGCCATTGAATCTTTGATTAAACAATGAAGAACTAAAATAGAGGGAGGCACAAGTAATGGCCAGAACAGAGGAAGGCCCTTTTTCTTTCTTTCTTTTTGTTCTCTACTTTTTTTTATTGTCCCGTCTTTTGTCTCCACCGCACGGGAATCTTCGTTGAATCGTTGTATCCTGATTCTTATCCACTCAGTTCTCTTTATTCCTATCTCACGCTCGCGAAGCAAAGCGGATAGAAGAACGACGGCCACAGCGAAAGCGCCCGAAGGCCTTGACGCCCCTCGTGCCCGCGGCCGAGCACCCTCGCGGGCCGCGCGCCCCTGCGCTCGCCGGCCATGGCGCTCCCTTGACTTCGTATTCAGTGGCGCATTGCCCGTCCCCCGCAGCCCCGCATGCCCGGAGCTCCGGCCTCGCGCCATCCAAGCCCATGTCACCTCCTTCCTCTCATCCCTCCCAGGGCCCTCCCGCTGCCGCCACCCTGGGCGCGCGTCGCCGCCCCAGCCTCCAACTCTGGGGCCCTCCAGACCGCCGAGATCGAGGAGCGGCTCGATGGGGTGCCCGTGTACGCGCTCGCCAACTCCGCCCAGGAGCTCGTACTTGTCCGCGGCGCTTGTGCGCTCGGCGCTCCAGGTTCTTTGGAAATGAGAACGCCTTTCTCTTTGGGACAGAGGAACTATTGTTTTGGTAATTTGGAATCCGTGTAATAAAGGTAGAACTATCTACTTTGAACACAGAATATTTCAAGCCTGCGCAGACGAGTGATCAGTGGTGGATCCAAGCGTTGGCTGTGGGGCCACCCGGCCCCACAGGTTTTGATGAAACAAAGGGATAATTTCTCTAGCATATATGGCTTGGCCCCACAGCTTCTACTAGCCGGCCCCATAGGTTTTGATTGCTGAATCCGCCATTGAGTGATAGCGTTTTATTTCCGAGTTGGACATTACTCCCTCCATTCCAAATTATAAGTCCTTCCAAGAATCTTAAAAAGTCAAAACATCTCAAGTTTGACCAAAATTATACAGAAAAATACAAAGATTTATGACATCAAATAAGTGTACTATGAAAATATATTTGGTGAAGAATCTAATGATATTTAGCTGATATTATAAATACTATTATCTTATTTTATAAACTTGGTCAAAGTTGAGATGCTTTGACTCTGCAAGATTGTTGAAATGACTTACAATTTGGGATGGAGGGAGTATGATATTTTGTTGATGAGAAATTCATTAACGAAGTTCCACACAGGGTTTGTCATCATAATTCATATTTTTTTCAAATGTAACTGTTTGCAAAGAAAATATATGGAGTTTTGAAAGTCGTAAACAGGAAACAGAAGTGGTGGGCTTTCAGGAAGAAATATACTTTAATCAGAAGGATGCACTTCACTTCCGGGGACAAATATTCTTTTTTTTTTTTGGATGGGCACCTGTTCGTTAAACTTACGGTAGCATTGCTCACTCAGAGTGGAACGCAGAAAAATGAGATTAGAGGTCAGCTGCAGCGTCATCTGGCCACCATACGTTAAGGCACACTAGATTGGGAGCCCGTGCTTCGCACGGGGCTTTTTTTTATTTTAAACCCGTCAAAGAGAACCGAGTAGAAACACTGTTCCATAACGGGCGACCACTGTTACATAACAGGTTGGATACTGTTTCTTAGCGGGTTGATACTGTTTCTTAACGGGTTAGAACTATTCCTTAACGGGTCAATACTGTTCCCTATCGGGTGGATACTGTAGCTATCGGTTACTGTGGATAGGAGTCACCAGGATTATATGTCTAGATGATGTACCACATCGCGCATATACAAAAACGTCCTGCCAGGTCGCCACTGGTCTAACGTTTGTAATTAGAAAGGAATATGAAAACGATACAAAAATGCCAAAAGAAAGCACCACAAAACTGCAGATGCATGAATCATGGGACAACATTGTTTCATATTGCTACCGCCATAGCTAAAATGTTGATGATGATTGAAGCATCTAGGCTCTACTAGTTTCGGTGATTAATGACAACGGAATGTTATTATGACTAACATGTGTTTTGCAGAGTCACTTAGATGTTAGGTCATAATAATTGGTAGGTTTAAGTCTCCTAAGGTGGAATTCGTTTTGGTTTTCAAAAGATGGATGATAAGGCTAAGGACGGACTATTTCTAAGTGTCTTTTGGAGTCGAGAGGCACTTAGAGTAGTTTAGTCTTTGTTTTCTCCTTTAACCATACGATTAAGGGGGTTTGAACGGGTAGGTTGACCTAGACGAGTCTTAGAGATTAGGTGTGGTGCACACTTGTCTATCTTAGGTCTAGAGAGCTAAGAGACAATCTAGTGACCAAGTCGAACAAACTTAATTTTGGAATGTTTTCGATTCGGCGAAGTTTGGAGTCGATTTGGTGCACCAGACGCTGGCCCGAGCGTCCGGTGTAGTCACAGAGTGCAGCAGACGCAAGTTTTGTCACACCAGACGCGACGCGGCAGTTCCCTGTGTGTCAGGTGTGTTGGCACGTGTTAGGCCTGCGCACCAGACGCTGCGCTGCGTGTCCGGTGCGTGACCAGAAAGCTCCAGAAAGGGATTTGGCGCACCAGACGCATCTGGTGGTACCTCACCGGACGCTAGAGCGTCCGGTGCGTTTAAATCCTGCGCGAGTACAGTAGCCGTTGGGATGGCATACCAGACGCTGCATCGAGCGTCCGGTGCAGCTTCTTGAGCGTCCGGTGTAGCCGCAGATTGCTGTTTTTGAGTGTAACAGTTGGTGGCTTGTGTGGGGGGTATTTGTACCCTTTCACGTCGTCCATTCTCTCACTCTTGCCCATTTGAACACCTGAGAAACACTAGTGAGCTAGTGAGAGAGCAAGAGCCCTAACAAGGTTGAGTGATTTGCAAATCCAAGTGAGCAATCTTGCTAGCGAGTGATCAAGAGCCACAAGTGTGCATCCACCCCATCTCCTAGGCTTGTGTGAGTCAAGTGAGAGTTCAAGCTTGTTACTCTTGGTGATCGGCATCACCTAGACGGTTCGGTGGCGATCCGGAGCTCGGTGATCATCCGGTGGTGCTTGTGGATGACCCGGTTCGTCTTGTGAGTGGTTGTCGGTGATTCACCGCGCTGGAGAGGCGAAGAATCAGCCCGTAGAGAGCACTTGGTCCTTGCGCGGATCAAGGGGGAGTTACACCCTTGCGCTGGTGGTTCAACGAGGACTAGTGGGGAGTGCTGACTCCCCGATACCTCGGGAAAAAACTCGGCTTGCATCCTTTCCCTTTACTTTCCGTATTTACATTCCGCACTTTGCATTCTTAGAATTGAATTGCTAGTATAGGGATTGGAACCTAGGGTGCAAAACCTGTTTTAGGGATAGAAATTGTGACAGAACCATCGAGATTATGGGGCCCACATGCACCATCAGTGTCCTAAGGACCTCCGATTAGTCCGCACGAGTTTCCCCGCAACCTAGGTGGCCTGCCGGGTTTCCACGGAAACCCTAATTTTCCCGAGGACCTCATTGTAAAGACCTTGCAGGTATTACAACAGTTTACACAAATAATATGAATCAGAGTAGAGAGTGCGGAAGTAATACATAGCCATAGGTTTAAAGTATAAATTACATTATCCTAGACCAGAGTTTCGTAGTGGATAAGCAGTGTACAACTATACCCTTGCCCAAGGTTATATCATATACGCACCCTTGATCATGCTCGATCCGTCAACCAACACGGTCCCACGCTGAACTGTACACTCGGCTCACCTACAACAGGGGTTAACAAACCCTGAGTACTAGGGTACTCTGCAAGACTTACCCAACTAAGATAAAGGAATGAGACTCAAGAATGCAGGCTAAAGGGGGTCAAGGTTGTGACAGAACCGACCAATTTATACAAGATTAAGCATGATTGCCCCCGATTAACACGTTGGCATACACATACTCTCTCTTATATAAATCTGGTAGTCCGCCGAGTGTCACGAAGGACCTCGGTAAATCAACTTACAACAGGATCGTACTGATTAAGGAAACATCATATTACAAGCACAGAGTTCACAGCGGAGATTTATTACAAACAGAGTAATATAGTTATTACAATACCAAGTTCAAATATTATACATAAAGTATTTAGTTTTGAAAACCATTTATTCAAATCCATAAAACACTGCCATACTCACGTATATCTCCATACACAGCAAAGGAGAGTATAAGATATATGACCATGCCCTGTGGTCTTTACTCCTCTGCATCCATGGCAGGGTTATTACAGGTAAGGCAATAGCCTTCATACAGCACATCACCTGCAACGTTGGGAATAAAACCCTAAGTACTCAATTGTACTCAGCAAGACTTACCCATCAGAGAGTAAATAAAAAGACTCTCAAGGATATGCAAGGCTTATTTGGTGGGGTTCATGGGGTAGCATATTTTGCGGAAAAAGCTTACTAACATATATTCTTAGTTCAAAGTTTTAACTTCAAATTATCATGGAGCTAAATAGATCTATATTAGCAAGCCTTTTATAAAGTGAATCACTTAATAATTGATAGGAAAAGAATCTCATTCTCTCATCAATATTTTATAATGAGTTGTTGCTACGTTTCTGGCACATGGATAAGTTTCTCCTAACCAGGAGAGTTGGCGATTCGAATCGATTTACACCAGCTGGGTAAGCCCGTATCACACACCCTTACGAACCCATCCAATAGTTCGTATTTGTGTAGGGTAGCTTTTTACTCTATTCGGGATACCGTGGGCTTGATCCACAATGCAAGGCTTAGGGGGCAGCCGGTGCCAGGACGCTCAGGCTGTGCCTGCCCTTGGTCAAACCCTGTCCCACCGCACATCCTTTCTCTCCGCCAGCGATGCACTGGAGTTCAAATCCCAGCCCGACTAGTAGTGCTATAGCTTCACGGTCGAAACGACTTATTCGGCCGTTATGTGAAGGTACATTCAATCTTAACTACTGACCAAAATACGGTTTTAGCTCCTAGTCAAGTTTGACGGGCAGGATCCAAAGGTGCATGTCTAATCGACATCAATGACCATAATGGCACACCATATTCCGTCTGAAATTCATATCTCATGATTCTTTCTCAATATCCATTCACCTGATTTACTAAGCATGGCTAAGCATAAGACTAACCAATACTAGTATTATTAAGAGACTCTCCTCTCTAAAAAAGGTAGGTAATGCATCAACGGTTTAACTATAACTCATCAATTTAATGCATAAACTGTAATTAAATAATACTTAATTGAAATTTTAAAACAGAGATAGAAGGGTGATAAAATGTCCGGGGCTTGCCTCGGCGAAAGGTAGAGGGTCCATGATTAGGACACTCTGGAAGTAAGTCAGTATTCAGTTCTTTGCCTTCAGGTGACAACTCCTGTGCGTTCTCCTCGATTATCTCGTACTTGACGAGATTTTTCTCTTCCGATCCTATATGTATGAATAGGATGTATACATAAAAATAATGTACTTCAATATGCTGGATGAGAATGATATGATGACATGAAATGTGAAAAGATGCACTCATGTAACCCTAGTTAAATGATAAGTTTAAGTTCACGTGGTTACATGAAATGATAATCTTATTTTTATTTATTTTACTAAGTATGTGCATATTTCTTCTCCGGTAGAGAAGTTCGTAATCCTACAGATCATTACTTAAACAGGCCTGACATGATATTCACGATAAAGTTGCAAGCCAACAAAAGCTATTCCTATTTGCTTACTAAAGCATAAAATATTGGTTTTAGTTCATAAAGTAAAGTTAAACTAGTAAAGTACTACTATTGCCATGGAACAGCAAGGGTGGGTATTTCATGGTCTTCAAACAACATACCAAAATCACTTAATTTAACTATACATCATTTCCATGTATTATGTGTTTTATTTGCTAAAGAAAAACACTATTTAAACTAGGTTTAAAATAGTTATAACAGTGAAAGTGTTCAAAATAGTACCAAACTTTTTGTGAAGATAAACAGTAGCACTAATAGCACTCACACAAATTTTTAGAATTTTTGGAATAATATTTTAAGCTATAAAAATCACTAAGTATCCCATTTACTAATTAAAAGGATGATTTCTAGTTTCTGTTAAAAGTACAGAAAATGCCAAACTAATATTTTTCTATAAAAGTTCATGTTATACAGAGCATACATATAATTTTTCATGATTTTAGCACTGGTAAATAAATAGTTATAGAATAACAAAAACAGCTTCTATTCATTTTAATGGGAAAAGAATAAAATGAAATAAAAAAGAAAACAGACACGGGCTCGAATTCGGCCCAGCTCGGCCCAAAGGCACAGATGCGGCCCAGGCCGGCCTCCCACGCGTCGCCTGGCATATTTCCAAAAGAGTCCTCGGGTTTCAAGGGAATTAACCCGAGGCCCACTTTAAAACTATTTATCTGAGTCACTGACTGTGCAAATAATCCCCTGGGTTTCTTTCAATTCTAACCTGAAGGTCCCTGGCCTCTCCCCGAGTTGACCTGAACGCCGACGACTTTTGACCGGCAATTGCCCGTCGATGTAGGGCCTCACCAGTGACACCGAGGGCACCAACGTGCTCCTGGTGACCTTCCGCGTAGTTTGAGCTAGGTTAGAGGCTCGGAGGTGGACTGTGGCTACGGTGGCGACGAACAGTGCGGCACGGCGGTGCTGGTCACCGTCATGCTCGTCGGCTCGGTTGCTAACAAGCTCAACCGAGCATCGTTCTAGCCTTGTGATGATCTGGTGAGGCTCGAGGGTTGGTTTTCGGGGCTCGGTTAATCAATGGTGGGATCCTAACGCATGCACAGCGGCTCGGCGGCGAGAGCACGGCGGGGACAAGCCCTGTTATTGTTGGCGGTCCTTAGCAACATAAATATATCATCATTTTAATACTAAAACAAATAGAAAATAGGGCTTTATCTAATCTTTCTATGAGTTTTGTTGTGTACCTAACTTACAGGGATAGCACGTGGAAATGCATGAAAATCTCAAGGAAAGCGCACTTTCAGAAAGCGTATTCAAAGAAGGCGCAAACTAAGAAAATGAGAAAGCCCAAATTAGACAATAAAGCAAATCCATTCGCAACCACGGGGGAGGCCCAGGCCCACAGAGGAACCGACCACCCGAAGGCGGTGGCCAAATGGCACTCCCCAGGGATCGACCGCCCCCGGGGGCGGCCGCCCCCTGGTAGGTCCTCCCGGGCCCATCCTCCTCAGGCGGTGCTCATGGCAGTTTAGCAAAGGCGGTTTCACCTCCTTCCATACTTAGAACGCCCAAACCACCCTAGTTGGACTATAAAAGAGAGGGAGAGCTCCCCTCCAACACATACCATCATTTGGAGCCATTTACCTCACCTCTCACTTGTATTCTTTAGATTAGTTTTAGTATTAGAGCAAGGCAAGAGCTAGAAAGAAGAGTTTGTATCCTTGGGAGAAGAAGGAACACCTCGGTATGAATACAATGCAGTTCTCTTCCAAGTTCAAATTCTTATCTTATTTATATAGCAATGCATATGAACTAGAGTATAGTCTTGAACATGTTATGATCATGATATATGAACTAGCTATAGTTTATGTGTTATGTTCTCGATATGTTCATCATTGTTCTTCATCGTTCATTGACTTAGTATGAATAGAGGAAGAACTAAGGATGAGGTGACCGTTCGTCGTGCCTTCTCGGTTGCTCTTAGCCTAGCCTGTCACTCCGAAGGGGTGGGGTCCTAGGGGGCTAGGAGTTGTTTCCAAGTACGCGAGCATGGTGCTCGGGTATGCGGAGATTGGCGAATATGCTGGTATCCCATAGGCAGAGGGGTAGGTGGGCAGGTGGTGATAGCCCTATCCATCCCTAGCACTCCCCCACGTTCGGATATTGGGTAGGAGTTCGTAAAGTCTCTATCGGCTAGCACACCAGCTGCGGGGATCTCCCTGTCATCCCAGACCTAGTCCTGATACTAGATATGCTAGTTAGATGTTTACTAACAGTTCTTTGCATAGTTATATATGACCAATGCCTGCTCAATTAGATATATTCTTTTATTCTTTATTTCTCTTTTATCCTTGAGGTCGGCTTAGATGTGTGTCCACTATCTTTGAACTATGATTTACCCCTGCCTATGCTATGTCTACCTATGCATTCAATAAGTGATCATGTTTATGCCAAAGTTAGATGCATTCGTCCTGCCCTCCTACGGGAAATTATAAATACGACACCCCTGAATACTCACGGGTTGAAATGCTACAATGATAGTTCCGTGCGCTTGCGGATTTATCTATACTGAGCTATCATGATTGGCATATCTAAGTACCATTACTTAAGGATTGTAATTCTTGTGCACCCCATGGTGTCGTGTCATAGTTTTGCATATCGTAAGTAATCACGGTTAGGAAGGCCAATCCGGCACTTCCAACTGCTATTACCAGACTGTATTACCTAGGCCGGCGCCATTAAGGGCCAAGGGTTACCTTTCTGAAGTAATGGTGGTTGGGAATGTCAACTTACGTTTCTAGTATTATTATTAAGGACGGACTTATAGTCTATCTTTAGTAGTGATGCTAAGAAACGCCAACAGTAATGCAACAATATAGGTGACAATCAACTCCTAATAACCTAATACAATAATTAACTCAAGTTATAAATATTTTATAAAACACAAGGTGGGGTTGAATGCACCGGGGCATGCTTGTGTTGCAGGTCTGTTACCTCCACCAGAAAACCCGAGAAAACCCACTTGACTTCTCCTGACGAATAATCCTTCCGTCGGGGAGCAATCAAGAAATTCTTCCGAGAACCCGATCACTACACGTAAAAATAATGATGCATGCTTACATGGTGATATACATGCCATGATGCATGAGATGCACTGAATTGTGAATTAACAGAAAGTAAACTTAATTTATAAAGTTGAGTACAACTTTCCTTCACGATAAAGTTGCAAGCCAACAAAACCAACTTGTTGATTATCAACTAGGGTTTCACTTTAACAGTTGTTGAAAGCCGCTGTACAGCTGTTCATCATCTACTGTAATGCAACAGTTAAAGTGCTGAGGATCACCATATTGAATGACCCAGGGTCTTCAATCAACCCCAAAATCACCCAAAACCTAAAGTGATTATAGTTTCTTTTTATTTTATTATTCAATTAGCCAAGTATTAATTAATAAATATATAAACTACTTTCACTTGGGCTCAAACTTTTCCAACAGATAGTACTAAGCCTAAAATAGTACCAAAATAAATTTCATGATTTTTGGATTAACCTATAATTTATTAAAATTGTCCAAACTTACATTTATTAACTAATCCACAGAATTTTAATACCTGCAGAAAGTGCTCAAATTCACTAGCTTATATTTTTATTAAATACTAGACAGTACAGAGAGCATCCCCAAAAATTTTCATAATTTTTGCTGCAGTATATTTATTCTGACAAAAATAACATAACGCACTACTGCTCCCTAAGGTTGTTATTCAGTAAACCAATTTATATTCGCGAATAAAATGGAAAAAGCCATTTGGCCCGAGTCGGCCCACGAAGGCCAGGCCAGTCCGGCCCAGCCGGCTCTGCGCCCTTCCGCGCTCTCAGGCGCCTACTGGGCCGGCCTGCTCGGCCCATGGTGGCCTTCCCCTATCTCCCGCTCGGCACAGAGAGCCCACACGCTCTTGTGCGGCGGCTCCGGCCACGGGCTCGCCGCCATAACATCTCCGGCGAGTGGGGGTTCACCAACACCGGCGACACACTCCCCCGAACCGAACTAGGGGTTATAACTAAGGCCTAGGGTGCGAGCTCATGTTTATCGACAACCATGGGGGCTCCTCCGACGAGCTGCCCGGTGGTGCGCGGCGGGGATGGCAGTCTAGGACTCCTCCGGCGATGGCGAGGGAATCAAAACTACCAACACGCACAAGCGAACGCGTTTGTCTAACTAATCGAACCTTAAACGCTTTCTAGCCTCCAAGGCTATGCGCACGGCGGTGCTGGCACACATAGCTCTGATGAGCTTGCGGTCCAACCGCTACGGAACGGCGCAGACTAAACCGATGGCACAGAGAGGTCCAGAAGATAACCACGGCTACGATGATCACACTGGTGAGACCGGAGAAGGGCTGGAACGAGTGCGCAACATGCGGGCGGCGACGGCGGCAAAGCTCCAGTGGCAAGGATCCCATTCCTGCGAACTCAGTGAGGCAACGACGAACCAATCGATCTTGTGAGCTCCACTGAGTCGTAACGAACATGAAACGAACGACAGAAAAGGATCTAACTCACTGGAGGGGACCGGCCATGGAGGTGGCATGCACGGCAGCTTTTCCACCAGCAGTGAAGAAGACAACCCCGCGTGGCCGACTCCGACAATGAGCTGGAGCACGAATGGGTCGGGAGGGATTGCAGGACAGAGGAGAAGTTATCTACGAGCAGGAGCAATGTGTGGGTGAGCACCGACGATGAATTTCGTCGTGCACCGAGACGTTGCCGACGGCGACCGTGAAGGAGAGGAAGAAGAAAAAAAGACGGCTACCAGCGACTTAAATACGACCACGGCACGCGCAGGACGTGTCCGGGACCCCCACGGGCTCCTCCCCTCTGTAGGACGCGCAGCTGGCAGCTAGGACGGCCGGCGTCGTGCGCGCCGCGCGGCACTGGCCGTCGCCATGCCCTCGAACAGGGGAAGACATGGTCGAGTACAGTAGCTCATTGACTCACCCCTAGATATTTTTCTAAAATTACTTTTGGTTTTGTGTGGTAACTCAAAAATTTACCTTAATAAGAGTTGTAGCACATTTCAATCTGAACAACTTTGGTTTTGGAAGCATATTCAAATATTAAATAATTTTTGAATGATTCAAATAGGGGTAAATAGGGGATTTGAATTTTAAAGCTAATCCAGTTTAAAACTTAAAATTTTTCTCTAACACTTGAAAATCTTCAAAAATAAAGTTGTTCTGCTTGACAAGCCCTACAACATTTATTAAAGGAGTTTTGTCAGATTCTTAATAATTCTTGAAATAGTATTTCAAATTTGAATTTCAAGGCATTGATTTGAGGTTAATTTGAATTTACACTGCTTAACTTCAGAATTTCCAAAAATAAAAGTTGTTCCATTTTGAAAGGGCTAAAACTTTTATTGAGGAACTATCACTAGATTCTTGGTAGTTTTTGAATTTGTATTTAAAATTTAAACTTTAAAGCATAGATTAGGGTTTTATTTGAAATTCTTTTTAATAACTTCAAAATTGCTCCAACTTGGAGTTTCTCAACTTTTAAGGATTTATGACTTTTGTTTAAGGCCCAACCTCTAATTCTATTTAGTTTTTAAATTAGGGTTTTGGGTCCGATTTAGGGTTTCAAAATGATTTTGCTTCTAATTTCCAATGGGATTTGAATAAATACACACAAACAACATTTATACAATCAAGTCACTTTTGATCACCTCTTCACAATCACATATAGAAATAAAACTTATTTTAGTGAATGCATAGTAAAAAGGTTTTTATGCGGGATGGTTTGCAGATGCACATGATGACATGGCCGGTTTTAGTTACAGTAACACCAGGGGTATTACAGAAATCACTTTATGCACTTGTGGGGTGAATGAGTTATGCGATAGGTTGAATTGTGTTTTGAAAAATTAGAATTAGCCCAATTCAACGCCCCTCTTGGGCATCTTGATCCTTTCAATTGGTATCGGAGCCTTTTGCTCATTATTTAGGCTTAACCGCCTAGAGAAAGATGTCCGGAGATCACGGTGGACCCCTCCCGTCTTTGACGGATATGATTTTCCTTATTGGAAAATTCGTATGGAGGCATACCTTGTGGCGGTGGACGTTGGCGTTCACAAAGCCACCACGCAAGCTAGGATATCCCACTCCTAAAGCCTCGACTAGCCTCACACCCGTTGAGGAAGAACACGAGAAGTAGAATGCAAAGGCCAAAAACATCATCTTTAGGGGGCCTTTGCAAGGACATGTTTAACTGCGTGAGGAACCACAAAAACGCCCATGCACTATGGTCGGATATTTGTGCCCTCCATGAGGGAACCAAGGGAGAGCATGAGGAATGCTACTATCTTGTGATGCAAAAGTTAAATTCTTTTGAGATGCTTCCAAATGAAAGTGCTAATGACATGTATTCTCGATTGAATATCATTGTAGAGGAAGTAAATGGCCTTGGACTAACTCAAATTCACTCCGGCCGAAGTTGCAAGGAAGATATTGAATGTGCTTCCCGTTGAGAAGTATGGCAACATTGTCACCGTGCTTCATCAAGGAGATCTTTCCGGTGCTACACCAATACAAATCTTGGGAAAGATCAATGCTCATGAAATGTATATGAAAAACACTCCCCAAGATGGCTCATCTAGCAAGAAGAAAGAGAAGGACTTGGCTCTCAAGGCAAATCAAGACAAGAAAGGCAAAGCTCAAGTCAAGCACACTTCTCTTGACTCTTCTAGTGATGGTGATGATGATGATGACACTAATATTGCTCTCATGGTGAGAAGAACTACCAAGATGCTCAAAAAGCTCAACAAGAAGGGAATCAAGTTTGATTCCAACAAAAAGAAGTTCTTCACATGTAGCAAGAGAAAGCCCATTTTCGAGATGGATTGCTACAATTGCAGTGAGCTTGGTCATCTTGCTCATCAATGCCCAAAGCCCAAGAAAGACAAATTCAAGAAGAAGTTCAAGGGCAAGAAAGATGACTCTACCTATGAGAGTGAAGATGACAAGAGGAAGACCAAGCCATACAAGAAAAAAGATGGCAAGAAAAGGCAATTCCACAAGAAGAAGGATGGCAAGGCTTACATTGTTGGTGATTGGCTCACCGGCTCTTCTTGTGATGATAGTGATGATGAGAAAGACAAGGTGGCCTCTCTTGTCATTGGGACTTCACTTTCTCCACCGCCTTCACCACCCTCATCCTCGACACACTTTTGCCTCATGGCTAAGGACAAGAAGGTACAAAGTGAGGATGAGAGTAGTGATAGTGATAGTGAAAATGAATTTGACGCACCCTCATATGATAAACTTGCTACCTTGCTTAATGAATACACCAAAGTGATAAGAAAGGAAAAAGTTAAAAATGAGAAGCTAAAACTTGAAAAAGGAATTCTTCTTGCTAAGTGTGAACAATTTGAAAAATCTAGTGATGAGCTTAGAGATGAGAGCAAGAATGTGTCATCTAAACTCAAGGAGCTCAAAACAACCATAAAAGAGCTTAAAGAAAAATATGATAAACTTGAGGAGATGCACATTGAGCTCACCACTAGATATAACAAGCTAAAAGAAGACTACACTCAAGTTAAAGTGAATTATGACAACCTTACTATGGCTTATGACTTGCTTTTCGAAATTGCTACTAACCATGTTGTTAAGATTGATATAGCGTCATCATGTGATGACTTGATTGATGAGAACATTGAGTAAGGTGCTAGTAGCAAAGGCAAGGAAGTGGTGGCGGCCGAGTGCTATGATGACTATGTCAAGCTCAAGAGTGAAAATGAGAAATTGAAGCAAGAGCTTGAGAAGCAATCAACCACCAACACCATTGTCATTGAGACCGTGCAAGAAGATGATGAGCTTGAGGTGTTGAGAGAAGAAAACAAGAAGCTAAAGTAAGAGAAGAGTCATCTCACCATTGGGATGCAAAAGTTTATAAGAGGGCAATATCTCCAAAGTGATCTTCTCATGAACACCGTGATGAAGGTGGATAGAAGTGGAATTGGTTATATGGGTGAAAAGGTGCAAAACATTAGAGCCCAAAATTGACCCAACAAGAGCAAGAACAACCCCAAGCCCAAGCCAAAGAGATACTTTGAATGTGGACAAGAAGGACACTTTGCTCATGAGTGCAAGACACTACCACCACAACCTTTGCCCAAGCATGCTAGACCCTTTGCATTTGATGCTCATTACATGCTTAGAAAGGATTCATAGGGCAAAGTTAAAGTGATGTTCCTAGGTCCCCAAACAAGAATAGGCCTAGGCAACTTTGGGTGGCAAAAGCTTTGGTTGAGAAAGTCAAGGGCCCTTCTCAAGTATGGGTCCATAAACATCAAGCTTGATCTCTTGTGTGCAGGTGAACTACAAGACCGGTGGCTCTCATTGGATGATTGATAGTGGTTGCACACAACATATGACCAGTGATCCTCATATGTTCACCTCACTAGATAAGAATGTGGAAGATCAAGGAAAAATCACATTTGGGGATAATTCAAAGAACAAAGTGCAAGGGCTTGGCAAAGTGGCTATCTCAAATGATCACTCTATTTCCAATGTGCTTCTAGTTGCATCTTTAAGCTTCAATTTGCTATCCGTTGGTCAATTGTGTGATCTTGGCTTCCAATGCCTATTTACAAGTGAAGAAGTGATTGTGTCAAAGAAGGATGATAATCAAGTCATATTCAAAGGGTTTAGATACAACCACCTCTATTTAGTGGACTTCAATTCCGAAGATGCAAATTTGAAGACTTGCTTGTTCACTAAGCCATCACTTGGTTGGCTATGGCATAGAAGACTTGCTCATGTTGGAATGAGTACTCTCAAGACGCTATTGAAGAAAGATATGGTGAGAGGTTTGAAGGATGTGGTGTTTGAGAAGGAGAAACTATGTAGTGCATGTCAAGCCGGCAAGCAAGTTGCAAACACTAATCCATCCAAGGCTTATGTGTGAACTACAAGAGTGCTAGAGCTACTTTACATGGATCTATTTAGGCCAACAACCTATGCAAATATTGGTGGCAAGCTCTATTGTCTTGTGATTGTTGATGACTACTCAAGATACACTTGGACATTCTTCCTTCATGACAAAACCGAAATTGCCGCATCTTTCAAAAAGTTTGCCAAGAGAGCACAAAATGAGCTTGATGTGAAGATCAAGAAAATTAGAAGTGACAATGGAAAAGAATTTGACAACACAAACATTGAAGTCTATTGTGATAAATTTGGGATCAAGCATGAAGTTTCCTCAACATACACCCCTCAACAAAATGGTGTAGTAGAAAGAAAGAATCGGACATTGATCACCCTTGCAAGAACCATGCTTGATGAGTACAACACAGCAGAGAGGTTTTGGGTCGAAGCTATCAACACCGCATGCTATGCATCCAACCGCCTATTTCCTCACTGGTTGCTAAAGAAGACCCCCTATGAGTTGCTCAATGGGAAGAAACTGGATGTCTCTTTCTTCCGAGTGTTTGGTTGCAAATGCTACATCTATAAAAAGCGGCAACACCTAGGGAAGTTCCAAAGACGTTGTGACATTGGCTTTCTTGTTGGTTACTCATTGAAGTCCAAAGCATATAAAGTATTCAACAATGCCACCGACTTAGTTGAAGAACCATATGATGTGGAATTCGATGAATCTAATGGCTCTCAAGGAGAGCATGAGAATCTTGATGATGTAGGTGATGAACCATTGAGGGAGGCCATGAAGAACATGCCAACTGGAGACATCAAGCCAAAAGATAATGAAGATGATGGTGATGATGTGCAAGTAATTAATCAACCATCTTCATCAAATGTGCCTCATGCGATGAAGACAAAGATGGGATAAATCCAAATGAAGACACTCACATATCTCAAGATCAAGTTGAGGCACAAGCACAAGATGTTGATGCTCCACAAGCACCCCCTCAAGTGGTGGATAGAAGAAGCACTCCTATCCTACAAGCTCATCCTCAAGATCTCATCATAGGGAGTCCTTCAAGGGGAGTAATGACTCGATCTCAAAAGCATGCTCAATTTATTGAACATCACTCTTTTGTCTCTTGCATTGAGCGTACTAGCATAGATGAAGCTCTTCAAGATCTGGATTGGGTGAATGCCATGCATGAAGAATTAAACAACTTCACCTGCAATGAAGTATGGACACTTGAAGAGAAGCCAAGGAATGCAAGAGTCATAGGCACCAAGTAGGTATTCTACAACAAACAAGACGAAAAGGGCAACATTGTGAGAAACAAAGCAAGGCTTGTTGCAAAGGGGTTCTCTCAAGTGGAAGGACTAGATTTTGGAGAGACCTTTGCACCGTTTGCAAGACTTGAAGCCATTCGTATCTTCCTTGCATATGCATCTAATCACAACCCAAAACTCTTTCAAATGGATGTGAAAAGTGCATTTTTAAATGGCTTCATAAATAAACTTGTCTATGTTTCCCAACCTCCTGGGTTTGAAGACCCTAGATATCCTAATCATGTTTATAGGTTGTCCAAGGCGCTATATGGGCTCAAGCAAGCTCCAAGAGCTTGGTATGAGCGCCTCCGGGATTTCCTCCTTAAGAAGGGCTTTAAGATCGGGATGGTCGACACCACATTCTTCCCCAAGAAACATAATGGGCATATCTTCATTTGTCAAGTTTATGTTGATGATATTATCTTTGGCTCGACTAATGAAGATTATTGCAAGGAATTTGGTGACTTGATGTCCAAGGAGTTCGAGATGTCAGTGATTGGTGAGCCCACATTCTTCCTCGGCTTTCAAGTCAAGCAAATGAGGGAAGGAAGCTTCATCTCACAAGAGAAGTACATGAAGGACCTCCTCAAGCGCTTCAAGATGGAGGAATGCAAGCCCATCAAGACCCCCATGCCTACTAATGGACATCTCGACCTTGATGCGGGAGGTAACTCGGTTGACCAAACTCTCTATCGTTCTATGATCGGTAGTTTGTTGTACTTAACTGCATCTAGGCCCGACATCATGTTTAGTGTGTGCATTTGTGCGCTTTCAAGCTAACCCTAAGGAACCTCTATAACAGAACCGCCTAAATTATATGGCCCACATGCACCTGTCATTGCGACCTCCGACAGCTATGCATGTGACCCAGATAACTTAAAGGGGTCTGCCGGGTTTTCATGAAAACCCGTATCTCCGACAGGATCCCATTGTGAAGACATTGCAGTATTACCACATTTCATGCAAATATATATCAGAGTAAAATACGGAAGAATTACAACATTATAGATTCACAAGATAGTACTGAAAATATTACAACTTAAGTTTTTCCTCACATAATCTTAATGAGGTGGCATTGATAATTCTAATAACATTATACCATAGATATCCTGCCCAAGGATATGTTAAGCACATGTCATCTACTAGCGCGACATGTTTGTCTGGGTTGAAGCGACTTCACCTGCAACAGGGGGTTTACAAATCCTAAGTACAAAAGGTACTCCGCAAGACTTACCCGACTAAAAAGTGGGGAAAAGACTCAGGAATGCAGGCTCAGGGGAATCAAGGTGAGGCTTTAGCAAGAATCAAAGTATTTTGCGGAAAAGCCTTCTAAGATTGAATCCTTACTTTCAATATTTTACTTCAATGTTAATCATTAATCCTGAATCTAGATTGATTCATATATCTCAATTTCTTTCTCAACCTCGATCTCTTTCTCATTCCAGCGTCACAATTCTCTGGTTAACTACGATGTATGAATAGAGAATCGAGTCTCCATAATTGAGGAGCAATGATGATTCAAATCGATTATACACAGCTGGGGATCCCTGTCCACACTGTATATGTAGCCCTTAAGATTGCATATACCAACCCCGTCTACCACGACTCCTCCAAAACCTGAACCGGTCCTACACCACCCGAGAGCACAGTACTCCTCCAATCCAGCACTTGGCCACGAGGGTACATGCTACTCTCGCCATCTCTCCACTCCTAGTGCGCGGTTGTCGGTTCAAGTAGTAGAACCACCGGAGCCAGATCTTCCTGTAGTATATGGCTAATTGCAAAGTCTCGACGCACACAGTTATACAACGAACGGTCCTTAACCGACTCAGTCGGAGACACTACACAGGGACTCCTTTCCTAATGCAAGTCAACCGACCGATCTCAATTTCATTACCAACTGACTCAGTCGAAGATATTACATTGAGACTCCTTTCCCAATGTAAGTCCCTGACCGGTCTCAATTTCATTATCATATATTATAATTCAGCAGGATATTCCATCATGATTCATATCAAAATATTTCTTTTAAAAGACTATCTCATTAAGCATGGGTAAGCATCTTTGGCATTTTTAAATTAAATCGGGCTTCAAGGATAATATTGAAATAATCAAGACAGGTAATGCAGCAATTAGGTTATCATCCAACTCCTAATTATCTAATGCAATAATTTAAGGACTCAAGTGATATAAAATTTGTAATTCACAAGGAGGGGTTAAATGCACCGGGGTTTGCCTTGCGTTGCAGGGAGGGTAGGATCTGGATCTGTGCCATAAATAGCAAAGCCCTGCTAGACTTCTGTAGCGACCTCCTCCGCAGTGGACTCGACCTTCACTTCCTCGTTCTCGACAACTACACGTAAATATGATGCATGCTTAATATGATGCCGAATGAAATGAACGGTGGTGCATGATGGTTGTTATCATAGATTAAGAACCTTGAGTATAACTTTCCTTCACGATAAAGTTGTAATCAAAACTCCAGTAAGCAAGGTTGTGGTTACATAATTTGCTCATTACCCCTTTTTAACAGTTGTTGAAAGCCGTTGCACAACTGTTAAACTACTACTAAGGAAGTTCATGTGGAACTCAATCAATAACATCTAAAGTGCCGAGGATCACTATAGTTAATGACCTAGGGTCAACACACAATTCAAAAGTCACACAAAACTTAAAGGGATTAGGGTTTCTATTTATTTTATTAATCAATTAATGGAGCATAAATTAATAAATAAATAAACTATCTCCATTTGAGCCCAAACTTTTTATAAAACTAGTTCATGACCTAAAACAGTACTCAAATAAATTTGATGATTTTTGTATAAACATAGAATTTAGTAAAATTCATTGAAGTTGCATTTATTAATTAAAAGGCATAATTTTAGTTCATGCAGACAGTACCGAAAACCATTATTTCACATTTTTCTTGGTTTCATATCAATACAGAGAGCTTACAAAAAACATTTCATAATTTTAACTGCACTAAATAATTTCCTACAAAAATAACAAAACTGAACACTATTCAAAATCTCTGCAAATGAAAAAGGGAATTTCATTTGCTCTGGACCGGCTAACAGGCCGGTCCACTCGGCCCACAGCACGGCCCAGCGCCGCTCTCCCTCTTCTACCTCGCACGGCCGACCGGCAGAGCCGGCAACGAGCACTCCTGCTCACACGAGCACGTCGGCGGCGAGCTCTCCGGTGAGGGAAAAAAAAACACCACCGCGCTCTCCACAACACAGCGACCCTAACTATGTGCTCAGATGGGTGGATTGAAGACTCTCTGGCAAGCTCAGTCGCGCCCATGGCGGACGTTCGACAGACGGCACGGCGGCGAACTACGTTCCCGCCGCGACGAGGTCTCCCAGACTTAATCGGCTAGCGCTACACTACTAGGGTGCTCGCTGAGCCTTGATGCGTCTGCTAAAGATGACGGGGTGACCGGAGTTGCTCTGTCAACGACGAGGGAGCTCTCGGCGGCGCGAATTCGGCAGCGAAACGTCGTTCCGCGGCGACCTGGGCACTAAACCGAAAATAGTCTAGTACAAAGGCTTATGGACGTTACCGAGATCATAGGATGCGCAAACGCAAGGGAAGAAGCTCACCGTGGAGAGCTAGCCACGAACGACTGAGCACGGCGGAGCTTTTACCGGCCGCGAGAAAGAAAACCGAGGACCTCCAGCTACAGGCGATCACAGAGCGCAATAACTGGCTCAATCGACGCGCAAGGAAGAAACGGAGCTAGTGGCAAGATGGAGAGGGTGGAGGTGGACCAGAGATGACGAATTTTGCCGGCGACCGTGGAACTCACGACGGCGACAGAGAGAAGAAAATGGCGATGGCAAGCTCAGCTTCGTGTTTTATGGGACAAAGACGACGTCGTGGCGTGTGTAGCACCCTCGCGAGCCACCCCACGCGTCCAGCAGCTCGTTCCAAGGCCTCGCGAAGAGGAACACGTCGGCGGCCACGGCGACGCGAGCACAGAGAGGGGAGGACGACGCCCATGCCTTCTACTGTAGCAGCAAATATCTCCTCTGCAGATATTTTTCCAAATTACTCTTAAATTTA
Source organism: Eremochloa ophiuroides (assembly GCA_038502445.1). Lineage (NCBI taxonomy): Eukaryota > Viridiplantae > Streptophyta > Magnoliopsida > Poales > Poaceae > Eremochloa > Eremochloa ophiuroides. The sequence goes on from JAHLJS010000007.1 coordinate 29,118,471, forward strand.
TATATAAACAGGAAAAATTCCCAAAATAAAGGTTGTGCAAAATGTTAAAATGAACAACTTTTATTTTAGAACCACATTCAAATTCTGAATAAATTTTGAATTATGGAAAAGGGGCTAAATGGAGCATTTCAAATTCCGGTCCAAATTCAAAAATTCATTGAATATCTTCAAAATATCCAAAAATAAAAGTTGCTCTAATTAGTGAGCTCTACAAATTTAATTAAATTACTTTATTCAAAATCTTGATAGTTTTTGAAATTAAATTTCAAATTTGAAATTTCAAACATAGTATAGGGTTTTATTTGAAATTTTATTTAATAACTTCAAATTTACCCAAAATAAAAGTTACTCAACTTTTTAAGCTCTAGAACTTTTGTTCAAGGCCCAACATCTAATTCAATTTAAGTTTTTAATTAGGGTTTTGGGTCCGAATCAGGGTTTTCAATTGATTTCTATATGAAGTTCGAAATTGATTTAAATACACATTCACACACATAAATTCATGTAATAGAATCACTCTAAATGACCTATTCACAATCACATATTGGAATCAAATTTATTTTAGTGAATGCACAGTAACGGGTTTATGCGGGATGATTCACGATGCATATGATGACATGGCAGGTTTTAATTACAGTAACACCGGGGGTGTTACAACCTCACTTAGTTGCGGTGAAAAGAATCCTTAGGTACCTAAAGTACACCCCAAGCATTGGCCTTTGGTATCCCAAAGGAGCTAACTTTACTCTTGTCGGCTATTCTGATTCGGATTATGCCGGTTGCAAGATTGACCGAAAAAGCATATCCGGCGGGTGCCATTTGCTTGGAAGATCACTAGTTTCTTGGTCCTCTAAGAAACAAAATAGTGTTAACTTGTCAACAACCGAAGCAGAATACATCACCGCGGGTTCTTGTTGTGCACAATTTCTTTATATGAAACAAACCCTACTTGACTATGGAATTAAATTAAAAGGGGTACCTTTGTTGTGTGACAACGAGAGTGCGGTAAAACTTGCTAATAACCCAGTTCAACACTCCCACACTAAGCACATTGACATTCGTCATCACTTCCTTAGAGATCACATCTCAAAAGGTGATATCTCATTTGAGGGAGTGAGAACGGATGACAATTTGGCAGATATATTCACAAAACCATTAGATGAGGCAAGGTTTTGCCCTTTGAGGAACGAGCTCAATTGTCTTGATCTAAGCAACTTCACTAAATATTGAGCTTGTGTTGTCTTGTGCATTGCATTGTAACATAAAACATGTCTAATTTTCCATAATGCACATAGGGCTTGTCTAACTCGGTTAAGATTACCGCCCAAAAGCGTGTGAAGAAGTTTACTGTTGGCATAAATTAACTTGACACTTGGTTGAGCTAACTAGTCACTTGAACTCTTAACCTCTATCTTTTAGAATAACTAAGTTGTCATCCCTAGCATGAATCTAAAAGATCTCATGGAATTCTACATAGCAAGTGACTGAAATAATATAACAATATGATTACTTAGGTATCCGCAAGCGCACAGATAATATATATCATTGTAGCATTTTACCCTAGAGTATTCCGTGATTATCGATTTATATTTTACTACTGGGAAGGGACTGGCTTTTGATGAGAAAATAGATAGATCTCATATGCACATGCAATGGAGAGATAACCATGTATGCTCAATTTACTCATAACAGGGTTAAGTCACAGGATAGATAATAATAAATGATAAAGGTAAATGATCAATTCATATATAAAATAATGCAGTTCACTTAGAGCACTCCCTATCTAGGCACTAGCATGGATTTGGCAGAAGCATAAGAATATTCTTAAGTCATTCTAAACTATATTATCAAAGTCATATTTAGATTAGTACAATTATACTAGCAATCATGGTGAGAATATCTCATATCTAGACATAAGGAAATATTACTAAGGAAGATCAGGAACAGAGCAAGCCTTCTATAGTAATAATATGTTTCTACTATCCCTACATTCGAGGAGTGGACTACAAAGGACTCAATGGGAGTGTCACATCCGTGATCTACCACATGACCTGGAATATAGGGGGCATCCGCAGACAAACAACATCTAAGCACCATGCTTACATGCCGTCGGTTACTCACCCATGACGTCAAAGAGTGAGCGCTATACGATCTTATGTATGAATATAAAGACGTCCTAACTATGCTAAGTATATAATCTAGGCAAACAATGAATAGCATAATTGAGAATATAATCAATATAGAGCAATGTCAATGTATCAAACAGAGTAGTTACAGAGAAATACAAGAGAGCATACAAGGGCTCCGATGAAGCCACGCTCCTGACACGATTCGGAATCCAAGCGGAGCTTGCCTCCTTCTATTTCTAAACCAATGTAGCTATGCTCTAGATGGTGGAGCTCTAATGAACTAGGGTTTCTGGCTCTGAGAACTTGATGAAATGACTAACTATGAATTGGACTTATGAAACCCTAGGATCTGGGGCTGCTTATATAGGCCGAAGCGATGAATCCCAGCCCTCGGATCAAACCGACCTTGAGCAACGGACCAGATGCATCCTTAAAGGCGATGGAGAATCGACGTTGAAGCTAGAGGCTGACAGGTGGGGCCAGGGTTCGACCGAACCCTAGGCCAGCTCGGCCGAACCTCTCCCACTGCCAAATGGGCCCCGCTTTCACAGGTGAGTCTCTGGTGTTATCTAGAATATTCTTGATGTGGAGTCCACGTGAAATTTGATATATTTGTATGGCATGTGGGTCCTCCTTTGGTTCTTTTCCTGTTTACTCTTTGAAAAACATAGATTCACTAAAACTTGTAGAATTCTGTCAGTAGCGCCCCTATTCTATGTTGGTGATTGCCTTTATACCCTTTTTCATGTTTTTGTTGACGGATAAAATCATACAATAACTACCGTCAACACTTACCCGAGGACAAACTTGACAAGCAACTAGTTTAATTTACGAAAAACTGCATTGCATATGCATGGTTGTTATTTTGTCATTTTGTTCTTGGATTGTATCACTTATTTTCATAAAAACTAGTTAATCCTAAGGCAAAATATTTAAAAAATTGAGGGTTTAAGAGAGGATGTCTCATACCAGTTCCAAACAGTGTTTATTTGCCTCTTATTGATGTTAGAACTTGGTTGGGAGAAAGCGTCACGAAAAACGGAGAAGAAACATCATAGAAAGAGGCACCAGATGCTGGCACCAGATGTGCAACGGAGCGTCTGGTGCATGCAAAAACAGCCGAGAAGAGGAACAGTCGCACCAGACGCATGAACAGGAACCACGTCGCGTCCGGTGCGATCAAAGGTGCGTCTGGTGACCTTGGACAGAAGCAGAAAATTAAGGAGCACCAGACGCTCGGGCATCCAATGATCTCCCACCAGATGCGTCCGGTGTGAAAAACGCCGCTCTAGATGCTCTCTGGTGGCTCACCCGACGCGTCCGGTGCGTCACCCGCCGCGTCCGGTGTGGATTTGAAGGGCGCAATTCATTCTCTTAACCGCGGGGCCCACATTCTTTCTCCCCAAAACCGTTTTTCCACCGCACTTGCTCTCCTGAGCCCGTACGCCATCGTCAGGCCCTAACTCTAGCACTCGCAGTGCCATCCACGCCGCCGGTGCCCTCAATGCCTTCTCGCCGCCAGACTAACGCCGCTGGAGCCGCCCCGTCGTTCCTCCCGCCGTGTGCTCCAGCTGTCGTGGGCTCCCCTCGCCACATGGCCCGCTCGCCTGCGGGGCCGCCCGTCTCCTCGCCGCAGCTCTCCTTCACCGCCAGCGGTCCGCCTGATTGAGCAGGCGCGCATCACTCCCACCACTGAGCGCCCTCGCCCACACGGTTGCTCAGCCATGCTCTTGCCGTGGCTCGTCTGCACCACTGCGCCATTGCCGCAGGTCTACCGGTGCTCTCCTTCATGAGCACCTCTTCTGTGTCGTCTCCTGCGGCATTCTGGGCAGGCACATCTGCTTTGACCAGGGCTTCCCTTGCTTCTCTGGTGAGATCCTCTTCGTTCCCCAAATTTCATCTTCCTAGGGTCTGCTTCCTCCATTGTGAATTAGTTGTTCTAGGATTGATTCACGGCCCTAGGTCACTGTTGTCACTGCCTAGAAGAAGTTGATGCCCTCTGTCATTGACTAGAACTTTTGTTGAAACCTTGCAGTGACTTGCTCTATTACCCGTGGTGCCTCGTCGGTTTGTCTTTCCTATTCACAGGGGGGGTTTGATCTTACCTAGGGTTGCAAAACTTGCTTTTCAATTCTTATCTCATATTGCTTGCTTCCTATAGAATTGCTTACCTCTAGAGATTATATAATACTTATGTATACTCCCCCTAATCCTTCTTGCAGCGAGTCAGTGACAGCTAAATCCGGGGCCAAGTTTGCAGATACAGAACGAGGCAAAGCCTCTGAGTGTCAGTGACAGTGGCAGTCAGTGGTTCTCACTTGCTGGGGCACTTATTTTTGGCAGTGGTTCTTAGCAGTTGATCTCTGAGGTTGGCAGCGATGCCTCGCTGCAAGTAGGCAGGGGGTGGTCCAGGCGACGACGAGCGACGTCGTCCCTCTTCGTCCAACAGGGACAAGGGGAAGCAGCTGGTAGCAGAGAGCAGCAAGAAGAAGAGGAAGAGGCAGCTGGACAGTGCTACTCGGGCAGCGATAGTAGCAGCTACAGCGCATAGGGCCGAGAGAGGTGGCTGGTCAGGTGGTTTGCACATAGGAGATGTGCACTTCTCGCTCTCAGGCCGAGAGGTTGCCACAGCAGACTCAAAGCGAGCAGAGGCTGGTGGTCGCCGAGGTTCTCTTAGGATCGGCACCGCTATAGTCACTCCTTCGCAGAGGGCAGTAGTTGAGCACTTTGAGGAGGTGCAGCGTAGTGTTGAGGGAGGACCGCCAGAGTTTGCAGGGACAGCAATTGTCGGAGGGGCCAGGGTTTCACTCTCCACCAGAGGTGACCCCTCCGAGGACCCAGAGGGTGGTGCAGAGACAGCAGAGGCACAGACTGCAGAGGTAGGGACTTCTGAGTAGCAGGGGAAGCAACCCCAGGAGACACCACAGCTCCGTCGGTCCTCACGCACTCGTCCTCAGGTCGCCCCTAGGCCTAAGATGCAGCGTCGTGGGGCCCGGCCACCGCCTAGGCAGGCAGAGTACGTTCACCGCTTCGACCTTCATAGAGTTACTGCTAGGCAGGTGCAGCTCCTGAGGTGCGTGGAGTTCCAGGTTTGGTTTCCTCCGAGGCGTGACACCAGAGCTTCAGAGCGCTTCCACCACCCGCTGCATGAGGACTTCTACCGTGCTTTCCTCAGGGCTGGCACTCAGTTTAGCGGGCACAGAGTTTGTTCTCTCGAGTCACTGTGTAGAGTTGTTGGAGAGGAGATCCGCCCGCACCTTAGTTACCTTCCAAGGCTGTCAGATCTCATAGGGAGGACAGGGTAGTATGTTGAGTCTTGGGTCCGAGAGTTCTGTGGATCACTGTACGTCGACCCAAAGCACTGATGGATTCACTTCGGCTTTGTTGGCAGAGACCACCGCTTGTACGCCGACAGGGCCCTTGAGCTATTGAGGATTGAGGCTTCGGAGACGAGGATCCACGAGCTCTACTACAAGGACACAGACCCACCTCGTCATCCTCACGGCGGGGTGATCCCGAGTATAGAGTTTGTGTGCCCTTGTTTCCGCGAGCCATTCACTGAGGGCTTTAGTCGTATGCCTCATGACCTGACCTTCACTGCCAGAGTATTGGATGCAGTCATGAGGAGGACTCTACTACCCCGAGAGGGATTCAGGAATTGTCTAACATGGATTTAGCTTTGGCTTCTTACCCATCTTGTCCGTCAGTAGCCATTCGATATTTGGGATGTCATGGTTTCAGAGATGGAGGACCTGATCATGGATGGTTCCAAGGGCGGTTGCCGTATGCCCTATGGTCACTGGCTGTGCTATATGATTGACAGAGCAGTTACACAGATCCCACCAGAGATTTGAGTTGAGTTGACATCAACGATTCACGAGTATCCTGTCTACAACGTCTCTCAGCTCGCCAGACAGGAGAGGCTACTTGCAGCTAGACAGCCACAGCTCGAGCTTCGACAGACATGCTAGAGAGGTGCCGTGGCCGAGACAAAGGATGAGTAGGACAAGGCCGTCAGGGCCCTAGCAGAGGCAAAGCTTGCTCAGGTAGAGGGTCAGCAGGAGGACGAGGACCCCTTTTCGTCGGACTGCTCCGACGAGGACTACCGGCCGATACCTGAGATGCCGTCTCGTGCACACGACTTCGAGCCCGGTAGCTCTAGCTCAGCTCCTCCACGGACAGACCCTGCCCTACTTTTTATTCTTCAGGGACTTCAGCAGCAGCAGACACTTCAGACACAAGAGCAGGCCCGTCAGGCTCAGGAGTAGGCCAGACTTGCTAGAGAGTAGGCAGCTGCTTTTGCACAGGTTTAGGCTTGCCAGGACAAGTTCCAGCGGTAGCTACAGCAGCAGGCTCTTTCTCAGCAGTAGCAGTTCATGCTTGAGGCGTTGGCCAGGGTCACAGGTCTTCAGTTGCCCAGTACTCCTCAGCCTGGCCCGTCCACCATTTCTGCTCAGGCGACTCCAGCGTTACAGCTCAGTGGGCTTCAGAGTCAGCCTCAGACGTCTGCCCGTCTTGTCACTCCTCCGCCTTAGTCGGCACCTCGGTGGGAGATCTCGCAGTACTCACCGATCACCACAGGTTTCACTCCAGTGTCTGCATCGCAGTCGCAGCTCACACCTCAGCCTTTGCTGAGTAGGGGCTTGGAGTTTTCCTACAGCGAGCTGACTGGACACCCTACTCCTCCGGCCCCCAGTCATGACTGTAGCTCTAGTCATAGGCACGGCTACAGAGACGGTTCCGTCGTTTGTCGCTTCTTCAGAGCCTGCTACAGTTGACACTATAGCAACAGCGACTGACCCAGTGCCTCAGTCATCGATCGAGCAGCCCGAGCAGCCTCAGGACCCTCCAGCTCAGGACACTCAGACTTAGATTGAGGCAGCTCCAGAGGCAGCCACAGAGGCAGTTGAGCAAACTCTGGCAGTACAGGAGACCCAGACCGCTTCACCTCCGCTTTAGCAGCCAGAGGGTCATAGTACTCCGAGTCCTGAGTCAGACACCGACACTTCCCAGTTTTAGCTTGCTCCGCGTTCCTCACAGCCCGACTCGTCTGCCCCTATAGACCCTTAGGATTTTGGTGCTTGACGCCAAAGGGGGAGAGAGAGCATAGATTTAGGGGGAGTGGAGTGAGACGTTTGGTGTTTATGGCTCTTATTTTGGATCTTTTAATGTGCTACACTCATGCATCATGTTTATTTTCACGCATTGCATTGTGATTTATATGTGTGATGAGACCTTGTGACATGTGGTTTGAAGCTTATACTATGTCATGTCATGGCTTTTGATAACGCTCATGAGCTTTGCTTCTGCATTTTACTCCGATTCACATGAGCTCTACTTGTTGGTACTTGTGCTTAACTCTTATTCACTTGAGTACCTGTTGTCTTGTTTCATTTAAGCATGCCTAACCCCTTTGCTCCTTTTGTCACATGCTTATATGAATCAAGTTTTTTTTTGAAAACCTCACTTTCTAAATCTATTTGAGGTAGTTGTCGTCAATCAGCAAAAAGGGAGAGATTGAAGCATCTAGGCCCTAGTGGTTTTGGTGATTAATGACAACAGGAGGTTATTATGACTAACGTGTGTTTTGCAAAGTAACTTAGATGTTAGGTCATAATAATTGGCAGGTTCAAGTCCCCTAAGGTGGAATTCATTTCAGTTTTCAAACGATGGACGACAAGGCAGGGTTTGAACGGGTAGCTTGACCTAGACGAGTCTTAGAGATTAGGTGTGCTGCACACTTGTCTATCTTAGGTCTAGAGAGCTCAGAGATAGTCTAGTGACCAAGTCAAACTAACTTCGTTTTGAAAAGTTTTCGATTCGGCGAAGTTTGGAGTCGATTTGGTGCACCAGACGCTGCACCGGACGCTGGGGCGAGCATCCGGTGTAGTCACAGAGTGCAGCAAACACAAGTTTTGTCACACCAGACGCGAGGCGGCAATTCCCTGTGCGTCAGGTGTGTTGGCACGTGTTAGGGCTGCGCACCAGACATAGCACCAGACGCAGGCACCAGACGCTGCGCTGCGCGTCCGGTGCGTGACCAGAGAGCTCCAGAAAGGGATTTTGCGCACCAGACATGTCTGCTGGTGCCTCCGGTGCGTTTAAATCCTGTGCGAGTACAATAGCCGTTAGGGTGGCACCAGACACTGCACCGAGCGTCTGGTGCAACTTCTTGAGCGTCCGGTGCACCCGCATACTGCTATTTTTGAGTGTAACAGTTGGTGGCTTGTGTGGGGGGTATTTATACCCTTTCACCTCGTCCATTCTCTCACTCTTGCCCATTTGAACACCTGAGAAACACTAGTGAGCTAGTGAGAGAGCAAGAGCCCTAGCAAGGTTGAGTTATTTGCAAATCCAAGTGAATAATCTTGCTAGTGAGTGATCAAGAGCCACAAGTGTGCATCCACCCGATCTCCTAGGCTTGTGTGAGTCAAGTGAGAGTTCAAACTTGTTACTCTTGGTGATCGGTATCACCTAGACGGTTCGGTGGCGATCGGGAGCTCGGTGATCATCCGGTGGTGCTTGTGGATGACCCAGCTCGTCTTGTGAGCGGTTGTGGGCGATTCACCGCGCTGGAGAGGCGAAGAATCAGTCCGTAGAGAGCACTTAGTCCTTGCGCGGATCAAGGGGGAGCTACACCCTTGCGCGGGTGCTCCAACAAGAACTAGTGGGGAGTGCCGACTCTCCGATAACCTCGGGAAAAACTCGGCTTGCATCCTTTCCCTTTACTTTCGGTATTTACATTCCGCACTTTACATTCTTAGAATTGAATTGCTAGTATAAGGATTGGAACCTAGGGTGCAAAACCTGTTTTATGGAGAGAAGTCACTTTAGGCACTTGTGGGGTGAATGGGTCATGCGATAGGTTGAATTGTGTTTCGAAAAATTAGAATTACCCCAATTCATCCCCCTCCCCCTCTTGGGCATCTCGATCCTTTCGATGATACAACTCATCCATCTTAAAGCACAAGGAGAAGACTGTAATACCCTGATTGTTTTCTTAATAAAAATAATTATGTTGCCTGGGCAGAATAAAGATGGGAGGGAAAAAAAAGAAATTTTGACCCATAATAAGTCGCATGGAAGATCAGGGACCGTGGTTGCGTTGATCTTGTCAAAACGAATTCGTTTGACTACTAGCATGTTCTATTTAGAGGTCAGATAAATTTAGGATGAGCCATTAAATTTAGACCGTCGGATTTCATTTAGGATTACTTTATCTATTCTCTTCAGGGGAAAAACAAAACCGATACCCTTCCTATCTGCCGCCGCCTTATGTTCTTGTTCCCGTGCCAGCGTGCCCCAACCGTGTTTGTACCTGTGATATCCTAAATTAGTTTCCCGTTCCGCATCTGCCACCATCGTCATCTTCATCTTGTTGATTAGTGAGGCGTTGGCCTGTGGTGAACACCTGCGGCTGGGCGATTGCTACTGCTGGCTACCTGCTGTGTACTTCACGAACAACAAAGGCAGAGGACCGCGGAACCAGCAGAAACGGAAGAGGAATGTGGAGTTTTATTACGTTTTCCTCTTGTGCTCTAATCTGGGTACGAGCTCTATTCCTGATGTGCTAGTTTAATTCCCTGGATTGGTGAGTTCGGCTCTTGCCTAGATTTTGGTGGAGTGAACGTTGGAAAATTCCTGAATAGCTCAAGGGCTGGCTGCTAGTCGTAATGTGTGTTCTGCCGGCTTTATTGTAGGGTTGTGCTTAAATTAAATTTGATAGCCTCGGTTGCTGATCTGAGAGTCAGAAGTTGCCGATCTGCAGGTCCTAGATGGCAACGGGAAAAAAAAAATACTACTAACACATTTTGTCTAGATTAATTCTTTTAGCACCCCAGCAATTGGAATACGCTAGGAAATTTTAGGCTGATGTTTTTTTTTAAACTAGGTAAATGCCTGTGTGTTGCAACGGGAAAAATTAATACTACGTTAAACATGTATTGTACTCAGTACCCAAAAAAGATATTTCAAGCGTGATGTTTAGAATATCATTATTGTGCGAGCTCGACAATGTACATGAGCTATTTATTAACAACAATCAGAACAAATAAATCGTACATGTGTATGGCATCATCAACTTCTACATGTGAATTGATTGCAGTATTCCTACCTGGTTCAAAACAGCCGGCAACAAGTGTCGAGTGGATGAATCATGAATACATACTAAATACAAATAAAAGTTTCTGTGTGTATCAACAATTACCTCCATTAGTAGTGTTTGTCAAGTCTCCTAATAGAGTACAACCACCATTATTTTCCATTTGGGGCTTATGTAGAAAAAACTGCCTTCAAAAGGAATCACGAGGATGTATTCTCATTAGTAGACATTAAATGATTTTTATGAACTTACTATGACAGTCATTGGTGTTTGCAAAGAAAGCATATTCTGATAGTTAACTTGAACCAATGGTAGTGCTCCATTGCCTAACCTAAACAACAAAGGCATTGGAAGTCTCAAAATAGAAGTTCACATATACTTAGATTTACATGTCCAAAATTACACAAGGAGGATCTTAAGAAAACTCTGACTGCATTACAGAATAACGTCACTTGCATCGGATCTTGAACGAGGACTATAGTAAACCCTTCATATCATGAAATTTTTTGTTTGCCGATAATATAGCACATTTAAATTTGAATTATCATGGTATTACTTTTTGACATGACACAATCCTCAGGCAATAATAAATTTTGAAGGTTATTTCAGACCCAGTTAACTGATGACAAAAAAGAATACATCTTATAGATAGAGCATGTGACTGCTGAGAACCAAATAAATATGATTACCGGCATGTGCCTGTGAAGGAAAATTGTGTGTGGCAATATGATAGAAATGGGAAATCGGTATATCTTTCAAGTATTGCCACATACATATACAAAACAAATGGTCACTCATCTGAGAAAGCGATGTCATATTATCACATCTAAAACATGTGGCATCGGGACAATCCCCATTGAGAAAAACGGAGACCACAGCCATGGGATCGAAATTAGGAGACACAGTACATTATACATTAATACACCACAATGTTGTTATGAAAATGGTTCACATAAGAAATGCAATACAAATGATTAGTTCAATCAAAAGCAAAATAGCAGGAAAAATGCAAATGGTGAAGATATCATAATAATATATTCATTAATTAGTAGCTTAGTAATAAAACTTTAGGATTTTGCATTGATGTAAAAGAAAAATGGAAAATGGGTAGTCATTGATGTATGGGTAAGACCAGGTTTGAGATTTATAGGGTGAGTCTGCCGGGTAAACGATTGCTTTTGCTGCTTTTTAGTTATAGAGATTAGGCAAGGGGTCTTAGCCTCTCAGGTCATAACCTAAGAAAAGAAAATAGTACTAAAAAAAGTGGAAGTTTAAGCTGTAGCATCGACTTTGTGTTTAGGCTAAATACATATGTCTGAGCTACTTCCGCTCATGTATGCTTTATTTGGGGTTATTTCTGAGCGTGAACATGATGGTTCAGGTGGTGGTGAATCAACGGCATAAGCGAATCTTCTACTCAACACACTACCTAGTATCGCTAAGGAAGTACATGACCAACCTATGCGATAACATGTTTGCTCATTGTTTTTATTTTTCCGATCTTTTCGAATGAATTATTCAAGTTTAATGTTTCAGATATTCCTATTTCAAGATTGAAGTTTAAAGTTTTTTTTCATATTCAATTCTAGTGTCGGTTTATCCAGTGGTGCAATTTGGATCTTATATTCAGGTTTTTGTGAGTAAGTGCCGGCCCCACTTACATGGCTTTGCCGGTAAATGCTAATGAGAATTCTTGTTGTCCATTTCAGATAGAGACTATTGTTTATTTAATGTTCCAATTATTCGTTCATGGATTCCTGTATAAAATATGTTCTTTGGGTTTTGATTGTACTTCTTGAGTGTTTTACTCACCCGTGTGTTTATTTTGTTTTTAGGTAGTAAATGGCTGCGACGTGCATGGGAGGAGTAATTGGGAGTAGCACCTACACGAGCACAAATAATTAGCTTACTCGTGTCTCATTATATTTAAGTATAAATATTGCCTCTGTAATGTCTACAGCTAAAAGGATGAAAAGCAGTTGCCCACCGGCAGACTCACGCCCACCCCCGTGAAAAGCTACCCGGTCAAGCAATGGCTCCATCCGGCTCTACATTAGGACGCTCCCGGCTCCTTCCGCAACCGCCCCACCAATCCCACCTCCTCCGACCGTGTTGCCGCATCCGCATCGCCCAGCCGTCGCTCCTCCCCGCTGCTCGTAGGGGCGCGGCGGTGGTGGAATCTTGCCCGGTGGTTGAGCTGGGCACGGAGTCGCGCCGCCCACATGGCCTTGGCCCTCGGCCGCCTCACGCGGCTCAACGTCGTCGGCAAGGCCGACTCCCAGCGGCTTTCAAACTCCTCCGCCGGAACCCAAGGCAGCCAAGAGATGACAGAATTGCCATCGCGCCGACCCCGCACGGCGCCCCTGTCCCTGCCATCGTGTGGCGTCAGCGTCGCGTCTCTGGCGCTCCGTGCCTCCACCGAACCGTGGCCGGCCGTCACATGCACAACTTCAAGGCTTGGCCGCCTCGCGCCGCGCACGTCATCAGGCTCGAGCTCGTTCTCCTCCGACCTCCTCACTAATTTCAGAGGTAATCAACCACCCCTCCCCCCTCTGCCCTTTCTCCATCGACTGTACACATATTCAATAAAGAATATTGCATAGCCTGCCAGTTCGAACAAAACTGAGTTGTTGCATAGTGGATTGGTTCTACTTATTCCACAAAAAATCAATGTGCCTGTTACTGCAAGTTTTCAAGAGCAAAAGGCTACTTGCTGAAAGGTATGAGAAAGCCCACAATAGAGGGACCAATGCAAACACTATATTTCCTTTCATTCCTGGATGGTAAACTAACATGATATGCACTTGGGACCCAGTAATTTTCATGCTGCGGCAAGTAGGGAAGGCTTTGCGACTCTTTAAATTGCACTGCCTTTCAAATTTAATTTGAGATTAGTTTTTTGAGATAAGCTGAAAATTTATCAATTTTTCATCCATTCATCTGAATTATAGAAGTCACAAGCCTTTCAGCATCATGTAGATGCAGTGAACAAGGACGGGCCATGTCTGTTGGGCTCGTAGCATTCCTTTGCAGCATGGCAAATCGATGGGCAAAGACCTGGCAAATCAAACATCACCTGTGGTTGGTTGACGATCACCTTTCTAGATGCCTATATCATGAGTTCATTACTGAAACTTGTGTTCTTCTGTAATTACTAATAATGTTGAACTGAAAACGAGGGAACCAAGTTATTGATTTGTGATCTTAGATTCAGAATGCGTTGCTCAGATTAGAAAAGAGCAGATTGTTTTTGTAGAGATTAGTTTAAGATGCACATCTAAAAAAATCAAAACCTTTTTTTTAACCTGGCTTAGTAACCAGGATGTGTTTAAAGCTTGTAATATTTTTTTTCATGGTATTCATTATTTGACTTTACATCCGTGTACTCTTCCCAGTATGTTTTCAACAGGAATTATAAATGGTGCCCTGCATTTAAAAAGTTAAAGACCTTGGTGCTTAGCAAATGGTTTCTGTCTCCTGACCTTAGTGTACTGATTTGATTCCTCGACCACACCCCTCTTCTGGAGAAGCTTACTCTTGGAATTTCAAAGGTATTGTCATTTACTTTCTACTCAGCACCACATATCTATTATTATTTCTAATAGATCTGTAGGTTGGGAAGTTCCTTTCGAGGTCACTTTTTATTTGTCACATACAGTTTGTTACAAGCCTGGGTGGGTAAGCTAGAACAGTGGATATGCTAGAAAATCTGACTTAGCTTGTGGTTTGAGATGCGGTCATAAGAACCTGAGCACATGGTGTGTGGCACAAAATTCTCATTCTTTGATGAGTCAGTGGATCTTGATTATGCACTATATAATAGTTGATTATTGTTTTCAAATAGATTTCATGTGTCAACGTGGACACATAATTGCCTAACAGCTCATCAGTTCAGTGACTTTATGGTCTTTTACTTTGCTATACATGTAGAATAGTGCCATGCTTTTTGTTGGTCAAGGGTTTCGATTTGCAAATGATAGAGAAAGTGACAAGTGACCAACAAAAGTACTAAACTGGATCTTAATTCCAATGATCTGTAAAGATGCTTTTAACCTCATATTGAATATGAGCTTTATCTCATTTCATTCCTAGAGAGCATAGGCAACTGATTCAGTGGTTTACTTGGTTCCGAGTTAGTCAGCTACCTCTCCTATTATGGCCAAGTGGGCTACAGGCCTGTGCGGTATATTTCCACTGCAGGAAAGTTATCCTATATATTTAATTTGAATGCCATCAATAATACAGTAATACCACTTATCAATGCGATTCAGAATCAGTTAGAATATGGGTCGTGGAATTCAAGAATCCCAGATAAAGTAGTACCACCGGCTTAGCTAGCTGGGAATAAAATACTATGCCCTCAGACCTTGTACATGCAGCATTCAGTGATGGCACAAGGGATATACATATACTGGTCCTTTATCAGTAGAACTGAGCAGTACTGAAAAAGGATCGTTGCTATTGTTGTGGCTGCTGCTGTGGTGGTGGTGCTGCTGCTGCTGGCAACAAAGATAGATAGGTAGATAGCCAGCCAGCAGAAAGAGTTGTTTCAGCTGAAGAAATAGAGGTTGCAGAATAAACTTTACTTATATGACTAAATCACATATAGATTGGTTGAGGTTAAGTGCTGGAATAAACTTCTGGTGAAACAAAAAACATTTGTGTGTTGATAATTGAATCGGTTAAATACTTTTAGTTGTTAACTTATGTTGCTATGAGTATATATAGACTTTATTTGCTGGGGCTAACCTATATAGTCCTCATGATTTGTTTTGCAGGCAGTCTATTCTAAATAAGTCCAATGGAAAATAATGGTGACTGCACTCCATTAGGAGACTTGACAAACACTACTAATAGAGGTAATACAGATGTACATGAATGTTTTTGGATAATAAAAACGTTGATATGCATTCTTCCACTTGACACTCTATGGCCCCCTTTTTTTTTTTTTTTTGATCCAGGTAGGAATAGTGCAATCGATTCACAGACACAAGTAGAAATTGATGATGCTACAGAACGAAAAAGGTTAAGGGAAAGAGCACGGTATGCAGCGATGACTCAAGAACAAAGGAATGAAAGGAATAGGAAGCAATGTGAAAACAGGCTTAAAAAAAGGCTACAAGTATGCTCAATGATGGACCAAGAGGTGACAGCATATATATATATATATATATATATATATATATATATATATATATATATATATATATATATATATATACACCAAAACGAAAGCATGTGTATTATCTTATTCTTATTTATGTTGTGTAATAACTATCTTGGAGATGTTGAAGTTGCATTAGACAAGGAAAACACACATAATAGTGATAACAATGATTGGTTGCATAGGAACGATTTGTACCAACCCATGCAGATTGATAGAGACCCTAGGTACTATTTTATTGTTATGAAGTTTTTTTCCATATTATACTGTTACTGCACAGTATATATGTTATGAAAGACAAGAGTAAGAAAGATGCCATCGCCTATATATCTTAAAATAAGTGTTTTTATGCAGCTGAAAGCTCAATTGGGGTTGTAACTGATTCTGCCAACAGCAAGAACCACACTAGGAAGGATGAGTCAAAAAACTCGTACCATAGGGAGTGCTATAAAAGTATGACACCAGATGAGAGGGAAGCAAGGCGTGAGCGCCAAAGGATATACAATATTGAACCCAAACGTAAGGAGGCATTGAAACTGTCTAACAAAAGATTTCGAGAGAAGCCAAAGAACACCCTAAACAATGAGTCAATTGCCATGGAGAATCCACAGTATAGTCCTGAGATTGTGTGGCTCACTGCACAAGCAACTCAGTCAGAATCCACGACGAACCCCAGTGATTGGGTTATCCCAGAGTTCAATGTAACACCTCTTTATATTTCTCCAGCTGATCAGGAGGTAGATGAAGACGGATGCAATGATATACTGCCTGACCATATGACACACAAACGTAGTGTTCCAGCTGGGCAAACACATGCATTGCTAAACCATCGTAACATGTTGTTTGAAAACCGCATTGGTAGGAAAAAGAGAGCGGCTACCAAGGTGTCGGGTACCTCAATTCGGGGTATCCTATTTAAACGCAAACATACCTAACCCCTAAGGTTAGGCTCATTATTTCCGGCACGCATCATGGGCCACGACGTACGAAGCAAGGCTTGCCCCTCGGACGACAATCTCCGCCTCACCCGGGGGCCAAGACAACCTCTCCCCTCGCCGTGCCACCTCCCGATTCGCCTGAGGCTCGACCCACACCTCGGGCGCGTCTCTCCCTCAGGCGACAATCTCCGTCTCGCCCGAGGTTCCTCTCTCCACCCCTCGGGCGAGTTTTTCCACCTCGCCTAAGCCCCCTGCTGATGTCATCACTGCCCGTTGCGGCCGAGGGAGTCTTCCCCTGCTCCTTCAGGCCGATTCAAAGCATGAGCACTGTCCCATCAGAGGGGCCCGCGTGACGCCTCCCACTGCGAGCGCACGTCCTTGTACGAGTCAAATCGTACGGCCTGACACTAGTGTCAGGCCATCATTTGGGCGCCCACGTCTCCACAGGACCAGGGTTATCTGCAAATGTGCTGCCGAACCCCGTCTCTTCCGTGCAGCACGACGTGACAGGAAGCAACGCCGACCATCCCTACTCCTGTGCCTTCATCCTAGACTGGACCCAGGTCATCAGTCACTGTGCTACCTACTATCTCTCTGTGCAGGTCATTCCGCCTGAGCGCTTCCTCCCCCCGGTGACGACTGCCACAGGGACGGGTATGCCTGAGGGGTGGTGTACGTGCCCAGACATCACCCGAGGGATGACACCCATGCCTCTGGTACGCCCGAGGGGTAGCGCCCATTCCCCCACAGTGCCACGAGGACGACGCCCAAGTCAAAAAGGGACTGGGTTCCCCATTCTTCAGATGACAACGGCCACAGGAGCAAGTATGGCCAACTACGCCCCCTACAGCACCTGAAGGACGTGCACCACGCCTGCACAGTGCCTGGAGAGCTTGACTCGCACGCCTCTACAACGCCCGGCCATCCCTGCAAAGGACGACGATATGCCAAGCCACTGGATTGTCCTCTCTGACGGACACGTGTAGGATGCCATGCAATGTAACCTTATGCCCTCCTTGAGGCTATAAAAGGAGGACGTAGGGGCTACCTCCGGGCACGTTACGCACTCCCGTGTTCATGCATCCCCACATACTCTCGCTCGAGAAACACCCCTATGAACCTACACTCGCTCACTCACTCGTGGAGACTTGGGGAGCTTCTCCCTCTCTCGCCTAGCCTGTACCCCCTAATACAAGCACCCTCTGGTGCAAGATAACACGATCCTCATCTCACACTGGACGTAGAGCGCCCTTGCCTGAACCAATATACATCCTTGTGTCCATCTTGCACAACCATCCAGAACGAGGGCACGCAATTACAAATTTACTCGCCGGTGTTAGGACCCCCTGGTCTTACCACTGACACAAGGATAGAGAATGCATATCTGAGGATCGGGTAGATGCTAACACGCCACTACCTCAATCAATTGTGATCAACAATGGTAAATACCGATGCCTCATTACCCTTAACCTTGACCTAATTACCACGTCATACCTAGCTCAAACATGCCTTTTATGTGATTGACAAAAAGCATTGGACTAAGCACCCAGTCTGCACCATCGACACAAACTCAACCACAATTTGATGACACTGGTAATTTACACTATTTAAAATATTCAATAAACTATTTGATCATCTTTGTTGTTTACCAATAGTTATACTAACGCATCCATGATGGCCATAGATGATGATGAGGGAGATATATTTGAAGATGATGAGAAAGAGGATGATGGACACCTGTTTGTTGGCCAAGGTATTTGTACCAGATACCGAATAGCTTTCTAAGCATCCACCTGTTTTTTCTATTTTTTTGTTTCAATATCTTTTCGTCAGATGAGTCGGATGATGACGTCCAAAGTGATGCTCCTGAGGAAGACACAGCTTCGTACCCTGAGGTACCTGACCCATACAAAAAGGTGTATAGCAACATACCTACGGAGACACACATGCTAACACATGTCCCTGATTGCCGCAACTGCGGCGCGAAGAGGTTTCCAAAAGAACCACCAGGTTTCTGCTACCGCAACGGAAAGGTCAAGCTGAGTGCACCAGTCGTGCTAGACGAGCTCATAAGGCTTTGGACGAGCGCCGACGCGGATGCTAGGCACTTCTGTAACAATATTAGGTTCTTCAATGCCCACTTCTCTTTCACTTCCCTCTACTGTCGCCTCGATAGTGCTACTGCTAGCGCAAGAGGCAGCGGCATATATACCTTCTGGGCGCATGGCATGATCTATCACAACATAAGGTCATTTGGGAGGGAAGATGGTAAGGTGCCCAGACATCTTGAGCCCTACTTCTATGATGACGATCTGAGCCTTGAGCACCGATACCGAAGGTGTCGTGAAGAGCAGTACCAAAAAGATAAAGAAGTAATAGAGAGATTAGTGGACATCCTTCGTGACAACCCGTACTCCGAACATTTGAGGAGTATGGGGTAGACTGGACATCTCGAGGACTATAGACTCACACTTAACCTTGATCAACGATTGGACCAAAGGACGTACAACGCGCCGTTGGCTTCGGAGGTGGCTGCTGTTTAGATTGAGGGTAGTGAACACCTTGGCTAGTTTCAGGATAGTGTTGTCCTGCATGGGAAAGATAGGAGCAGGCATGGAATCTGATCATACCATGGATGCAACGATGCTCTTTCATACCCTCTATTCTTGCCTAGGGGTGAGCTTGGATGGCATATGGATATCCCAAAGAGGGGTGTTACTATGGAGGAAATCAACACGGCTCCTGCCCTGCGTAAGGCTCATAGTGGTACAGAAGAAGACCCAGGTTTGTTAATCTTCTTATACTTTTCATGTGTACCCACCAACTATCATACAAACACCTCTGATACATAGATATTTTTTGTAGACTGTCCAGAAAATAAATATGTTTCCATGCGTGATTACTACTGCTACAAGTTCCAGATACGACCAGGAATTTTTAATTCAATCCTTTATGGCAAGCGTCTTTTCCAACAGTTTGCGGTTGACACATACATCAAAATTGAGAGTTCTCAATTAGATTACAAATGCAATAATCAAATAGACATTAGGGCTGACCTCTACCAAGGATTGGTTGATAGCCTGCATGCCTGTGAGGGTCGATCAGAAGCTATTGGGAAGCGGACGGTGATGCTGACTTCATTTATTGGAGGCCCGAGGGACATGAGGCGTAGGTACATGGATGGCATGGTACTGGTGCGGAGGTTTGGCAAACCAGACATCTTCCTCACTATGACATGTAATCCAAAATAGGATGAGATCACGCGTGAGTTGTACCCTGGACAAACACCACAGGATCATCCAGATCTTGTTGATCGGGTCTTCAGGGCAAAACTGATGCAGCTCAAGGACAGGTTGCTAAACAAGGATATCCTCGGAAAGGTTTGCGCACATGTGTATGTTGTGGAGTTCCAGAAAAGGGGTCTACCTCACGCACATTTTTTATTGATCATGGAGAGACCATACAAAATCACTTGCTCAGAGCAGTTTGACCTTCTCATCTCAGCCGAGCACCCAAACAAGAAGAAGTATCCAAAATTGTATAAAATGGTTACCAAGCATATGATGCATGGCCCTTGTGGGGCATTTATAACCCCAATTGCCCGTGCACAAAGGGCCGTGAAAAATGCAAGAACCATTACTCGTGACCTTTCTATGATGCCACATTACAGGCCAAAGATTCATATCCAGTCTACAGACAGCGTGATGATGGTAGAAAAGAAAAAGTTCACGGCCATGAACTTGACAACAGATGGGTGGTGCCTTACAACCCTTACCTCCTACGTCTGTTCAATTGCCATATCAATGTAGAGGTATGTGGGAGCATCAAGGCTGTCAACTATTTGTTTAAGTATATTCACAAGGGTCATGACCGTGCATCTGTGGCTGTGAGAGAGGCTAACAGGAGGACAATGAAGGAAACATTGATGAGATCAGATAGTACGGGGATGCTAGATAGGTAACTCCTCTAGAAGCCTTGTGGAGGATATATGGTTTTGATATAAGTGAGAGGTCCCCTTTCGTGTTGTCCTTGCAGCTCCATCTTCTTGACATGCACTTGGTGTCATTTTACCATCGCAAGGGTGTCCGACGAGTGCTTGAATGGCAAGGTGTTGAAAAGTCCATGCTCACAGCCTACTTCGAAATGAACAACACATCTGAACATGCCCGAGGTATATTGTATTGAGACTTTCCTGAGTACTATAAGTGGGACTCAAAGGGCAAACAATGGGCTAGAAGAGTGCGAAAGAATCATCTACAACAGATCAGAAGAGTTGTAAGTGACAATCCAGCGGAAGGGGAACGATACTATCTTAGGGTTCTTCTAAACCACGTGGCTGGTGCAACCTCCTTCACTGATCTAAAAAGAGTTTCTGGTGAACTCCTACCGACTTTTCAAGAATCTGTAGAAAGAAGGGGCCTTATTGAAGTGGACAACACACTGCATGAGTGCCTTGCCGAAGCTACCCAGTGGATAATGCCATATGCACTGCGAAGGCTCTTTGCAACAATCTTGGTGTTTTGTGAACCGACTGATGTGAGAGGACTCTAGGAAAAGCACAAGGAGGAAATGTCAGAGGACTATATGCGCAATAACGAATCCAGCTTCGCAGCGGAGCAGATGGTACTTATACATATTCAAAAGTTGTTAGAATCAGTGCAGAAGGACATAACGAAGTACCCACTTCCTGATATCGATGACACATATGATCCAGTCTAGCGGCATTACCAGGGAGATTTTCGAGGAGGCTAGCATTGAGGCAAATGCTGATGATATGGCACTATTAGAGACCCTTAACGAGGAGCAACAAACAGCCTACAATGAGATTATGTCTGCTGTTCATAGCAACCATGGGGGTTTGTTCTTTGTGGATGGACCTGGGGGCACCGGGAAGACATATCTATACAGTGCCCTGCTCGCTACTATACGTAGTCAGAACAAGATCGCTATGGCAATAGCAACATCTGGTGTTCCATCTTCAATAATGCCTGGTGGCAGAATCGCCTACTCCTGATTCAATATTCCTCTCACCATCGATGATGGGGGTAATTACAGTTTCACAAAACAGAGTGGCACCATCAAGCTGCTTAGGGCCGCATCTCTTATTATTTGGGAGAAGGCGACGATGACAAAGAGGCAAATGGTCGAGGTGCTAGACAATAGCCTCCATGATACTATGGACCATCCTAACCTGCCATTTGGGGGAAAGACTATGGTGTTTGGTGGAGATTTCAAGCAGGTTCTTCCAGTTGTTCGAAGAGGGTCGAGGGCTCAGATTGTCGGTGCCTCACTGCGGATGTTGTACCTTTGGAATTGCATGCGACATCTCAAACTGGTGCGCAACATGAGGGCGAAGAACGACCCATGGTTCGCAGAATACTTGCTGCGCGTTGGTGGAGGTTTTGAGGAGGCTAATGGTGATGGTAAAATCAGCCTTCCTCATGAAATATGTGTACCGCAGACCTGTGGGGATAGTGATCTTGATACGTTAATGTTGGCACAAAAAGTGGTTCCTCGCGCTCAACACACCAGCGAAGCCGGAATGACCCTTGAAAGCAGACAGAGCTTTCGCAGATCCAGCTAGCTTCAGGCCCAATCTGAGAGTGCCGATAGCTCCCAAGTGTGCAAGTCAATTTGACCCGAAATTGACAAGGAGAAAGATTTAATCAGTAACAACAAAGCGAAACTTACTGGTGTGTCCAGATAGTTCCAATTTTTCGGCCTTACAGACCCCGTTTGCAGGCTATCGACTAAAGAGTCGATATCCGAATGATATGAACCGATTTTCATGAGATAAGCCTTATGATATAAGACAACTGATTCTTTTGCATCAATAATGGTAATGACTTGCATGAGACAAGATATAACATAATTAACACATACATGTCAAGTTAATCTGATCAAAATATATCTGAATGTAGAAACAGAGCGAAATCGGCTAATTAGCCGATTCGGCAAATACGAGCAACACACAAGCATATAAGACGAACAATGCTTAGATCTTCAAACCAATATATTTAACTCAATGTTTACAACAGTGGGGATCGAGCGGATCGAGGTAGCCATAATGTAAACTATGACTTAAATCTATCGATTATCAAGTCTAAACAATATTCATCTTATTACTTGAGTGCAACTCGTACACAACCAAAACTGGATCTATCGGCTAATGCAAATATATTCTATTTATCAATGCATAAACATGAAACAATTATCATTCATTGAACAAATAGATTTAAAGATATAAAGCCGATATAAACAGATCAAGATTGGGCAAATTTGGCGAGTGATACATGTAAATAAAACAAATAAACTCAAATATCACCGATAACTTGATGAATCTAACTAAGAATGCCACTTTTAGTTAGAGCCGATAACTAATCCATGCACATTAACCATATTAATCTAAGCCTTCGTCCACCGGATGATGCTAAACATAGATTAAGCAAGTAAACAAGCATGAATCGATAGCTAATCCTTATTTGATCTAAGTCCACGTCCACCGGATGACGCTAAACTTATATCAAACAAGAATCGACCTCGATCTACAAAGCTCCCATGTCCACCGGATGACATTAAGGAGACAAAGCTTAATGAGGCATGATGATACTTACAAGCAAGCTTGCGTCCACCGGATGACACCAAGCCCGTTCGAAGAAACTCGCCGAGATCTACTTTACTTCTACTCCTAAGGGTTTTGGTTGGAGCCAAAAGGTGTGTTGTATTGATTTGTACGTACATATTTATACCCTGGTCTTGACAAGATAGAGTCCTAATCGACTTACAACTCAAAAATAGATATGGAAACTAACAAACTTTCCTAGTTTAAAGGTAACTTGGAGTCCAATCTCCCCTTTTCAAAACGGACCCCGAACGTGATCGCTTCCCGGCGCTGGAGACTTGTGCTGATGTCATCAATCGACTCCTGTCTTCAACCACGCCGTCTTCGCTTTGGCCCAACAATCGATCCAGGACCCGATCGGCTATTCTTAGCCCTTCGTATAACAAACTCTGCTTCCCAAAAGTCAACTGTCTCTGCTCTTGGCATCGGCTATCCATTCCCAGTCCAAATTTTGGTGTAAACACATGCCCCCTCAATTTTGGGATAAACTAGCTTTATTCCAAAATTAGCACCGAGTCTTAATCGATCTCCATCCTCAAAACGCTGCCGAAACCACAATCTCCCGCTCAGCACTTCAAAGCTTCGCACCAAACCGAAACCCTAACCAAGAAGGCTTCCGTCGCATTTCTCCCCAGGCTTCGATCTGCCGCCTTCAATCAACTCAAGCAGATGGCGACTCCCTCTGAGATCCCTGAGATATGAATTTCATCAATCTGTAGTCTCATTCACGAACCCTCACCCAGTCGGTCACATATGTTGTTCATCATCCCAGGATTTGAAAAATGAGATCCTGATTCCACTGAGTGATGTCCCTTCCGCCTATTACCTAGGTCCGATGGGCGATCCAAACCCCGCAGAGTTCATCAGTAAGGAGACCAACCAAATCCCCTTTAGAGGCCCACTGGTGGATGCATCTTCATGGACCAAGCAGTCATTCCGAAACTGGCCAAACATGCCCATCGGATGGAGAAATTGGTTTTGTCGCGTTTCAGAGAAGAAGCTGGCAGACTGGGAGCTACGCAATCTGAGTCAATGTCTTGATCTTTCATTGTGTGAGATGAAAAAGAATGAATCTCTCTTGATTGCTGCAAGCTACTTTTGGTCCAATTCCTTGAATGCCTTCGTATTTGGGGATGGACCAATGACCATTACCTTGGGCGACATTCATATGCTCACTGGTCTTCAAATCACCGGAAGTTGTCAGCTTTGGAGCTTTCTTTCCACAGGTAAAAAACAGTTCCCAAAGCTTGGAGAGTACAAAGGTTGGTCTGGCTATATCAAAACCCACCATTTGACAACCTCCAGTATCAGTGAGAAAGAATACATAGCATTCCTGATCTTGTGGCTTGAAAGATTTGTCTTCTGTGGTGCTGCTCTAGGACCAGCCTAACCTTTCAAGGCTCTTGTAGAGAAATTAGGCCAAGGAAACTCAATCCCTTTAAGTAAACTTCTACTGGGATCTGCTTACAGGCTGATGAGCCGAGTTGCCGGCTTTCTACTAAAAGGTGAGGAGGTACAGCGCATAACAGGCCCCCGGTGGCTGATTCAGTTATGGCTCAACCTGTATCTGCATAAAATGGCTAAGCCAGACCTCCATAACCTTAGCTATCCTTCCATCAACTACTCAGAGGAGGAGAAAAACAAGATCACCAGAGGTTGCCAAAATTTTGGTGAAGCTGCCTCAGCTATAGCTATAGATGTCGGCCGGGGTAGCATGCTTGAAGCATTCTATAGGGGCGCAGGACCAAATGCATTAACTTGGTTCCCCTATGAAGAAGATGATGAATTTCTAATGCCCTATAGCTTTAAGTTCAGCACAGGGTGTGCAGATGATGGGGCAACTGAAATTCTCAATGTCATCATAAAACCTTACATATTGCCAGTCGACTCCAAACACCTTCGAAGCACAAGCAGTACCGAGCCCAGCTGGCCTTCATATGAATTTTACCACCCCAATGTTGCAGCAAGACAACTGGATTTTGGCCAACTGTCCCCAAAGCTTCCATTCTTACGCCTTCTGAAGCCTAGAGAAGAAATCACTGAAATTCTAGAGGCTGACAGGGTTTTTAAACTTGGAGCAGACCTGCCACTTTACCCAATGGAGCAATGGAGTCAAATTTCAGTTACCCATGTAAGCTTCGACAACTGGTGGCAGCAATGACACGCTTATCTATTTTGCCAGGCAATCCACGACAAGTGCAAAGCCCTAGATAGTAGCTTCACTTCTAAATAGCTGTAAGTGTTATCAACTGATCCCATCTAAACCGGCCATCTGTAATCTAGCCTTTGCCAATGCAGGACCCAGAATCTAATCCACCGGAGCAAATCAATTATTATCCTTCTTGTCTGATCGCAAGGCTAGGCTCTCAAGCCCCCTCACTGAAGAAGATGATGAAGGCTCCTGTTGTCATAACGACTACTCCGGCTGCAAAAAGGAAAGCCTCATCTAGTCTTCAGAAGGTGACCACTAAGAAACAAAGGTCCAAAAGGAAGCCTGCCCAGGTATCTGAATATCCTGAAACATTCTCTGCACCATCCATTAGTTACTTAGCTAAAATCAGCTAATCACCAGGTGACTGCTCAGCCGATTCCAACACTGCTTGAGGAACTTCAAACTGAAAAGCATCCAGGACCTACTGGCCCTCAAGACGCCAGCTTGAGTTCTTTAGGCATGATAGAAACTCAACAGGAAGCCCCTGAAGCACCCCACACTCAGGTATCCATTAAAACTACTATTGCAGTTAATGATTAGAACTAGGCACATGATCTTGACTTACTGAGCATGCCTGTTACTCCCTACCTGATTTGAAAAATACAGCCGAACAGCCCTTCTTCTGAAGACACCTGGGGCAAGCTTAAGAAAGAAAGGTCACCATCTCGAGGTAAGACAATTCAGCTGTTAACACCATTGTGCTTTCATTATATCATTGACTGTAGCTCTTGTTGAAATCCAATCAATTGCTCTTAATTCAACCACGGAAATACCAGCTAACACTGCACCTGATGCTGGGAAACAAGTAGCCACAGAGGCACCAAGACAACCAGAGACTTCATCTGCTCTACCTGTGTTAGATACTGGCAAGGTGAAGTGTTTACTAGACCAGCCGATTTCCCTTGGCACATCCCCTGATATAATCATTATATACTGAATGCAGGTACCTCAGCTTTCATCTCCCAGCTATTCCTTTGTTCTGTAGGAATGTTGTAATGTGTCGATGAAGATTCTTGTGCGGACTCTTCCACCTTCCTACAGCCCTGATTGCACAGTTGCAAGAGTTGCGCGTGGCCGCCGAGGACGCCGCCAATGTCAGTCAATGCGCGTGGCGAGACGCTGGCGCAAAGGCTCCAGGATGTCCACCACCGAGTCCGTCAGGTGGCCATGGCTGGCGTCTGTTGACGGTGAATATACCTTGAAAATCCACATTCAAACACCGGCAACAGGCCTCGGATTCAAGTAAGAATAAGCATATCATGAACATATTTTATCAATAACTAGTTCCAATTATACTCTTAGCTTGTGAATGTAGGGAAGATCAAAATAGGACAAAATGCAGCAGCTGGAGCTCACATATGTGGTTCGACCGACCCACATATGGAGGCACCAGATCATCACACTTCAAGAAATGACAAAAGGAAGCAGATAGAAGAGAGTGGAGCACCTAGAGAGTCCACATTGGGTTCGGCCGACCCACATGTGCGGCCCACCAGGGCTCTGCTGACATGGCATGATCCGTGTGACACTCCACTCAGCTCAATTCCACCATTAGATCAGAGTTGTATTTCCAATCAACAGTGCAAGATCAAGGCACATGGATCAAGGCGTGAACTGATAAGTACCAACAAATCAAGTACACAGCCATGCTCTATGGCTGGTGGGGACAACACCTTGCTGGGCCCACCTATCATAGGGGGTCGGCCGACCCCCCTGGTGCCCAGCCAGGTCGGTTGGCTTCCACCGCTTTCCTGCATGGACCCCACGTGCTGGATTCACCAACGCCGTCCATTCTAAGGCGGTTCAAGGTCGGTTCATCCAAGGGCCAAGGTGGAAAGACACACGGATCGCTGACGTGGCGCCCCTCCACTCTCCCCTATAAATAGAGGCTGCCATCACCCTCTTCAAGACACACAAGATACACAGGAGGCAAGAGAAGCTAGAGTTCTACTCTTTAGTAGTAGTATTAGTCTAGTGTGGGAGTTAGGGTCGAGTCGAGCTACGCTTGGGGTCTCCGGAGTCGTCTGCTGGAGAGTCTGGTATAGCTCTTGTACCTTTCCTTCTGTAAGACTTTATTTTTATCAATATATTATCTTTACTTTACTTTACTAAGTCTTTACTTAGTGCTTTAATATTTATTATAGTATTTTTGTGTCTTGTCTTGCCTTATAGTTGATTTACACTAGATTGTGATCCTGTAATCAGCTCACGTGTGTAGTTCATTGCCTGTCGTAAGGTGCTTTAGCTGTTTGGTACCCAGCTAGAGTAGTGAGAATTAACGTAAGTGTGGTGCTTAGGCTAGATCTTACCCTTGAATGCCGCTTGTCGCACGAATTGTTAGTGGGTGCTAGTAGGTGGTGATAGCCCTGTCTAGTCTTAGTATCCCTCCACGTGTTTTAGGCAAGTTCTTAAAAGGTAGGCTCCCATAAGAGAGTAGGTGCTTCGAGTAGAGGTTATATCCTCTATTGTTTCGCACTACCCCCTACACACTAGAAGTAAGGTAGCTGTTTTAGTGTAATTCATCCATTTGATAAGATAGTTCACAAGAGTAAAGTAAGAGTCATAGGAGTCTTATACTCACTCGTTGTCCTCCCACCTAACTATACTCTACCAGTTATCCTTAGTTATCCTAAAACATTATCGTATCTTTGTGTCATTACCCTTTCCTCTATTTATCGATTTACCCCCTATCACTAGTTGATACTAAGTTGCTATAGACTTAAGGATCTCTCTCTTTTATTAATTATTCCTACCAATCGCTTTTCCTTGGGATAAAATAAATAACGATACCTTGGAATACTCCTGGGTGAAGTGCTACAGTGGTATATTCTGTGCGCTTCCGGAATTATCCAATAGACATAAGAAATACCCCTCAGGGCATTTCTGGCGCCGTTATCAGAGATAGCCTAATACCCTGTCTCTGGTGGTTGTGCTAAGAAGTGTCAACAAGCATTTCTAGCACCGTTGCCGGAGAAAGCATCCGTCTAGGAATATTAATAAAAATTGAATCCGGAGTCTACTATCAACTTAGTTATCGATTAGTGTTAGGGTCTTACCCCTGTCTGTTTTTCTCGTTATCGTGAAGCTAGACAGTGCATGAGTGGTTTCCAATTGCCGTCAAATTTATTGAAGATCCTGAGCAATTGTTGAGGAGAACTAGACGCCGTCAAGTTCCACCTTAAAGGTTCATCTCAAACCTGAATCCGTTCGAGGAAAGAGGCTCCGCACTATCAATTAAAGAAGCTATGGCCCAAAAGACCATCTCTGAGTTCTCTGCACCGTCGGCTGACAACATTGCCACTGGTCCGCAGCTCAACTTGGGGGATGCTACCTTTGAACTGAAGCCAACGCTCATCAATATGGTGCAAGCCAACCCGTTCTGTGGGAAGCTGCATGAAGATGCTAATGCCCATCTCCAACATTTCCTGGAGGTATGTAGTACCTTCACTATCAAGAATGTCTCGGCATACACCATTTGTCGTCGCCTATTCCCATTCTCACTTCTTGGAAAGGTGAAGCAATGGTTCTATGCCAACAAGAATGAAGTTACCACTTGGGAGAAGTGTGCAAATGCATTCCTCAAGAAATTCTTCCCGATGGACAAAACCAGCGCTCTTCATGAGAAGATCTCAAGCTTCCAACAGCAAGCCAACGAGACGATTTGAGACGATTCCCGAAGCATGGGAACGTCTCCAGGAGTACATTCGTGCTTGTCCTCATCATGGGATTAAAGAATGGCTCCTAATCCAAGGTTTCTACCATGAGCTGACTGGATTAGCCCGTAGTCACCTTGATGCTGCCGCAGGAGGAGCATTTCTGCAACACAATGTCAAGGATACTAAAGACCTCATTGAAAAGATAGTTATCAACCAAGAATGGAATGAGGAGTGTCTCTAGCCCAAGAAAAGGTGTATGCACACCGTTCATGAGGTGAACATGCTCTCAGCAAAAATGGACCTCTTGATGAAAAAGATTGAGGAAGGTTCCAAAAAGGAACAAGAGGCCATTCGAACCACTGCCACCGCACGAGTAATTGAAGCTGATCCTTGGTGCGAGGTATATGGTGGAGAATATCACTCGGGCAAAAACTGTCCCGAAATGAAGGAGGAAGTGAGCTTCATCAACAACAACAACAACAATGGGTATCGACCCCAGCAACAAGGAGGATGGAACTCGCGCCCCTTCTACCAAGGAAATCAAGGTAATGGTTACAGCAATAATTTTAATAATTCTTATAGTAACCAACCTTCTCTTAAAGATCTTTTCTTAGGCCAATCTAAAATCAATGATTGTATAAACAAGAAAATAATGGCCAATGATAAGATTCTTAAAAATCTTTGTGAGAAAATGGATAGCTTTAACACTGCTATGAAAAATAAATTGAGCTTTAATAAAATGTTAGAAACACAATTAGCTCAAATAGCAGCAGCTGTCCCATCCTTCGAACAAGATAAGATCCCAGGAAAACCGGAGGAACCAATTGAAGGTGTCAAGTTAATTTTCACGAGGTTTGGTAAGCCTTCGGTCAGGCCAAACCCGGGTTGCCTTCTTGACCCTCTATTCATGGCCAAGAAGAGTGACCCTAGCCATTCTACCATCACCAGCGAGATTGGGCCGCACACCTTCAACAACGCCTTTTGCGACCTTGGATCTGGAGTCAACATCATGTCCAAGGTAATGTATGAAAATTTGTTAGGGGGACCTTTGTACCCCACATTTGTCAAATTGCAGATGGCCGATCAATCCATTCAGTTCCCCGAGGGATTGGCAAGGGACATCCTTGTCAAAGTTCAAGGCGAATACATCCCCGCCGACTTCATCACTCTCGATATGGGGGCTGATGACACAGTCCCCGTCAACCTGTGAAGGCCGTTCCTTAATACCGTGAACGCCATCATCTACGTGGGATGCGGCCAAGTCCACTTCTAAATCCCAGGTAAGAGAATTTAATATCCTTTCAATGGTTATAAATCTATGCAACAGGCAAGAAAAAACCTATGGAGAAACAAGCCACAATATGCGCCTCGCCGGAAGAATCAATCGCCAAAGGCCAAAAGGGCCGAACTGGTAAGTAAAGCTAAGGTGGTAAACAAGGCTAACTCTGCTGAGTCACAAGCATCAACCAAGAAGGAATGGCGGAAGAAAGAGGTGCGATCATCACGATCCCCATCTCCGGGACCGACCGAAGCACCCGAAGAATGAACCCGAAAAGGAGAGGTCCTGCTCTATGGACCTAAAACATGGAGCTCTTACTAGTAAGATAAATCAGTATTTATCTCATATTTAATTCCTACATTTCAATTCCTACATTTTCTTCATTGCATTTCATATTTAAATTTTACAATAATTTATTTCGACAAAATAAAATACTTAAATAAATAAAACTTGAGAAGAACTGTAGTGCTCACGCCTAAGGTGGTGGGACCACCCAAGGTGGGGTCGGCCAACCCCACCATGGGGCCCACTCACCTCTGGTGATGTTGGCCTGGTGTATTAATGCATCTCCTGAATTTTGAACACCAACTCCTTTTGAATTTGGTACACCTTTTGTCATGACCACTTTCACATGCTCCAAGGAGAATTCAACACTCAGTACCTTCCATATTCTAAAAAGTGGACACTTTGGCATGAGTGCTCCCGTTGTCCATGGGAATCACTTTAAATCATGTCCCCACTTTTGTCATACACCTTTCTCTTTCACAAAGCACTAGAGAAGGGAATCTCTGAAAAATTCTCCACTTTTGGTCCACCACTAATCTTTACTTTACTGGACAAAGTGAAACACATTGATTAAAGCTGAAAAGAGGACCGACCCATGTTTAAACTCCTGTCTGTAAAATTATGTTTGAATTCAAATAGATTCCCTGTCCAAAGGTGAAAGCAGCTCTGAAACTGCCAATGTGGGGTCGGCTGACCTGACCTTAGTGGCCTGGTCACCAGCCCTTCTCCCCCTGTATATATCCCTGCATTGTGTGCTCATTTCCACACCCAAACTAGCTGAATAATCTCGAGCACACAATCTCTCTTTTCTTCTCTCTAGTTGAGCAAGTTCTTTTCTCAAGTTTAGTTGTAGTTAGCCACTCAAAACAAAAACCCAAAAATATTGTAGTAATAGAAGCTTGTCTTGGCTCTCAAGAGCGGTTTGTGGAGGTAACCATACCCCGCAAGAACTACTAACATTGGGACAACTAACGCTAATGCTAATGCTAATCCTTGTTGTTCTAGTGTGTTCTTGTGCTGTCTCATTGCTGCAGGAAGATGAAGAAGTTCTCCTCCGCATTCAAGAAGGCCAAGAGTGTCGTAGGGAGTTCCTCCCGACGAACCCGCCATGACGAAGATGAAGGAAGAGAACCTCCACCGAGACAAAGCTTTGGAGTGCCTCCCAAGAGGACGCTTGACCCCGAGAGCGGCCTCATGCTGGACCAAGAAGAGTACCAAAGGTACCTCTCCATCCGACACCGCGATTATGAACATAGCGGCACCATCGACTCTATCCTTTTGGACAACATAGGTATGACCGCAGAATTTAATACTGTTTTCAATACAATTAGATGGGAAAGCTTTTGAGAAGTGTAAGAACTTGGTATTAAAATGCTCACCATGAAATTTTTATGCTCTTTACAAGTCACTGATGATAATGTCTACTTTCGCATGTTCAATCAAGTGTATAATTTAACTTGGGGAGTTTTTAATATGGCATTTGGCTTTGATAACAACTGTCATCTAGATCTAGTTAATGCCACAAGAAAATTTGATAAAGCTGATTTCTAGAAAGCCATAACTGGATCCAATGATTGTCCTGAGCCTAAAACGGATGAAATCCATAATCCCACTTTGCGCTTGCTCCGCTATTGGATGGCCATAACTGTTCTTCGTGGCTCCAATGTGCAAATCCTTCTTAATGATGAACTAAGACTGCTTTATGCCATGACCAAGAAAATAAAAGTTTCACCTGCTAAAATTTTAGTCCGCTTTTGGCTTGGTATTTTTCATAGATGCGAGCCTATATTCTTTACCTCTTTTATCACTTGCATTGCTGAAACAATGGACTTGCTAAATGGAAAATACTACTTTGAATATATTACTTTCAATGAAGTGCTTCAATGGATGGTCTCATTGAAGTGTCGACTTATCGGCTCAAGAGACCATCCATAAGTGCTACGAATTATCCTCATTTTCATCCCATGGGCTACTATGAGCAAAAAGATTGCCACCTTTTCTTCTAGTGACACATTTAGGGTATCCTGCAGACCACATCTCTCCCTTAAGATGGCACAAAGGTTAGCAAAAGAGGTCTTCGTTAGGCGCAAACTGTCATAACAGTAGGTGTTTGAGCCCTGGTACAGATTTCTTAACATCTGTTTTCTCTCCTGAACCCTTCTCTCTAGAACCTCATTGGCATCTACTAGGTGCCTAGGTCTTCTTTGATGATACCTCTTTGCAATCAAGGCCATAGCTGAAACTACAAATGCAACAGTGACTCTCTTTCTCCTTCTCCTCCTCCTTTCCTCCTCACTTGTAAGATGTGACATCTAATACATGTATGCAATAAGATTACATATCAGTTAGACATGCTAGCTGATCCACATTACTTTGTAGCTCAAGCAATGAATACACAGCAGGACAAGCAAAAAAAAACAGTGATGAATATACAGCAGGACATACAGAAAAAAGAACAGCAAAACTTAAATAGGTAGAAAAAGGGGAGGAGGATGAAACATACATGGGTCGACATGGTGATGAAGACTTAGCTCAGGCGTGGTAGCAATAAGCAGCACACTGAGAACATAAATAAAATAGGTAGAGTGTTAATAAGACAGTAAAAATGAGCAGCACACTGGGAATATAATCACTTCTAAAAGAATTGGTCAAATTCAATATTGTCTTTGGTTGCTAACAGGAAAGCTACAAAAGGAGATGCAGGTATGGCATCACATGCAAGATATCACAAGGAAATGTAGATTCACACCAAAAATTGCATACAGTCAATGCATACAGCCAAAAAAATGAAGAGTAGAGGGTTATGAATTATAATGATCTTCACTACATTCATAAAAGGTAAAATACCAGCAGCAGCCCTTTCAAAAAAAAAATAATACCAGCAGCAGCAGTAGCAAGAATGCAAGAAAAGCGATATAAAGTAAACAAGCAGGTCACATGATATTCAGAACTACCAACCATATGTTCAGAAACCAAACCTACAGGTTTTTGGCGTCGAGTGATTCCCTTGGTCCAGGCAAAGAGCACTTGTTAAGCACCACCATTGGGAACCACAACTATATAGACACTATCAGTGACCGGAAATGATTCTCTTGATCAATTGTTTGGCACCCATATTATGAGTTGGACTGACGGTTGGCAGAGAAAGCTTATCTATGCATGTAGGCAGGGCTTATCTATGCATGCATGCATGCAGGCAACTTGACACCATACAGAGTTGATTCACCAGCATATCTACTGAACACAGATGCACTGAATCAAGACTGAATTGAATTGGTCCACTCGATTCACTATGGCTGCCCATCTTGACTTTCCAGTGCTATTCTCTGCTGAAATCTAGTGACGGTTTCAAGCACCAGCAACATGACCAAGTTGAAGTTTCAGCAGTAACCTGCCAAACTTGGCAGTGAAGCACTCAAGCTAAATCCTAGAGTGGATCGGAGAAACAACAGCTAGGTCTAGATGCTAGACATACGAACCCAGCAGTCCACTCGCCCACCTGCTAGATCTGCTAGACATACGGAACCCAACGATGGGCTGGCCCATGCCGGTGGTGGAGCAGCCACTATCTCGACCATAACTAGGTCTAACAGAAGGGGGGTTGGGGAGGCGAGGGAAAACAACTATACCTGGGGCGAAGGCGAGCATAACTCGAGTCGCGCGTGGGCGCACAGGCAAGTCAAGGACGACACACGGGCACACGGATAGGTCGAAGTCAAGGATGACGGCGTGGGCGCACGAGCAAGTTGAGGACGGCGGACGAACAACTCGACGGCGTGGAGAAGCTTCCGATCCAGACTGCAATGGTGAAGATCTATGGCGGAGGCGGCGGCGGCGGTGGCGGCGTAGAGAAGCTACGCCATGGCGACAGGAGGGTGTGGCGTCGGGATGGAGTCGGGGAGGGGAAGGAAGTGACGGGAGTGCGATTCTGAGGGTTTTCGGTGGATTGGGTCAGGGTGGAGGCTACCTTTTCATAGATCAGAAATGGGCCGAAATGCACGATTCAATTTCAGGGGCAGCCAAACGGGCCATATTCTAGAAATTGATTCAATTCAGGCCAATTCAAGGGAACCAAACAGACCCTAAAATTTAAACTAGGTTGAATCCGAGCTCATCATACTCGAATTCAACATAAGCATACCTTAATAAATGTCTTATAAAATATAATAAGATGCATCACATATAGATAAACATGCATTATGAAGTGCTAGGCTTGGTTTGCATTTTGAGCCGCAACACATGCACGCCAGGACTACACGCTCCACGTGCCACTACTACTGTGGCTCAAGACCTCATGCGGCACTGTGGCAGTAGCGCGCAATTGCCTGGAAGGTAGCACCTGCATCCCGTGTGCAGGGTTTCAGGCTTCAGCGACCCGTCCGCCCACTCACTGGCCACTGCCAAGTCCCAAGTGGGTGTGGGCCACTCACGTCTCAATCCTCGGCCCACCCGTCAGCCACCGTTACCTCCTCCTTTGGATGCCTCACTCTCCCGCCCCTGTTCTCTGCTGCCACATGCTGTACCCGACCAAGGCAGGCGAGACGCGGCAGCACTGCCAAGCCCACGCGCCCACCTGCGCATGTACCCTCGCGCTCCTCCCCCAGTGGAGTCGCACAGCCACGCCGTTGCGGCGATCTCTAGCCGCGCAAGGCTTGTCACGCCGACGGATTCTCGGCCACGACCTCCTCCTCCTCCTGGCTTGCGTACGTGACTAGCTACCACCTGCAGTCCGGCGGCGCAGCCACAGTACACTCACAGCCAACGCGGCACGGCAGTACCGCAGTATCACGACCGAGGTACACCTTGCGAAGAGCCCCCGCGCACCCCTGCACGCATGCTTGCCTCACCGTTGCACTGCCCCCACCACTCACCGCATGCGACCTACGACACATTTCGCCGAACGGGCGTTGGCTGGGCATAGAACGGCCTAGACCCATGACCCATCCTATCCTATAGACTGAAGGCAGACACACACATGGCGGGTCTCACCTTTCACTTTGAGTTCCAAATCTTTGGCTGTGAATCTTATTATTATTATTATTATTATTATTATTATTATTATTATTATTATTATTATTATTATTATTATTATTATTATTAAAACAAAGTGATATGTAGGAGAAAAGAACTTCATACGTCCTATTTTATTCGAAATTGCCAGTGCTTTAGCGTCCGGAACGCTCGTGCCAGTTGAGCCCCCACCCCTACACCTGCTTCACGTGTAGTATGCGCGTGCCCACATGGGGCCACATCTCGATCTATGCTCACTCTCGTTTCCCGGGCCTGCTGCTCGCGCCTCTCGCTTCCACATGCTTGCGCATATGCGCGCTCACCGAAGTTGCACTCGATGGCCTGATCCTGACTACCGCTTCTGTCCCTGCCTCTGTGTACTATACATTGTACGTTGGTGACATATGCCCTCTTTCAGTCACCATATGGTTCATAGCTAGCTGCACACTGAAGTTTCTTTTAAATGTTATACCCAAAATGTTTTCATGGTAATAGGACAACCCATCCTTCAAATATTATGGGAAACGAGCAGCTCACATAAGGAATACTTTCACATGCGCGTGCATTATTTTATGTGAGCCATCTAACGACCCATTCAAGCTAAGTATTCAACTGGTTACTAAATTATACTCTCTTCATCCCTAAGAGCAAGGATAATAATAATAAATTACAGCTACATTGTTGCCTGTAAGGATCTTTGCAGTCTCCTCCTAGTCCATTCATATAGTAGTTAGCTCTTCATAATCAATACATGACCTCTCACAAAGTTGCTTAGTTCTCGTGCCTAAACCAGCTGTAAGGTTACATCCTGCCACTCCTCTCTCTCTCTCTCTCTCCCTCTCCCTCTCTCTCATGTTCTCTCTTCTCCATGTCAATATTCAGTCCATTTACAATATAATATTATACTTGCTCTAAAAGTGTGTCGTTCTAGTTTTAAAAAATAATTAAGTATTGTTTTCACTTCCTAAAAACTGACACTTTTAAATTTCACTTAATATGTATAAGGAAATATGAATATTATTCATCGTCCATAATTAGTACCTTTAGATAAATCGTTGAATATATTTTTTTTAATAAAATTATCTGGAAATCTAAATACGATTAACATGAACCACATAGTGTTGCTCTTTTAAGCCAGTCTCAATGGCAAGTTTCACCTTCCAGTTTCATGTATGTGAATCTTTATATTAAATGGGTTTTTCTCACAGTGCCAAATTTAATAGTACAGTTTCATAACTTATCTTACTACTTCATAGGTCCTACTTGTCCTTGTCTTCCCTTTCTTTCTCACTTCATCATATTCCCCGTAGAGGCGAAGCATGGAGGCCGTCATCCTCTTCCCCGCATCCACAACTTCTTCGCCACATCCACGGCGAGCATGAAGCCCGTCATCCTCTTCCCTGCATCCAGCGACCATGGCTTGCGGTGGAGTTGCCCCACCTGCGCACAGTGCCCTCAGTTCGCGGTGGAGGTGCCCTGCCAGCGCTCGGTGGCCTCTACCATGGGGAAGAGGTGCCCACCCACACCCGGTGGCCTCGGCCAACGGTGGACGTGCCCACCCACGCTCGGCTCTTCCCCGGCCCGTGACGGGGTGGCCTCGTGCCCGGTGGTCTTCGCTTGTGGCGGAGCCGCCCCGCCCATGCACAGTGACCGGCTTCGATGGTCCGCGACAACGGCAGCCACGGCCCTAGCTTGCAGCGGAGTTTCATAGATGAAACACGTCAACCGCTTCAACGCACTTTTATGCGATTTCCCATACGTTGGAAATATCACCGATTCGTTTTGTGGTCATGAAACGAATACCTTCTCTCTCCTCATAGTTTCATGCAAAGATTCCCTTTTTCTGACATGGCATCTTATTAATGTGCATGAAACTCCTCATGAAATTGCAGTGAGACTAGCCTTAGGAGTATGCCTTTGAACTTATAACTGACTGAGTGCACCCTCTAGATATAAACAATAATTATCACCATTGACATTTTAATAGCTCTCGAGTTTAAAGTTTATCCATCGTTTTTCAGTAATGCTTCCACCAGGACGACCTGACGGGTTGGACGCCACGTGCCCACGGTTCGCTTCCACACGGACGACTCTGCCCACCCACCGCTCTCACACATTAATAAAAGTGTTGATCCCTCTCTCTACGTCCTCCAGGTCACGACGCAAGTAGCGAGCCGCCCCTCTCTCTCACACACACACACACACACACTCTCTTCCTCCGCCCGTCCCTTGCTCCCTCCATGACCTCTGAAAGCCCTAGTTTGGTTTTGATAATTAATGACACGCTAAGGACTAACCTACTTGTTACGTGATGGCTAAGTGTAGGTGGTCCTATTCATGCAGTGAGATGCTCAAGGAGATGATGGTATAGATCAAGAGGGCTAAACCATGGAGCATGTGTTGGTGGATCGAGTGAAGTTGATTAAGTGAGAAGCAAAGACTTGAAGGCAAAGGTATAACCCTAATAGGCTTTTCTTTTGGTGGTCAAGACACCAAGTGGGTGTGATCACATTTAGGATAGATAGCCGACTATTAAGGGGAGAACTAAGTGTTGGATTCCTTCAAGTGCTTTAGGTTGCATTGAATCTAACTCAAGCTAGACTTTGACTTGAATCCCTTGAAAATTGTTTGAAAAATGCTAACGCACTGTGCACAAGTATTGAGAACCTTGAGTGTTAGCACATAGAAGCAAGGGGTGTAAAAAAGACTTGCAAAAGCCTATTTTCAGAGCGTCGGACGCTGGGCTCCAGGGCGTCGGACCATTGTTTTGCGTCCGACGGTCCTCCCAATCTGTGCCCTAGAGTCGGACGGTCCGACGGTGAGCGTCAGACTGAGTCCGAGCATTTCCAACCCTCTTTGCATAGTTTTGACTAGCATCGGACGGTGAATCCATTTGGTTCGATGCGCTATTTTGCGAGCGTCCGCTGTTGTTTGTCGCAGCTGTCGACTCTGAGAGTCGAACAGTCCGACGAGTTGTGAGGCGAGAGCGTCGGACTATCAGCTGACAGTCCGACGGCGTGTCGCGGCGAGCTCACGACGTGGCGAAGTGTGCGGCGTGCTTAGTGCAGGGCGTCGGACGGCGCGGCTTGGTCTGACGCTTATTTTCCTCTTTGCGTGCCCTCTGGAAACGTCGGCTGGGCAGTGCGCTTTAGTCCGACGGTTGTCCAGTCCGACGGTCTGTGTTTTGGCGCGATCAGTTAGCCGTTAAAATCGAATGAACGTCGTTAAATCTGAGTGACACGTGTCGCTAATCAGAGCGTCAGACGTTGGCATTTGGTTCGACGCAGTCGGTCCGACAGTACGTAAAGGTTGTTAACGGCTGGCTTTTGTCGGGTAACGGCTAGGAGTGCACTTTGGGGTATTTATACTCCTTCCCAGGTCACTTGGTGACTCTCTTGCACATTTTATTCATTGCCATACTCTTGTGAGCACTCTCTAGCCTCCCTCTCACTCACTTGTTCATCTTTGATCATCTTTGTGAGTTGAGTGATCTTCAAGTGCATCATTGCTTAGTGAATTGCATTCTAGAGCACTTGAGAGCAAGCCAAGGTTGAGTTCTTATTATCTTGGGGTATTGCCGTGTCCCTATCGGCTTGGAGGTGATTCCCGTGTTAAGGTTGCTTGGTGATTGTTCAAGCCCACACCAAAGGTTGGTTTGGGATGGGTTCTTGCGGTTATTCCCCGGCGGAGTGCCAAAACCGACTCTAGTGGATTGCTCGTGGTTAATAGCCACTTCTCTTGTGTTGGTGAGCGGCTTCCCGTGAGGGATTGGCATATGAAGCCTAGCTCGCAATCCACGAAGGAAGACCGGTGCCACAACGAGGAGTAGCGTGATGGCGATCACGTGAACCTTGGTAAAAAATCGAGTATTCTCTCTTCTCCACCTTCGAGTGGATGATTGGTTTTCTGGCTTTTTATTGGTGATTGATCACTTGGTCTTTATTTTGATCGTCTCCCGGTGATTGGATCAACCCCTACTCTCCTCGGTGGTATATCTTCTTCGATCTTTACTCACTTGCGCTTGCTACTTGTTTAGGTGCCATCTCCTTAGGTCTTGGAGGAGTTGGTTTCTTGCGTGTTGAGTACTTATACTTGTGAGTAGTATATTGTTCTAGGTGGCTTGCATAGGATAGTCTAGAGCTAGTGCTTAGTATCACTTGCTTAATTACTAACTTATGGTCTAGCTCTTTGTAGAAATTTTTATACCCCCTCTAGCCTATTCAGTCCCTTCAATTGGTATCGGAGCCGAGGACACCACCATTTGAGGCTTAACATCCTTGTGGTGAAGAATGGCTCAAATCAATGTGTTGGGGAAGCTACCCAAGTTTGATGGGACAAGCTATGATCATTGGAAGAGGAAAATGATAGTTCACTTCATGACTATGCACATTAAGGTGTGGAAGGCAACGGAGACAAAGATTGAGTATGAGAATCCTCAAGCTCCCAACGATGCCGACAAGAGGAAGATAGAGTGCAATGCTCATGCCATCAATGCACTCTACACCGCTCTAGAGTCTCATGTATTTGAGCAAATCAAGGATCTTGATTTGGTTCATGACATTTGAAAGTGGTTGGAGGAGACATATGAGGGCACAAAAGAGGTTAAGAATGCCAAGGTCTATATGTTGAGAGAGAAACTTGGCACCTTGAAGATGGAAGATGATGAGTATGCCGGAGATGTTCAACCGGTTGTAAGTGACTGTCAATGACTTGAAGAGCTTGGGTGAGGACATCAAGGATAAGGACTTCTCTCACAAGTTCTTGAGGTGCTTGCCCGCAAGATTTGTTGTCATCAATACATTGCTTGCAAGAGAAGACTTGATGTAATACCCTGGATATTACGGCTAATTAAATATGCCATGTCATCATGTTTATTTTAAGTACCTACATATGATTGTGCTTAGGGACTTTAGAGTGACTTAATTATGAATGATGTTGATGTTGCAATAGAATCCCTAATTGGTGATTAAAAATAAATAAAAAGAAAAATCTAAATTAAGCCCTAACTAGACCCAAAAACCCTAAATTAAAAACTACATATAATCAGGTGATAGCGTCCTAATAAAAGTTGTAGATCCTTTAAAATGGTACAACTTTTATTTTGGGTGTTTTTGAAGTTCTTTAATAGAAAATCAAATTAAACCCTGATTACTACTTTGGAATTTAAATTTGAAATTCTACTTTCAAATCTATTAAGAATTTAACAAAATTTCCTTAATGAAAGTTGTCAAGCTCAACAAATAGGACAACTTTTATTTTTGTAGAATTTTATGTTCTTGAGAATAAATTGGAGAATTTAATTAAATTAGAAATAGGATTCAAATAGTAGTTTTCCCCCTTTTGAATATCTTCAAAATTATTCAAAATTTGAATTTAGTCCCAAAACCAAAGTTGTGCAGAATTCAAAACCCTACAACTTTCATATTGGCCAAATTTTGAGTTGCTACACAGTTTGTGGAGTATTGGGCAGAAAACAGTGTGAGAGTGGGTTAACTGCGCTACAGTACTCGGTCCCCTTTTCCTGTTCGAGCACAGCCACGGCCGTCTGATCACGCCGCGCGAGCGCCGCGCCGCCCGTGCCGGCCGGCAGCGTGCACCCGCCGTAGCCGAGCTAGTAGGGGACCCCGCGCCGTTCCGAATCGCCCCCGCCCCCTCCATGCTCGCCTTAAAAATGCCCTGCCGCCCCTCTGTCGCTCTTCCTCCTCTCGGTCGCCGTGGTGCTAGTCTCGATGCCCGGCAAAATTCACCATCACCGACCCATCATCACCATCTCCATCTTGCAGCCAACTAGCTGGCTCTCTTGCACGTCATTCGCATCCAGTGGTGTGAGCCGCAGTGAACCGTACGTGCCGGAACGTTCGTCGCCGTCCTCGCGGGTGATCAGAGCGCCGCCGCAGCCATCCCCCACACGTCTAGCTTGTTGCGGTGAGCCTCTCCTCCCTTGGTCTCACATTTTGGACTCCCTAGTCCATGGTGAGGCTCATGCTTGCTACGGTTTTCCATTTTGGCCCCTAGGATTGTCGGAACAAGAAGCACTCCGCCGGTGA
This sequence comes from Eremochloa ophiuroides, assembly GCA_038502445.1. Taxonomy (NCBI): domain Eukaryota; kingdom Viridiplantae; phylum Streptophyta; class Magnoliopsida; order Poales; family Poaceae; genus Eremochloa; species Eremochloa ophiuroides. Next base: position 29,159,914 of record JAHLJS010000007.1, read on the forward strand.
ACGCCACTGTAGCCGCTGCCGTCGTCACGCTCACGCCTCTGCACCGCCTTGAGCTCGATCTCCTAGTCAAACGAACCCACGGTGAGCTCCTGGATCGATTGCACCCTTCACTTTGAACACTACCGCCCTGACCTCGCTGGAGTGCGACGTGCTGCCGCGGCAGGGCCGCCATGCTCGCGGCTGGGCAAAACCCTAGGTCCCAGTAGCCCCACTACCTACCTCTATGGATGCGCTAGGGTCTGGAGAACGCGTTGGTGCTGTCGGTTAGGCCAGAGACCTCACCGGCGGTGAGCTAGCGCCGGTCAGCGCCTGTGTGCATATGGGAAGGGCCTCGGATTAAAAGAAATAGAAGTTCAGGGGGTTATGTGTAAGGCCTGTGACTCATATGAATAGTAGCACTAGGACCTCGGGTTAAGCGCTGAGTTTTTTTGGCGGTTTTTGGCAAAATCACCAGGACGTGCGCGCGCAGGCCGCTCTGGGCCGGTCTGTGCCGTGTTGGGCCGCCCGGACTGAAGTGGATTTTTCCATTTTAGCGAAATTCAAACAGAATTTCTGATTTATAGCTAAATGGAATAGTGTTGAGTATTGTTATTTTTGTAGGAATATTTTTGTTGCTGATAAAAATCATGAAAATATTTTTGTATGCTCTCTGCAGCATGTAGAATTTAATAAAAATATAAGATATAAGTTTTAGACACCTTCTACAGGAACTAAAAATCGGCACATTAAATATAAAATGCAAATTTGAACAATTTTAATAAATTCTGGGTTAATCTAAAAATCATAAAAATTTATATGGTACTGTTTTAGGGCGAAATCTATCTGTTGGTTAAGTTTGCGTTCAAATAAAAGCTGTTTGATCATTTATTAATTAGATTTTAGATTAATGAAATAATAAAATAGATATAAACAAATAATCCCTGTAGTTTTGTGTGATTTTTGGATTGATTGTATTCATGGATCTTTCACCATGGTGATCCTCGACAAAAGTAGTGTTGTCACTAGGTAGTTGTAGTAAAGCTATGCAGCGGCTTTCTATGACTTTTAAAATGGTCAATAAAAACAATGTATGAAAACATCATTTTACTTTCTGTAAAATGTTTACAATTTTACCGTGAAGGGAAGTTATACTCTAGGACTAAAATTGTTTACTGCTGAGTATTGTATTCATTATTTTCACACCATGCTAAGCATGCATCATTGCATACGTGTGGTCCCCGTCACCGAGGAAGTCAAGGTAGAGGCCACTGCGGAGGAGGTGACTCCCGAGGTCGTCTAGGGATTCGACATCTGCGGAACCGAGCCCGACCAGACACTTTTCGCAATCCAAGGCAAGCTCCGGTGCATTCAGCCCCGCCTTGTGTTTTATAAAATATTTATAACTTGAGGCTATTATTGCATTAGGTTGTTAGGAGTTGTTTGTCACCTACGTTGATGCATTACCTGCCTTGATATATAATACCTTTGAAACTTGTTTAAAAATAAAAATATTCAAAAATGCTTAGCCCTGCTTAATCAATCTAGATTTGCATAAAAAGGCTATTTTCAACCTTTGGGAATGTGATAATTATGAATCATGAGAAAGAAAGAGGGATATGAATCTGTTCGGGGGTGGTGCACTTGGGTAGCAGCCCCAATGCATTGTCACCGACGGAAAGGGGTTTTCCATTCGTTGGTTGTGAATTTGGGTTAGAGTCCCAATGCTTAACCATAGGCGGGAAAGGGATTTGAAAACCGTTGGGACACTTGTATGTGGGTTAGAGTCCCCATGTAGTGTCGCCGACGGAAAAAGAATTAGGGACCGTTCGTTGTAGGCTTCCTGGATCGAGACTTTGCAACTAGCCACATACTCCGGAAAGCCCTATCTCCGGTGGCTCTATTGCTTGAACTGACAACCACGCACTGAGAGTGGAGAGATGGCGAGAGTAGCATCTACCCTCATGGCTGGTGTGCTGGAGATGAGAGGAGTACTGTGCTCTCGGGTGGCGCAGGACCGGTTCAGGGGTAGAAAAACCGTGGTAGACGGGATTGGCGTATGCAAGCTTAAGCTTAAGCGCAGGACCGGTTCGGAGGTCTGTCTCGTCCCCTGCTGTGTGACAGTTGTCCAGGAGGGAATTGAGAAGGAGTAAGGTTGGACCCATGGGCAGGGTTCTTATTATTAAGTATTTAAATTTGTCGTTTCGTCGTTTAACTGCTACCTACTTTTATTTGTGGTCTGTAATAAACGCACCTTAATTTTATTTGGACGAATGGTTTGTAATCTAAGTACTTTATAATTTTTCCACGCTTTTTACTCTGATGTAATTTGTTACAAAATATTGTAATTCTGTAATGACTTCGCAATGGGATCCTGTTGGAGAAAAATGGGTGCTGACGTAGCCCGGCAGGACCTTCTAGATCATTTTGGACACGGGCCCGGCTGTCTGAGGTCGTTAGTGACAATGACAGTGCCTGTGGGCCATGTGATTTAGGCGCTTCTGTTACAGCTGGTATCAAAGCGTTCCATTGTTAAATCATTACGGTATTACTTTGCAAAACTTCAAAATATTTTGGCTCTTAAACTTTAAGTTGCTATTTTGGTCCAAATTGCTTACTCTTGTCTTAATCTGTAATATAGATATGGTATTTAGTGGAATAGCACTATTATTAGCCCTATGTTAAAAATTATTTATGCAGTTATTTATTTTGCATCGGTTTTATATTCCGTAAGTACGATTCATGCATCATTGTTGATTCACATGTTAAATAACCTCCTCCTTAAAATGGTTTATGGGTTAAGATCTACCAAACCTATTCTTACTAGACTATATTATATCCTCACTAATTCCAACATATCTTCTCCAGCATGGCACGCTGCAAGCAGACCGCGTGCAAGATGACGGGACCCAGGGGTGTGCCGCGCCACTAGCTGGCGCCGCGCGACGGAGAGGCTTCCGGCAGTCGTCGCCCCCGCCGCAGTCGCGCTAAGCTGCAGGAGGAGATAGAGAGGATGAGGGAGGAGATGAGGAGGATGACTGAGGACTTTGCCGCCGCTCGTCGGGAGAACTACCAGGACGTGGCGACGATCGACCGGCTGCGGACTTCTGTGGCTCGTCTGATCGAGCAGAAGGACGCTACTTGGGCACGTGAGAACGTGACCAGGAAGAGGCTGCACGAGCTTGAGATCTACGTGGAGCAGATTGAGGACAACAATGATACACTGCACGAGGAGGTGCATAGGCTCAACAATGAGCTTAACCCGATCTTGCAGCCACGTGTTGAGGACCCCGAGGATGGGGTGGTTGTTGGTCCTGAGGATCAGGACATGGAGGACGTTGACGAGGAGATTGAGCCTCTCCAGGAGGTCGTCGAGGAGGACGCCGACGAGGACGCCAAGGAGGATGACGAGGAGGACGTCACGGAGGTTGACGAGGACGGTGTCGTCTCTGACGGGATCGTGGGTGATGATGACTAGACTAGCAGTAGGGCTAGGAATGTCGGTTTATCGCACTCTTTTGGGTATTGTAATGTCAGTGTTGCCATGAAAACTCTAGCTATGGTTTGGGAAATGTGTCGAGTGTCGGTTGTGTACCCTGGTTACTGTAATATTATGGTGTGGACTGTATTAAGACTCGATTAAGTAATCTAAGACTTGATTTTGGCTTAATTATGTACAGATGCCTGTTCACACCCGCTCGACTGGTGCTGGGACTTCTGAGGACGGGGCCATTCCGGAGGCACCGCCGATTCTACCTACTCTAGCAGATGCCATCGCAGCCTTAGCCAACGCTACAGCGCTGCTTGCTCAGAACCGAGATGACCGTGGTGGGTGCCGTGGCCGCCACCATGATGAGGAAACAACTTATGTGGACTTTACAGACACTCGTCCACTGGTGTTCACCAAAGAGGATGAGCCGCTAGAAGCAGATGACTGGCTCCGTACCATGGAGCAGAAGTTTGGATTGATTCGCTGCACTGAGACCCAGAAACCATAGTTTGCGGCGCAGCAACTCCGAGGCCCTGCGAGCGCTTGGTTTGCAAACCTCCTGTCCGCCCAGCCTGATGGACACCAACTTACTTGGGCGGAGTTTCATGAGGCCTTCCGTGCACATTACATCCCTGTGGGTGTGATGAAAATGAAGTTAGATCAATTCTTAGCTCTGCAACAGAAAGAATCCACAGTCATGCAGTATGTCAGCCAGTTCAACCATCTGTCGTAGTATGCCCCTGAGCATACCAACACCGATCAAAAGAGGAAGGACTGCTTTGTTAGAGGCTTGAACTATAAGATTCAAAGAAGCTTGGCCAACAACCACCATTGCACTTATCATGAAGCAGCCAACATCGCGATAGCTTTTGAAGAAAGCGACCGCAAGCATCAAGAAGAGAATAAAAAGGAGTCTGGATCAGCTGGATGTTCTGGCCATCAGAAGTGCCAGAAAATCATCTACCATCCCACTCACGTCCCCAGTACCCCCATCAGTAGGTCATAGTTCGAACTGCTGCTACCTCTCACACTTCCAACCAACAAAGCGCCACCCAGCCGAATGCCCCTGGCGTTCGTGTAACTACTCCTCAAACAACCTACAACCAACCGTGCTACAATTGTGGCAAGATGGGACATTGGTCCCGCAACTGCCCATTTTCCAAGCAATACGATCAGAATGCGCACAAGGCTCCTGGTGGACAGCAGCAGCAGACTCAGCACCGTGGCCACCAGCAGCCGTCCCAGATGGGAAAAGTTGTGAGAGAAGCAGGTCAGGTCTACTACACACAAATTGGTGACATTCCTGAGGGTGAACCCATCATGTTGGGTAGGTTCCCTGTCACAAGTCATCCTGCTATCATGCTTTTCGATTCTGGTGCATCGTATTCATTTATCAATCGTACATTTGTCGTCAAGCATGAAATTCCGATTGGGTAGATAGAGGAAAATTTCCTTATACAGTCGCTCGGAGGGCGCATTAGTACTAAGAAAGTAGTACATCGGGTGCCCATAGAACTTGGCGGGCAGATATTCCTGACCTCAATGATAGTGCTGAAGGATCAGGATATAGATGTGATATTAGGCATGAATTGGATGTATCAGCACAAGGCTCTCATAGATGTGCTGAATAGAACCATCAGGGTAAACTTGCCTAATAGTCAAATCCAACTTCTCATCCAACTTCCAATACCTCAAAGAGCAGTTGGTAGGGTATGTGCAACCGCAGTTAAAGAGGTGCAAAGCATTCCGGTAGTCTGTGAATTTCCGGATATATTCCCTGAGGATTTGCCTGGTTTACCTCCTGACCATGATGTAGAATTTGCCATTGAGTTGAAGCCTGAAACAGCACCTATTTCCCATAGGGCCTACAGAATGCCACCCAAGGAACTGGCAGAGTTGAAGGTTCAGTTGCAAGAGCTATTGGATAAGGGTTTCATCAGGCCTAGTTCATCCCCTTGGGATGTCCTGCTATTTTTGTTAAAAAGAAGGACAATTCCCTCAGACTCTGTGTCGATTACCGTCCACTCAATGAGGTCACCATCAAAAACAAGTACCCTTTGCCTCGTATAGACCTACTATTTGACCAACTTGCTGGGGCCAAGGTACTTTCTAAAATTGACCTCTGATCAGGATACCATCAAATAAAGATCCGCCCCGCAGACATTCCCAAAACAGACTTCACCACTAGATATGGTCTATATGAATATCTAGTTATGTCTTTCGGCCTAACCAATGCCCCTGCCTACTTCATGCATCTCATGAACTCCGTCTTCATGCCCAAGCTCGACAAGTTTGTGGTCGTGTTCATCGACGACATCCTCGTCTATTCCAAAAACCCTGAAGAACATGCCAAACATCTTCGTGTAGTCCTGACTCGTTTAAGAGAACATCAATTATATGCCAAGTTTAGCAAGTGCGAGTTTGGCTGGGCAGAGTTTCGTTTCTCCGACATATCCTATCGGCTGAAGGTGTATCGGTTGACCCAAGCAAGATGGAAGAGATCTTGAATTGGAAACCACCCACCACAATTCATCAAGTCCGTAGTTTTATGGGAATGGCGGGATATTGCCGTCGTTTTATTCCTGATTTCTACAAAATATCCAAGCCCATTACTAGCCTATTGAAGAATGAGGTCAAGTTCGTCTGGTCACCTGAGTGTGAGCAGGCGTTTCAGACTTTGAAGAAATTGTTGACCACTGCACCAGTCCTAGCTTAGCCTGACATTGAAAAGCTATTTGACGTGTACTGCGACGCTTGTGGAACCGGTCTGGGATGTGTCTTGATGCAAGAGGGCTGAGTCATTGCTTATGCGTCGCTACAACTTAAGCGCCATGAAGAGAATTATCCTACTCATGATCTACAATTGGACGCCGTTGTCCATGCATTGAAGATTTGGCGTCATTATTTGCTCGGCAGCACTTGCAAGATTTACACCGATCACAAGAGCCTAAAGTATATATTTACCCAAGAAGAGTTGAACATGAGACAGCGAAGATGGCCCAAGTTGATCAAGGATTACGACATAGAAGTATATTACCATCCAGGTAAGGCAAATGTGGTTGCCGATGCACTCAGTCGGAAGATTCATTGCAACTGTTTGACAGTGAAGCCTCGAGACCTTTCTTTATGCTATGAACTAGAGAAGTTAGGGGTAGAAATAATTGAACATGGTAGTTTGAACCATATTAGCATTGAGACCACCATCCGTGATGAGATTATCGCAGCTCAAAAAGGAAGCAAGGGCATCAAGCATATCAAGGAAAGAGTCCAAGCCGGTATGGCAGATTATTTCAGGATTGACGACGAAGGTGTCGTATGGTTCAAGGATCATTTAGTAGTTCCAAAGGTACCCGAGTTGCGTCAAAAGATCCTAGATGAAGCACATTTGACCAGGTTCTCCATTCACCAAGGAAGTAACAAAATGTACCAGGATCTGAAGCAAAAATTCTGATGGACTAAGATGAAAATAGAGATTGCTCGGTACGTAGCTAGATGTGACACTTGTCAGAAAGTGAAGGCTGTGCACATGAAGCCCAGGGGAGAATTGCAACCATTGCCTGTCCCTGCGTGGATGTGGGAAGATATCAGCATGGACTTTGTCACGGGTCTGCCCTGCCTAGAATTGGTCTGGGAGAAAAGCTTAAATTTAATCTCTAATTCCCTTTGCTTTCCGTCCTTCAGATCAATCCTAAGATTAGTATCAGCTATAGTCCTAGCAAGGAGCCTATCCTGGTTCTTCATGATCTCCATCTCATGTCTCATATGGTCCATCTGCTTCTGAAGTTCTGCTGTGGTGACCTTGGAACGCCTCCGTGGAGGTTGCTCTCCACGTGATGCTTCCTTAGGTGGCACGTACTTGACCTTGGCCGAGTTAGCACGGACTCCATCAAAGGTGGGGAGAGTGGTGTACTTGGCACATGAGACATGGCCATCCCTGTTGAGCTTCACCCTCGTCACCGTCTCATTCTGCTTCGGTGGCAGGAGCTTGACATCCTTTGGCAGCTTGACGATCGGTTCCTTCTGTCACGTGTCCTTCAGGTAGAGGGTCTCCGGCGGTGATGGAAGAGCTGATCTAGCACAAGCATGAAAGGATTGCTCATGCTTGCGAGGCTGGCTTGGTGGAACAATGGCGAGTGGTCAGGGAGTTCTAGCAGGGATGATGGCTTGAGAGTCGTCGGCGGGAACCTTGCTTGGATCCATCCCGTAGGGGATGATCTTCTTGTCGGCCATGGGTGATCCAATAAAGCATGTCGTCCCTCATCGAGTCGTTGATGGGCATTTCCTGCATATTCTCAAAATGCATTCTAGACAAGTGATCTGCTACAGAATTTACTACTCCCTTTTTATCTTTTATTTCTAAGTCAAATTCTTGAAGCAGCAAAATCCATCTTATCAATCTAGGTTTAGCATCTTTCTTAGTGAGCAAGTATTTTAAAGCAGCATGATCAGTGTAAACAATCACTTTAGCTCCTACTAAGTAAGATATAAACTTGTCAATAGTAAAAACAACAACCAGGAGTTCTTTTTCAGTTCTTGCATAATTAAATTGTGCTCCGTCAGAGTTTTACTAGCATAGGCAATTGCATGATGCTTTCTATCTTTAGTTTGTCCCAAAACTACCCCCACAGCATAATCACTAGTATCACACATAATTTCAAAAGGTAAAGACCAATCAGGGGGTTGAATGATTGGTGCAGAGATGAGCGCTTGCTTAAGGATGTTGAAAGATTTCATACAAGCATCATCAAAATCAAAGGGAGCATCCTTGGCTAACAAGTTTGTAAGAGGTCTAGCAATATGTGAAAAGTTCTGTATAAAGGTCTATAAAAGCCAACATGACCAAGGAAACTTCTAATCCCTCTAACATTAATAGGTGGAGGTAGTTGTTCAATTACTTCAATTTTAGCTCTGTCTATCTCTATCCCTCTTTCAGACACTAAGTGTCCTAACACTATTCCTTCTCTAACCATAAAATGACATTTTTCCCAATTAAGGACTAAATGCTTTTCTTCACATCTTTGCAAAACCTTGTCTAGATTTTCAAGACAATCATCAAAAGTTTTTCCATAAACAGAAAAGTCATTCATGAAAACTTCCATGATTTCTTCAATCATATCTGAAAAAATAGACATCATGCATCTTTGAAAAAAAACTGGTGCATTACACAATCCAAACGACATCCTATGGTAGGCATAGGTTCCATAAGGACAGGTAAAGGTGGTTTTGCTCTGATCATTAGGGTGGATAGAAATTTGATGATATCCAGAATATCCATCAAGGAAGCAAAAGAAAGAGTGGTTTGCCAATCGCTCTAACATCTCATCGATGAAGGGCAGAGGGAAGTGATCTTTTCTTGTTGCCTTGTTGAGTTTTCTGTAATCTATGCAAATCAACCATCCAGTGACGGTTCTCTAAGGGATTAACTCATTCTTGTCATTCTTGACAACTGTCATGCCTCTCTTTTTAGGCACAACTTGGACTGGGCTTTACCCACTCACTATGCGGCACAGGATAAATAATCCCGGCATGCAATAGCTTCAAGACCTCATTCTTTACAACCTCTCTCATCGCATTGTTGAGCCTACACTGGGGCTCTCTAGATGGGATGATGTTAGGATCAGTTGAAATGCGATGGGTGCAAAGAACATGACTAATTTCTTTCATATCTTGGAGTGAATAGCCAAAAGCTGATCGATACTTTTCCAAAATAGTGATCAAGCGAATGGTCTCTACTTGGGAGAGTTTATCACTAATGATCACTGGGGATTGCATATCTCCGTCTAGGAAAGCATATCTAAGATCGGCTGGCAATGGCTTGAGCTCAATAGGAGGTTTAGGTGGCACTAGGAATTCATCAAGGGGTAAAGGTTCTGGATTTTCGGCTTCTTCCTAGATGAAGAACTCTTCATCTTCTTCAATATGGGATTCTCTCAGAAAATCAAGGGCTGCTACTGTGATCTCAGTAATTGGATCAGGCTCAGGACATGGCTCAGTCTTAGCATTCAAGGAACGAGTAATGGACAAAGGGAATCTAAAGTTTGGTCTTAATTGAACATTGATTGTCCCAGTTTGTCCTTCTTGAATAAGTCTTCCAATTGGTTAGCCTATTAACAGGTCAAACTCCATGACATCAAAGATATAAAAACTTAGATGGAGCATGGTGTCGTTTACCCAGATAGGGAGCACATATAAAATACCTAAGCTTGGAATAATGTGCCCAGAAGAACTTTTCAAGAGCTTTGTTGTTGGGGTTAATGGCATGTCTATTGATAAATCTTGGGCAAAAGATGCCGACATGATATTAACACCCACAACTGGACTGTAGAAAGCTTCAAAAGGGCCTTTATGGATTTGGCATTTGATTAAGACAGAAGGTGAATCCAATCAGATCACATCAGAGGAAACCTCTGATTCTTCTAGCCAATCATTGCAGATTATGGCTATGAGCTCTCTTGTGGTCTTTCTACAGAAGGCTACTTCAGGAGGTTCTATAGGTTCTAAAGATGGTTTCTTGGGCTCCTGAGGCTTCTTGATCATATGGAAGTAAGATGTGTTTCCAAAATCAGAGAAAAGATCATCTTCTATTTCTAGTATGAAATCCGAAAGCGGAGTATCCTCCTTTTCCATAGGGTTGGAAATCGGGATAGCTGAGGATTGAGATGTTGATGGTAAAGGTTCAGGTTTAAGTTCAGCTACCCTAAGCTCTCCTTCTAACTTCTCCTCGAGTTGGTTATCTAGGATGCTGTCTAGGATCTTGCGTGCTTCAGAATCTGAAATATGCGCAAAAGATCCTCCCGCAGAGTGGTTGAGATGCTTCTTGGATTTTCTTCTCAGACCCAAAAAAAAGTGTTGAATGAGAATCGGGTCTGGAATAGATAGGTTTGGTCCAGATATTATGACTTCATTAAAACGCTCCCAGGATGTGGCCAAAGATTCATTATCTTTCTGTTTGAAAGATAGGATCTTGGTTCTGAGGTTTACAATTTTGGAGAGGGGGTAGAATTCGAGAGAAAAGTCTAAATAAAGTTTTCCCCAATCTCCTCCTTCTTTCTCTACGGTTCAGTCATACCAGGTTTTAGCTCTCCCTCTCAAAGAGAAAGCAAAAAGCTTCCACCTTAGGGCTTCATCGGACATGCCCTCTATATGGAGGCAGTCACAAGTTTGATTGAACTCTCGTAGGTGAATATGAGGATTATCATCTTCCTCTCCTAAAAAGGATTGGCTTTGGACCATCTCAATCAGACACGGGCGTAGCTCATAGGTAGAAGTTTGGATAGGCTTTGAGGATTGCCTACGACTATGGCTTGTGCTCGTGGATGCAACATATTTATAGATGGGTGTGGTTTTAATGGCATCCATAAGGATGAAAACAAAAACAAGGAGATAATAAAGGTAAAAGTATGAATACAAGGTTAAGATAGACTCTAGATGTTTCAACCGTTTTCTCCGGCAACGGCGCCAGAAATGCTTGTTGGTATAAGATAACTCAAACAAATAAACACTAAGATTATCTGCAGGCGAACAGATACCGATGTAGCACTTCACCCGGGAGTATTCCATGTATCGTTATTTATAATTTACCATAGGGAAAACGGAATGACTAAAATCTAGACTTAACCTCTGAGCTGCTATCAAGGACGGAGAAAATAGGTGATATAGGAGATTGCTAAGGCTTCTAGTTCTAATCCTCACAAGATATGATATGATTGTTCTTGAAGGGGAATTACTATAGGAATACACCCACAAAGGGTAAATTCCTTAGTAATGGAATCCTAAGGTCTTACTGACGGGAGGTGGACTGTGTAAGATTCAACGAGGCTAGGTCACCCTCGCGATCTACCACCGATCCGGATAGTACAGGGCATTTACGAGTAAATATAATCTAAGCACCACGCTTAAACTATAAATAACTACTTCAATCAAGGAGCTACCAAGACTAAAGCACTCAAAAGAATCGTAAACCTTAAGAACAATAATAACAACGTTACTCACTTGGATTAGAAGTTGAACTCCGAACAAATCTTCAGAAACAAGTCCCAAAGAAGGACTTGAATCCGCGGGTACAAGTCGTAGAGCAGTCACCGATAGGACGGCAACTCCCCCAACTATCTCCAGCTCTACTACCACACTACTTCTGGAGAAAGAATAGCCCTAATCTCGAGAGACTACAAGGTTAATCTTCTACTTGATGCTTGGCTCTAGATCCTATCTTGGGTTTCTACTCTATCATAGATATGCCGGTGGAATTCTGAAACCCTGGATTGATTTCTCTCTAGATCGCTCTGAAACCCTGGGGGGTCTGGGGGTCCTTATATAGGCCGGTGGGATGAACCGTAGCCCTTGGATCAAACCGACTTCAACGGGTGGTCTAGATTGTGTGAAATTTCGGGATTTGGGGCCACGTCGAAGCGGAGGCGGGAAGGCCTCTCTGACAGGTCGGCCGACCATGTCAGTGGGTCGGCTGACCCCCTCTCTCTGAGATGCGGGTCCTGCTTCGGCAGGCGTGTCTCTGGTGTTCTCTAGAATAGTCTTGATCTCCTGCCGCGGCGTAATTCGGTATTTTTCTCTGCGGTGTGGGTCCTCTTTGGTTCTTTTACTGTATAGTCTCTGGAAAACACAAATTCACCAAAACTCGTGGAATTCTGTTAGCTTAAACCCTATTCTAGGTGTTGGCTCTCATTTATATCCTTTTTGATGATTGGTTGACGGGTAAAATCATACAATTACTACCGTCAACAAGTACATCTAGACCACTTGAGCTATTGCACATGAATTTGTTTGGTCCTATAACCTATGCAAGTATTGGAGGAAGAAAATATGGCTTTGTGATAGTTGATGACTGTTGGCGGTCCTTAAGTCACATTTTATACCGCCAATAATAATATAAATCCATGGAACATCATAGAAAAATATTCTTTAATTAACAAGTTCCACGAGTTTTGGTGTTTTCCACTATGTTGCAGGAATATCCGAGTTTTCACAACATAAAAGTATCTCAAATAATAAAATGGACTACACCATTGCGGAGAGCTCGTCGCGCTGATCAAAATGCATATATTATTTGCATTATTTGGGGTTCCCAATAAAAAGATATATAAGTTCGAATCCAATTTAGAACTCCACGAGTAGACTTGAGTATTTTGGCTATAACTCACTCATCCGAACTCCGATTGGGCTGAATCACCAGTCAAAATGAAGCTATCGATGAGACCCACATGCTCCCAAAAGACGGTGGCCAGGTGGGCCCACCAGGGGACCGGCCACCCCCGGGACCGGCCGCACCCCTGGTGGGGCCTCTTGGGCCCAGTTTTCTTCTGGCGGTTGTAGGGCGGTTCCCCAAGGACGGTCCCACCTACGATCAACACAGATGGAAAGTGAAAACCGCCCTTTGGAGGTCGGTTTGGGTCCTTCCATGTGGGGATAGTCCTTTTGCATAGAACCCCCTCCTCTCAAGTTATAAAAGGAGGCCTCCTCTCTACACCTATTCATGAATTGATTTACCAACACAAGAGGTCACAATGTAGAGAGGAAGAGCAAGCTCCATTCCATTAGCTTCTAGCTAATTTAGTATAGGGAGTGAGAGAGGGACAAGAGCTGGAGAAAGAGCGGAGTCGAAGCAGTTCTGCCTCTGGGTGGACGAAGTGCCGGGCTTGTCGGCTCTCGATCCAACTTATACCTCTACGATCGTCTTGCTACTTGAAGTAAGAAGTTCGTGTTCAACTTTGGTTTGATTCATTAAGCATGTTACTTTCATAAAGCTACTTGTTTGTGGGATCGTCGTTCGTTCTTTGCACGGATGCTCTAGTAAGAGGACTCCTGATAGAGACGGATGTTCCTGTACGCCGCTAGAGTAGTAGTCGCCTTCGTAGACGTGGTGTCTAGGTCGGAGTCTACCTTCATATGTTGCGCGCGCCCACGGGCAGAGGGGTAGGTGGCAGGTGGTGACAGCCCTGTCCACTCGTACCAGCATCCTCCCACGTTCGGACGCGGAATAGCGCTGATACTGGTATCGCCTGGCAGACCAGGTGCGTCAGTGGGCCTGAAGCAAGCAAGCAGTGGGGAAGTTTCCATCGCTTATATGCGTTTGACCTTAGAAGAACCTCTCTACCCAAGCTATCCCTTCCGTCTCTTCTGAGTAAACTAGTTTACGAGACTAAGTACAAAGACCGTTCCTCTGGGAAATTACGATACCCTGAATACTTCCGGATGAAGGCTACAACGGTACTTCCGTGCGCTTGCGGACTTTTCTGCTGACGCTAAGAAGCACCAACAATGACTTCACTAGATACACATGGGTATTCTTTCTTATGGACAAGAGTGAAGTGTATGAGATCTTCAAATCTTTCATCAAGAGAAGTGAAAATGAATTTGATACAAGGGTGAAGCTAGTAAGGAGTGACAATGGTTGTGAGTTCAAGAACACAAGAGTTGATGAGTCATGTGATGATATGGGTATCAAGCATCAATTCTCGGCCAAATACACTCTTCAATCTAATGGTCTTGTTGGAAGAAAGAATAGAACCCTTATTGACATGGCAGGAACAATGCTAAGTGAATACAATGTTAGTGATGACTTTTGGGCCGAAGCTATCAATATGGCTTGCTACTCTAGCAACCGTCTATATTGTTATCCATTGTTGAAGAAAACATCCTATGAGCTCTTGAATAGAATAAAGCCCAACATTGCATATGGTTGCAAATGTTACATATTGAAGAACGGTACTCATTTGGGCAAGTTTGAGAAGAAGTGTGATGAAGGGTTCCTACTTGGATATTCAACAACAAGCAAAGCTTATAGAGTATGGAACTTGGCACATGGGATAGTTGAAGAAGTCCATGATGTTGAATTTGATGAAACTAATGGGTCTCAAGATGAGAAGGATAATCTTGATGATGTGAAGGGACCTCAATTAGTTGATGCTTTGAAGAACATGGATATTGGTGACATTAGGCCAAGACAAGTTGAAGAAAATGATGATGAAGTCACCCCTCCTATTGTGCAAGTGGAAGATGAGACAAATCAAGCAAGCTCAAGTGACTCTCAAACTCATGACCAAGATCAAGATCAAGTCCAAGATGCTAGTTCATCTCATATACTCCAACCAACCCACATTGCAAGAGATCATCCTCTAGATTAAATTGTTGGTGACATTAGTAGAGGTGTACAAACAAGGTCAAGAGTAGCTTCTTTTTCTGAGCACTATTCTTTTGTCTCACAAGAAGAGCCTACTAATATTGAGAAGGCACTCAAAGATGAGGATTGGATCAATGCCATGCATGAAGAGCTCAACAACTTTGAGAGGAATCAAGTATGGGAGTTAGTTCCATGACCAAGCAAGCATAATTTGATTGGCACCAAATGGGTCTTCCAGAACAAGCAAGATCAACATGGGATTGTTGTGAGGAACAAAGCTAGATTGGTTGCACAAGGTTACACTCAAATTGAAGGATTAGATTTTGGAGAAACCTATGCACCCGTGGCAAGTTTGGAAGCAATCCGGATTCTATTGGCTTATGCATGTGCTTATAACATCAAACTCTATCAAATGGATGTCAAGAGTGCATTCCTAAATGGCTATATCAATGAATTAGTGTTTGTTGAGCAACCTCCCGGTTTTGAAGATGACAAGAAGCCTGACGATGTGTACAAGCTCAAGAAGGCTCTCTATGGTTTGAAACAAGCACCAAGAGCATGGTATGAGAGGTTGAGGGACTTCCTACTGTCTAAAGGGTTCAAGATGGGAAAGGTTGACACCACTCTCTTCACCAAGAAGATCGGAAATGACTTATTCATCATGCAAATTTATATTGATGACATTATCTTCGGATCAATAAGTCAAGCATTTTATGAGGAGTTTAGAGAAATGATGGCCAAGGAGTTTGAAATGTCCATGGTTGGTGAACTTAGTTACTTTCTTGGACTACAAATCAAGCAATTGAAAAATAGCACTTTTGTGAGTCAAAGCAAGTATATCAAGGACATGGTGAAGAAGTTTGGATTGCAAAATGCAAAGACAATCTCAACACCAATGGGCACTAGTAGAAGCTTGAAACCGGATGAAAAAGGTGAATTGGTTGATCAAAAGCAATATCGGTCAATGATTGGTAGTCTACTCTATGTGACCACTTCTAGGCCGGATGTGAGTTTTGTGTGTGCATATGTGCAAGATATCAAGCCTCTCCAAGAGAAAGTCATTTGAAGGCTACAAAGAGAATATTGAGGTATTTGAAGAGCACACCTAACATTGGTTTGTGGTATCCCAAGGGCTCAAACTTTGAGTTGATTGGTTATGCGGATGCGGACTATGCCAGTTGCAAAATCAATAAAAAGAGCACTACCGGTACTTGTCAACTCTTGGGAAGGTCACTTGTCTCATGGTCATCCAAGAAGCAAAATAGTGTTGCACTCTCTACCGCCGAAGCCGAATACATTAGTGCGGGAAGTTGTTGTGCACAAATCTTATGGATGAAGCAAACCTTGACGGACTATGGATTGAAATTCAATAAGGTTCCATTGCTATGTGACAATGAAAGTGCGGTGAAGATCACAACCAATCCGGTGCAACATTCAAGAACCAAGCACATAGATGTGAGACACCACTTCATAAGAGATCACCAAGTAAAGGGAGACATTGCAATCACAAGTGTGGGCACCGATGATCAACTAGATGATATATTCACCAAATCACTTGATAAAGCAAGATTTTGCAAGTTAAGGAATGAATTGAACATACTTGACTACTCCAACATGTATTGATGCACTTCATGAAAATCTTATGACTTGCCTATCCTCCAAGCAAAGCAAAGGTATCATTTTTTGGCATATGCATACATACTTTGCTAGGACTTGTCTAGATCATGTAGACATAGTTTTGTTCTCTCTAGGTCATTCATTGAAAGCCAAAATGTTTTAAAGTCTATATGGCATCACTATTGCTTCCTTGTTTGTTTGATCTAATGATGGCATATAACTTGTTCATGGGAATGCAAACCTAGTGTTGAATCTAGTCAAATGAGCATCTAAGTGTTTAACTCAACATAGGCAAGATAACCCCTAGTGGCGTGAAGAAGCTTATCTTTGGTTCAAACCAAGCTAAGTAACTTGTGCAAGTTTGCTAGATTGAACCAAAATTGGAAAATTATTCTCGCTCTCTATTGATTTGACCCTTTTGTGATACTTGATGCCATGGGGGAGAAAGAACAAAGATAAGAAATGGGGAGAAAAGGTAAAATTGGACTAAGCTTCGCAATGAACCATCATTAAGGCCGATGATGGGAGAGCAATAGGCCAAAGTAAAGGGATTAAAATTTTGAATCCAAACCTTTACTTAAATAAGCTCACCTTGAGGGGGGAGCAAACTCATGAACTTAGTTGAATGCATTTGGAATGTGCACGCACATATGTTTGTTGCATTTGCACATGTCTTTACTTTCAAATTGCCTTGTTTTTGAGTGTTGTATGCTAGTGTAAGTATTGAATGATGATTTGATAACTAGCATGCTTAGGTAGTAGCTAGATGATCTCGTGTTTCAATTTGTTATCGAAGCATTTCTTATAATGTTGATCTCACGGTATGCTCAAGTTTTGTGATCATCTAGTTATCAAAAGTGCTAAGGATGGAGACTTCCGCAAATTCGATTGCATATTTCATTTGGTATCACGCTTCAAAGGTTTATCCTAACCATCCTATCACATCTTAGCGGATATTTACTCTCTATTATGCATATGAGCAAGCTTTCAAATCCAAACTCATGCACATATGTAGGGGGAGCTAAATAGCCACCAAACTGAATTTGTGTTGTTTGTCCATTCCAAAACATGATAATCTTGTTTGGACAAGCTCACAAGTTCAAAAACAAAACATAACTCTTATCTTTGTATAGTTCATAACTTATTTTACTACTGCATAGGTCCTACTTGTCCCTGTCTTCCCTTTCTTTCTCACTTCATCATCTTCCCCGCAGAGGCAGAGCATGGAAGACGTCATCCTCTTCCCCGCATCCACAACTTCTTCGCCACACCCACGGCGAGCATGAAGCCCGTCATCCTCTTCCCTGCATCCAGCGACCATGGCTTGTGGTGGAGTCGCCCCACCTGTGCACAGCGCCCTCAGTTCGCGGTGGAGGTGCCCTGCCAGCGCCTGGTGGCCTCTACCATGGGGAAGAGGCGCCCGCCCACACCCGGTGGCTACGGCCAACGGTGGAGGTGCCCACCCGTGCTCGGCTCTTCCTCGGCCCACGACGGGGTGGCCTCGTACGGGGTGGCCTTTGCTTGTGGCGGATCCGCCCCGCCCGCGTACGGTGATCGGCTTCGATGGTCTGCGACGACGGCAGCCATGGCCCTGGCTTGCAGCAGAGTTTCACAGATGAAACACGTCAACCGCCTCAACGCAACTTTTACGCGATTTCCCATATGTTGGAAATATCACCGATTCGTTTTGTGGTCATGAAACGAATACCTTCTCTCTCCTCATAGTTTCATGCAAAGATTCCTTTTTTCTGACATGGCATCTTATTAATGTGCATGAAACTCCTCATGAAATTGCAGTGTGACTAGACTTAGGAGTATGCCGTTGAACTTATAACTGACTGAGTGCACCCTCCAGATATAAACAATAATTATCGCCATTGACATTTTAATAGCTCTCGAGTTTAAACTTTATCCATCATTTTTTGGTAATGCTTCCACCAGGACGACTTGACGGGCTGGACGCCACGTGCCCACGGTTCGCTTCCACACGGACGACTCCGCCCACCCACCGCTCTCACACATTAATAAAAGTGTTGATCCCTCTCTCTACATCCTCCAGGCCATGGCGCAAGTAGCGAAGCCGCCCCTCTCTCTCTCACACACACACACTCTCTTCCTCCGCCCGTCCCTTGCTCCTTCCATGACCTCTGAAAGCCCTAGTTTGGTTTTGATAATTGATGACACCCTAAGGACTAACCTCCTTGCTAAGTGATGGCTAAGTGCATGTGGTCCTATCCATGGAGTGAGATGCTCAAGGAGATGATGGTATAGATCAAGAGGGCTAAACCATGGAGCATGTGTTGGTGGATCGAGTGAAGTTGATCAAGTGAGAAGCAAAGACTTGAAGGCAAAAGTATAACCCTAATAGGCTTTTCTTTTGGTGGTCAAGACACCAAGTGGGTGTGATCATATTTAGGATAGATAGCCGACTATTAAGGGGAACTAAGTGTTGGATTACCTTCAAGTGCTCTATGTTGCATTTCATTGCATTGAATCTAACTCAACCTAGACTTTGACTTGAATCCCGTGAAAATTGTTTGAAAAATGCTAACCCACTGTGCACAAGTGTTGAGAACCTTAAGTGTTAGCACATAGAAGCAAGGGGTGTGAAAAAGACTTGCAAAAGCCTGTTTTCAGAGCGTCGGACGCTGGGCTCCAGGGCATCGGACCATTGTTTTGCGTCTGATGGTCCTCCCAGTCTGTGCCCCTAGCGTCGGACTGAGTCTGAGCATTTCCAACCCTCTCTGCGTAGTTTTGACTAGCGTCGGACGGTAAATCCGTTTGGTCCGACGTGCTGTTTTGCGAGCGTCCGACGTTGTTTGTCACCGCTGTCGACTCTGAGAGTCGGACAGTCCGACGAGTTGTGAGGCGCGAGCATCGGACCATCGGCTGGCAGTCCGACGGCGCGTCGCGGCGAGTTCACGGCGTGGCGAAGTGCGCGGCATGCTCAGTGTAGGGTGTCGGACGGCGCAGCTTGGTCCGACGCTGGGCATCGGACAGAGCCTGACGCTTATTTTCCCCTCTGCATGCTCTCTGGAAACGTCGGACGGGCGTGCGCTTTAGTCCGATGGTCTGTGTTTTGGCGCGATCAGTTAGCCGTTGACGTCGAACGAACGTCGTTAAATCTGACTGACACGTGGCGCTAATCGGAGCGTCGGACGTTGGCGTTTGGTCTGACGTAATCAGTCCGACGGTAGGGTCCAACGGTACGTAAAGAGTGTTAACGGCTGGCTCTTGTGGGGTAACGGCTAGAAGTGCACTTAGGGGTATTTATACTCCTTCCCTAGTCACTTGGTGACTCTCCTACACATTTGATTCATTGCCATACTCTTGTAAGCACTCTCTAGCCTCCCTCTCACTCACTTGTTCATCTTTGATCATCTTTGTGAGTTGAGTGATCTTCAAATGCATCATTGCTTAGTGAATTGCATTCTAGAGCACTTGAGAGCAAGCCAAGGCTGAGTTCTTATTCTTTTGGGGCATTGCCGTGTCCCTAGCGGCTTGGAGACGATTCCAGTGTTGAGGTTGCTTGGTGATTGTTCAAGCCCACACCAAAGTTGGTTTGTGAGGGATTCTTGCGGTTATTCCCCGGCTGAGTGCCAAAACCGACTCTAGTGGATTGCTCTTGGTTGATAGCCACTCCTCTTGTGTTCGTGAGCGGCTCCCCGTGAGGGATTGGCGTGTGAAGCCTAGCTCGCAATCCACCAAGGAAGACCGGTGCCACAACGAGGAGTAGCGTGACGGCGATCATGTGAACCTCGTTAAAAAATCGAGTATTCTCTCTTCTCCACCTTCGAGTGGATGATTGGTTTTCCGGCTTTCTGTTGGTGATTGATCACTTGGTCTTTATTTTGATCTTTTCCCGGTGATTGGATCAACCCCTACTCTCCTCGGTGGTATATCTTCCTAAATCTTTACTCATTTGCGCTTGCTACTTGTTTAGGTGCCATCTCCTTAGGTCTCGGAGGAGTTGGTTTCTTACGTGTTAAGTGCTTATACTTGTGAGTAGTATATTGTTCTAGGTGGCTTGCATAGGATAGTCTAGAGCTAGTGCTTAGTATCGCTTGCTTAATTACTAACTTGTGGTCTAGCTCTTTGTAGAAATTTTTATACGCTATTCACCCCCCTCTAGCTTATCCGGTCCCTTCAACCTCCCATACCACTGGAGAGGAGGCCGACGACGGATGATATTGAGGAGCAACTCCCCTCCATCGTCCTTTCCTTCCTTCCCTCGCTCTGCGACCTCCATGCAATCGAAAAGAAGGGTGACGTCGGTAGCTTCTCTCCTACATTGACGTCCTCCACCACCGGGGGCCCCCAATGCTCGCAGATCTGGCGGCCATGGCGCTCCCCTACACCAGCGGCTCCTTCATCGACCTCGGCGTCTTTGTCACCCAACTCCGGCAGCTCCTTGCCCCACATAAGGCGTCCTCCACCACTGGGAGCCCCAGAGTCCACAGATCCAGCGACCATGGCGCTCCCTGTGCCATGCTCTATCTCTCTCCCTCCTATGTTGCAATTTTATGTTTCAACTGTTTGAAGTTTCAGAGGTATGTTGCAGTTGAATCATATGGATGTCGCGAAAGTAGATCGGGGGATGTTGCATATGTTGCAATTCTGTGTTCCTGAATGCATGTTGCAATTGTATTTATCTGAATGTTGCATATGCTTCACACATATGATGCATGCGTTTTATTCAGATGTTGTGGGTTTCAAGTGTGTTTGAGATGAGCGTTCCAAGTGTTTCATAAGCATGTTTCAAATGTTTCAATAGTCATCAAACATATGTTGCAAGCGTTGTGCTTGAATATTTTAAAAGTAGATTTAGGGTTCCATCTCTCCCTCCACCTTATGTTGCATCTTATCTCTAGGGGCGCGGTAAGGTGCCATGTAGGGCCCTGCACATGCATGTGGGGGGGGGGGGGAGGGGGGCAGAGGGCATGGTGTGTGAATGGGGGGCGCACAACATGCGGAGTGGGGCGCGAGCAGGGCACGGTGTGAGACGTGCAAGTGGGATGTGGCTTTTCAGAGGTGCGGGTGCCCGGACGGTGGTGGAAGCAATTCCCCTGTTTTTTACTAAAATGTAATAAGGATAACATACTAGGGCACGGTGTGAGACGTGCAAGTGGGATGTGGCTTTTCACAGGTGCGGGCGTCCGGACGGTGGTGGAAGCAACTCCCCTGTTTTTTACTAAAATGTAATAAGGATAACATACTATTAAGAAAAATATATTTTAAAGCAAAATTTATGCCTATGAACTTGTGCCTCAAAACATATTTTTTTTTAAAAATATTGACAATGACCACAGTTTTAGTCAAGTGTTTGACAATGACCACAGTTTTAGTCAAGTGTTGATTGTTTATGGTCGTAACACAAGTCATGTACAATGATAAGATTTAAGTGGACGGTGCACGTTCTTCCAAGCAAGGGCTTCACAACTGGGTCAGGTTCATCATCTTAATTTGAGAAGGGTTTTGAATTTAAACAAAGCGAGAGACAATGGGACCTAGACTTCCACGCTAATTAATGGCGCCTGAATATTGAATGAGCTTCTCCGTTCTCCCAAAACTGGCCCCGATGGCGATGGCCCGATGGGTACTGTATGAGCTGAATGATTAGTACTACTAACTCACCGAAGTTGCACTCGATTGGCTGACCCTGACTACGGCTTCTGCTCCCGCCCATCTGCGGACTGAAAGTAGGTGATATGCACTCTTTCTTCCTTCCGGGTCTATGCTTTTTTCCTTCTCTTCAGTCTTAATAGCTGCACTGCATCTTAATTACCACTCTTAATTTCAGTCACTCTTTCAATGGAGTTGAAGACCGAGATGGACAGGCGGCTCCTCGAAGCAGCCAAATCTGGCGATGCCACGGAAATGAAGCAGCTCGCCCTTGATGACCCGGGTGTGCTGGATGGAATCACGCCACAGGGGAACACTTGCCTCCACATCGCCGCCATCCATGGCCACGAGGGATTCTGCAAGGATGTCATAGAGTTGGACGAATCTGGTTTTCTGCTCACCGCCATCAATAGAGACGGGGAGACGCCACTGCTCACCGCCGTGACAAGGGGCCGTGAGAGTTTAGCTTCTATTTTACTCAGGTACTGCCGTGACAAGAAGCTGAGCAAGACCATCCTGAAGCAAGACAAGCGCCGAGGCAACGCGCTGCATCATGCCATGTGCAGAGGGTATACGGCGCTGGCGCTGGAGCTGATTGAAGCAGAGCCTGCCTTGTCGAAAGCTGTGAACAAATGTTATGAGTCACCCATGTACACCGCGGTGATGAGAGATTATGGTGGTGTCTTGGAGAAGCTGTTGGAGATTCCTGATGCAGCTGATGGGGGAGCCCATGGGTGCAATGCTCTGCATGCTGCCGTGATAAGTGGTAATCCAGGTGAGAGTGAGACATATGCATCGGAATCGTATACAGGCTGTGAAATGTATTGCTTTCTTCACAGGAACATGTTTCTTGTCTTGATTTTGTTTCAGTTATGGCTAAAAGGGTTATGGAGGCACGTCCAGAGCTAGTCGGACTAGAAAATGGACGACAATCATACACCAATGCACCTGCCCGCAAAAGAGAACAAGATTGACGTGCTTACAGTATTGTTGGAACTTGATCCGTCTTTGTGTTATTTCATCTCTACAGACGGCTCCCTCTTCTTTGTATCGCAGCAGCTGAGGGCAATGTTGGTGTTTGTGGGGATATAGACCCCCGGTACCACAAGACAAGACATGGGCCACACCATCAAAGCTGGCCCGACCCAGAAAATAAAGACGTGCGGCGCAAGACTGCACCGCACAGTTATTGTACCAACTTGGATAGTTTACTTGTAACCTTGTCCTTTCAGACTATATAAGGAGGGGCAGGGATAGATCCCCTCAACTCAACTCAACTCATAATAATACAAGACAGCAACACACAGGACGTAGGGTATTACGCCTCGCGGCGGCCTGAACCTGTATAAATCTCGTGACTCGCGCTTACTGCACAACGCTTGTTCGTTTCAGGCGCACCCTCACCGTCTCATCTATTACCTTGGGCATACCCCTCGGTAGACTATCGCCGGTATTCCATCGATAGTTGGCGCTCCAGGTAGGGGGTATGCTTCCTGATTCCATGGCGAGCAAGATGGAAATTTATTTCATCGTCGTCGGCATCCGGCGGCGGCGAACCAGATCCGAATTTTCGTCGTCGCCAACCACGGCAACAGCGTTCGGCGGCAGCGAACAGATGGAATTTTTATTCATCAGCATCATCCACGGTGACGGATCCAGCTCCAGCCAGCATGCTGCCAACGGCGGCAGCGTCACCCTCGTACAAGGAAATAAGCTACCTACTACGACGGTCCCGTCGCTTCGTGCTATCGGACCGGTCTGCTACTTCACCGAATTCATCTACAACTCGATGATTTCATCGCCTGGTCAGATCCATCCAATGATGAAGCCCGACCCGTACGGAGCAATCGGCTTGGGACAAGCGAAGACCCACCACGCCGTGCACATCCACCGGACTATGCAAGTCGACTCAGATGCGTCACCTTTCAGTGAAATTCATATGGGAAAGTCTACAGAATCATCGCCGACATCAGCCATGCATGCCCAACCACGAATGACATATGGGGCACATATACGTCCGAAATTCGCTTGCTCATCTACGTCTTCGATCATGACCAGATGCCCATGCGCATAAAAGCTAAGTCATATTTATTCATCTTAATTAAGATATGTTATTATCTACGACTCGTTTTCGGATTTCTCCACAAATCTACACGATATTTTTGGCAGAACATCATCGTGCTTCTCGCCGTCAACGCTTTGCGGCGACTTCGACAACAGCAAGCTTGGAATCAACCGAGCCACGACGAGCTGTCTAACGAGCCACGTCGAGCCATCAGAATTTTCGTCATCGTCGACAACGGCAACGGCGTTCGGCGGCGACGAACCAGATGAAAATCCTATTCATCACCAAGCATCCATGGCGACCTTCTTCAAGTTGAGATCTGACTACGGCGTCATGCGCCAATAGCAGTGGATCTCGAAATCAACACTGTCTCCACCTCGTCGTGAGGTTGCGGTGGCCGTCGCTGCCGTCCATCGACAAAACCATGACGCGATCAACGTCATCATCAACTGGCCAGAAGATCCCAGTCGAGACGTCCAACAACTTGAGCAACGGCGGCGAAAGAACGCGATGACAAGGACCACATACGGGATCACATGCCTGTACGTGATGACAAGCCAGCTGAAACAAGGAAAGAGGCGTGTGGTCTACAGGACCATGCAAATCAATATACGGTAGGCAGCCCCGCCCGTGATCGTCGACGACGCACATGTTCCGGATCCAATCTACAACAACGATCAGCTAGAAAGCTAAGTCATCATTTTGTAATTAAATTATTGTTATACGAATACTTCTAGATATATCTGTATGTCTGCATGATTTCCGTCAGAAAAAAACTAATCGCATCTTGTTGTTGCTCATGATTTTTTTATCAAATACGCAATATCATCATCGCGGATCACGACAATTAGCGATCACAAGACGGCCTGGTGATAAAGATGTGGGGCAGTGTTTTCCACAGAAGATGCTGATCTGCTGTACAGGCTAATCAAAATTGACTCCGTCAGGCTCCAATACGCCATGCCATCCGAGCTACCGAGCCGTCCGAGCTTTCAAGATCATCATTCGAACTGCTGCGCACCGACTACATATCATCGCTAAAATTATCTCTAAGATTCTCCGCCACCGACATAAGCCCCGACCAGATTCGGGCAGTATAACTTCATCGCCGAATAAGTCTCACAACTACTCGGACAGCGTAACTCTGCCATACGTAAGTCCCGCAACTGCTCGGGCAATCCAACTCCGTCGACGCGTAAGTCCCGCACCTGCTCGGGCCGCTTAACTTCGCCAAGGCAGAAGTCCCGCACCAGCTCGGGCCGCTTAACTTCGCCAAGGCATAAGTCCCACAACTGCTCGGGCAGCACGACTTCGCCAATAGCGTAACCCCCGCACCCGTCGGGCAGCATCTGGCTCAATGCCGCGTAAGCCCTACACATGATAGGCCGCCAACTACGCCTCTTCACCGACTGCCCCGATATATCAGGTAGCCATCGCCCACGATAAGCGTAACCCCCGCCTGGCGCAGGCAGCTTCGCCACCACGTAAGCCCCAGGGGACGCCTGGGCCGTTAAGTCTTCGCTAACACGCAAGCCCCGAGGACGCTTGGACAGGTTCGCAGCGTCTCCAAAAGCCCCGGCAAAAGCACGAGCACCACGCAGGGCGTGGAGGACTCCTCGCCGACTTCTCAATAAGCCCCGACCTCGCTCGGGCATCTCGCTGCTCTCCATGACTCGTCAACCTCCAGAAGGTCTCCAAGTCGTCGTCACTCTCCAAGACACGCCTCCGCCATATTCTCTAGTCAAGCTTTATGCTCGGGGACTTCGTCGAGACATCGGACTCCATAGTGTTCTCCAGTCAAGCTCTACACCCGAGCTTTCCATCGACATATCGCCGAGCATTCACTGGATATAGAAGGGTGTGAGATCCGATCTGAATTTTTCAACGCCTGGAAGATCCACGTACGGGTGAGCCATGAGATCAATGACTACTGCCTGCCATCGCCGAGCCATCAGCCTACAGCGTTATGCAAATTCACCGGCTTTAAAAAAAATACGAAGGACCACGATTTGCATGCACTCGTGCACGTGTAAGGATCGACTCAGCGAGCAAACAGATATATCTACATAGGCAAGTCAAGGCGCTCTGTGACGGCGGCATGGCGTGGATTTCATCATCGTCTACATGCCGTGTTTGCCGATGCCTAAGGCAGCTCTCCGGAATTTGGGCCTTGTTCTTCAGCAGTCGTCCACGTCATGTCATCAATGTGTCGAACAACTACCAAAGGCAAACAAATTAATTACGCTTCTCATCGTCAACACTCTGCGGTAGTCTCGACAACAGCAAGCTTGGAACCGTTCAGCCCATCACGCGAGCCACGTCAGCCGGCTCCTCGACACGCCGACCACTCTTCGACGTCAATCAAGCTAAGTGATATTTTTAATATTCTTCTACGTATTCTTCGACCTCCATATATCTTCAGAAATTATCTCCATGGTTCTTCGCCGCCGACCTCTCCAAAAGCCCCGACAAAGCTCGGGCACTCGCCGACAATTTCTCCATAAGCCCCGATAAGCTCGGGCACTCTGAAGATTTTCTCCGCCGACGAGATACTAAGTATCTCTCCGTTTTCTTCTCTCAAGGGTTACGTAACGTACCTTGATAGCTACGCCTTAATCCGTGAAACCTGTCTTCGCCCCGTAAGCCGTCAAACCGAATGGTCATGTTAACAAACCTCTGAACTAGACGCTGGGTCAGGTGCTTAAACGTAACAGGCCAACTACCAGGGGAAATTATGTGACCTGACAAGAGCAAGAAACGGGCAATCTTTTCATGCATCTACAATATTCGGATCTGCTTTCTACATCATGTACTACCCACTGTACATATTTATTTTGCAGGAATTCTACGCCGGACACTCATCATCGCTCCTCGCCGTCCTCGCGTTGCTCGGATTACGTCTCTGACCACGCTGGGGACTCGTTGCCGCTTCTCGCCATCCTCGCGCTGCTCGGACACCGCTTCCGACCAGGTTGGGGACTCGTCGTCATCGCTCCTCGCCGTCCTCGCGCTGCTC
The DNA here is from genome assembly GCA_038502445.1 of Eremochloa ophiuroides. Lineage (NCBI taxonomy): Eukaryota > Viridiplantae > Streptophyta > Magnoliopsida > Poales > Poaceae > Eremochloa > Eremochloa ophiuroides. The sequence goes on from JAHLJS010000007.1 coordinate 29,186,834, forward strand.
GGACATCATCTCCAACCACGTTGGGGACTCATCGCCGTCGCTTCTCACCATCCTCACGCTGCTCGGACATCGTCTCCGACCAGGCTGGGGACTCGTCACCGTCGCTCCTCGTCGTCCTCGCACTGTTTGGACATCATCTCCGACCAAGCTGGGACTCGTCGTCGCTGCTCTCCGTCCTCGCGTTGCTCGGACTACGCCGGGGACTTCGTCGTCTTCATCAAGCGTCTCCGAGCACCAAGCTGCTCGGGGACTTCGTCATCTTCGTCGAGCGTTGCCGAGTAATAGATCTGCTCGGGGACTTCGCCGCCTCGTCAAGCGTTTCCGAGCACCAACCTGCTCGGGGATTTTGTCGTCTTCGTCAAGCGTTTTCGAGCACCAAGCTGCTCGGGGACTTCGTCGTCTCGCCAAGCGTTTCCGAGCAGTACAGCTGCTCGGGTATTTCGACGCCTCTTCAAGCGTTTCCGAGCAGTACAGCTGCTCGGGGACTTCGTCGCCAAGCTATCAAGTCACTCCATGCTGTTCGGATCAGGGTGCTGATCTTGGGCAGCATATCGGGGGTCTTGATATGCGCCTCGCCATGCTTGGGGACTTCGTCATGTTCGTCAAGTGTTTCCGATCAGCAGAAGCTGCTCAGGGACTTCGTCGCTTTCGTCAAGTGTTTCCAAGTAGCAAACCTGCTCGGGGATTTCGTCGCCTTCGTCAAGTGTTTCCGAGCAGCAAAGCTGCTCGGGGACTTCGTCGTCTTCGTCAAGTGTTTCCGAGCAGCAAAATTGCTCGGAGACTTCGTCGCCTCGTCAAGTGTTTCCGAACAGCAAAGCTGCTTGGGGACTTCGTCATCTCCATCAAGTGTTTTCGAGCACCAAAGCTACTCGGGTACTTCGTCGACACTTCACATGATCTGAAAAATAAAGATTTTGACCCTGACACCACGTGACTACGTCACCTACTATCAGGCTTGGGGACTAAGTGGATACACTTCACCTAACGGTGAAGGTATTGATTCTGGCGAAGCAAAAGTGGATACACTTCACCAAAGAGAAACTCTTTTCAATTTTTTTCTGAGCTCCTTATATCCGTCTGGTCAAGCAACTCTGAAGATCTGCATCTCCCGACGAATGCAAGGCACTCGGGGACTAGCTGTGAGGATATAGACCCCCGGTACCACAAGACAAGACATGGGCCGCACCATCAAAGCTGGTCCGACCCAGAAAATAAAGACGTGCGGCGCAAGACTGCACCGCACAGTTATTGTACCAACTTGGATAGTTTACTTGTAACCTTGTCCCTTCAGACTATATAAGGAGGGGCAGGGATAGATCCCTTCAACTCAACTCAACTCATAATAATACAAGATAGCAACACACAGGACGTAGGGTATTACGCCTCGCGGCGGCCTGAACCTGTATAAATCTCGTGACTCGCGCTTACTGTGCAACGCTTGTTCGTCTCAGGCGCACCCTCACCGTCTCATCTACTACCTTGGGCATACCCCTCGGTAGACTATCACCGGTATTCCGTCGACAGTGTTGCTCGAGAGCTTCTTAGACATTGTCCTGATCCTCCCTACTACAACACAACGGGTGGTTCCACATGTCTTCACATAGCTCTATCATCTGGTCAGGAAGATTTTGTGAGATTTGTCCTGATGTCTCCGCAACTTCAGCATCTTATCAACGTGCCCAATGACAGTGGGGAAACTGCTCTGCAACTTGCACTTGCAGATGCAGCCAGAAACGTGCCAGATGATGGAGATGGAGATGAAAGTGAAACTCATTCCGAACTGGACATCGTCCATGTTTTACAGTTCCAACTTAATGCTAATCTAAGAATCCACGAGCCTTTCACGTCGGTACGTATGGCTTCTCCATATATGCCATGTCAATATGTGAAAAAACAACTCGTATCAGTTTGTGTATAATATATCAGTCGTACGTACTCAGCGGATGGACCGACTCCTCCTGGAAGCAGCAGCATCAGGCCATGTCGTAGAAATGAAGAACCTGTCTCATGATGACCCTGGCCTTCTATTGGAAACAACGCCACAGAGGAACACCTGCCTCCACATCGCCGCCATCCATGGCCATGAGGCGTTTTGCATGGAGGCCCAGGCTCTGAACCCATCCCTCCTCGCTACCGTCAACTCGGACGGCAAGACCCCTCTTCTCGCCGCGGTGGCAAGCGGCCATGCCTCTGTAGCTTCTGTTTTGCTCAAATGCTGCCTTGATCGGCAGCTGAGCAAAGCCATCCTGAAGCAAGACAAGCGTGGATGCAACGCGCTCCACCATGCCATCCGCGGCGGACACAAGGACCTCGCGCTGGAGCTGATACAGGGGGAGCCTGATCTATCGCAAGCCATCGACGAATACGACGAGTCACCCATGTTTATCGCGGTGATGAGAGATTACGAGGATGTCTTGGACAAACTGTTGGAGATTTCTAATTCTGCTCACCGGGGCTGCCATGGCATGAATGCTCTGCATGCTGCCATAACAAGGGGAAATTCAAGTAAGTGTTGCCGAGTATCTGGAAAACTAAGCGAAAATTCAGAGTAACATATTTTTTACCACATGATCGTTAATATACAGTCGTCATTATTCCATAGCTGCTGACCGTCCTTCCTGCCTTGACTTTCAGCCGTCGTGAGAAAGATTATGGAGACACGTCCTGCTCTAGCCAGAGAAGTAGACAAGGGTAACCACACTCCACTCCACTTTGCTGTAAATTTGGACAAGAATGACGCGGTAAGAGTACTGTTGGAACATGATCGGTCTTTAGGGTATGTCTCCTCACACGGTGTCCATGTCCCTATTCTTATTACTGCTGCATATCGTGGCCATATTGGTGCTGCCCAAGAGCTTCTTAAACATTGTCCAGATGTGCCATTTATGAAAGCAAATGGCTGGACATGTCTGCACCAAGCTGTGTCGGACGGACACATGGAGTTCGTAGATTTTGTCCTGGATTTGCCACAATTTGGCAGGCTCATTAACATGCGAGATAAAGACGGCGATACTGCTCTGCACATCGCAGTCAAAAAGTGCAATCCGAAGATGGTCGCTGCTTTACTGCGTCACACAGACATTGACGTCACGGTGCTCAACAACGACGGAATCGATGCAATATGGGAATTGGAGGGTGACCCCAACCATTACAAGACTTTAAACTGGGTACGTACGTCTTTTACGTTTCCTTTTAATTATTAGTGCGTACTACTTTAATTACTCTACAATAATCAGTACTTATGCCAATCTTCTGCGCACGCGTGCATCGATCGGTATTCCTCATCTGATTTACACTATCATCGTTACCAAGCTCCTTTTGCATCTTTCTATGTGCAGAACGAAATTTACATGCTTATGTTGAAAGCTGATCCTCAAGCTGCAACAGATATTTATAATCTCCACAAGTCTGCCCATGATGAAGTGACAAACACAACAAGGAAGGATATCAAGTCACTGACTCAAACATATACAGGCAACACTTCCCTAGTGGCGATGTGCGTCATTGCAAAGTGGGAGGATCTTGAGTTCTTGCTTCACTACAGGTCGTTTACAAAGAAGCTTATGTGGTTTGCATACATCGCAACCACCATGGCATTTGCAACTGGTTTGTACACTGTCCTGGCTCCTCGTCTTCTCTGGCTCGCTGTTGCGGTCTGCGTACTGACGTCTTTATTGCCCATTCTTACTAAGCTTCTTGGTGAATGGCCTATCTTGAGACTCAGATTTCGGTTGGGCGGACTTTCAATTCTGAGCTCCTTGATATGGTCTAATTATGGGCCACTCACCATATGCTTTCCAGTTTGATATGTTCAACATATAAGAAAACAGCTTGCATTGAAAGATTTGCCGATCGAAGAATAGTATTGTTTTGGTAATTTGTAATCCATGTAATAAAGCCAGAATTATGTACTCTGAACGACACGGAATATTTCAAGCCAGTGCAGATGAGTGATAGTATTTTATTTTCAAGTTGGGCATTCTACAAGTCTGTTACTTAATTTGTTGATGAGAAATACATTAGGTTCCACTTCCACAGGGTTTATCGTCATAATTCCTAATTTTCAAAGGTAACTGTTTGCAACAAAAGTTTGCATATCTCCACCTGCAGGGATACATATTATTCTTTTAGGGATGAACACATTTTCAATAAACTTACAGTAGCATGGCTACCTCATAGTGTAACACAGAAATAAAATCAGGTCGCCTGCAGCGCCATCTAGCTGTTGGAAATATGTGCCGTACCTAAAGGTACACGATGTAATGCCCTGCCAGGTACCTACCAACATGTCCAAGAGTTTATCAAACTACAAAAGAAATCTTTCAGTACAACTGAAAACCAGACGCCGCTGGTCTAAATTTGAAATTAGAGATGAGCATGAAAATAATACGAATGCTAAACGAAAGCACAAAACAGCAGATGAATGATGGGCCAACATTGTCACATTGCTACCACGAGCTAAAATACGGATGTGTTCACATTGCTACTGCTGGAGCTAAAATTTAGACGATGATACAGCTGATACATCTTACAACACCAGGAGAAAACAATCCTGAGGATACCGCAAGGGAATGAATGAATGATGTACAAATGTAAACATCACATACTGATAGACATCAATGTTGCTTAGGGTTTATTGTTTTCTTTAAGTGAACATCAATTTGCCCAATCTAGATCTAATATTATCGGCTTCAAATCTTTTGCATATATTTGCTTGGTGAATGAATAATAATTGTGTAATATACTACCTATCAAGAAGATAGAACCCTTTTCATTAGGCGATAGGTTTGGATCTTGATTGTATATAGATTGCACTCAAGTGATAATTTGAGCTTCACTTAGATTCAATGGTTAATAGATTTGATTCTAAAATTATACCATAGCTGCATTCAACCCTAATTGAAGTGTCGTTTGGTTATTGACTTGTATGTTGCCTATACGAAGAATCGGCTATTTAGTCGATCTCATTACAAGCTTCTCTTGCATCGCATTAAATGTAGTTTTTATTCATGCATGCTTCACTGTCGATTGCGTTGAAATTTATATTGTGTATCATAGTTGTATCGATCCACTCGACCCTCACTGATAAACTTGATGGATCATGACACGATTCAACTTGTGAAGTTATTTATGTTTAAAAATTAATTAATACAAATCACGGTCATTGTAAACACTTGAATCGGATAAACACGAAAGGAGCTGGAACATGAATGTTACATTTATAATCGATTCATGCAAAATGGATATTGACTCTTTAGTCAATAGTCTCATATGCTGGCTTCGAAAGCCAAAAATTTGGAACTGTCTGGAGCAATATCGGTATGTTCCACCTTTTGTTACTAACTAGGTAGCATGGCCATGCATTGCTATGAAACAACTAAACGTTTATTCTAAAAACATATTGATCGCACGATAAGATAATAATAACGTGAAATCAAATACTAACGTTAACGTGACTAAACATTTATTCTAAAAACATATTGATCGCACGATAAGATAATAATAACGTGAAATCAAATACTAACGTTAACGTGACGTTTTATGAAAAAAAGCAAAGTTCGTGAAATGACAAGGGTGTTGGTGCTCTTATGGAAAAAGAGAAGTTCATGAAATCACACTCTCATGGAGAAGACGGTTCCCAGTTGGTGCTCTGGTTCAAGATGCATGCAAAAGAGGATAGTGTGGGTGATGGCGTGACGAGATCCGACTATCCGAGTTTTCTTTTTTTTTTTTTTTTTTGCATGAGTGTAGGGTTGCATGCCCAGGCAGAGACCAATGATCCGAGGTTTTTTTTTCCATGACACCGGTGTCCATAAAACAATAAATATTTCCTTTTTATAAGATACCGTACTAATAATTCATGAAAAATAGGAAGCAAAAAGCAGCAACATTGCTTCAAATAATTTGATCATCGCTTTGATTATTACAAACTAAATGGATAATTTGATCCTTGCTTTGAATAAATCATGTGAAGTTGCAAACCACTTTGCTTCAAATAATTTGATCATCACTTTGATTATTACAAACTAAATGGATAATTTGATCCTTGCTTCGAATAAATCATCTGAAGATGCAAACCACTCCTCTGAAACCAATTGAAACGTTCCAGACTTAGGCAGTTGCAAAGTTACAGCAACTCTGGTTTGTCTAGCAAAATAACTGAAACATGCACACAGGTAAGCACCAGATTCTGAAAAATGTGGTGCACGGCAGCAGTGTTCTCGCTTTCATTTGTACAAAACCATGAGTAAATGAAACTACAAATGGGGCAACACCTATCCACCTATAGTTGAATCATCATATATCCTCTACATTCTTGCAGATGCATCAGCATTTAGTATATGTTGTTATAAGAATTTCCTAGTATAAGCTACAGGCAGTAATGCTTTCAGTCTATGTTGATTACAGAAATGGCAGCCAGTAATCAATACGAGCAAGACCTTCCTGTCTCAAAGTTGTAGCTGGTAACCTGACCAAGAGGCAATAAAGTAATTAACTTAACATTATCAAATATGGAAACCTTATTTGTCTTTTTAAAAAGGCCTGGTGCCCTGTTACAGTGTTCATAGAAACACACGGTAACAACATTTCCATGGGCTAATAAAGGAAGTTGTACTGTGCATCAGATTGCTGCCAAAAAATAAGCAAAACTTGCAGCACATTCAGATGTGAAATAAATGATTGTATCTGGCAAAAGGTTCTAAGAACCTCCAGAGAATTAACCGTGGACATAAAGTGCACATTGGCACCTGAAACTGTGAGGCTGACAAGTAGGCATAAAAGTAATGCTTTTCCAACTCGGCTGATCTTTAAGTGAAACGGGTCCATGTGGACAGAAAACTTCAATGTGTTATTCCAGGGGAAAACAACGGAATTATAGGTGCATGATCCCATTCTTCTAGTGAGGTCTCTACTTGCTGCCGACGCCGTCTGGTAAATTTATTGGGAGTACTCCACAAAATCCTCAAAATGACACCTATGACATGATTCCTTCTAGATATAGCAAAAATTGATTAGCAGACTATCATCTTAACTTCTGCAAATCAAAGAAAGTATTGACATGGACCTCAGGAGCGCTGTGGATTAAATCAGCATCACATATGGCTTTATGTTTACACGTGCTAACGCTACAGGTCACATTAAGTTCAAGGCTAATTGTATCAAATTTGATGTGCATGCCACATTAAAAAAAAGTAGATAGTTCAGAGATGTCGATAGGTCTAAAAGCAAGACAAATTAGGTAGCCTGTATGTTGGCTTCGGATGCTTGCGTTCATCAAGTAGGAACTTCCCATCTCTCTCTCTCTCTCTCTCTCTCTCTCTCTCTCTCTCTCTATATATATATATATATATATATATATATATATATATATATATATATATACACTAAAGAGGCAAAGTTTCTTCACTCTTTTTTCGTCAAGCCTTCCCTAACTACCCATGTAATGGTTATGTCTCCTGCCCAATATAGGATACGAGTATATAGTCCAAAATAGATACAGCTCGTCACATGCCACCTTTCATGTATACAATCCGTCCGGTGCACGAGTTGGAACCTTTTAGTATAATGCCGTATATAGAGTCTTAATAGAGCTTTTTTTTTTGCGATGAAGTCTTAATAGAGCTCGTTCTGCAACGATGTTTCTACAGTTTTTTTCCGTGTACATCGAAGAGTCCAACCGGCCGCCTCATGTTCCTAACTTTTTTCTTTTCTTTCCGTCCACATGCAAGAGCCAAAATTTTCGCTTATGTATTTTTTTCTGCCATATAAAAGGGGAAATTTTCTTCCAATTTTTTGGTTCACCTTTTTTCGTCAGCCGCCCTCCTTCCCCCACCCCTCCGAGCGGTTGGATAGTTCTGATCAAGTCCGACACAAGTACAATCCAATCTTGTTTATATATGTTAACGTGTCCGGAATATATATATGACATGCCGTAAAAATCTCTAAATTCTCTTAGAGATCCACGATTCACCAGAACGCTTCCTTTCTCTTCGTCCCTCCACGTGACATGAACCGCTTCAACGCCGACGTGGTGAGGTCCACGGCGCGGCGTGCGCTGGCGAGGTACTCAGCCCCATGCATGGCGACGAATCCGATTAAACGGTGCTGGCGCTACCGACGAACCCGATCTACCAGTGCTGCGCTACCGCGCCGATTGGGCGACGGACCAGAAGTGTCTAGCGTGGTGCGCTTGGGGGCTTGGGCACCGGACCGTCGGCGGCGCGGCGAGAAAGCTGTACATGGTGACGGACATGAGTGATGACGAGATAGTGGCCCCAAGGAAGGGCACGCTGCAGCACGGCGCTGTTCTCGTGGAGGAGCGCTACGTAGTCCATGTGACCGTAGCCGACGTCGTAGTGTAGCGAGGTATTCATGGCTACGGAAGCGACTTTTCCAGAAACCATCCAGAGCAGCCCCTTCCGCCACCACCCGAGGTCTCCGTTGAGGTCAGTTGCTGTTCCGATCTACTATGAACCAAGTATGAGAAGCAGAAGGTGCAAGGCCCTATGGATTCTGTTGAAGTTGTTGCTGATGGAATATCTGTTATCTGATTAAATATTTTTTCGATGCTTCCACTTTGCCAACCTTGCCATACATCACCAGAAGCAGGTGGCTCCGGTTTTCGTATCAAAAGCAGATAGGACACGGACGTGTGAGCTTCAATTGGAAGATGATTTGTATTGAACCTGGATGTGTAAGTTGGAATCGAGATATGGTCATAAATTCTAAATTTTATAGATTTAAGAATAAATATATATATGTACTATTTATGGTTTTGATTGTTTTTTTTTCCCGTTGCAACGCACGGGTATGTTTTTTTTTACTAGTCATCAATCAATGCTGCAACATAATAATTCTAAATCCAGAAAACATATATAATGCATTCTGTGCGGGTGTAGTTCTAGATGATTTATCGTACCAAAAAAAAGGACAGATGGAAAATCATACCTTCTGTCAATACAATATACAGACAGTATTGAGTCTCTGATGAAACATTTGAGAGTGCCATACCTTGGGCCAGGCTGAAAGTCATGGAAATAACAGTACAAGTCCTATTAATTCAATAGTTTCTCTTAAAATTTTAGCAAAATTCAACTGTAGAAGTACTTCTAAGTAAAAAAATGTGAAGAATTCGTAATAAAATGATGGATCACTCACGGCAAACAATGATTCAACAAAGTTATGATGTAATGTTCATGAATTTGCATCCTTACCCGCTTCACCAAACTAATAAATCATACAATTCCTTGCCAGAAGAGGCCTAGCCTAACGATTACACTCACCGACCTTAAGCATCATCAAGAATCAAGATGGTAATGGAACAAGTGCACGATAAGGATGACCGAAGGGCACAGACCTACTTAAGCGAGATGGGGAACATGAGCTTCCCAGACACCTCCGCTACGCGCACTCCGCCTCCATGATGCCCCCGAAGGTTTGGCAGACACCAGTGCATGACATCACGCCTTGAGGGCTGGCCACCAGCACTCCGCTGCTTTGATCTTCACCAGCACTTCTCGCAGGAGGTCAGGGGGAAGCTACGACCAGTTGCTCTGATCCATCTTCTCCGACAGCTTCGTGGCCACCGCCCGTGATACCGACGGATCAATGAGTCCTGGACCGCAAGTTGTGCCGCGAGATGCTCCCAAACTTATCCCTCGTGTCAACATGCAGCGGAATGGTAGGGGCTGGTCAGTGACGGCTTATGGGGTACCCATCTGCTGGAGATCCCAACCTCTATCAGGTAACTTGACCACAAATAAATTGGGCTTTCAGATACTCGCATGAGGCTAAATTGGGCTGACTGGGTATGGCAATATACAAAATAAGCTAGCTAATACACACATGTAATTAGATCACTGTCCCATTTCAGTGGAGATCCATATCGAAAAAAAAAAACGATTTTACCCCCGAGAATGGAGATACAAACAAGAAGAACTAGAGGCGAGCGAGCGCACCTGTGGCGAGCGCCGAGTCGGGCGTGCTGGCCGGGGAGGACGGCACGGACGATACAAGAACGTACAGGGATGTATGGTTCTGCCTCAGCCCACAACCAGAAACGCTGAAACTGTACAGGGATGCCAAATTCCTTTGCAACTTCCTCCTGAGCAACCTCCTCCTAAGCAATTCATTTGAAAAACAAATGAGGCTACCAAAAAATCAAACGGTCACGGACTAACTGCTATAGCTTTGACGCAGATTATAGAGCACAACAAGAAAATTCAAGAAGTCTGGAATGTGGTAACTGGAATGTTCCAAACTGGTAAAGAAAACTATTAATCAGCCATACCATAAAGCAAGTTTGCTGACTATTTCTGGTAGGGGCCCGTTTTAATTTTTAGAAATAGAATTACAACAGAAAATAACACTGCCTGGAGGGGCTTGAACTTGAGTTCAAACCACCACAAATGTAGCAGTTCAATCCCTTGCAAATAGGCTAGTAGCATCCAAAAGTCATAACCATTTTCTCCTGGTATGAAAAACATGCAGGGTTTTTTTGGGCCATTACCTTGAATGAAGTAAAAGGCAACTGCTTCTGAATGCGGAAGCTGCGAACTTTCTCATGGACCACTAGGTGAAAATATTTATTCTTACCAATTTGCTCCTTCAAATCCTCATCTCGAGCAATCTGCTTTCATTTTTAAAGACAAAGTTCTATCAATCAAGAGGAGTCAACAAGAGAGAAGTTAGCTGCTGGTATGACTGAGACAAGACCAGACCTTTATGATAGTGTAGAGATGAGCTTCAGCCTTCTCCTTCTTCATGTGCTCTTTCTCTTCTTGTTCTTTCTTCAATCTTATCTGTAAAACAACAGTTCAATCTTATCACAATTTTCAACGAAAATACAAGATGATACAAAGAAAACAGGGAAAGTATAAAAGAACTACTAACCCTCAAATGCTCAGCGATATCCTTCTCATCAACATTAAGGTTTGATCTCAAAGCCAAGGTCACTGTCAGACAATTGAGAACTGATTACGAATAGACTATTTTTCCAGTGAGAACTGCAGAGGGTAAGTGAACTGCATTAACAAAACAACACCAATATGAACTCCTTACCGACCACAGTGACTAGGCTGATGAGCTTGACATTGGTGAACGTGGCGTCAGGGTCTTCCAGAGTCTAGTCACGGTCTCCTTGAGCCTGAGGTTGGCTTGCTGCACGACCTTGACACTGATGGAGCTGCACCCCACGGCCTTGTCTCGTCCGGGAACACCACCGGAGGAGCGGATCTCGGCGGTGATTACTGTGGCGATCTCGGCGCGACGGTGGCGACGATTACTCCGAACGACCATGGCGACACCACCGGAGGAGTGGATCGCCGCGGCGATTACTGCAGGGATCTCGGCGCGATGGCGGCAGCGATTATTGCGGCTATCTCGGCAGCGGCGCTCGAAGGGGGCGGCGGCGTTGGCACGGGAGACGGCAGCAGGGGGCGGCGGGGCGCAGGCCGCGGAGGCGGACGTGGCTGCAGACGGTGGGTCGAGGAGGGGAGGGGAGGGGCGGGAGACGGTGGCAGGATCTTCAGCGCTAGGGGCGACAACGTTGGTGCGGGAGACAGCGTTGGGGTGAGGCGGGGTGCAGGCCGCTGGGGGAGGCGTTGCTGCGTGACGATGCGATTTTTGTCGCATGGAGGAGGGGAGGCAGAACGACGGGGTCGGATCGCCTCGCTCCGTGATTGCAGGGGCCTTCCCAAAACTTATCGCGGCTTCCGGCTTCCCCTCTTATCGCACGGCGAAGGACAGTACGAAAGGGCAGGACCAAACAAATGTCGCACCAAACTTTTTTTTTCTCATCTTTAGTCTTATTACTAGTAGAGTAGACTATAGATAGCGTGCCCGTACGTTACTACGGGACAACTAACTTTTACACTAAAAATATAGGGATCGCATAATAAAATAAAAGTTATAACAAAAATAAAGGTTTCACAAGTCTCAATAGTAAGGATCATTCACAATCAAAATAATCTCAGACGAAAGGAAGCCTCAATTTTTGGGCATGGTCCATCGAGAAACCTTCTTGCTGGACAAGACCTTATGCAAATGTCTTTCTCCGCGGGAGGCCCTTCTATGAAAATAACAGTTTTGGTAAAGAAAGCATGAAGGAGGAACATTCCTTTCAAATGTGTCCATTGCTTATGAGGAGTCTGATTTCTTTGGTTATAGAATAAAAAATAGTTAGGTAATAATATCATTGACTCCTAAAAAGAGCATTGTTCACAAAGAACAAACAAAAAGAACTTGGCAAGTCCACATATTGCTCCCGACCATATTCTTGTACCCACAGAGTAGCATGCACTTCAGATTGGCACTCTCAAATATTTGAACAATAGAACTAATCTCATAAAGAACTTTCCGCTGCACGCTGCTCGTGATCTCTTGCTGGATGCCATTCCACTTGTGAAACCGTCCAGTTGCTGAAGCCAAATAGCTGCTGTTTAAAGGCTGAACATTCATATGCTGTGAACTCATTTCTGCAGATATTGCATCCTCTTCCTCATCAATTTTTTAACCCATCTGAAGTAAGGATATTTAATTATAGTATGGACTCCACTTGGTAATTCTATTTCCTTCAAAAGGAATCATTAATCAGCTAATCTGAGGCCATAAGAGTTCATGCACATTTGTAAGGTCACCATGGTTGAATTCTCAACACAATGAAACAAGTACTTGTATCTCACACTTTCTCAGTCTTTGATATTTATTGGCAGAAATTCTAAAATAGAGTCAAGGGATTAGTTACAAGTATGAAATATGTATGCACTCTATTAATCCTAGTGATTGACAATGCAGATAGATGTTATCATTTCATGCTCAAGATAGTTTCTGCCAATATCTGTAACAAAATTACCATCTTCACATATTCCAAAGGTGCCATCTCTTTTTAGCAACATAGAAACAAAGGGGTTCTCAAAATATATTTTAGCATCACCTGTATTTTGTGGATGTACTTGATCCCTTGTACAACAAATATAAGCACTGATCACCTACAAAAATTCGAAATACATGATAATAATAAGAACTAAAAAGTGACAATGGGCCTTACTCATAATATTGTTGTACTGTAAAGCTAAAGGCATGAACAAAAACACCATATTTATCTGAATTTGGGCATCGCAATGTGACGGGGTTCATGAAATTGTTAGTGAACAGAAGCAAATAAAAAAGACGAGCTAAGCTGACATAAGCAACTGTAATGGACTAATGGTAACAAATAATGGATGGGAATGTCTACATAACATGGAAGGAAATTTGACAGTAACATACCACTGAACTTCTACTGCATGTCCATCAAGACAACTCGGACACTGCTTATCAGTTTAAAAATTAATGCACGCATTCACACAATCAAAATGCTAGTTCAGATCCGATTAAACCACGAGCTTGCAAGTACAACACGAGATAAACATCACAATTACTGCTAAGTTGTGTACCAATATTCATCAGAACTTGCAGTCAGAAAATTCAGAATAAGAGAGCATGAGTAAGTAACAGATACGTACGAAGATTGTGGCTGCCTCCACTGCCTCGTCGTCGTTCCAGAACTTTTCGACGCCCTTGTTGCCAAGATCTGCACCCACCCCCAAAAGTGCCCGCACAAGGTTTCTAAACGAATTAGCTCAGCATCGCATGGGCAAACAAAAAAAATTCAGCCCAGATCAGGTGGCAGGGACGGGATCCAGATCTACAATCGCGAAGACGATGTGATCACCGTGTTGCAACATCACGAATAACGGTGAAGATCAATGTTACATGACGTGTGCTGGGGGTGGCCGTGCCGGCGGGGCGTTCTCGCCGATACGCCCGGGCTGAGGCTGTCACGCCGGCACAAGCCGCATCGAGGGGCGAGGGCTCCCCGTGCTGGCACACAGGTTGATCCGCCCACATCAAGGCCACCCCGCACTGGTATGCCACCTGATCCGGGGCCAGAGAGAAAGAGAGACGCGTGCCGTAGAGCGGCAGCCGGCGGGGACAGGCCGCTGCGGCGCCACATCGGGAGACGGAGAGGTAGAGAGATTGCGCTCGCTGCGGGGAGGAGGGGGCGTGTGCAGAGCTTACTGCGAGCGCTGGCCAACGGCTGCGTCCGCGGCTGGGACCGCGGCCTGGTCGTGCGCGACGGCCGCGTCCTCCTCGACCACTCTTCCCCCGACGACGCAGGGGAGCCCTTCCTCGCCCCCCACAGCGGGGACCCAGAGGATGAATCGTCGTCGCCTTCTCTTCCACCATTGGGCAATGGCGAGCCGTCGCATCCCTGGCCTGGCGCGATCTGATGGCCTGGATCGATGGGTATCCGTGATTGCAGGCTTCTGTGCAAACCGTGAATGTAAGTTTTTTTTTTTTATTTCCCCCCTGGGATTCGATCCTTGGCCGCAGCATGCATGGGGCTAGCCGTGTTGGGATCGCAGGCGGGGGTGGTGGACAGGACCAAAACAATATTGCACCCAAAACCATTCTACACTTTAGTCTTATTAGTAGTAGAAGTAAACTAGATAGCGTGACCGTGCGTTACTACGAGACAACTGATTTTTTTACTAAAACACAAAGATCGCATGATATATAATATTATTATGAAATCAAATACCGACATTCAAGTGACATTTAATCAAAAAAGCAAACTTTGTAAAATTAACATAATCATAGAGAGCGTGGCGTCACAGGCTCAACAACTGTGTTGTATAGATATTTTCATGATACTACTAAGATAATTTTATATCAGTCAGGAAGAAATCTCCAATATCCATTTCTTTCATGTATTATCTTACTTTCTTTGGCGGTCCTAGTCTTATCTCCTGATGGTGCACAAACGGTTATTTTCCATGCGTCGCAACTAAACAACCTATAACCTCCGTGGCTACAACTACAACAATGTAGGTTGATCTTGCGCGCACACACTTCTCCGATCTAGAATCAATAGTTGTATGCTTGTCTTGGTATCGACATGCTCCTTTGATTTTATTCCAATCATGTCCAAACCTAGTAGGAAAACAAATTCATGGCCATAAAATCCATTTTCTGCTCATTAATGAAAAGCGACAACAAAACGAATCAAACTTCTTTAGAGATAAGTTCTGAACCAGAACACTCCTAGTTGTCTATAGCTCACATGAGCAGCGAATTGATGACAAAGTTGTGCTCCTCGTGCTCCACCGCTATCAGGTTTAGTGATGGCGACATTTGCACCTCCTTCCTTTGGAATGCTGATCCTTTCAGTTTGGTATAGGAATCAGATTCTGTCTCATGTTTATCTCTGGCCCAAACAATCTAAGCATGTTTATCTCTAGCCCAAACAATCTAAGCGAACCTTGCCCTTCATATCAAAATAACATTTACGCCTGTTTTGATTAGCATTTCATAGCATGAATTGTACATTTACAAGCACTCAAACTGTACACATCCATAGCATAAACACAATAACCAGATTGGTTATCTGCTTTATTTTAAAATGTAAAGGAAGGTTAGGTGGATATGAATTTTATCAATTAACTGACCAACAACTCTGTCCATACTCTCTATGTCCTGGCCAACACATTAATTTTGACTTTTCATACACCAAAGGGCATTTCTGTGCCTCACTGCTTATTACACCAAAGGGACAACTAAACTTCTGTGCTAAAAACATACGGATCATCAGGCCGACTACATTCAAACTCTACAATCATTCTGGAATGTAAAAAAAAAAACAAATAATGTTTCTGAGATCCAAAGAACAAAGGGTAGCTACATGAACTGTAGATAAATAATGCTATCATTGTCCTTTTGATTCGGACAACCTTCACCCATGAGCAAATGCATCAGCTCAAGACCATTGTTCGGCTACTGTCATCCGTTCAGACACTTGATCTTGTTGACACAACCACAGGTTGATTCTCAACACCAAGGACCTGAAGTTCGCCATTTTTTTCTCAACACCAATGTTCTGATTAACTAAAGGCTAGAAATGAAAGATCCTGGTTGGGTAGGCTCGTTGTATAAGTCTTCAGAAGACTCAGTAAGAGGAGTTCCCCGGATTGGTTAAATTCGGAATTCAGATGCAGTCTTCTTTGCAGGGATGCATCATCTCACCCCTCCTGGTATTAGCTTGGACAATCAGGCTTTGCCTTTCTGAAATCAAAGACATTCATACAGGAAACAGAACATGTTACTTAAGGTTTGGAGTGATAAGACAAGCACATATGCAAGCTAAATAAAAAAAAGTCTATCTAGGTTTTGGGTGTATGTTAGGTTAATCAACAGATTACTCACAAGCACAAACCCTTCCAAAGATTACAAGGTCTTGAAGAGGTTGCAATATCAAAAAATAGAAAATTAGCAAGTAAATTGGTCAATACCAAAAACCTTGCAATGATCAGGTTGTAGGTTTATTATCAGAACAGCACAAGAGCAACTAGTTCTCAATTTCAGCTTACAGGACAAGAAGTATGTTTCAAGGGACAGGATGTATATTTCAGGTCTCAGTCTCTAGGATGTACATTTTAGGTCTCAGCTTAATCTCTTACAGTAACTGAATTATAATTTCCATGGAGCAGAGATTATGACCATCTTACATTAAAACAGACTGTCTTGACCATGATATTGTAGCATACAGTTACATGTACAAAAAAAAATAAATGAATGAATAAATCAGGCAGCACAAGAGTGTATATTGCAAGATGAGTTCAGGCAGTAGCTAAATTCTCAACATAAAGGTAATCTAGTTACAACACTAAACTGGATTTTCACAATATAGTGAAAGTATGCTGCCTTGCCCATTCCTTACTAAGATGATTCTTTATTATAAAAAATAAACTATGCTGCATAAATTTTTTAGCAAGTTCACATCAATTCCTGCACTTCTAGAGGCTGTGGGCAAGGTATATACTGACTTATTAGGAGATGCATAGATCAACAAAGAACATGGTAAATTCAGTAGGAACTAATGCAAGTGGACAACTAATAATCTTTCTGCAAACATGAATATTTAAGTTAGCTATGTGCAGCCTACTCACAATTTTGTGAGCACTATTTATTGGTCTATTTGGTAAGGCCAAAAATATCAGATTTTTTTTGGTAACTTATGAATACACAAACACGAAAATGAGAATTGTGTAATCAATATAGCAATCCCTGACTAAGATTGCAATTCACTGGCTGGACCCTTCATAAATAGCATAATATTTCTAGAAGATAAGGAGCACATTGAAACATTGCAACAAGAAATGTAGTTTTATCATAATGCTGAATGTACGCCGATATGGCTGCACCATTTGTGGAGTGATCTTACTCCTGCCGTCCAGCGAGGCAGTGTCCAGGTAGGTACGCCTCTCTTGTCACGTGCTGCATCATGATGCTGCATCTTTTCATGCTCATATTTGTACGATTCCAGCTGCATTACTTTATCACAGAGAGTAAAGGTTACAGCCATGCAGTAATGAGACAATTGACAGCTTGATGTAAAACTAAGCTCTCAGAAGTTTAGCGGTAAGTTGAGGGTGGCAACCAAGCCCCCATACTTGAGTAGAGCGAGATAATAGATGCACGTGGCCGCCTCCTCATTGTCCAATACCCTCAAAGAAAAAAAAAACTAAAAAATACTCCTGCAAAGAACAAGATTATAAAATTCTTAATTCATATATTCCTACCATATATGCAAATATCTGATGGTTTTGTGCAAGAAAACGCTTCTAAAAAAATGTGCAACAAACATAAGAGGGGACAAACAAAACATAGAAGTCCTTTCAAAAGAGGGGAGAAAGTAGTTGCAGATTCGGAACTCGAAATCAATCTGAGCAAAGGCAATGCAGTTCATACGTAGGCTAGACCAAATAATCGATGAGTCATAGCATGAGAGTTTTTTTTACATATGCGATAGGCCGGATCGCTATGTTAACAATCTGGGAATTTTTGACACATGATCACATACCAGGTGTAAAGGTGAGTGCGCATCAGGATGCATAGAAAGGTTTGCTGCCGCCTGCTCCATCTCTTCCGATCTGAAATTTGTTTGCACCAAACATGCAATAAACAATTTTTTCTTTTGTGATAAGCACCAAAAATACAAAAGTAGCTGGCAATGCACGCACAGAAAATATATGATTATTACAGGTGCACGATCGAGAAGCAAATTGAACTAAAATCTACATACTCATGAAAGGGAAAATCTCAAATATTTTGCTTGTAGCTTGGATATACACATTCTTCAGTACCTTGAAAGCTGCATCCGATGTGACAACACAGAAGACTATAGCCTCAAATTATTTGGAGCACGACCATGACGACTACTCTAAAAATGCCGGGTTTCGAGAAAACCGCTGCAAATTAGAAATGTTTAGCCATCACTTTGATTCGAGGCATACCTTTTATTACCGGGTTTCAGATAGTACAAATCTTGATTCGTAGGAAGAGAATGAGGATAAATGCTGCAGCATACCATGGGGTAGGAGGGACATGGCGGAACCAGAACCGGCAACACCAATCATCCACAGCCACTCACCGCTCTCGCCCAATCGTCGACTCAGCATTGGAGATCTGGAGAGCTTGGTTCCCCTTGAGCAGAACCATCGTCCTGACCTGTGAGTAGCTGGGGAACGGGGCAATCCATCTCCTTTCCAGCGCTCCGCCGGCCGCGGACGAGGACGACGGCATAGGCGCGAACGGTGAGGTAGGGAGAGGAGGCGGCGCGGAGGAGGGAGTGTGGTGAGGGGAGGAAAGGATCTCGCAAGGGGAACGAGCTGGCGACGTGCCGGAAAGAGAGCCGTGATCGAAGGAGGGTGGAGGGTCCTTCCTTGGCAAACGCCGTGGGGCTTTCCCCTCATATCGCACGCAACAGGACGATAATCAAATGCCGTGATTTGTGGATTGGCTTTGACCACAAGTGCCGTGATTTGGGGGAGGCGAGGCGAGGACGCACGGGGGATGGCTGGACGACGACGCGAAGCCAAAATTCGGATGAAAAAAATTGTCTACACTTTGGTCATATTAGTAGTAGATAAAAGTGCCCATGCGTTGCAACGGGTCATGAAAAAATTTTGCTAAAAGGATAAGTTGTTTGCTCCTTCGTCAGATAACATACTCCAGTATTATTCACATGGTGTGAAATAGATAATGTAAAGGAAGTGAACAATAATTTTGAACTGAATGGATATTTTTTTACCACACTAAGATTATGAACACGATAGGCTAAAGCCTTCGCCATGATGGTTAGAGGTTATACTGTCACAAACTTGCTTCACTTGTAACAGGCAAAAACAAAATCAACATTCCTGAGAAATCGTGTTACATGATAACATGAAGTTTCACTTTACCTTGAGATTGGTTGCTTCAATGTTAGCCCCTCCGAAGTTGGCATGTATAAGATTAGCAATCTGAAAATCCATTTGCATGGGCAATAAGATGCACAGGTAATAATCAGATTTCAATATTTATGGTTTACAGCCTACAAAAAGTCAATTGGTATGAATCTTTTATTTGCACCAATCTAGGTAAATGATACAGCTACGAAGGAAAACAAACAACATCAACTGGAACTTGTGCAGTGGCAGTATCAGCAAAAAATAGGCTCCACCGAAGATTCCTCACTTTGAGTCTTTCTGGCTGCTTCCTGTTCATCAGCTTCAGCCCTTAGCCCAACATCCACGAAAATACTGTCATCATCCATCGAGGTAGAATCTACATTTCCCTGAAGTAGCACACTATGACTGTGGCTAGCTGCTGCACATGATTAGGACCTATTGTCTACGTCTCTTTTGTTTGAATACATCCTTCCTGTGAGTATGCCTTCTTTCTGCATGCTGCCAATATGAATAATTCATTGCTATAGGGTAAGCTCAAAAGATAACTGGAAACTCTGTTAATACTTTTCTAGAGACGAATCTAACATGCACCCAGGAAGGAGGAGATGTCCTCCATGAACTCGACTGTGGGAATGAGGCGCCGACGACCCCAGCACACCCTTCACTCGCGCCTGCTCGCGAGATCGGGATACTAAAGGTGGCGGCTAGGGTTATGGGGCGCGGGTGGACAAGGGCACAGAGGGCAGGACCACAGGAGAGGCGTCCGGGAGAGCGGGGGCGCGAGGGTCTTGCGAATGGGGGAGGAGGCCAGATGAGTGGTCGCGGCGGACAACACCAGAAAAAAAAAGGTCGACCAAAAAAGAGGGAAGAAATCTTCTCTCTTTATTAGTAGGTATAGATTAGTATAGTAGACTACGCTCTTTCCTTGTCAATTGTAGATTAAATTGACTGGCATGCTTCGGGTACATCAGTTCATCCAGCTTCGGGTGTTTTTGAAGCTACGCGGATCTGCAACGCCTTGCGACCAGATCGTCCGACTTGCTGTGTGTTGGCAGCAATCGACATGCTTTTTGCATCAACAGCGGTGGCCGTGGCGAAGCGGGGGTGGTGTTGGTGCGCTGTGGGGGGCACAAGCACCTTCGGATCTCGGCGAGGAAGAAGGCGTGGGACACCGGGCGATGATTGATAAGGAGCTCCTCCCAAGCCACAACCGATAGACATCGAGAAAAAGTTTGCTCGGTGGAGACAATTATATATTTCCAGCTGGAACATGCCTAGATAGACAGAATTTTAGTTGCATCAGTGGACAGCCAAATAATATATTTTTTCAGTTCAATCGGTATAACTTTCCTGGCTTGTATTTTTTCAGGCGTTTTGGACCCAAAATCTACCAGTACGGCTGAAGTTTGAATCCGCAAACAGTTATTCTGTGTTGGAAGAGAGGAACATATATACCAATATTGAGAATAGACAACACGGCAGGGATAGGCTACGAAGTGCATCATTCACGGACACCAAAAGCTGACGAATCCAGCGTTGCTCATGCCATCATCTTTCATCTGTTCTTTGCTTGTCCGAGTAACTGAAGCATCTTTCTATTCTCTAGTATTTTTGGTTCTACAAAAGGACTTCACCGAGGGACACTTGTTCATTGGCTGCAATGATCTAACAGTTGTCGTTCCTCCTTGCATGCCTGCCCCCAGTAACGTCAAACTGCTAACTGCCAAATTATGGGCGCAGGTATTAAAATCTCTTTGTTTGTTATTCCTTCCACGAATTGGAGCTTATTATTTGATCCAAGCGCTTATTGGCCGCGTTGATCTAACAGTTGTTGTTCCTCCTTGCATGCGTGCCTCCACCAGCGTGCAACTGCTAACTGCCAAATTATGGAAGCCTTTTGCCAAATTATAGCCTTCGGATTTGACTAGTTCGTCAGAAGGAACGCCGATGAATGGACGGGTTCTGGAAGCAGCCATAACTGGCGATGCCAGATTAGTGAAGGAACTGGCTTCTCACGATCCATCAGTGCTGCATGGATCCACTCCCCAGGGCAACAACTGCACCACATCACCGCCATCCATGGTCACGAGGGATTCTGCAGCAATGTCCTGATGCTCAACCACAACCAGTCCCTTCCTCTACTCAAAGCCATCAATGCCGACGGCGAGACGCCGTTACTCACCGCCGTGGCTAGGGGCCATGCCTCTTTAGCTTCTGTTTTACATAGGTTCTGTCGTGATCAGCAGCTGAGCTCGACCATCCTGAAGCAAGACAAGGGTGGATTCAATGCACTGCACTATGCCGTCTTGAGGGGGCATAGGAAGCTCGCGCTGGAGCTGATAGAAGCAGAGCCCGCCTTATCCAAAGCTGTGAACAAATGTTATGACTCATCAATGTTCATCGCAGTGATGAGAGGTTATGGGGACGTCTTGGAGAAGCTGTTGGAAATTCCTGATTCTGCTCATTGGGGAGCCTATGGGAACAATGCTCTGCACGCTGCCGTGAGAAGCGGTAATGCAGGTGAGACCTATGCATCGCATACTGTAATTACTTTTTTTTCTTCACAGGAACTTGGTCACCTGTTTCTTGCCTTGGTTTTGTTTCAGTTATGGCTAAAAGGGTTATGGAGGCGCGTCCAGGGTTAGTCAGACACGAAAATGGAGATAAGCGTACACCAGTGCACCTGACCACACACGAGAACAAGATTGACGTGCTTAGAGTATTGTTGAAACAAGATCCGTCTTTGGGTTATTTCGTCTCCACAGATGGTGCTCCTCTTCTCAGTATCGCAGCAATTCAGGGCAATGTTGGTGTTGCGCGAGAGCTTCTTAGACATTGTCCTGATCCTCCCTACTGCGATGCAATGGGTTTGACATGTCCCTACTAGTGGCTGTGTCTACACGCACGTCTTAAGATCAGCGCGCGGCGAACTGCCTTGGTTCATCTAGGACATTTGGACGACAATGGCGTCACATCTGCCTTCGTGTTGCCAGACGTTGCCGAAATGCCGATGAGCATTTTTATTTAGTACATCAAAGTTAATGTCCTATTGCTTTGAGGCAACCAGTGAGGTATGGCTTCCTGCCATGCTCAAGTACCGTGGTGCCTTCTTCTTTTTTTTTTCCAAATTACACAGTACAAACATAGACGCTCATAACGCACGTACACTCACCCGCTTTGAGACAACCAGTGAGGTATGGCTTCCTGCCATGCTCAAGTACCGTGGTGCCTCGACTGCGCCGGCAGATCTCGAGATTGACGAATTCACCACAGGCGCCTCGTGAATACACGCACGCAAACTCTACCCCTATGAGCACCTCCGAAATACTGCGCCAGCAGATCTCGAGATTGACGAAGTCACCACAGGCGCCTCGCTGTTGATGGGAACGTCGCCTACCACTGAAAGCACAACGTCGTTAAATCCTAAAATAAATCCAGGAAAAGTGCGACAGTCAGGATTTAAACCCTGATGGATAGCGTCCTATTAAACAGTCCTATCATTAAATCACATGCCCATTCGCGAAGAAATCGTTTTTATAGTTGCACATACAGGAATAATAAAATGGCACACAGAGATAGGGAGGGGACGGCGCTCTTTATTTTTTTCTCAGACAGGAGACGCTCTTTATAAAGAAGGCAACATGCGAAATATTTGTTGCGACTCCCTCTCTATTTGTTCATAGGGTTAAGTCCACTTAACCTCCAACTATCACAAAAGTTTAGATTTCAACTTACAACTTCAAAACCGAATAACAATGATCCTTCAACTCTTGAAAAAGTTCACTTTAGGATCCTGCCCAGTTTTTCAGGTGGTTTTGCACGGCATTGTTGTGGTGCTGACGACAGCGATGACGTCAGCACTCCTTTTTAATTTGCCAAATTAATATCTTTTTATTCGGAGTTCCAAATATAGCAAATAATATATCATTTTGATCGTCTCGACGAACTCTTTGCAATGGTGTACTCCGTTTTGTTGTTTGAGGTACTTTTATTTCATAAAAATTAAATATTTCTATAAAATAAGTAAGAATAACAAAACTCCTGGAATTTGTTAGATAAATAATATTTTTATTATTATGTAAAATGGAATATCAAGATTTGGATGTAGAGGTGACCACCGGGGATGATCAGGACAATCCACCTGGTCTATTGTTAGAACATAAAACAAAAAGGTATAATTATACACTTAAACATGTACCGCAACTGCTAGCGTTATATACACATGACAAATCTCACTCAATTGACTGGATCGAAGCATCGGTTCAGACTTCACGCTATGTAATTATACTTTGTATTAACTAGTCCATCAACTCGTGCTCTCGCACGGGCTAGAGTCTTATAATAAAAATTACTTATATTAATTACATTATTTTCTCTTCACTCATTTTGTAACATAACAAACATAACCGTAACAGTAAATCTTTGTGATACACTTACTGATCTATCTGTTTTTTTCCATATATCTTATAAATCATGAATCTCAATTTGATTTTAATTAATTTACCTTATTGATTGCTATAGTTTTTTATCCCTCAATTTAAGTTGCAGCTCTCATGCTTGTTATATCTTTATTTAGCACTCCTTTTGTAGTTTTAAGAATAAGGATTTTAGGTTTTAGACTACACTCTTAGGTACTACTATGGCATGAATAGTCATTTTGAAACTTCGCTAAGTTGCTGAAGATCAGTGACCTCGACCTAAGATCTAGGAAGGATAGTAACGCTAACCTCAAGAGCCTTCTCAAATGACATGAAGATATAGCAACCTGTAGTCTGCACTAACATCTCATGGTGTTTGAATTTAATACCAAAGAATGATTTGTGCACTAATGGTTATATTATTATCAATAAACTATGCCAAATGTTTCAATTAAAGTGTATAAATTTATCAAAAGTAAGAACTTACACAATGTCATGGTTATATCATTATGGCACAATACGTGTGTTTACTTTAATCAAATCTAACATGTTGACATTCATACGAGTGGGTAATATAGAAACATATATATGATTTATGGTTATTTAAATACTTTTTGTAACATAATATGTTCATAATTTAGATGTAGATTTAATATAATATTTTTTTAATAGTATTAGAAGTAGCAGTTTAGATGTAAATCAAAGGGTGGATAAATTAAGGGTGTAATATTAGGTGGATAATTGGATGCAAATCTATGTTTACTTTAGATTGTGTTTCTTAATGGCATAAGTGAGTAGCTTAAATAATGATTCATGGGTTACCTTAAATTGATTTACACATTCATAGGGATGGGTCACTTTTTAGAAAGATAGCAGATATCCCATAGTTATTGTTATCATTGATTATTATAGTCTACATAATTAATTGCCAGATGCCTTTTTATTTTTGTAAGAATTTCTAGAATTTTTTTTCCGTGTGGGACTCCTAAATATTACTGGATTAACATGGAGGCTCTATTGGTGACTCTATTTAGAATTTATTGGGTTTACATTTGTTATACTTATGTAGTGAAACTCTAAGCTCATGTTATATGTACTATTATTGTATACCTTTGTGTCACATCATGAGCCTAAACTTTTAATTTAAGTTTTCATCTAGATATTGCAATTATTTTTATCCGTATCTTAGGTTGAAACTTTAATACTTCTTGTATTTTATTCAAAATTTTGTGTATTTATTTTATTAAATAAATATTATAGGTTCTAGGTTCTCTCATGGTTCTGTAGTCCTTTCATCTTGCATCACGACTATGATGTAATTATATTTGTAACGGCTTTGTTTTATAAAATATAGAGTAGTTAAATTAACTTACCAATATTGATAAGGCATAATTTTGCAAACAGACTTTATAAAGTTATTTAGCATAACGACTTCTAAAAATTGTTATATATCATGGAGTATAAATATTAATATACCTCAAATTAATTATATGGGTTTGATAGTATTACAGAATCTACTTTTAAAGTAACAAACTCTAGGTGCTAACAAAATATATAGGAATATATGGAGATTATCATTCTTTTCTATTCCTTCTGATGCACCAATTTCAGATAGCTCACCCCATGTCTCATCTTATCACCAATTTCCCTCCTTGATCCTACTATATGTGTCCTTCACTTTAATTTAATTTGCATCTATGTATGGCCAAAACTGTTGAGTAGAAATTGGCGCTGGGGCAGCCAGCGAGCAAGAGTAGCATATATATACCTGCAGCTCAGTGGTGACAGGGTACTCATCTCTCACCGTCGTCCGCCAAAGCTCGCGCCTGCTGCGCAAGAGCAGCGTACATGCAGCAGTATGAGCGAGCAAGATCAATGTACATGAAGCAAGAGTAGCATCATACGTGCAGCTCCACTCATGCGTTGACATGGTACAGGATGTCGGGTTTAGCTGCGGGATGTGATGTTCAGCGTCAGCTGATCCAGATCATGATAATCCGGCTTGCCATGTCATCTCAATCTCGGCTGCTCCTAGTAGTTCATGAAACCTGTGCGCCCAAGCTCAAATAGGAGATTGATTTGCCAATCAAAAGAACATCTACTATTCCAAAGAAGCTCGCAGCCAAGTACCAGCAAGGCGTGACCTGGACTCCTCGAGAAAAGCCCCAGCAAGAAGTGAACGTAACACGCTGCAAGATTAAGGTCAATTATTATTTACTTTCCCTGATAGATTGAAACTCCGTGGCTATATGGCTGGCTGGCTAGCAGCGGCGGCGGCGGTGGCGGGGCATGGCTAATACCACTGGAGATAGGATAGAACGACGATATATGATTTATGTCTTTGTCAAAAAGTTTATAATTTATAATTTTCTTTATCGATTAGAAGATCTGCTATTATGCGTGAGCGTGAGGTGAGTTCTCATTAGTACTGTGTTTTATTTTATAATGGCAGAGGTGGGTAATTAAGATATAAATTGAGGAGGTTACTTTAATGTATTTTTATAATGGTAAAGGTGGGTAATTTTTTACGAAACAAAACAAATCCAACGATTATTAATATCAACGGAGATAAAACTAATGGCCAGATCTTTCTAATTATTGTGAGAATTTCTTTGATTTATCTTTTGTTTGGTGCTTCCGGTGGGAATTAATGTGGAGGCTTCGTTGAGGCCTACAATTAGTAATAGTAAGATAGTTCACGTAGTTGTCTCTTATTTCTAGACTTCCAGACTTGCATTGACTACTCTGTGAATTCCACAATTCCTAGCTCCAACCGATTCCATTCTCACTTATTTTATAGAAATATTTAATTTTTCATGAAATAAAATTATCTCAAACAATAAAAATAAGTACATCATTGCAAAGAGCTCGTCGAGACGATCACAATTGATATATTATTGCTATATTTAGAGCTCCAAATAAAAAGATATCAATTTTATAAATTAAAAAGGAGTGCTGACATCATCGCTGACGTGACGTCAGCACCGCAATAATGCCATGCAAAACCACCTGGAAAACCGGTGAGGATCCTATAGTGAACTTTTTCAAGAGTTGAAGAACCAATGTTATCCGGTTTTGAAGTTAGAGGTTGAAATCCAGACTTTTGTGATAGTGGGAGGTCCTAAAGTGGACTTAACCCTTGTTTATATGCTCCTGTCCTCCCATGAATTGGCACGGATATAAACAAGGGTGAAGCCCATTAACTAGTCAATTCACGACGACAGTAACCAACAGGCGGTCATTTTTTATAGGAATAATACTGAAACAGTATGACAAGAGCATCTGTTCATCATCCACCCATACCACAAAAGTAAGCTTGTTGCCACCCAAACAACAACGACGTGGACGATCTCGACATAGTCGGTTGGTGTGGGAGATTGAGTTGGTGATTATCGATTTAGCGCATGTTTAGTTGGGAAAAAGAGGGTGAAAAGTGTACTGTAGCACGCGGAGAATCTTCTCTAATAAATATCCAATCATGACTCAAGTAGACTTAAAAGATTCGTCTCGAGAAAGTCAGGTAAAAGGTACAAATATGCAACAACTGCTATTTTATTTAATGCTTCATGCATGTGTAAAAGACAATCGATATGATAAAAAAAGATAAAAAAATTTGTGAACTAAACAGGGCCTGAGGAGTCCATGGCTTTAAGTTAGTGGAAAAAAGAATCGAGTTCTTCCGGTCTGGGACATGGGGAATAAAGACGGGAGGGCGCGAGGCAGGGGAGAAAAGCCTAGCTTTTTCTTGACCTGGGGTCAGCAAAGACGTAGACCTGCTACATGCCTGCCATTGCTACTGGCAACAAATACTAGTTGGCTGGCAGACCACTTTCCCCACCAGTCTGCATGGACTCACACATTCTACAATTCCTCACAGTTCCTTTGAGGTGTGAGCCTTTCGGCTGTGTTGCGAGATCGGTCTTCGCCTCGTTGATAGATTATCGTCTTGTTGCAAGGTACGTAGACGTAATTGTTTTCTAAGAACTGATGTTTTGGTGCCACCGGTTGATCGTACAAGGACATTGGCAAATTTTGCTCCCTCCTGGTTCTTAGAATATGTGCACACCATTGATAGTAAACTAACCTGTGACTGCCGTGCGTAACGTCGCTATGCCCTGCGCTGGGAAGTTCGCAGCGCCCTGATCTTGGGGAGGCTGCTGTGGCCAGCAGCTATCCCCGGCGCGCCGGGGTTAGAAACCGCCACCGCTTCGTGCCGGTCTGCCAGACCTGGCCTAGTGTCCTGCCCTGGTGCCCTGCCTTGCGCCCTGTGCCAGGAGCGCCGGTCCACCTGGCTCGTCGCTGGCTGCGCCCCACGCCTGCAGTCCTCGCCTGCTGCGTTCTATCTTCTATCGGCTGGGAGAAAGAGTCGGGAATGATAGAGAAAAAAAGGCAAAATAGGCTTGGTCCCTAAACTTTTATTCAGAGAGTTAAGTTCATCCCTCAACTTTGAGTTTGTCCAATCTAGTCCTTCAACTTTTATTTTTTGGTCAAAGTCATCCTTATCCTGATTTAGCACTCATTGTTGGCATGAAACTGATGTTAAAAGTCTCTTTTGCCCTTAGCTCCTTTCCCTCAAAACAAGTGACAAGAATTTAGTAAAGGCACACGAATATTTTTCGTGATGGTAATCACACAAATGTTGGAGGAACACGCGTTAAATACCAGTGGAACAATATTTTGAAGGGGAAAAGGCAGGTAACCACCTGTTGTTCTTCTCGCGTTAGGACACATCACATGTATCTTGCAAAAATCTCATGATTATGCCTTTCTAAAGAAATTAGAGAAAAACCACATCAATTCCCTGGCTGTAGAGTAAGAATCATTTTTTTCTCGAATACATAAAATTTGCGTATTGTATTAGGTAGAAGAGTTTAGACAAACATACAACAAGCGTCGAAGGAGGTCAATATAATACAATCATAGCTGGACCATCCTAACAAGAAATCTCTAGGTCGATGCCACATAACGGAACAACTAATACAGACATAATGGCGCGACCTAGGAGTAAGAATCATGAGAAGATTAAGTAGATTTCTTGCGGCAGGATTATACCTTGTTAATCGAACAGGGCTAAAAAATAATACATGTCACGGATCACTAGAATTGCCACGTTAAGCATCTGCTTAGTTAGCAGTGCTCACAATGCCGGCTGAAATTGAAGAGGGGAAGAAGGAGCCAAGGGTGAAAATGACTTTTAACTATACTTTCATGCCATCATGGAGTACCACATTAGTACAAGGATGACTTTAACCTGAAAACAAAAAGTTGAGGGACTAGAGTGGCCAATCTGAAAGTTGAAGGACGAACTTGACCCTTGGAGCAAAGTTGGAGGACCAGGACACCTATTTTGCCGAGAAAAAAAAACAGATCCACTGTTTTATTAGAATGTAATAAAAATATTTTTGAAAAAAATCGCCATACAACTGGCTTAAGCATAAGAACCAAAAAATTTTGCTTCTCCTCTCTTCTCTCTCTTTCAGGTCAGCACTCAGCCGGTTTATAGTCTGTTATTATACTTGCTCAAAAAAAGTCTTGTTCAAGTTTCTTTTAAAAAAGAGTGTTGTTCTTAGGACACTTTCAGCCTTTACTAAATACTATCAAATATATTCGTTGCAACGGAACATACACCATTGCTTGGTCATCCGAACATGCATGACTTGTGGCTCCAAAATTTATATAACAGTTGTGTCACGTGTTCGGATATGTATTGAAATAGGACTATGTACATCGCTTGCATGGCACATCTTAAAATCTGGTTTGTACCATGGCTAGACACGGGTTGCTATAACTTGTATTGGCATGGGACTATGGGACTACATTCACACACAATTAACCTGTTTAACTCACCTGGCCTTTTGTAAGCATAGTAGAAGTCAATTCTGTTTGCATCATGTTGTTGCTATAATATTCTGTTTGGTTTTGCCTCAATCAGGCTCAGCGCAGACGGAATAGTATTTATATAATATAATGAGCACATGCACTTAACAAAGGCTCACGAAATGTGACTGATCCAACCGGCCTCCAAAGCGTGTTACTCGCTCGTCATCTCGTTTATAGAAGTGTTCTAATCATGTTAGGGTCACTTTGGTAGAGCTTCAATGATTCTGCAGCTTCACTTCTTGATTCTCCGAAAGAGTGATTCTAATGAAAAATAAGATGAGGAGCAGACGAGAATCAATTTTGAAGTGATGCTTGTGGCTAATGAATGGGGAGCAGCGGGAAGCAGTGGAGAGCGGGTTTTTTAGCTCCCACCTCGTAGTGTAAATAGAGAAGTAATTCTCGTCAGCTCTCTACCAGAATTCAATTGTGTTTTAGGTGTTTGATAGAGCTCCGCGGAAACTGGGAGTGAAGCTGGGGCTGGGAGCTGTGTCAAAGAGGCACTTAATGATCTTGTTATCCACATTGGGTCGTGGGCTTGGGCTGCGATTGATCGAAGGAGCAGCACTTCCATCTCTCTCACACATGCTGCCATGGATTGGTCGATGTGGTGTGTTGCTGAAGGACCAGAAACGGCGATCAGAGGGGGGGTGAATGGGAGCCTCAAATTTCTTGCGAAATATTTGGTCACTTTCCCAGCTTCAATCCCCAAGAAGCAAAAACATGCAGCAGAATAATCCACGAGCCAACTGGTGGCTGGGTATCTCCGAAGAAGATCGAGAGACACAGCGGCATTCTCAAACGCACGGCCAAACAGACCAGAGAATAGAGAGACTGGCCGAGCAGACCAAAACGAGTCCCTCAACCTCTATGGACAAGAGGCAAGAGAGCAACCCTAAATACCCAAGCCAACAAGTGACAACAGTAATTAGAAACGATCCACACGTCGCTAGAAAACTATCGCAAAAATCGGATCGCAAATCGGAGCTCAAATGCGCAAGAAACGGATGAAACAGCGCAGAACACAGAGCACCGGACGCGTGAACAGTACCCGGCGATGAACAGTAACTCACCAGCGTCCGGTGGGTTCGAAATCAACGTCCGGTGAATAGTCTCCCACTTGGGTCCGCAATCTCCCCCTTGATGAGTGTATTGTCAACACCAACACAAATAATCATGACATAGAGAATAAGAGAAATAAGGAGAAAGGGAAAGAAGAAAACCTGCCCAAAAGACCACAAAAGCAATAACAAGCAATCACATGGTCACTAAGCAAGCATAAACGCAAAAGGATGCTAGTTCCACTAGAAAGAGGCGAGGCTCAACACAACTAGCTCCCAAACTCAAACTCCCCCTAAATGTGTGCTCAACTCAAAAGTGTGTGTACTCTCTCCCCCTTGTTGACACATGCACACATCAAGGTCCCAACTCACTTCTCCTCTCAAGCATGCAATGCACATGAATGCAAAAGCTTCAGGAGTATAGCCATTAGTTTGAAACAATGCTCATCATAGATAAGTGCTAGTAGATGCTCAAGATGATCAAAAGAACAACTATGTGAGGGAAGCATAGTGAGCATTTTGATACCAAAATAGAGAATGTTCACCACAAAGGATAGCAAAAAGCATATACAAGTTGGAGATCAAGTAAGTGCTAAACAAGTGTATACAACGTGAACTATGTCAAACAAAGATCACACATCATGTCATAGATGAACCCAACACTTGTGAATTGTTTTAATTTAATCAATTTCTCTACATTAGGGGTTTCACAAGTATTAGCAAGACATGTGTATGCGAGAGGTTATATGTATTGTCTTGCCTAACTTTCCAACCATGCGTAGCCTATGTCAAAGACAATGATTAGCTAAAAGCAACGGTTTCGGTCATCCACTACAAGGCTCCAGTTCATCCAAATATGCAATAGGAAGCAGTCAAGATACCTTGAGATGGGACAATACATACCTATCTCGATCTTTTCATCAACACTAAACTTAAAATGCAAATTTTTAGCACAAAGTGATCTAGATTGATCTAAGCAAGTGAGTGATTCAAAGTATGAGCCATAGCAACCAAGCATATAGATGATAGCAAAGACGCAAGCCTATACATACTAGTTGCCAAGCTCAATGGTGAACATGTTTTTCAGATTTCATCAACATTAGTCATGTTCATAGAAAAAGTCATGTTTAGCTCAACATAATGTTCAAATGATCAAAGAAAGCCTAAACATGTCTCAACATACCAAGATAAGCATAGAAGCAAACTCATAGCTATATTCATGAAGCTCAAAATGATATATGTCACAATATGCTATGCAAATGCAAATATGATACAAAGGATAAAAACAAAACTCTAAGCTAAAACAAAAGGCAAAACTAGTGTATAAGCTCAAAGTTCCCTTCTCTAAAAAGGGAAACACACACCAAGCTCGCTCCTCAAACGAGCAAACTGTGTCTGATCTAGTGGCTTTGTGAAAATGTCTGCTAGCTGATTGTGAGTGTTTACGTGAATCAAATCAATATCGTCCTTTTCATAGTGATCACGCAGAAAATGGAAGCGAACCTCAATGTGCTTGGTCTTAGATTGTAAAACGGGGTTCTTAGCTACACTAACGGCACTAGTGCTATCACAGTATGGGGGAACTTGTCTAAAAGATAGACCGTAGTCCCTCAAAGTCTGTACCATCTAGAGCAACTGAGAACAACAAGCGGCAGCAGCTACATACTCAGCCTCACAAGTAGACTGGGCAACACCACTCTGCTTCCTAGAAGACCAAGACACTAAGGACATACCAAGAAACTGACAAGTGCCGGAAGTAGATTTATGATAGACACGGCACCCAGCATAATCAGCGTCAGAATAGCCACTAAGTGAGAGGGTGGAAGCGGCCGAGTACCATAGGCTGAATTCAGGAGTGAAACGCAGATACCTGAGAATGTGCTTCACAGCTTGGCGATGCGATGATCTCGGTGAATACTGGGACCGTGCGCATAAGCACACAGCAAACTGGATGTCCGGTCACGTCGCCGTCAAGTACAGCAAGGATCCAATCATGCTGCGGTACTCCTTCTGATCCACCACCTCTCCCTCCGTGTCCTCATCAAGGGCTGTGGTAGTTGACATGGGCGTCAAGAGGGGCTTGGCCTCACCCATATCAAACCACTTCATCAAGTCTTTTGTGTACTTACCTTGATGAACAAAGGTTCCCTCTTGGCTTTGCTTGATTTGCATCCCAAGGAAGAAGGTCAACTCACCCTTCATGCTCATCTCGAACTCCCTGCTCATAGTATCTGAAAACTTTGCCACAAGAGCATGAGAAGATCCCCCAAAGATAATATCATCCACGTATATCTGAACCAAAAGGATATCAACACCCTGCTTGAGGAGAAAAAGAGTCCTATCAACCGAACCCATTTGGAAGCCCTTAGCTAGGAGAAAAGACTTGAGTCGCTCATACCAAGCTCTAGGAGCTTGCTTCAACCTGTACAAAGCTTTGTGGAGCTTGTATACATGGTTGGGAAACTTTGGGCTCTCAAAATCGGGGGGTTGCCTCACATATACTTCCTCCTCTATGTACCCGTTTAGAAAAGCACTCTTCACATCTATTTGATACAGCTTGAAACATTTCGAAGCTACAAAGGCTAGCAAGATCCTAATGGCTTCTATCCGGGTTACAGGAGCAAATGTCTCTTCATAATATATCCTCTCTTTCTGGCAATACCCCTGGGCAACTAGCCTAGCCTTGTTCCTCACCACTACCCTATCCTCACTTTGCTTATTTTTAAAGACCCATTTGGTTCCTATGGGGTGACACTCAGGTGGTAGTGGAACTAAGACCCAAACTTGGTTTCTCTCAAAGTTCTCTAACTCCTCATGCATAGCATTGACCCAATCAGCATCAGATAATGCCTGTCCAATATCTTTGGGTTCAAAAATGCAACAAAAGCAGAATGAGCAAAGTGTGAGATGGACCTGGACCGCAACGCTGGTCAATGTCGTCGATCATCGTCTCAGGAGGGTGGCAGCGTTGATGTGTCGAGGTGCCGCCCTCGATCAAGTCGCCTCCCCCTCGGCAGCAGCTGGGGCCTCCTCAGGTGCAGCATGCACGGGCTGAGGGGCCGGCTCAAACGGTCCCTATGAAGTGGAAGAAGAAGGCTTGGGGCCGTGAGCTGAAGTAGTGGAAGCAGGCTCGACTGGGGCAGCCGGTGGAGGCGGCTCGGGATCACTCCAATCGGCATCTTCCTCTCCATCCTCCACAAAGATGGTCTCCTCAAACTCATCATCACCTGCACGCTCAAGAACAGGAGAAGAACAAGGCATAATCTCATCGAATGTGACCTCACAGGTCTCCACAATACGGTTAGTTTCAAGGTTAAGTACACGATATGCACAAGAGTGAGTGGCATAACCAAGAAAGATACCGTTTGAAGACCTGGACTCAAACTTGTCCAAATTACCTTGTTTGAGGATGAAGCATCTACACCCAAACACCCTTAGGTGGCTTACCTTGGGTGGTCTTCCAAATCGCAGCTCATAAGATATCTTCTTAGTGAAAGCCCAAAGAAACATGCGATTGGAAACATAGCAAACTGTGTTGATTGCTTTGGCCCAAAACTTTCTAGGAGTCCTATGCTCATCAAGCATCGTCCTAGCCATCTCAACAAGGGTCCTATTTTTGCGTTCAACAGCACCATTTTGAGGTAGGACATAGGGTGAGAAAAACTGATGCTCAAGACCAAAGAAGCGCAAAACGTCTCAAATTGAGTAATCTTAAATTCGGTGCCATTGTCACTGCGAATCGCTCTCATGGCATTCTTTAGTAACTCATTTTGAAGGAGTAAAATCAAGTCTCGAGCGTAAGAAAACGCCTCATCCTTTCCCACCAAGAAGAACACCGAAGAGTAGCGAGAAAAGTCGTCCACGATCACAAGACCATACCACTTGCCACCTTCCGACCTAACCCGAGATGGACCTACCGTGTCCATGTGTAAGAGTTCCTCGGTTCGCTTGGTCATGATTTGGTTAATGGGGGAATGAGAAGCGGCTACCATCTTCCCGTGGCGACAAGGGTGGCAAACTAGATCCTTCTCAAATTTCAACTTTGGCAATCCTTGGATTAGGCCAAGTGAACTCAATCTAACAAGTAGATCAAAGCTCAAATGTCCAAGCCTCCTATGCCACTTCCACAACTCGGAGGAGGATCCAACAACCAAACATCGTGAAGAACCAAAAGAGCGAGAGAAATCCACACGAAAGACACAGCCAAACGGAGTGATCCGACAAACAAGATCACCCCCAGGATCAAGCACTCTAGAACAACCAGTCTTAAAATGTACTTTGAAACTGTCTTGAAGGAGTTGCGAAACCGAAAGCAAGTTAAAATGTAAATTGGACACCAATGCAACGTCCTTCAAGACAAAGCCATCATTCACTCGAATGGTACCTCGAGAAAGAATCTTACCCCTGCTATTATCCCCGAAAGTGATGTACTCCTTGACATGCACGGGGTCAAGGCTGGAGAACCACTTAGGATTTCCGGTCATGTGGCGTGAGCAACCGGAATCGATGAGCCACGTGTTCTCCAAGCCTTCATTCTGTCATCAAAGATAAGACATGGAATAAGCGTATGGTGCAACACTAGGGTTAGTAGCATAGGAAGGATACCAGTGTTGTCCCAATCGCTTAGGAGAAATGCTAGCAAAAGCACCAAACTGTCTATATCCCAAAGAAGAAGGAAAGCGATCACCACTAGAGAAGAAACGTGGTCCGCTAGAAGGGTAGTACGAAAAACCACCGTCGCAAGGTCCATAGCCATATCGATCATGACTTGGGCCATGGCGGGCACGACCACCTCGTGGTCTCGCAACCAAAGGCCTAAAATCTTGAGGCATTGCACCTCTCGGCCTAGCGAAACGCCTCTCAACCGGTGGCACATGTACACCATGGGGTCGGCGATATGTGTTCCGGTTGTTCACCTCAAACTCGTGCCCCTCATCCCTCTTCCTCCTAAAGCAAAACTCAACTAGGTGACTATCCTTCTTACAATACTCACAATGATACCTCACCTTGGGTGGTGGGTTCGCTTTCTTTTGGTTTTGGTTCACTCTAGGTAGAGGTTGGGCCTTAGGAAGGGGTTCCTTAGGGACGTTGGGCAATGTGTCAAGTGAGTTTCGGAGGTGGTTTGGTTTGGAAGCCCAAACTTGCTTGGCCGGTGGAGCTTTTGGAGGCTCAACAACCACTCCATTTGTGGCAATAGGCTGTGGTGGCTTAGGTGGGGTGATCTTGGTGAGCTTGGGTGGAATAGGATTCTTCTCACTCGGACTCATACCACTAGCTTCACCTACCTTCCCAAAAGCATTCCTATCTTTTCCACCTAGCGCAAAGCCTAAACCCGAGCCATCCGTTCCCCTATGAAATTGACTCACCATCATTCCCAATTGGGGCTCACTGCAAGAGACCCAACTCAAGATGGTCCGGAGGTAAGTGTTTTCCTCCTCAATGCGTCTCTTGTCATGCCTACAATTTCCAAGTTCAATCTCCAAAGCTTCACACAAGGCACATTTTCCATCACTAGTGCTAACCGACTTGGCCTTCTCCAACAAAGCAATTTTGGCATTCTTCTCTGCCAACTCGGCTTGCAAGCCCGAGCAAGATTTGCACACACCCAAGAGAATCGGTCTCGCTTTCACCTCGGCTAGCTCCTCTAAAGCACGGGCATACTTGGACTGCAAGTTAGCTAAGTTACCCATATGCACAACACACTCATCACAATCAAGCTCATCGGTGACCACTACACTAGACTTAGCCAACTCAAGCTCATTCACCGCGGCCTCCCACTTCTCCTTAAACTCTTTTCTCTCATGGGCGGCGTGTTTCAACAACTTATCTTTGCTAACTAGTGCGAAATTTGGAGTGTCAATTTCAGCGGCAAGGTCATCGGTGTTGAGCGATACCTGCAATGAAGTGACGTCCTCAAGCGACTTGCCCTTCCCGGCCTCCAACTCGGCATCCTCGATCGCCATGGTGCAAAGCCCTCCAAGGTCGGAGGTGGCGACGAAGCAAAGACCGTTGAGCTTGTCCTCAACCTTCTTGGTGCCTTCATCATCACTTGAGGAAGAGTCACGGTCATCGCCGGAGTCATCGTCGATGTCACTAAGTGAGGCGAGGAAGGCTCGCTGCTTGGCCCGCATCTTTTTCTGGAACCGCTTCTTGTACTCCTCCTTGTCGAAGCTCTTCGCCTTGTGCTTGTCGGAGGTGTGCTCCTTCTTGTCCCGCCGCTTGGAGTAGTCGTGCTTGGACGAAGATTTGCCCTTTTTGGGGCAATTGGCGATGAAGTGGTCCAAGTCCCCGCACTCGAAGCATCCTTCCTTGCGACCTCCACGCCGGCGGTTCATCCGGTTGTTGTGAAACCGGGAGAACTGATTGATGATGAGAGCAAGCTCTCATCACCAAGAACCTCCAGCTGCTCCTCTATCACAGTCGCAAGAGAAGACAAAGCAAAAGACAACTGTGAAGGGTTAGAAGAAGAAGGTGCACCATTACCTCCGTTGCCTGACACCAAAGCCATAGATTGTGAAGTGGAACCCCGGATCTTGGCATGGGTAACTTGATCTATTTCAGCTGCTTTGAGCTTGCTAAATAGCTCATCTACCGTGAGGGTGTCATAGAAAGGAGACTCGGTGATGGTTATCACTCGCATACCCCAAATCCTAGGATCTAATGCATGTAGAAGCTTTAGGGCTCTCTCATGGTCATCATAGGGAAGTTACGCTCATTCGCCCTCATCTTATTTATCACGGTTTGAAAACATACAAACAAGGAATCAATGGACTCGCCATCAAGCTGATTGAAATTCTCGTACTCTCGCTTGTACGTTTCGAAGAGACGGTTTTTCACTTGGGCGGTGCCCTCATGGTAGGCTTGAAGCCTCTGCCAAATCTCTCGAGCTGTTGTACAATCCGAGACACGATCAAACTCCGGGACCGAAAGGCTAGAGAAGAGAACACTCCGAGCACGAGAGTTAGCGTTGTGTTGATCCTTTTGCTCTTGAGTGATCCGAGCAGCCGGAGCAAACACAGCGTAAGTCTCGTTCTCTCCCAAATGGTGTAGTCGAGGCCTTGAATAAACGCGGACATGCGGATTTTCTAATAGGCATAGTTCGACCCATCGAAAGGAGGTGGTTTGCCGGAACTACGATCCATGTCGCCTTCGCGGATCACGGACCGATTAAGGTGGAGTGATCCTTCACCGTTTCTGATACCAATTGAAGGACCAGAAACGGCGACCAGAGGGGGGTGAATGGGAGCCTCAAATTTCTTGCGAAATATTTGGCCACTGTCCCAGCTTTAATCCCCAAGAAGCAAAAACACGCAGCAGAGTAATCTACGAGCCAACTGGTGGCTAGGTATCTCCGGAGAAGACCAAGAGACACAGCGGGATTCTCAAACGCACGGCCGAGCACACCGGAGAACAAAGAGACTGGCCGAG
Source organism: Eremochloa ophiuroides (assembly GCA_038502445.1). Taxonomy (NCBI): domain Eukaryota; kingdom Viridiplantae; phylum Streptophyta; class Magnoliopsida; order Poales; family Poaceae; genus Eremochloa; species Eremochloa ophiuroides. Next base: position 29,224,889 of record JAHLJS010000007.1, read on the forward strand.
CAAACCAAAACGAGCCTCTCAACCTCTATGGACAAGAGGCAAGAGAGCAACCCTAAATACCCAAGCCAACAAGTGACAAGAGTACTTAGAAACCATCCACACGTCGCTAGAAAACTATTGCAAAAATCGGATCGCAAATCGGAGCTCGAACGCGCAAGAAACGGATGAAACAGCGCAGAACAAAGAACAACGGACACATGAACAGTACTCGGTGAACAGTAACCGGCGATGAACAGTGACTCAGTACCGCTCCGAGTCCCTCGACCATACTCGATCGCGCCTGTCGATGTCGCCTAGTGTCCTTCACCGTAGCTAGCGCTCCGGCACCAGAGTCTCTCGGCTCAAGTCCCGCGTCCGTCCTTCACCGCTCCCAATCTATCGGCATGGTCCGCTTACTTGATCTTCACTTCGCCATCCGTCACTGCATCCGAGCCCAATACCTGCACATCACAAGCTAATCAATATACCAAGTGAATTCCGTTGACAATCACTCATCATCAATCCAGACCAAGTCTTCCACTTGGGTCCACAGTTGCCTGAGCCAAGACTCTAGTTTCTTGTGGTATACGGCAACCGCACGTCCTTCGTCTGCGGTGACGGACGTAGGTTCTGCGTGAGATGCGGGAGCGGTGCCTCCCCAAGGCGTCCGTGCTCGGCTTCGTTCCGCGACGTACGGGCTCCATATCAGCATGCCTCAAAATACGTATTGTAATAAAGACTGGTTAGATCGCGAGTTGTAACTCATATGACGAAGTCTCGTCCACGTCTTGGAATCTGATTCTACATCGATCTATGCTGCACGCGAGCTGTTAAAACTCATATGAGCACGGGTCATATGAGTCCGAAAGAAAAAAAATCTCCATTATTCGGTAGTTAAGGGAAGGTGGACGAAAAAAATAGACTGAAATTTTACCGCTTTATTATTAATAATATATATAATAATATATAATATATACAATATATAGATATAGATATAGATATATAGTTATATATAATATTAATATTTATGATGCATAATTAGTCCTTTAGATAAATCGTTGAATATATATTTTCTTAAAAAATTATTTAGAAATTTAAATACTAAAATCTAGTTAAACTTATAAAATATTTGACTGGCATGAACCCAATGGCGATGCTCTTTTTGGAGCAGAGGGGGTATGCCTTTGAACTTATAACTGACAGAGTACACCCTCCTGTCATAAACAATAATTGTCTCCATTGACTTTTTAATAGCCCTCGAGTTTAAAATTACTGCTTTTATTAGAATGTAATAAGCATAATATTATTAAAAATAGTATCGTTCGAAGAAAAATCTACATCTCTGAACTTTGTGCTTCCAAACAAAATATTTTTGAAAAATGTGGACAGTAACCGCAGTTTAGTTAAATTGTCGATTGTTTCTGATTGTAACACACAAGTCATATACATTGATAAGATTTAAGTGGGCGGTTCACGTTCTTCGAAGCAAGCTAAGGTCTTTTTGTTTATGATGGGTACTTGGGGACTTACCATTTAAGATTTTCTACGTGCGGCTAAGGTCTTTTGTTTTTCTTCTGAGCAATAAAATTTTAGACTTTTTATCTATAATGACAGAGGGTAATTTCCTAAAAAACAAAATAGATTCAATGGTTATGAATGGCTTGTCTTTTGATTTAATGGTTGGATGTTTGTGATTAACGTGAGAATTTCTAGAATTTATATTTCTGCTTAGTGCGTTTAGTAAAAATTAACGTGTAGCCATCTTTGAGGCCTCTAAATAGTAATAGTAAGATAAGATAAAAAAAGTTACCATTAAAGGTAATATGACAACTCAACATTTCAAATGTTGTGGGAAACGATCTCCTTAGGGCACTCATAATGCATAAACTATCTAATAGTTTCTATGCCACAAGAAACTATCTATAGAAACTATTTTTTCCAATGCATTATTTGCTCGAGGGTCCAGCCAAGAAAATCACACCAATCCTAGACCACTCCTCTTCCCAGCATTAACCCTTTGATCTTTTGGTTCTGGTTGTTTTGGTGCTTCTTCTGCACTCCTCTGTTATTCAGGATTGGGGGCTTCTTCGTGGACCACAGCACCTTCATCTAATTGAGGGCAAACAACTGGAGAATTATTTTGCTCCACTTGTCCATCACCCAAGATCCAGTGCAGTTGTAATTTCTACTGCAACTGAAGCAGTAGTACATCTGAGCCATTCAAGGTGCAACCAATGCCTTAGATGTCAGCCTATCCTTTTCCTTTGTTTTTTACTTTTGTTTCGGCTGAAGGGTCGAGATGGCGGACTAGAAGGGGATAAATAGTCCCTTTTAATTTCTAATCGCAGCGGAAAGGAACCTAATCGGTTCTAGCAATAATTCACCCCTCTAACTAGACTCTAACCACCTTATCAAAGATCCTATGCAAGAAACGAAGGTGCTAGCCTAGCTTGAGCTTCCCTAAACAATTCTAATGCAAGGTTACATAAATCTAAACACTAGTACTTCAAGCACGGGGGTAGCTCCTACCAATTAGCAAGCAAAAGAGTACTAAGCACCTAAGCTCAGTAAATGTTCAATGACAAGGATACACAATCCTAATCAAGGAGCGCAACTTGATTAGCTACACAAACTAATCAAGAACACTACTTCTAAGCTACACAAGCTAAGAAGGTGAGTGGCAAGCTACACAAGCTAACCGATCTCACAAGAGCAACTACAACTACACAAGTAAAGTATGAACGATATAAACAACTTGTGTAATGGAAATGCAAACCACCACGATGGATGATGTAGAGGATGACACAGTGATTTATTTTCCGGAGGTTCACTTGTCGCTACAAACTACATCCTCCGTTGTGTCCACCTACACTCCGTGGTTCGGTGGCTAATTGGCGTTTCACTAGTTAAGCCCAACAATCAGGCGCCACAAGAACCTACCCGGCGAGTGAGATGTTGAGTGACACTCTCAACAAGAGTTGCTCTTCGTGATCTCTCGCGGAGCGAACACAACACCCCTCACAATCACCTCTCCGGAGCCAAACACAACCTCCTCACCTCTCTGGAGCCAAGCACAACCTCATTGCTTGCTTCGATGGAGCCACGAGCCACCAAGCCGTTTATGAGGTGGCAACCTCTAAGAGTAACAAGCACCACCGGCTTGCAACTCGATCACCTAGTGCCACTCAATGCAATTCTCACAATGCAATACACTAGCGATCGATCTCTCACTCTTTGATTCACACACTATGAGCTCAAGTGAGTAGGAGGGCACCAAGCCACTCACAAGTAAGGAAAACACATTCTCAAGGTGCAAGACCCTTTTCCTTGGTCGACTCTCACCTCTATTTATAGCCCCATGGCCAAATAGAGCCGTTACCCCTTCAGTAGGCACTCTGCGTGTGCATCGGACGCTCGCTATGTTAGCGTCCTGTGTATCGTCCGTGGACACTGTACCGACCGTTTCAAACTAGCCGTTGCGTGCTAAACGAACTACACACATCGGATGCTCCGATGTTCACACCGAACGCACGGACTCCAGCGTCCGGTGCTCTTTTAGAGAGCTCCTGAGAGCACCAACTTCACACCGAACGCGTCCGGTGCGCACCCACCGGACGAACGCCCGCGTCCGGTGCGCCCTCAGCTCTTCAGCGCACGCCAAGTCACCTGCACCGGATGCTGCTACAGTAGCAGCCCCACGTCCGGTGCACTCTAGCCAGCGTCCGGTGCTCCACTCAGAGCACAGCCTCGGTCTCACCACCGGACGCGTGCGGTCGCTGATCCTCAGCGTACGGTGCGCGTTTTTCCACAGGAACCCAAACCCTCTCTACCTTCATCTCTGGCAAATGTGATAACACCACCAAGTGTACAATCTCATGTGCATGTGTGTTAGCTTTTCACAAATATTTTCACAAAGGATTTTCACTCACTTCACCGCGCCACTCGATCCTAACAATGCATGCAAATTAGATCGCTCAAGTGGCACTAAATGATTTATATGCAAATAAGTTTGCCCGTTGTGCTTTCCCTTCCAATCACCGTCTTCATCTCCTTCTCCAACACCGTCGATGCCGGTGCAACACATGCACCAACACCTCATGAATGACATGATCCACTTCATATCATCACGCGGCTTTTGGTCCATCGATCCTCGACTTGCTTCTCTTCACCATTGCATTGGTCCATCACCGCTAAGCTCAATAGCTTGCTCTTCACACTTGCAACCGGTCCGTCGACGCCAAGTCTTATCTTGATCTTCTCCACCTAGCAACATGACTCCATGTCATGTCTTATGCGTTAAGCTTCTTCAACATCACATGTGTGAGTTAAGCATCATCTCCAACCCATTTTCACCTCCATGGCATAGATGCTTATATACATGTACCTGTGGACTAATCACCTGTGTAATCACCACTCAAACAAATATTAGTTTACCTAAGTTGTCACTCAATTAACAAAACCAAACAAGAACCTTTCATCAGCCCGCAGCCAGTCTTGGAGGAAAGTAAAGAAAAATGCAGACAACAACGTAGGGTTAGCTCGCATTTTTTTTCCTAACGAACGAAACATAGCAGAAATTCCTTTTTCCCCATGGAGAATAATCTGTACAGGTATAGCACTATTTAGATTTTTTTATTTCAAAATTCTTTTTGAAAATATAGTTTAGTTTATTTTTTGACTATTATTATTGTTTACTTTTGACCATTATTCGCCTAAACGTGTTTAAACGGCAGTCTACACCCATTTAAACGCTAAATCGTGAGTTCGCTTTCCGTTTAGGGCCTTGGTCACTGAATAAATGCTAAACCATTTAAATGATCAAACTGGTCAAGAAATGGTTTAAACGATGGCATTAAACGGTGATTCAACACGTGTAAATGGCAAAACATACTTTTAAACAATTGTTTAGGCGATGAATTACGAAAGTTTGGGTGTTAGACAAACTTTTTAGGTGGGTCAAATTAGGGTTGCATGTGTCGTGGCGAAATTTTGGTGCTATGTAAATGATGTCTATATTAGCATGTGTACAATTATATGTATAATAGTTTATCGTATGTGTCAAGTTATGCATTTATTTTTGAAGCCTCCAATTGCACTTAAAGTTTGTATAGAAAATTATAATTTTATAGTATATTTACTGCTACTCTTTTCCTGATTAAAGATCATCATAAAATCCAAATGTGAATAATCTTCTCCAAATTTCATAATTTTTAGGTCCTTTTTGGTGAATGTGTGAGATATTCTGATTCTATTGTATTAATATAATAGATTAAATAATGTACTAATTATTTTCATTTTATTGTAAGTCAAACTTCTCTGCTACTCAAGTTTATAGAAAATTGAATTAATATCTAGAATACTAGATAACAACACTATGATGACACATGCCATGATGGATTCAGTGAAAACTAATTTGATGTGTGTAATCGTTGATGTACTTTCTATGGAATTGGTCAAAGTTAATACAAAAAGGCTCAAGGACTTATATTTTATATTAACAAAAATACTACTACATATACTTTGTGACCGCATTGCAATTATGCAAAACAATTCTACTTTAGACAATATTAACCTGTTAATTTAGAGCAAACCATATTATGCATAGTATGAAAAGTACAGATTATTGTTGAAATGAGATGTATTTTTTCATTATGTTTATATTACCTATGATTTTTTTAATATCAATACCATCCCATCATATTGCTAAGAGCAATAGCTTCACTTTAGTCATCCCATCAGCAGTTTACCAGCTACTAGTTAGAGGGGCCATGTCTGGATGATCTTGGACGTTGAATCGACGGATGGTTGGATAAGGTGCTACTGCTAAAATTGCAGTAGCAGTTGTAACTGCATTGGATCCAGATCCCTCTATCTACCCTCTTGAAAAAAGAAACAATTGTCCTTTTAGAGCAACTCCAGTAGAGCCCCTATTTGAGCCCCCGATAGCTAAATTTGGGGGGCTCAGGACAAAAATCTTACTCCAGCGGGGCCCCTACTCGGGCCCCAAAATTTAGGTGGGCACCAAAAACCTCTCCACAGACCCCATTCTGGTGGGTGAATGGGGGCTCCCCCCCCCCCCACCCACCCCCCATCCCCCGTTCCACACCCACGCTCGACCCGCGCCGCCTCCCTCGCCACAACTTAGTTAAAGTGTCGATTATTTCTGACTGTAAGACACAAGTCATGTACTCCCTCAGTTTTAAACTATAAGCCATTGTAAGAATTTTGGAGAGTCAACGCATCTCGAATTTGATCGAGATTATAGGAAGAAACATAAAGATTCATGACATCAAATAGGTATAATGTCAAAATATAACTACTGAAGAATCTAATGAGACTTAATGAGTTGATATCATAAATGACATATCATATAAATTTGGTCAAATTTATAAAACTTTCACTCTCTAATATTCTTAAAATGACTTATAATTTGGGACAGAGAGAGTACGTTGATAAGATTTAAGTGGACGGTGCATGCTATTCCAAGCAAGCGCTTCACGCAAGTTGATCAGCTTGTCTTCAAACAGTTTGGAGGGATTTGAATTTGAAATGAATTACACGAGCAAAGATGAAATCTAGACTTCCGCACTAATGTTTCCTGATAACTGTGGCACCAAGTCTCCTAATGAATGATAACCGCGGCACTAATGTCTTAGTAGAAGGTTTCATCCCACTCTTTTTAAAACGTGGCAATATTGGTAACTGTAAATAAAACAAATTCTCTTAGTGCATATTTTATTTCACTGTTTTATAGGACTTACAACATTCAATTCCTATAAGATGCTGTGATCACTTATGTCATGTAAATTATGTAGCTATTTTTTAAAAAAACTAACACATTACAATATTACAGTTTAACACAATATAATAACATGCAAATATTACACTTTCACCCATATTATATCATATGGGCGTATTCATCAACATGCAGTTTTTTTAGATAATGGAATATTGTTCCAGTCTCTACCATCCGAAGATGATACACAGCAGCAATACAAGACACACTCGAAAGCCAAGAGGCTAACAACTCTCACACACAGCCAGAATCCACTTGTCGAGATAGTTCAAAAGGGAGCACAGCTCAACCGAAGAAAGAGGGATAAAAAAGAAAAGGAAACTGGAGGGTACGCTTCAATCCGATTCCTGAAACTCCATCCAAATTTAGCAAAGATTACCATGACCAATGTGTCCAATTTTCTGCAGCCATTTTTGAAATTTGGTCGCTCCTCCTCCTTATGCAGTAGGGACCACTGTCTGATCCAGTAGGTTATCCTGAAAATTACCTGCAAATAAGTATTAGATTTTTTTTGTCAAATACCATGTCATTTCTATTCAACCATAAAGACCAACATAGTGCGGCAACCCCTAACATAATTTGTTTCTTAAGCTTTGGTCTTAAACCTGATAGCCAAGAATTAAATAACTCATCTATGCTAGTGGGCGGTTGAATTCCAAAAACAAGGTTCACCATCTTCCAAATAAATTGCGCAAAGTGGCAATCGAAGAACAAATGTTGAATTGTTTCCAAAGAACTACAAAAACAACATTGCAAACTCCCTTGCCAGTTTCTTTTTGCTAAATTATCTTCGGTAAGAGTGACACCCTTCTGTAAGTACCACATAAAGATTTTTATTTTCAACGGGATCTTAAGTTGCCAAAGCGGGCTTTTGTTTGGTAGTACATCCTTGCGAATCAAAGATTCATACATAGATCCTACCGAGAACTTGCCCTTCTTATTGTGCTTCCATAGGAAGGTATCCTTCCTATCTGTCAACCTAACAGAGACAACCGCATTTTCATTAACTAAGCCTCTCCTGAATGATATATTCCGTGGAATAGTCCCTAGGACCTTAGCCACCGAATCATCCTTCTTTCTAGCTAACCTATAAAGGTTAGGATACATTTCCCTAAACGGTTTTTCACCCAGCCAGACATCCTCCCAAAACCTAACCTGTTCTCCATTCTGAACCTTAAACGTCCCTCCCTCCAACAAGTCTTTTTTAACCTTTAATAAGCCAGCCCAAAAATGAGAATCCCCTGGCTTATGCTTAATTTGAGAGAGGGATTTATGTGCCAAATATTTCTTTCTTAGAAGACTTTGCCACAAACCTTCCTCATTAATGAGCTTAAACAACCACTTGCTTAATAGACACTTATTCTGTAATTCCAGGTTAAGTATGCCCAGCCCCCCCCCCCCAAAGTCCTTTGGTCTACACAGAACGCTCCACCTAGTGAGGCGGTATTTCCTCCTATGTTCATCACATTGCCAGAAAAATCGAGATCGATAATAATCTAGATTTCGAAGGACTCCCTTAGGGATTTCAAAAAAAGACAACATGAACATTGCCAGACCCAAAAGGACCGAATTAATCAAAACTAGTCTCCCCCCAAAGGAAAGCCAACTACGAAGTTTTTTTGAAATTTCTCCTCAATGCAGCCCCAATCTTTGTTAGATAATTTTTTATGATGCATGGGTATACTTAGATACCTAAATGGGGTGCTACCCACTTTGCATCCAAAAAGATTTGTATATTCCACTTCGCACTCCTTCGCTTCTCCATAACAGAATAGCTCACTCTTATGAAAATTGATCTTAAGACCCGATAATTGTTCAAATGTGCTAAGGACTAGCTTGAGCTCTCTTGCCTGAAGTGTATCGTGATCCAAAAAAAAGGATGGTATCATCTGCGTATTGGAGAATGGATAAACCATCTTCAACAAAGTGTGGGATAACACCCTTGAACATTCCAGTAGACTTAGCCCTAGAGATCAAGGTTGCTAACATATCTGCCACCAAGTTGAACAAAATGGGAGATAGGGGGTCACCTTGCCTCAACCCCGGCTTTGTTTGGAAAAAGCGACCCACTTCTCCATTTACCTTGACCCCGACACTGCCACCTCTCACTATTTGATCAATCCAGTTGCACCATACTGGGGAAAATCCTTTCATTCTCAGTGTTTGCTGAAGAAAGGACCATTTCACCTTGTCATAGGCTTTCTCGAAGCCTAGCTTCAAGATTACACCACCTAAATTTTTCCGGTGCAACTCATGCATTGTTTCATGTAAAACAATCACCCCTTCCAAAATATTCCATCCTTCCAAAAAGGCCGACTGTGATGGTTCTGAGAAAGCCACTAGTGCTATTCGGTTAGTCATCACTTTAGTAAATATTTTGAAGCTAACATTCAACATACATATGGGCCGAAATTGCTGGATCTGAGAAGCAACCTTTTGTTTTGGTAACAAAGTAATAATACCAAAATTGAGACTAAACAAGGGTAGATTACCCTTGTGAAACTCTAGGAAGAGAGGCATGAGATCAGATTTAATTACTTCCCAAAAAACTTGGTAGAATTCCGCTGGAAACCCATTGGGACCCGGTGCTTTATTATGTTCTATTTGAAAAATAGCCTCCTTCATCTCCTTTTCAGAAAACTCCGCAGTTAGTATCGAATTTTCCACTTGCGAGACTTGAGCAATATTACTCGTGTACGATTCCATCATGAAAAAATTATTACATTCAGGTTCTCCAAAGAGACCCTTATAATAATTTGTGATATACCGTTTAAGATTCGCTTCTCCTAAAATTGTTCCCTCATCTTGCTCCAGACGGAAAATTCTAGTTTTCCTATGTTTACCGTTAGCCATTAAATGGAAATACTTCGTGTTGCAGTCTCTTGATAACAACCTAGTTGTCTTGGCTCCTTGGTACCACTTGACCTCCTCTTCTCGTAAAAGAAGAACAAGTCTCTCTCTCTATAGTAATTTTTAAGGTCCACCTCCCTTTCATTCAAGGGTTGAACCTCCGCTTTTTTATCAAGTTCATCCGCCTTCCTAATCAACTCAGCCTTCTCCTTTTTGGACTTACCACTAACATTCTTGGCCCAACCCCTTAGGAATTGTCTTAGCCTTTGAATTTTGTGTTGCCAATTCTGTAACGGAGATTTCCCCTTTATTTCACTTCTCCACACCTTGGACACTAACTCATGGAAATCATCTCTCAATAACCAACCAAATTCAAATTTGAACTGAGATTGTTTGATTCCGTGAGTGCCATTTCCGGTATCTAGCAACAAGGGAGTGTGATCAGAAATTTCTCTAGTCAATGTTTGTACCGTTGACAATGGAAATTTAGTGTCCCACTCCGTGCTTACTAGAATTCGGTCAAGCCTCTCAAAAGTTGGTGTTTTCCTAGAGTTGGCCCAAGTGAATTTTCTATTAGAAAGATCAAGCTCCCTTAAATATAAGCTATCTATAACAGCATTAAAGAGGAAGGGCCATCGATCCTTATATTTGTCATTGTTCTTTTCGCTTGGACTCTAATGATATTAAAATCCCCTCCCACCAGTATGGGGTCTGTCTCCTTTGAACAAGTCTGGACTAACTCAGTCAGAAAAGATTCCTTGTGCTCTTCTTGTGTAGCCCCATACACTGCAACGAGGACCCAATGAAATCCATCCGTCTTGTTTCTAAGGCGAAACTTGACATAATAGTCCCCCTCATCAATGCTACCAATATCATAAACCTCCAGATTGATCCCCAAAAGAATGCTGCCAGACCTCCCATGAGGTTGCATCCAGTGCCAAATAAATTCTTGTCCCCCGCAAATATTTGCTAGGACCGATTTCGAGAAGTCTTTTTTTCCTGTTTCAAGTAGAGCAATAAAGATTAACTTTTGCTCCCTTGACAAATCCGAAAGGAGTCTATATTTAGCCAAGTCACTAAGACCTCTGCTATTCCAGAAGATACCTTTCATCGAGAAACTATTCTATGTTTCTTTAAGATCCTAATTTTTGGCTTCTTCTTTGCTCTAGTCAAAGAAAGTGCCTTAGACAGTTCTAAAATCACAGCTTAGGTGATCACTATCGCTCCCCAAGACTTCATCGAAAAAATCTCCACAAAACTGATCAAGCAAAAAAAAAAATTCCCGATCCCTCCACCTCACCATCACTTCCTGAAACAATCTCTGAGCCACCTTCCAAACTATTAGGAATAGTTCTCAGCTTGTCTACCTCAATCTCCTTTAGTAAACGAACAGAATCCGTCACCATTCTAGTATCACCACCCAGAGAAACTCCCAAGCTAGCAATACCAGCAGAAATAACCTCCGACTGAAAGTGAACAAAAGAATCGGTTTTCGGAATTACCTTTATTGAAGTCGAGATTCTTCCAAGCCGTCCTTCGCTTTGCCTTCAGTAGCAAATCCTCGTTACTGTTCTTCAAAAGCCGAGGGCTGGACCTTTTCGGAGTTCTGCGCAGTTCATCAATCGCCGCAGCAGCATGCACGTCCCTGCCAAGCCCTCCTCCAGCCCAGCCATCCACCATACTAGCAGAAGCAGACGCGGTCTTTACTGCAGGCAGCGCAGCTCTCCCCTCCTTGCGCATTGCAGATAAGACGACATCACCCTGAGAGCAAGGAACCGGCCCCTGCAGCGCAGGGACAGCATGCAGCAAGTTCACGCCACACACCCCCACCCCCCCCACCCCCCCCCCCCCCCCCCCCCGGGCAACATATTCCCTGCCAACCGAATCCAACAAATCGTCCTCCTCTCATTAACTGATATCAGCCAGGGAGCCATCCAAATGATCATCAAGACCAGCAGCCATCTGCAGCGAGGACGAGCCATGGCCAGGGCCCTGATAACCCCTCTGGCCATGCCCGCCGCCACCCGAACTCATCGCCGTCGTCTGCACTTTTTTTCTTCGGGGAAAAGGATCGACACGCGATTGGAAGAGCAACCCGGCGTATGGCCTCCGGCTCCCTGCTCGAGACAATAAATCACCCAAGCCATTAGTGAAATTAACTCGGTCCACATACCTCAAACGGCCTGACGCGCGCAGCCCGATACTCGACCGTACACCTTCCAGCGTTGGGCCCACCACGGACCTTAAGCTCGGTTCAAATATCATACTGCACCGAGTCCCCTCGGCCAAGTCCGCCGCCGCATACGGCTCCGCCTCACCAAGCTTCGAGACCTCCGGCATCCCCTCAGGAGCAATCTGGATCAACTCCGGCTCCCTCGCCATTTTGCCGTGCGCAGCCACGGTGACCATCGCCTGCGAAAGAACGTCAGCCAGGGTGACCGGCGGCGAGGTTCTTCTTTTCGGATCGAAGAGGACCCCGCCAAGGCTTGCCGCTGCCGGGCGACAACTGTCTCGCGACGTCATCCACCAAGCGACCTGAGAGCGTCCCAGATTGGCCTTCGAACCTGAGCAGACCTCCGGCGAGGGAAGGCCCGCAGCCACCAGCTGCGCCTCCGCCAAAAGCACCTCATCAACGGAATATCCCACGGACATGGCACCCTGCACGAACACCCGCGTAGGCACCAAACCGTCGGCCCCCTCATCATCCTCCTCGTCCGACGATGCTTCATCACCTCTGGCCCAAAACTTAGACCCTGCAAAACCACCACGACCAAGATCCAGCCTCGGGGCACTAGGCCCTACCTTCACCGGCGCCGAGTGTCTCCGACTAGCGCCCGGGCCAGAGACCCTTCTCGGCGTTCCTTCGGCACTGGCATCTCCGGGATGTTCTCTAGCGTCTCCCCTCGCGTCCGCACCAGAGACCGCATCTGTCACCATCCCTCGCGCGTCTCATCGACATGCAGTCTATATAGACCAAATAAAGAAATCAAAAAGAAATGGATCGGAGAAACATGAAGAGAAGCAGGTGGGTCAGGGAGATTGACGGAACACGAAGGGGAGTAGGTGGATTTGACGCATGGGGAAACAGAGATTTGACGCGACTGTCTTGCGAGCATTGCCGCAGCTGGCACAGCGGATCGGATGACACGAGGGAAACCGGCTCAGTGCAAGTTTCGTATGCTTTTCAACGTGTGCGAAACAACGCTCAAAGGTTTCATGACCATGGAACTTTAATCCTCTCTCTTCCTCGATACATGTGAAATGGAAGTTTTTGCTGACATGTCATTTTATTTAATGTATATGAATTTCACATGAGACCCTATTGAGACTAGCCTAAACTGATTAACTGACCGAAGTTGCACTCGACTGGCTGACCCTGACTACGGCTTCTGCTCCGGGCGTCGGTGTACTGTATTCGAGTCCGTGCTTTTTTTTCATCTCATTTTTCCTTTTTTTCGTACGTACAATTCTTTTAGTCTTCATAGCTGCACTGCATCTTACCACTCTTAATTTCAGTCACTCTTTCAATGGAGGAGAAGGCCGGGACGATGGACAGGCGGCTCTTCAAAGCAGCCGTGTCTGGCGATGCCGCAGCAATGAAGCAGCTCGCCCTTGATGACCCGGGCGTGTTTCTTGGAACAACGCCACAGGGGAACACCTGCCTCCACATCGCCTCCATCCATGGCCACGAGGGATTCTGCAAGGATGCCCTAGCGTTGAACCAATCTGTTTCTCTGCTCACCACCACCAACAAAGACGGGGAGACGCCGCTGCTCACCGCCGTGACGAGGGGCCGTGAAACTTTAGCTTCTGTCCTCCTCAGGTACTGCCGTGACCAGCAGCTGGGCGAGACTATCCTGAAGCAAGACAAGCGCGGGTGCAACGTGCTGCACCATGCCATCCGCAGAGGATACAGGACGCTGGCGCTCGAGCTGACTGAAGCAGAGCCTGCCTTGTCGAAAGCTGCCAATGATCGCAACGAGTCACCCATGTTCATCGCGGCAATGAGGAACTTTGAAGATGTGCTCGATAAATTGTTGGGGATTCCTGATTCGGCCCACTCAGGGGCGTTCGGCTCCAATGCTCTTCATGCTGCAGTCAGAAATGGCAATAAAGGCGAGTCTGTTACTCTATATAATGTACCTGCCGTAGAGCATACGGCCATCTGGTCAACCTGAATTATTGAAATTTGTTCCTACATTGAAAGTGACTTAGTTACCACGTAATCCACTAATCCTTATCTTTCATCATTCATGCTTGTTGCTTTGATTTGCTTTCAGTTATCGCTAAAAGGGTTATGGAGGCACGTCCAGGGCTAGCCAAACAAGAAAATGAGCATAAGTGTACTCCAATGCACCTGGCTGCATATGAGGACAAGATTGACGTGCTAACAGTATTGCTAGAACATGATCCGTCTCTAGGGTACCTAATCTCCACAGCTGGTGAACCTCTTCTTTGTACCGCAGCATCTGAGGGCCATGTTCGCGTTGCTCGAGAGCTTCTTAAACACTGTCCCGATGCTCCCTACTGCGACAAAAAGGGCTCGACATGTCTTCACGAGGCTGTATTATCTGATCGAGATGAGTTTGTAGAATTTGTCCTGGAATCTCAGCAGCTTCTGCATCTTATAAACATGGCAGATAACAATGGAAAAACTCCCCGGCATCTGGCACAGAGAAGTTTAATGCGGATTATTCTGGGTGACAGAGAAAAAATTATTAACAACGACCCGGTAAGTACGTATTTCGTTTCTCTGTATGTGACTAAAAATACCCTACCAGATACTTATTTCGATGACATCAATGGTTTTTATTCAGTATTCTAAAAACAATGGTTTGCTCACTATTCTTTTCTGCAGTATATAGGTCATTATTCAGAAGGTATGCAAACAGTTGACAGCGTTTTTATTTGCATTAATTATGTAGCAGACGATGCGTCTTTGGATAATTCGTCGGAAGTAGAAACCACAGCTTCGACTAGTTCAAAACACCAAACAATGGTTTGCTAAGTGTCCTTTTCTGCAGTATCTAGGTCAATATTCGGAACGCTTGCAAACAGTTGACGCTGGTTCACCACAAGGAACGCTGATGGATGGAGAGGTTCTGGAAGCAGCCGTAACTGGCGATGCCAGATTAATGATAGACCTGGCTTCTCACGATCCATTAGTGCTTCTTGGAACCACGCAACAGGGGAACACCTGCCTGCACATCGCCTCCATCCATGGCCACGAGGGATTCTGCATGGTTGTCCTGACGCTGAAACAGTCCCTTCCTCTACTCAATGCCATCAATGCCGACGGCGAGACGCCGCTGCTCACCGCCGTGGCTAGGGGCCGTGCCACTTTAGCTTCTGTTTTCCTTGCGTTCTGCCGTGAGCAGCGGCTGAGCGAGACGATCCTTAAGCAAGACAAGCATGGATTCAACGCACTACACCATGCCGTCTTCAGTGGACATAGGAAGCTCGCGCTGGAGCTGATAGAAGCAGAGCCCACCTTATCCAAAGCTGTGAACAAGTGTTATGAGTCACCCATGTTCATCACGGTGATGAGGGGTTATGGGGACGTCTTGGAGAAGCTGTTGGAGATTCCTGATGCGGCTGATGGGGGAGACGATGGGTACAATGCTTTGCATGGTGCCGTGACATCTGGTAATGCAGGTGAGACCTATGCATCGCATTCAGGTTAGATGCTGTGAAATTTATTACTCATGGGGGAGTACATTGTTCACAGGACTTGATATCTAATACTCTCTCTATCCCAAATTATAAATTATAAGTCATTTTAAGAATCTTGGAGAGTCAAATTTTTTCAAGTTTGACCAAATTTGTATAATAAGATAATAACATTGATGATGCCAACTAAATATCACTAGATTCTTCATTAGTTATATTTTCATAGCATACTATTTGATTTTATAAATCTTTGTGTTTTCTCTCTATAATTTTAATCAAACTTGAGGTGATTTGACCCTCCAAGATTCTTGGAATGACTTATAATTTGCAACGGAGGGAGTAGTAGTTATTAGCTAAGCCTGATTGTTGTTTCTTGCCTTGATTTTGTTTCAGTTATGGCTAAAAGGATTATGGAGGCACATCCAGAGCTAGTCCGACAAGAAAATAATCGTAAGTATACACCAATGCACCTGGCCGCACGCAAGAACAAGATTGACGTGCTTAGAGTATTGTTGGAACATGATCCGTCTTTGGGTTATTCTATCTCCACAAATGGCGGCCCTCTTCTTTGTATCGCAGCATCTCAGGGCCATGTTCTCATTGGTCGAGAGCTTCTTAGACATTGTCCTGATCCTCCCTACTGTGACGCAACAGGCTCGACATGTCTTCACATAGCTTTATCATCTGGTGAGGAAGATTTTGTGAGGTTTGTTGTGAGGACTCCACAACTTCAGCATCTTGTTAACCTGCCCGATAAAAAAGGAGAAACTGCTCTGAACCTCGCACAGAGAATCATGCGAGCAGGTGACGAACAAGAAAGACAAACAATGAGGAGGATGGTGGATGTTTTACCGTGCTGCCTTAATAATCTAAGTATCCACACGGAGCCTTTCACGTCGGTACGTATGGTTTCTCCGTATAAGTTTTGTCAATTGTTAACATACTCCTGTTTGTTTGTGTAATAAGTTGTATGTGGTTTCTCCTCAGGGGATGGAACTGCTCGTGAAAGCAGCCGTAACTGGCGATGAATCAATGCTGCTTGGAACCACTCCATCAGTGCTGCTTGGAACCACTCCTCAGGGGAACACATGCCTCCACATCGCCGCCATCCATGGCCGCGAGGAGTTCTGCAAGGAGGCCCAGGCTCTGAATCCGTCACTCCTCGCCACCGTCAACTCCGACGGCGAGACCCCTCTGCTCGCCGCCGTGGCCAGCAGCTATGTCTCTGTAGCTTCTGTTTTGCTCAGGAGCTGCCGTGATCAGGAGCTGCGCGGGACGATCCTGAAGCCAGACAAGCGTGGATGCAACGTGCTGCACCACGCCATACGCAGCGGACACAGGGAGCTGGCGCTGGAGCTGATACAAACAGAGTCTGCCCTGTCGCAAGCCATCAACGAATACGACGAGTCACCCATGTTTATCGCGGTGACGAAAAATTATGAGGATGTCTTCGACAAACTGTTGGAGATTCCTAATTCTGCTCACCAGGGTACCTATGGCTACAATGCTCTGCATGCTGCCATGACAAGCGGAAATTCAAGTAAGTGAGACCTGCCGAGTATCTGGAAAACTAAGCGGAAATTCAGAACAAGATATTTTTACCACCTGATCGTTAATATACAGTCGTCATTATTCCATGGCTGCTGACCGTCCTTCCTGCCTTGATTTTTAGCCATCGTGACAAAGATTATGGAAACACGTCCTGCTCTAGCCAGAGAAGTAAACGAGGATGGCAACGCTCCAATCAAGCTGGCTGTAATTTGGGACAAGATTGACGTGCTAAGAGTACTGTTGGAACATGATCGGTCTTTGGGGTACGTAGTCTACACTGAGGGTGTCCCTCTTCTTTCTTCTGCGGCACATCGTGGCCATGTTGGTGTTGCGCAAGAGCTCCTTAAACACTGTCCAGATGCGCCATTTATGGTACCAAATGGCTGGACATGTCTTCACGAAGCTGTGTGGCAAGGACACATGGAGTTCGTAAATTTTGTCCTGGGTTTGCTGCAATTTGGTAGACTTATTAACATGCGAGATTACAACGGCAACACTGCTCTGCACCTCGCAGTCAAAAAGTGCAATCCGAAGATGGTCGCGGCTTTACTGCTTCACCGAAACATAGACGTCAGAGTGGATAACAACAGAGGAAACTCACCAAACTGGGAATTGCAGGGTGACACCAACCATTACAAGACTTTAAACTGGGTACGTACGTCTTATATGTTTCCCTTTAATTATTAATGCGTACTACTTTAATTACTCCACAATAATCAGTACTTATGCCAATCATCTGCGCACGCGTGCATCGATCGGTATTCCTCATCTGATTTATAATATCATCGTTACCAAGCTCCTTTTGCATCTTTCTATGTGCAGAACGAAATTTACATGCTTATGTTGAAAGCTGATCCTCAAGCTGCAACAGATATTTATAATCTCCACAAGTATGCCCATGATGAAGTGACAAAAACAACAAGGAATGATATCAAGTCAGTCACTAAAACATATACAAGCAACACTTCGCTGGTGGCGATTCTCATTGCCACCATTACGTTTGCTGCTGCTTTCACTTTACCTGGAGGATATAGCACTGATGCTGGAACCGAGGGGCTTCCCATCATGGCAAGGGAACTTGCCTTCAAGGCATTCTTGATCTCTGACACCTTGGCTATGTGCTCCTCACTTGCCGTTGCCTTCGTATGCGTCATTGCAAAGTGGGAGGATCTTGAGTTCTTGCTTCACTACAGGTCGTTTACAAAGAAGCTTATGTGGTTTGCATACATGGCAACCACCATAGCATTTGCAACTGGTTTGTACACTGTCCTGGCTCCTCATCTCCTCTGGCTCGCAGTCGCGGTCTGCGTGCTGACGTCTTTATTGCCCATTCTTACTATGCTTCTTGGTGAATGGCCCATCTGGAGACTGAGATATCGGTTGGGCTGGACTAAGTTGGAGCTCCTTGATATGGTCTAGTTATGGGCCACTCACCATATGCTTTCCAGTTTTATATGTTGAACACATAAGAAAACAGCTTGTGTTGAAAGATTTGCTGATCGAACAATACTATTGTTTTGGTAGTTTGGAATCCCTGTAATAAAGCCAGAATTATGTACTCTGAACGACACGGAATATTTCAAGCCAGTGCAGATGAGTGATAGTATTTTATTTTCGAGTTGGGCTACAAGTCTGTTAATTTGTTCATGAGAAATACATTAGGTTCCACATCCACAGGGTTTTTTGTCATAAGTCCTAATTTTCAAAGTAACTGTTTGCAACAAAAGTTTGATATCTCACTGGTACAGGATTGGCTTTTAGTCCCGGTTGGGAAATCCCTTTGCTTCCGGTTTCCCAACCGGGACACCGAATTTGGGATTAAAGGCTCTCCCTTTAGTCCCGGTTCAAGAACCGGGAGTAAAGAGGGTCCTTTAGTCCCGGTTCTTAGAACCAACCAGGATTAAAAGGAACCACAGCGGTGCCGCGGGGCTGACTTCTTTAGTCCTGGTTTGTATTACGGACCGGGACTAAAGGGTCATCTAGTTTTTTGATATTTCGGTTCTTTTCAAATCTTGATTCATTGTTATTTGAAAACAGGTTTTCGAATAAGTTCTACCTGCTAATATATGAAAATGTATACGTATCATAAGTATTGGTCAAGCATAAATAGCACAATTAAAGTATGAAACCATATATACATAAAAACCGGGATAAAATAAACAAAGTCATGAATAAACAATAACAACTTAAAAGTCATAACTAGATCCATGTCAAGTACTCTCAAGCATACTACGACACAACTACTACCTATAAATTTCTGAAAGGACCATTCACAACCAACATTAACTGGGTCAAGTATAGGTCACCGATGCTGTATCCAGAAATATCATTGATAAACATCAATGTGTTGACTAGTGCACTCTCCCTTGCTTCACAACTACGAGCACAAGGTCTACTGACAACAGTAAACGGTGCTTGAGGAGTGGGTGGGCCTCCCCTCTTAGTCGTAACCAGCTTATCCTGGAATCCTTCAATAGTATATGTTGGGCTTCTATGGGCGTAATCCCAATCATAACCCAATTGACACATTATCTTATTCAGGCTTCAAAACTGCACCATACGTAGGTTAAGTCATACGCCCAAACCTGTAGAAATTATTACCAAAAAATAATATTAGTACCAAGTTTTGCATCATAATACATCAATCTATACTACATCAATCTATACTAGATATATAAGCTAGCTATGAGTTTAACTTGGACTTACCACATTATTTTGATTGGCTCTGGCAATCCTTACACAAAATCCCTGAACATCATGACACACGTTTGCATTCATAGCTTGTATGAGCAACAAGCATAGTGTAGCAAAGGTGTACCCAATATTTGTAAGCTTAGTTACACATGCTTTGACAGCATATTTTTGTGCAACGCTCTGCTGGGGTGCCTTATCTCCCGCCTCTGAGATTTGTACAACACCTCTATCGTGTCTAGCGGTGATGGAAAAGCCAATCCAACATTGCGTTAATTTTCTATTGTCTACTTGAAAGTTTTGAACATCCACGGTCTCAACGCCAAAATAGGACAGTGTATGTTTGAGCCAAACGATTGGATCAATTACCTACAATAGGTATTATTATTCACAATACATACCTATACATATCACAGAATATAATTATACAAGCATATAGAATTGCTTACAATGCTTGGATAGGGAAACTCTGCTTTTTGCAACTCTGGGTAGAATCACATCCAATCGATATAGCCGTTGTGGCCAATGACTTCTGGTTGAGGGAGACCACGTCCAGCCATCTCTAATCACTAAAGTCATTATATCAAAATTCATATATACCACATATAAAAAGCGAGACAGCGGGGCGAGATTAAAATTCATATGATCACATATCATAGATCACAAATCACTCATAACAATTCATATGAGATAAAAATTAGGATCTTAAATACTTATAACGATTCTTTTAGCATGATCACATATCACATATCACAAATCCAAGGCAACACATAACAGATATGTCATCAAAAAATTATGAATAACAGATAGTATAAAAGCAATACGAAACCCTAAGTACAATATGCAATCAAAGGGCCAAATTACCAATACCATGTGGGCGTGGTGAGGTCGGAGACGATGGGCGGCGGTGACCGAGGCGGCACGAGGTCGGAGATGGCCCGGTGGCGGTGACCGAGGCGGCGGGGTGCTGACCGTGTGGTGGACGAGGACCAAGGCGGGCGTGACCGTGGGCGCGTGAGGGACGCTCGAGGTCGGGGACGAGCGTGGCGGCGGGACCGAGGCGGTGCGCGGGGCGCGGGGGTGATGACTATGGCGGACGACGACGACGTCTCGAGTGCGGGCCAGCGTGGCTGGAGGCGAAAGATGGTCGAGTTCAGAGACGGGTGTGGCGTCGGGGACTGAGGCGGTGGGGAGCGGGCGGACGAGGATGGACGTCTCGGGCGCGAGCGTGGCTGGAAGTCAGAGACGACGGCAGGTGATGATTGAAATGAAATGAACAGAAAAAAAATGGGAAGGAGAAGAAGCCTATATATTCGCTCGGGGATATGTCCGGGTTAGTGCCTCCAACCGGGACTAAAACATCTTTAGTCCCTATTTATAGTTCAAACCGGGACTAAAGGTGCAGTCTTTAGTCCCGGTTAGGAGTACCAACCATGACAAAAGGTTGTCTTTAGTCCCGGTTGGTAGTTGGAACCGGGACTAATCCAAATTTTGGCGCGCTATGTTTAATTTCCCGCCCATGCAACACTAGGTAGTTCCATTCTCTTTCAATTTTTTTCATGTGTTCCATTCTCATTCAAAAATAATAAAGATCGATCTCTAAATAATGTAACCAAATCAAATAGAAGATAAAAAAGACAATAATATAAGATGAGTATTTTTATTTCTTTTTTTTGGAGTGCTCCATTGTCATTATGTTTTTTATGTGTTCCATTCTCTTTAATTTTTCTTTCATGTGTTCCATTCTCATTTAAAAAATAATAAAGATTGATCTCTAAATAATATAACAAAATCAAATAGAAGATAAAAAAGACAATAACATAAGATGACAAAACTACATATACGATAACAAAGAACATAGAACAGAATTACATATACGGTAAAAGGACCTTACAACAAAATTACATATACAATAACAAAGACCTTTTTCCGATTTGGTCCATGTTAGATTCAAAATGTACCAACACATTTTAAAATAACTACCTCAAAAACATTCTTCTGGCACCCAACTATGGTCAAAGATATGCCAGAGGTGGATGACGAGCTACACCTATTTGGAGACGAGGGCGGTTGTGCGACCTGCGATGAACCAATGCCACTCCCGGGACGTAGAATTCAGAGGGATGGATGCAGAAACCTATAAGGAAGTCCCTACAACAATGGCTTTACACAAACAGCTCTCCCGACCTCCGCAAGCTCTGGCGTGGCTCTATCTTCAAAAATATTCTTCTAGTACCTGTAGCGTGCACTCGCTACAAAGATGTAGAGTCATATGCCATATGCTGGCGGTGGTTGGTTTTTATAGACGAGCCAAGGGTGGTGTTGAGAGCAGTAGGAGGGGGTGGTAGTTGGAAGCAGTAGAAACCTTTAGTCTTGGTCGACATTACCAACTGGGACTAAAGGTGCAGTATTTTTTGTGTTCGGGACTAAAGGAAGAATTAGTCCTGGTTGTAGATATAAACCAAGACTAATATCCCCTGGCCAACTATTACTAAAGGTGTCTACTGTAAAAGCCAACCACGGTAATAGTTGGCCAGGGGACATTAGTCCCAAATAAAAAAAATACTGGGATTAAAACCCAAAACCGAGATGGATCAAGTCTATTCTCTAGTGTCTCCACCTGAAGGGATGCATATTCTTCTTTTAGGGATAGACACGTGTTTGATAAACTTACAGTAGCATGGCTACCTCATAGTGTAACACAGAAATGAAATCAGGTCTCCCGCAGCGCCATCTGGCTGTTAAAAATATGCGCCGTGCCTAAAGGCACACGATGTAATGTCCTGCCAGGTACCTACCAACATGTCCCAGACTTCATCAAACTACAAAAGAAATCTCTCACAACTGAAAACCAGTCGCCGTTGGTCTAAATTTGAAATTAGAAACGAGTATGAAAATAATACGAATGCTAAACGAAAGCACAAAACAGCAGATGAATGATGGGCCAACATTGTACGGATGTTCATATTGCTACTGCTAGAGCTAAAATTTGGACGATGATACAGCTGATACATCTTACAACACCAGGAGAAAACAATCCTGAGGATACACAAGGGAATGATGTACAAATGTAAACAGCACATACTGATAGACATCAAAGTTGCTTAGGGTTTATTGTTTATTTTATTTCAAGTAAATATCAATTTGTCCAATCTAGATCTAATCTTATGGGCTTCAAATCTTATGCATCTATTTGCTTGGTGAATGAATAATAATCGTGTAATATACTAACTATCAAGAAGATAGAACCCTTTTCATTAGCCGATAAGTTTAGATCTTGATTGTATATAGGTTGCACTCAAGAGACAATTTGAGTTTCACTTAGATTCAATGGTTAATAGATTTTATTCTAAATTTATACCATAGCTGCATTGATCCGTTCAACCCTAATTGAAGTGTCATTTGGTTATTGACTTGTATGTTGCCTATACGAAGAATCGACTATTTCATCGATCTCGTTACAAGCTTCTCGCATTAAATGTAGTTTTTATTCATACATGCTTCACAGTCGATTGCGTTGAAATTTGTCTTGGGTATCATAGCTATATCGATCCACTCGACCCTCACTGATAAACTTGATGGATTAAGTCATGATTCAACTTGCGAAGTTATTTATGTTTAAAAATTAATTAATATGAATCTCGATCATTGTAAACACATGAATTGGATAAACACGAAAGGATAATCGATTCATGCAAAATGGATATTGACTCTTTAGTCAGTAGTCTCATATACTGGCTTCGAAAGCCAAAAATTTGGAACTGTCTGGAGCAATATCGGTATGTTCCACTTTTCTTTGTTAATTGTAGGTCAAATTGACTGGCATACTTCGGGTACATCAGTATATCCAGCCCCGGGTGTTTTTGAAGCTACACGGATCTGCAAGGCCTTGCGACCAGATCGTCCGATTTGCCATGTGTTGGGGGCAATCGACACACTTTTTGCATCAACAGCGGTGGTTGTGGCGAAGCGGGGGTGGTGTTGGTACGCTCTGGGTGGCACAAGACTTTGGCAGCACCTGCAGATCTCGGCGAGGAAGAAGGCGTGGGACACCAGGCGATGATTGACAAGGAGCACCTCCCAAGCCACAACCGATAGACATTGGGAAAAAGTTTGCCCGTTGGAGACAATTATTTATTTCCAGTTGGAACATGTCCATACAGACAGAATTTTAGTTGCATCAGTGGACATCCAAATAATATATTTTTTCAGTCCAATCGGTATAACTTTCCTGGCTTGTATTTTTCAGGGGTTTTGGACCCAAAATCTACCAGTACAGCTGAAGTTTGAATCCGCAAACAGTTCTTCTGTGTTGGAAGAGAGGCACATATATACCAATCTTGAGATTAGACAACACGGCAGGGATACGCTACGAAGTGCATCATTCACGGATATCAAAAGCTGACGAACCCAGCGTTGCTCGTGCCATCATCTTTCATTTGTTCTTTGCTTGTCCGAGTAACTGAAGCATCTTTCTCTAGTGTTTTTGGTTCTACAAAAAGACTTCACCGAGGGACACTTGTTCATTGGCTGCATTGATCTAACAGTTGTCGTTCCTCCTTGCATGCCTGCCCCCAGTAACGTCAAACTGCTAACTGCCAAATTATGGACGCAGGTATTAAAAACTCTTTGCTTGTTATTCCTTGCACGAATTGGAGCTTATTTGATCCAAGCATTTATTGGCCGCGTCGATCTAACAGTTGTTGTTCCTCCTTGCATGCCTGCCTCCATTAGCGTCGTGCAACTGCTAACTGCCAAATTATGCAAGCATTCTGCCAAATTATAGCCTTCGGATTTGACTGGTTCATCAGAAGGAACGCCGTTGGATGGACGGGTTCTGCAAGCAGCCATAACTGGCGATGCCAGATTAGTGAAGGAACTGGCTTCTCACGATCCATCAGTGCTGCATGGATCCACTCCCCAGGGTAACAACTGCATCCACATCGCCGCCATCCATGGTCACGAGGGATTCTGCAGCAATGTCCTGATGTTCAACCACAACCAGTCCCTTCCTCTACTCAAAGCCATCAATGCCGACGGCGAGACGCCGTTACTCACCGCCGTGGCTAGGGGCCATGCCTCTTTAGCTTCTGTTTTACATAGGTTCTGTCGTGATCAGCAGCTGAGCTCGACCATCCTGAAGCAAGACAAGGGTGGATTCAACGCACTGCACTATGCCGTCTTGAGGGGGCATAGGAAGCTCGCGCTGGAGCTGATAGAAGCAGAGCCCGCCTTATCCAAAGCTGTGAACAAATGTTATGACTCATCAATGTTCATCGCAGTGATGAGAGGTTATGGGGAAGCCTTGGAGAAGCTGTTGGAGATTCCTGATTCTGCTCGTTGGGGAGCCTATGGGAACAATGCTCTGCATGCTGCCGTGAGAAGCGGTAATGCAGGTGAGACCTATGCATTGCATAGAGGCTGTGAAATATATTATGGGATTTAGCGCGTTTTTAAGCGAAATGGTGATTTTGCCCTTGTTTTTTAATTTTGTGATTTTATCCCCTATTAAGGAGAGTCGACCCCTAATCCATTAAGTCCATCTAACAGTGCCCTTTTATTATGATATTTTTGTTTTTACCGCTATTTTATATCAAAAGATGACATTTTGTGTACAGAGTTTTTAGAAAATTTCGGTAGCATTTCAACTTACATCCATGTAATTAGAATGTAATATCACACAATATATAAATTCCATACATTGAATTAACAGCAACAAACTATATCCATATAAGATGACATCCTAGTACCGTTATAGATGCCAACATAAAAGTTCAAATAACATGTCAAACAAAAGTTCTGTTTCAATTGCTGACATTAGAACACTATACTCAGAAGTCTGAACACCATACTCAGAAGTAATTCACTGCAAAGTCTGAAAATAGATAACAATTCACTGAATATATGAACACAAATACTAGTTATATATTCACTGCAAGTCTGAATATATGAATTACTTCTGAGAACAGTTTTCAAAACATCATATTATGTGAGATTACAACACATAGATAAGGTACAAAGGTACAGTAGCAAGTCTGAATATATGAATTACATCTGAGTATAGTTTTCAGAACACCATATTATTTGAGATTACAACACACAGATAACAAGTCTGAACACTATACTCAGGTCACTGAATATATGAACATTTTTTGAGTTTTACTGGATATATGAACATAAATAACAGTTCATTGAAGGTCTAAAAAAATTACGGCACACAAAGATGATAGATAACAGTTCAATGAAATTGTTTCAGCTTGCACATGCTAAATCCTTTAGAATTACTTGGAACTACAGATTTAGCATTTAATCCAAAATAAAGGAAACATTTACATAGGAAAGTTTGAATTCTGAACAGATATCATGTTAGGAATACACAACATACTTTTTTTTAGGGGACTACACAGCATACTTATGCAGAACAGATATCAACAGATAGCCTTATGTCATGGGTCATCGATCTTGAAGTTGCTTCTTTGTATCTTTAGAGAGATTTCCTTTTTTCTTTTTTATTTTTTGGCCATTTATTTTTTTCAACGGTGTTAGAAAACAGAGGTAGACAGCACCTTCGCTAGAAAATAATGAGGTTAAAATCGAAAAGTTAAAATCACAGGAACTTAGTCACCTGTTTCTTGCCTTGATTTTGTTTCAGTTATGGCTAAAAGGGTTATGGAGGCACGTCCAGGGCTAGTCAGACAAAAAAATGGAGATAAGCGTACACCAGTGCACCTGGCCGCACACGAGAACAAAATTGACGTGCTTAGAGTATTGTTGAAACAAGATCCGTCTTTGGGTTATTTCATCTCCACGGATGGTTCTCCTCTTCTCTGTATCGCAGCAATTCAGGGCAATGTTGGTGTTGCTCAAGAGCTTCTTAGACATTGTGTTGATCCTCCCTACTGCGATGCATTGGGTTTGACATGTCTTCACAAAGCTGTATCATCTGCTCAGGCAGCATTTGTGAGGTTTGTTGTGACGACTCCACAACTTCAGCATCTTGTTGACCTGCCCGATAACAATGGAGAAACTGCTCTGAACCTCGCACACAGGATCATGCAAGCAGGCAACCAACAACAAAGCCAAATAATGATGAGCATTGTCAATGTTTTACAGTTGTACCTTAGTAATCCAAGTATCCAGGCAGAGCCTTTCACATCGGTAATGGCTTCTCCGTATATGTTTTGTCAATTTTTAACATACTCATGTTTGTTTGTGTACAAAGTTGTATGTGCTCATGTCCTCAGGGAATGGAAAGACTCGTGGAAGCAGCAGTATGTGGTCATGCCACATTAATGAAGGACCTGGCTTCTCACGGTCCATCAGTGCTGCTTGGAACCACTCCTCAGGGGAACACCTGCCTCCACATCGCCGCCATCCATGGCCACGAGGAGTTCTGCAAGGAGGCCCAGGCTCTGAATCCGTCACTCCTCGCCACCGTCAACTCCGACGGCGAGACCCCTCTGCTAGCCGCCGTGGCCAGCGGCGGTGTCTCTCTAGCTTGTGTTGTGCTCAGGTGCTGCCATGATCAGCAGCTGACCGAGGTGATCCTGAAGCAAGACAAGCGTGGATGCAACGTGCTGCACCACGCCATACGCAGCGAACACAGGGAGCTGGCGCTGGAGCTGATAGAAGCAGAGCCCGCCCTGTCGCATGCTGTGAACCAATATGGCGAGTCACCCATGTTCATGGCGGTGATGAGGAACTATGATCATGTCCTCGACAAACTGTTGGAGATTCCTGATTCTGCTCATGGAGGAGCCCATGGCTGGAACGCCCTGCATGCTGCAGCGAGAAACGGAAATTCAGGTGGGGCCTGCCGATGCAGAGAGCAGCGTACTTTTTTACAAAATACTCACAGTTAATTAATATACAGTTGTCATTATTCTTCCATTGTTGCTAACCATCCTTATTGGATGCTTGATGCGCAGCCATGGCTAAGAAGATTATGGAGAGACGTCCTGGGCTGGCCAGAGAAGAAGACAGGAATAACAACACCCCAATTATGCTGTCTGTGATTTGGGACAGGATTGACGTGCTAAGCGTAATGTTGGAACACGATCGGTCTTTAGGGTACCAAGTCTCAACTACTGGTAACCCTCTTCTTGCTTGTGCCGCATTTCGTGGCCATGTTGGTGTTGCTCGGGAGCTTCTTAAACATTGTCCAGATGCTCCATGTTACGACGACAAAAGAGTCTCCATATGTCTGCACGAAGCTGTACGGTACCAACAGCCGGGGTTCGTAAAGTTTGTGCTGGGTTTTCCACAGATCCGGAGACTCGTTAACATGCAAGATGTCGTCGGAAATACTGCTCTGCACCTCGCAGTCCACAAGGGCGATCCGAAGATTGTCGCTGCTTTACTGCTTCACCGAGACATAGACGTCACAGTGCTTAACAACACCGGAAGCTCAGCAATATGGGGATTAAGTGGAGCCACTGACCATTCCAAGACATTAAATTGGGTACGTTGTATGTTTTCTTAAATTAGTACTACTTTCATTACTCCAAAATAAATCAGCACTTGTGCCGATCCTCTGGGCTGGGCATACGCGCGTCAATCCACATCTTCCTAACCTGCAACATCTGATTTTCACTATCATGGTTATCAAGCTCCTAATGCATCTTTCTCTATGCAGAATGAAATTTCAATGCTTATGTTGAAAGCTGATCCTCAAGCCGCAACAGATATTTATAATCTCCAAAAGGATGCCCGAGATGAAGTGACAAGAACAACAAGGAAGGATATCAAGTCACTAACTCAAACATATACAGGCAACACTTCCCTAGTGGCAATTCTCATTGCCACCATTACCTTTGCTGCTGCTTTCACTTTGCCCGGAGGATATAGCAATGATGCTGGAACCGAGGGGCTTCCCATCATGGCAAGGAAATTTGCCTTCAAGGCATTCTTGATCTCTGACACCTTGGCTATGTGCTCCTCACTTGCCGTTGCCTTCGTGTGCGTCATTGCAAAGTGGGAGGATCTTGAGTTCTTGCTTCACTACAGGTCGTTTACAAAGAAGCTTATGTGGTTTGCATACATGGCAACCGCCATAGCATTTGCAACTGGTTTGTACACTGTCCTGGCTCCTCGTCTCCTCTGGCTCGCTGTGGTGGTCTGTAGTTCTGACGACTTTACTACCCATTCTTACTAAGATTCTTGGTGAATGGCCCATCTTGAGACTGAGATACCGGTTGGGTCAGACTTTCAAGTCGGAGCTCCTTGATATGGTATAGTTATGGGGCCATTATATTTACCATATGCTTTCCTGTTTTATATGTTGAAACCATAAGAAAACAGCATGTGTTGCAAGATTTGCCGATCGAACAACACTATTGTTTTGGTAATTTGGTATCCCTGTCATAAAGCCAGAATTATGTACTCTTAACGACATGGAATATTTCGAGCCAGGGCAGATGAGTGATAGTATTTCATTTTCGAGTTGGATATTCTAAAGGTCTGTCCACTTCCACAGGTTTTGTTATCTTAATTCCTAATTTTCAAAGGTAAACTATTTGCAACAAAAGGATGCATAGATATCTCCAGTTCTCCACCTGCAGGGATACATGGTATTCTTCTTATAGGGATGGACACGTGTTCGATAAACATACAGTAGCATGACTACTTCATAATGTAACACAGAAATGAAATCAGCTCTCCTGCAGCGTCATCTGGCTGTTGGAAATATGCGCCATACATAAAGGAAAATTTGTTATATGCCATTGAAATCTATACCCATCTCTTATATGCCAGTGGGAAATATCACTTCTCTTTTGTGCCATAAATTTTAACTTTTATATCCCTCTATGCCATTCTGTTACTCTAACCATTAGAGCATCTCCAAAAGACTAGCTAAAATGAATCTCCAAAACCAGGATTTAGAGGCTCTTTAAAAAGGAATCGCTCTCCAAATACTTGACCACCACAGCAGCCTCTCCATCTTTAGTCGCCAACAGCACCATAGCTCGAAGCACTTGTAGCAGCCGGTCGGAAGGAATCTGTCATTCATGGCGTTCCAGGTGTTGTGCTCTTGGAGACGAGGTGGGTGAAATTGGCACGCGCAGCTCATGACATACTTCCTCCGTCCCAAAAAGACTATCATTTTAGACTTTTCAGAAACTGTGTTTGACCGTCCATCTTATTCAAAAAATTTGTACAAAATAGAAAATCAATTAATAATTATTAAAGTATCTCTAGTGATAAAACAAATTATAATAAGATAAATGATATTTATACAAATTTTCAAATAAGACGAATGGTCAAATGTGATATCTGAAAAGTCTAAAACGACAGTCTTTTTGGGATGGAGGAGAGTAGGTATTTGCGCATCACACCAGTAGCCCTCGCATCCCGCTCCGCCTCGCAGGTGGCCGGCCGCGGGCTCGCACCATTCGGAGCGCTCGTAAATCATTTGCTGCTCGTTCATTTGCTTGCTGCTGCTCGTACGACTTCCGGCGGGTGAAGCTCTTGGGTACGTCCGTCCTCTGGGAGCGCAGGATTGAGTGCTTTCGAGAGGCCACTACCGCGATTCACGCGGACATGGCGTGCGAGCCTGGCTCGCTTTCTATGACGAGCGGAAAACATGGAATAGCTCGCGGCTATATTTAGACAACGAGATGGAGAATCTGTTGGAGACAATATGTTCTTAATAATAGCTATATTTACATTTACATATTGATTTACCTAATCTCTTGGAGAAGCTCCTAGTCTTCATAGGTCCATGTTATTATGAACAAAACAGTTCGATCGATCCTGTTGTCTAGGACAACCCAGCGGCTTCACGACTGGTTCTAATCTGTCAAGAATAGCGGGGCCTCCTCGATGAACGTGCGATTGACCTTTTGATGTAAAGTTTAGATATGCTTTAGCATAGATATTACAGCTAAGGCCTTGTTTAGATCCAAAATTCTCATTACATCAAATGTTTGGATATATGCATGGAACATTAAATGTAGATGAATCTTTTGCATATTTGTACGATACGTGCAAAACCCACGAGACGAATATTTTGAGCCTACTTAGGTTATGATTGTACACTTATTGTAAAAGATTCCGCATGTGCTACAGTGTCATTTTCGCAAGAAAAAAAATCCTGCTAAACAGGCCCTGAAATGTTGGCAAACTTGTTCGTATTTGAGATTAATAGTAGCAGGACAAATTCGGAACATGTTGACATAAATGTTGTAGAACTGTGTTTGTAGTATGTTTATTTGTATTCAGCCGCACGTTATAAATGGCTTCATCTGGCTATGTTGTTTTGTATTGGTGTTGTGTTGTTGTGTTGCATTGGTGTTAATTAAGGTGGCGGGAAGTTTGAACGTTTGGTTCTAGCCAAGACCTAGCAAGCCGAACAGTAAAACGAAAGAAAACAAAAATGGGGAAAAAAAAAGAAAGTGACGTTTAGTCCCGCTGAAAAGTTCTAGTTTGGTTTTGGTTTTGGCAATTGATGAAACACAGTCACTAATCTTTTTTTGTGGAAACACAGTCACTAATCTTGAGTGCTAAGTTTGTAGTTAAAAGAAGATTGGTGCATGTGATGGAGAAGATGATGTGGAGCAAAGGATGTGATCAAATGGACAAAAGATGAAAAGAGAAGGGTGAAAGGTCCTAAATGGCTAGAGGAGGGTGAATTGCCTATAAAAACTTCTACAAGCAACACTTAAGACAAGAGGTTAGTAAATTAAATGGCGGAGCGAATTTTGCGGTAGCCTACACAAGGAGTTGCAAGCCACCTAACCGTTCTAGGCTATTGTCTCTAAGTTCACACACAAGAAGTTATGTCACTACTTTACTCTACTCCTACGTGAACAACTACGACAAGTATACTAGAACAAAAGTAAATGCTCAAATATAAAGGAGAGGGAGATGATCTTTATACCACCGGTGATGAGAAGATGAATACCAATATAATCAATCACAATAAACACAAGAAATCATCGGTAGAGAGATGACACAAGATTTTTTACCGAGATTCACTTGCTTGCCGGCAAGCTACTCCTCGTTGTAGCGATATACCCACTTAGAGGTTCACGCGTTAATTGGCATCACATGCCAAACCCTTCTCAAGGGTGCCGCACAACCAACACAAGATGGGGATCCACAAGCTACGCACAATCCACTAGAGTAGCCACTTGCGATCTCCCGCGGGGAAGGCTCAAGAACCCCTTACAACTTCACCGATCGGAAGCGGAGACAATCACCAACTCTCCTCAACGATCCTCGCAGCTCCAAGCCGTCTAGGAGTCGGCAAACTCCAAGAGTAATAAGAGAATCCGCTGCGAAAAAAACACTCACCAAGTGCCTCTAGATGAACACACTCATGCAATGCACTTGATGCTCTCCAATCTCACCAAATGATGATCTCAATCAAGTGGAATGTGTGAGAGAGGAGTGGAGAGGCTCACTAGCTTGTAGAATCAATAGAAATATCCAAGAGAGCGAGCACAAGCCGGCCACTCCACTACTTATAGCCCCTCACTCAAAATCCAAACGTTACTCACTGTTTTCGGGGGCACCGGACGCGCAGTTAGTTCACACCGGACGCGTCCGGTGCAGCATCCGATGTATCGCCCAACGACACGTGTACTAGCCGTTTGAATTCGCCTGCTGCGCGCGCTCACACCGAACGCGGAGCCGTCACACTGGACGCTCCGACGCCCGTGTCCGGTGTCCACGCAGAGAGGTTCCAGAGAGCATATTTTCTCATCGGACGCGTCCGGTGCAGGGTCACCGGATGCTCCTCAGCGTCCGCCGCTGCAACGGCTCTCTGCTGCTCGCTACGTCAGAAGCACCGGATGCTGGAACAGTGTTCTCAGTGCGTCCGGTGAAGAAATTCACGTGTCCAGTGAAAACTTCACCGAACCGACCCGAGAGCACAGGGATCACACCGAACACGTCCGGTGCTACCCCACCAGACACTCCCAGTGTCCGATGCACATGATTTTGCACCATATCTACCACTCAAACTTCACCCCATTTCTAAAGGCGCTAAAACTTCAAAGTGTCTCTCACTTTAGTGCACGTATGTTAGCATTTTTCAAAGAGTTTTCCACAGATTTTGTTAGTGTCACTAGCATCTACATGTATATGCAATGAATATGAACACTTAGTGGCACTTTGATAACCGTATTTCATGAACGATTTCTCCTCTCTTGATAGTACGGCTATCTATCCTAAATGCAATCACTCTCTCTACAGAGTCTTGATCACCAAAAGCAAAAGTGCTCCTATTGGTTATACCTTTGCCTTGAGCTCCTAGCTTTTCTCCATCTTCCTTATCATCTCTTGATGAAGCATGTGGACACCTTTGATGATGGACTTATACCATTTGCATTGATGCCGTCATTAGGGCTTTCTCCTTTTGTTGATGGACTTACACTATTTGTATGGACGCCGTCAATACCCTTCACTTGTGGCCTCCACCGACCCGGTCCTTTGCTCCATCTTGATGTTTGCTAATTATTCTCATGAAACACTTAGAGCAAACTATTACCAAACTAGGTTTCATCAATTACCCAAAACCAAACAAGGGCTTTCAAAGGGACAAGAAGCTAGAGGCTAAGGTAAAAAACAAATTATCTCTTTGTTTTAGTGATCAAGGCACTTAGTGAGTGTGATCACATTTAGGATAAATGGCCGCACTATTAAGAGGGGAAATTGCATCGTGACTCAGTCATCAAGTGCTTTAGGTTACATATCACTTGCATACACTTGGAACGAACTTAGAGTGAAAATCCTTTGAAAAATGGTTGTGAAAAGCTAACACACGAGCACAAGAGATGTACACTTGGTGGTGTTAGCACTCTTGCCAAAGGAGTTTAGGTAGAAAGGGTTTGGGTTCTTCACTGATTTCCGGAGATGCTTCTATACAGAAAACATGCACCGGACGCTAAGGATGCGAAGCACCGAACCAATGTCAAGCATCTGGTGACTAACCCTCATTGGCACACACTGAGTACTGTCAGACGCTAGGCACAGCGCCAGAGCATCGGACTATACATCCGCGTCCGATGTTGAGAGACGTTGTGAGAGTTGGATGCTTGGGAAGCCGTCGGACATTGTGCATCGGAGCATTTCTTTTTGGTCCAACGAAGTGCACCCGAGAGCGCGTAGTTTTTATAAAATTCACCGGACACATAGTGTTAGTCCGACGGGTGCGTCAGACAGCGTCCAACGCGTTTTGCCCTCTCTGGAACCTCCCTGGAACGCGTCAGACGCTTGGTTCATTTAGTCCGGTGGCTTTGTCCTACGTCTCTGTCTGACGAACGGTTGAGATCGAGTTCGCGTGCTGTTGGTATTAATTATGTGTCACCTCTTTTAAACCTATATCTCTTACAATAACTAAGTTGTCATCCCTAACATGAATATAAGAGACATGTATAGGAAACTACCCAGATTAATACTAAGCAGTTATTATGAATGCAAGTGACTAAAGAGGGTAAAATATAAGTAATCAAGTTTAAAGTATCTGCAAGCGCACAAATTAATTATACCATTGTAGCATTTTACCCGAGTATTATAGGGTTGTCGATTTATATTTTGACCACAGGGAGAAGGTATGGAGCCAGGCATGAGTGGATAGATTCAAGTTACATTACTTATGAATAGAATCAATCACATAGCACATACTTAAACTAGGGTAAGCCAATAAAGATATAGATATGATGATAATAAAGGCTTTAGATAACTTTCCAGAGAGATATAGACTACTAAAAATTAAAGTCAACCAAACCATAGGATTACTTAAGAGATCAGGTTCTTATGTCATTCCTATTTAATTATATTATTCATCTACTCTAACAAATATACGATCATGTATAGCACAATTGACTCTTTATCTATGCATCAGGAACATTATTCAGGAAGAACAAAAACAGAGAAAGTCTACCTTCATAATTTAGTTCTACTCTCTCTACATACGGGGAGTGGACAACAAAGGACTCAACTGGAGTGTCACATCCACGATCTACCACATGGCCCGGCATATAAAGCGCATTCGCAGGCAAACAATATCTAAGCACCATGCCCCTATAATGTCCACCACTTAACCCACTCGAGTACTGGATTAAACGCTTTGCGAACTCATGCATAAACTCATTACCAATCATAACTATATCAAATATACTACTAGAATAAACTAGGAACATAACAAACCGAAACATAGTATTGAAATAGCATAGAGTCATAATAAGAGGTAATACAGCAGATTTACCAATCTCTAGTAGACAGGCGATCCAGAATCCTGAGCCGAAGGCTCAACTCTATTTCAATCAACTATCTAAGGTCTAAACTAGAACTTTTGAGTGTCTAATCCTAATCTCTGGTGGAGAGCTCTTCTCTTCTGATTGATGTCTCGATATGATATGAGAGATATGAGATATGAAACCCTGAGGGTCTGGGGGTCCTTATATAGGCCGGTGGGATGAACCGTAGCCCTTGGATCAAACCGACTTCGACGGGCGGTGGAGATTGCGTGAAATTTCAGGATGTGGGTCCACGTAGAAGCACACGCGAAAAGGACTCCTGCCAGGGTCGGCCGACCTGTCAGGGGGGTCGACCGACCTTACCTGGCTGCCAACTGGGCCCCTGCTTCGTCAGGCGTGTCTCTGGTGTTCTCTAGAATGTTCTTGTTCCACTTTCGCGTCGAAATTCGATATTTTGATCTGACATGTGGGTCTCCCTTGGTTCTTTTCTGATTAACACCCTGCAAAACACAGATTCACCAAAACTCGTGGAATTCTGTCAGTTTAAACCATATTCTATGTTTGAGGATGTTTTTATATCCTTTTTCATATCTTGTTGATGCTTAAAATTGAACAATAACTACCATCAACACGTGCAACCGTCCTTTTTAAATGATCATGTTGACATGGCGCACGCTGATTCGCTGTGAGAAGGCATTGAACGTTGAGGTTTAGTCTGACACCCTCATCCGATGCTCCATCCGATGCTCCTGATTTCAGTGAATAATGGCTTTATTTTGTGAGGGGCTTATAAATAGGAGTGGGTTTGTTTTGGGGCGACTCTCTTGGATATTCTTGACTTCCTAACACACTTGTAAGCATAACCCACTCCCTCCAACTCTCTCCTCTTGATTCAACTAGAGATTTTGATTGAGAGAAAGTAATCCAAGTGTAGTGTTCATCATCCACTGCATTCTAGAGCACTTGGTGGCTTGGTGACAAGGTAATTCTTATTACTCTTGGTGATTGGCGTCATCCTAGCCAGTTTGGAGGTGGAAGAAGGTGTGGGGAAGTGTTGGTGATTGTGCTTGCTCACACTGGTGATTGTAAGGGGTTTGTGCCTACCCCGAGCGGATTGCTCAAAGGAAACAATAGTGGATTGCTTGTGTCATTGAGCTGCTTCCTCTGTGGTAGGTCCTTGTGGCACCTTGTGTAGGCTCGGTGTGTAATACTGATTAGCCACCAGACCACCTGTTGAAGTCGACACAATAGGGACGTAGCGTGCCGGCAAACACGTGAAGCCCGGGGATAAATCTCGTGTCAAATTGTGATCCTCATCTTCGAGTGAGTGTTTGGATTTCTCCCTGGTGATTGGCTTCTTCTGATGATTGGTTCCCTCTTACAACGCAAAGGTATAAAGTTTGAATCTCCTCCCTTTTACCTTTAGCAAAGTAGTTAGCTAGTCAGTGGTAGCTTGTGTAGCACTTGTTGCTTTGTTTGCTTGCTAGCTAGACCTTTGAGTGGCTTAGGTGCTTAGTTGAACTAAAATTGTGTAAGTGGCTTGCCTAGGTTAGTAGTTGCATTAGCATTGCTATTATCGCCATATGTTAAGATACCAAATAACTATTCAGTACCCAAACCTTGGGAACAGCGAGCAGAAATTATTTCCTACTACTAGGGAGTAGTTACTCCTATGTCTATATCTCGAGATTTAGATCGTATGTGAATAATAAAATAGTATAACCATATACTATATGAATAACAAAAGGAAAAAGTAAGAATTATCTCTGGAACAGAAAGGATGTTCACAAACAAGGGAAATGCTTAGTGGCTTGGAATGTTGCTTGCAGATCAAAGGAGGAAGGCGGGCTGGGTATTCTCAATCTCCGAACCTAAAACAAAGCATTATTACTGAAATTTGCTGATAAGTTTTATAACAATGGTGATATCCCGTGGGTCCAGCTAACTTCGGAAGCCTATTACAGTGGCCCTTTGGCGCCACATTTGAAAAGGCAGGCTCATTTTGGTGGAAAGATGTGTTGAGTTTATCCTTGGAGTTCAGGGGTATGGCTTCATGCCAAGTTGGTAATGGTCTCTCGGTTAGCTTTTGGGAAGATGTTTGGAATTTAGGGCTTTTAAAATGGGAATTCCCTCAGCTTTTCTTATTTGCCAAGGACTCAAGAATTTCAGTAGCCTCTTTCTTCAGTCAGTCAGTGCTACAAAATTTTCATTTGCCGCTATCACTTGTGGCTTCTCAGCAGCTAACAGACCTGCAAGGTTTGATCTCTATGTCGGCTATCAATCTGAATGATAATGATAAGTGGGTCTATATCTGGAATACTCCTTTCATTAGTAAGAAAGCTTACATTTCACTAATGGGGTATTCTCCCAGAATTAAACAATTTATCTGGTTGTGGAAAAGTGCTTGCTGTGGAAAGCAAAAGTTTTTCTTTTGGTTGATGTTATTGGATCGGCTCAACACAAGAAATATGCTTCGGAGGAAAAACATGGTGCTGGATTCATATGATTGTGTTCTCTGCACTGATAATGTGGAAGAAACTCTGGAGCATTTATTTTTCTCTTGTCCGTTCAGCTCTTGGTGCTGGCGCCTTTTGAACATTGATTGGAACCTAGCTGTGCCTTTGCTCAGTAGGCTCTCCCTGGGGAAATCTTGTTCTGCGGTTTCTGCGATATTTATGGAGCTGATTATTGTAGCTGCTTGGGGCATCTGGAATATGCGGAATGCGGTCATCTTTGATGGGAAATCTCCTTCTCTGGGCCGTTGGAAGAGCCTCCTCGTGAGGACCTAGATTTAGTAGTCTTTACATCAAGTCCTCAAAGAAATCTCTCCTTAAGGACTGGCTGGCTTCTTTTTAATTTATCTTGTACAGTTTTGTTTTTTTCCTTTTGTATAGACTTAAATCTATAAAATGAGTTCAGTAGGGGGTTGCCTCAAAAAAATAAATAACAAAAGGAAAAAGTCTACTTAAACCGCCAATCTATCAAGGGTGGTCTACTTCACCCCCCCCAAAACTATAAAATGGTCTACTTTACCCCCTTGAACTTTCTAAAACCGGTCAAATTACCCCCAGGCGGTTTTTTGGACGGCGGTTTTGTTATAGTGACGGTGGTTTTGTCTTTTTCTTTTTATTTATTTTGAGCTGAATCTTTGAGCTGTAGTAAAAATTATAGATAAAACCCAGATTTAATATAGAAAAAAATCCAATTTCATGCTTATTTAATCTATGCTTTATCTATAATAACTAAGTTATACATGTTCATTGAGTACAAAATTTTTACTATAGTTTAAGCATACAATAATTAGCCCATCATAAAAACTTCACAATAATTGAACCAGAGAAGTTGCAGCTATGAATTATTCTAATTAATTAGAGATAAAATAGAATTTTCCAATTAATCTAAAGCTACAGCAAAAACTTTGTACTAAAACATACTATATTATATATTCACTGTGTAGATCTACTTATGTGGACTTTAACAAAATTGAATTTTCCATTTTATGATTTTTCTGTGATTTACTATGATTTTTTAGAGTTTCATTGCAAACAAATAAAAAAGAAAAAAGACAAAACTATTATGACTGTACCAAAACCGCCGTTACTGTAGCAAAACCACTGTCCAAAAACCGCCTAGGGGGTAATTTGACCAATTTTGAAAAGTTTA
Organism: Eremochloa ophiuroides; assembly: GCA_038502445.1. Lineage (NCBI taxonomy): Eukaryota > Viridiplantae > Streptophyta > Magnoliopsida > Poales > Poaceae > Eremochloa > Eremochloa ophiuroides. Next base: position 29,263,292 of record JAHLJS010000007.1, read on the forward strand.
GGGGGTAAAGTAGACCGTTTCATAGTTCAGGGGGTGAAGGAGACTACCCTTAATAAGGTGGGGGGTTAAGTAGACTTTTTCCAATAACACAATAGTATAGCCACATACTACTTTAGATGGTTTAATATGACCATATACGTCATATATATATATATTTTTTCGAACCACAGACGATCTAAATTTAGAGATATAGACATAGGAGTAACTACTCCCTAGTAGAGTATATATATATATATATATATAAGCCAAAACATCTTATAATTTGAAATGAAAAGATTATTACACATGATATAATACTTATATCTCCTAAAATTCTAGCTCATGTAAGGGAGAGTTGATAGACTACTATGAATCGGGCTCCTCTTCTTGATCGAGCACACTTCCGTAAGTCCAAATAAATGGAACAGCTTTCTTGTTCAATCGGCGAGGCCCCGCTGTTCTTGACCAATTATAACTGGCCGTGAATCCGCTGGGTTGTCCTAGACGACAGGATCGATCCAACAAAACTAACATAGACCTACGAAGACTAACGGTGAGAATAACAGAATGGCATTGAGGGATAGAAAAATTTAAATCAATGGCACAAAAGATAAGTGATATTTCCCAATGGCATATAAGAGATGGGTATAAATTTCAATGGCATATAACAAAATTTCTTTACGATGTAATGTCCTGCCAAGTACCTACCGACATGTCCCAGACTTTATCAAACTACAAAAGAAATGTCACAACTGAAAAACAATCGCTGCTGGCAGCTGGTATAAATTTGAAATTAGAAACGAGTATGAAATAATACGCATGCTAAACGAAAGCACCATGATGAATGATGGGACCAACATTGTCACACTTGGTACCACGAGCTAAGGATGTGCTCACATTGCTACAGCTGGAGCTAAAATTTGGACGATGATACAGCTGATACATCTTACAACACCAGAAGAAGACAACCCTGAGGATACACAGCAAGGCAAGGATGTACAAATGTATAACAGTACATGTAGATAGGACCTTACAATTGAATGACAAATCCCAGTGCTTGCCTGACATGTAGCGCCAGAAGTAGAAAAGATTGAGAACTCTTTCTAATCGATCTGATTATTCCAAGTTAAAGCATCTCCTATAAAATTTGGCATCTGACAAGCACCTACTCATCACATAGGTTCAACTAGTTCGCTACAATAAGCTCATCTTCAGGGTTGGCATTTTGAGGTTGCATCGTCAATTCATCATCAGCTGCACTGAAATGATATTTCTCTCCAACAGCTCTCAGGAGCTGGTAAACTTCAAACATTGTAGGCCTTTCCTTTGGAGAAGAAAGCACACAAGAGCAGGCAACCTTCATGCACTGAAGCAGCTCAGCATCGTTGTCCTTCCCAATCAGAGACTTGTCAACTGCATCCTGAAGTATAGAGTTGTTTGACAGGTAAGTTATCCAATCCACCAAGCTCCCTTTGAAGTTCTCTGGCGCATTTGACACACGTGTCGGCTCTTCACGGGTAATGAGTTCAAGTAAGACAACCCCAAAGCTGTAGACATCCCCTTTTGGAGTGGCCACAAGAGTGCGTGTATACTCCGGAGCTACATACCCTAAGTCACCAAACTCACCATTAACAAATGTGCTCAGGTGGGTGTCAATGGGATTCATAAGCCTTGCCAGACCAAAATCAGAAATCTTAGGTTCATAGTCATCATCAAGCAATATGCACTTGGAACTAATGTTCCTATGAAGAATTCGAGGGTTGCAACTGTGATGAAGCCATGCCAACCCTCGAGCACTCCCAATGGCAATTTTTAGCCTCAATGACCATTCTAATGTCTTTTTGTCACTGTTTTGTTCGTGTAAATTATCATAGAGTGAAGACTTCGGCATGTACTTATACACCAAGAGCCTCTCATTCTTGGCAATGCAATATCCCAAAAGAGGCACTAAATTACGTTGCCTTACACTTCCCAGTGTTGACATCTCAGATGTAAATTGGTCCTCTGAATGCTGAGTGTCCTGCAACCTCTTGATAGCAAGAAATGAACCATCTGGAAGTGTTGCTCTGTACATAGTTCCTGATCGACCAGTTCCAATAATATTTTCCTTTGTAAAATCATTTGTTGCTTTCATAAGATCATTTAACTTCATCTTTGAAACTGATTTCTCAAACATTGATACCTAAATGACAAAATAAATGTGAAAATTCAGCAAACCAGACCACTCATCTAAGTAACGCTGACAAATGAAGAGCACATTTGGTTCTAGCAGCGAGGCTCGCTTCTCCTTGCCTAGTTAGGATATGAAGTGAGGATAGACGTTTGGATTGTTGGCTAAGCGCCTGGAAGCTTGCGCTGGCAAGCTTTTTTTTTTCGCGCCTGGAAAGAGGCTGGCAAGTTTTTTGGTCTGTGCAAGCTAGGCAAGGCAAGGCTCCTCTGAGAACCAAACATGCCTGAAAGCTGTAGCATGTACAATAATATACCTAATGTTTGTCAGACGTATCTACTCCTAGTCAAAGACAACATAGCTTCTTGTTTTGATAGCACAGGCATATTGAACTGATTAGCTACATACAGCATAACATAGTCATCAATTAGAGAAAAAGTGTAAAGTGTTAACCAAATTAATGGCTGATAGCATGTGTAGAATGCAGGGCAGGGTAAGAATGTAGGCATCCTGTCTCGGTAGTAAAGATGTCGCACCCCAATATACATAATTAAACCTCCTATAAGTATGGTAATATCTTGTGATCCCAAACTTTCCATAAGAGATTACAAAGACACTGGAAACAAGGAAGCAAAGTTGATTGCTAAGAATAATGGCAAGGCTATTTACTACACAATTCTATAAAATATAAAATGATGTATATCAAAACTATGGAGTGAAAACATACCTTTACTCCTTTTGTTCCCTTAATAGTCTTTGCCCACTTATTTTCTTCTACATCCTTTAACTTCTTCTTTGCAGGCATTTTTCGCAAGACAATAAATAAAATAACAGCAACTATTATTAAAGTTATAACTGCACCACCGACAGCAGAACCAACAATTACCCCCGTTCGGCTGCTTGAAGTGGCAGTGCAATCATTGCTTAGAGGCCTCCCGCAAAGGTCTTGATTTGCAAAATTGGAGGATGGAAATTTGCTCAAAGATGAAGGAATCTGCCCTGACAATTGATTGTCAGCAACATCAAACTGGGCTAGGCGACTGAGTGCAGCAAGCTGACCTGGGATCATTCCAGTCAATTTGTTATGCTGTAAACTGACAGCATTGAGATAAGAACAATTAGCTAGTGCTTCTGGTATCTCTCCTGAGAAGCTGTTGTATGATAGATCAAGGTTTGTAATGAATGGAAGTCGCTTCGAGATGTCAGCTGGGATCAGGCCAGAAAGGCTGTTGCTTGAGAGATCCAGCGAAGTCATGCTACTACAGTTTTCAAGCCCATCAGGGAATTGGCCCTTAAGACCAAAGCTACCAAGATGAAGCGAAAGAACCCTGTTCTCATTAGGATGCCAGCACTCCACACCATTAAATCCGCATATGGATCCCTCTGTGTTGTTATTGAATGTCCATTCTAACTTATTGTCTGGATCAACTGATGCCTTCAGCTTCTTCAGACATTGGATATCAGTTACTGTGCCACAGCATAGCTGACAGATCATAAAACAGAAGAGCAGAGGGAGAAGAGCAGTACAGGACCACCTAAATGCCATCCTGGTGTTCTCAACTTTCTGAACCCTTTCACCACCCAGAGTTACTCATAAATCACAATGATTGCTCAGTGCCCTGGGGGGCCAAGAGAGTTGTCTTGATAATAATACAAGATAACCTGCAAAAGCCAAAGAACATATCAGGTGTAGCACTGGATTACGAATCACGAGATTGCCAATTATCCCAAAAATTACCATCCTTCAGATACACTAGGCTAGGAGACTGAATGTCTGAATGCATCAGAAATGTCAAGCATAAATCCTTGAACCAAATATCTCGATTCAGCTACCTGTTAAGATTGTTACCAAGAACAGCTAGAGAGGCCAAACACACAAGCAACTTAGAACAGAACAGCGGATTCGCGAGAGCAACTTGGGCGCTACAGCACGCAAGCATCCGAACAGAGCTATCGAACAAAATCACACTACGCTAAAGATGGACACTTTTACACTGTCAGGGCGGTATTCCACACCAACATTTCGATCCGATTGGTCGCAGGAGCGCGCAGAACAGAACAAATCAGCCGTGGTAAGGGGCCACCGGGTCGGTGGGAACATGAACAGAAAAGCACATGACTTTGACCAAGAAATGGTGAGACGCCGGAAGCCTACCTCAGCCGTTCCGCCGCGGTACCAAGTCTCTCGGCCGCCGATGCCGGCCTCAGCCAAGCCTGTGCTCGTGCCAGCCGAATCGAACCGAGGCCCGTCGTCGTTCTCGCCGCCTCCCACCAGGTGGCCCCTCGCCGCAGATCAGGTTGCTGGACGGGCTCGCGCGCTCGCTGTCGATCCGTATCGCTCGAGGCCGCCACCGGCTCCGGCGGCGAGGCGTGCGGGTCCCGAGGAGTGGGGTTGGGGGAGGTGGTGGACGGAGCAGCAGCTGGGGCGTCGAGTGGGGCGGCGGCGTGATTCCAGGGTTTGGGGTGGACCGTGGACTAGACCGACTGGACTGTGGAGACCGTGAGAGGAAGAGGGGCAGTTTGGTACTTTTGTCAGACGGTTTGTGCTGATTGCGAGATGGATTTGACAACACTGTCCATCTCACACAAGCTGGTGGCATCGTACCCTACGCAGCCGTCCCAGAAAGACTGACTTTTCAGATAATCATTCCTCTTATTTAAAAACTTTATATAAATATTATTTATTTTATTATAATTTGATATATTATTAGAGAGACTTTAATAATTATTTATTGTTTTTATACTTTATACAAAATTTTTAAATAGGATGGACAGTTGTCAAGCATAAGTTTCTGAAAAGTTTAAAACGACAGTCTTTATGGAACGGATGGAGTACTGAATAAACTCAGTTTGTATAACGCCCTATTTAGTTCCCCATAAAATTTCCAATTTTCCCATCACATCAAATGATTGAACACATGCTATAGAGAATTAAATGTATATTGCATGTAATTACGAGACGAATCTTTTAAGTCCTACTTAAAGCAACTCCAGCAGGGCCCTACTCAAGCCTCCATAGCTAAATATGAGGTCTCACACCAAAAGAACTTACTCCAGCAGGGCCCCTGCTATTGGCCCCATATTTGGCGGGCCACTCAAATCTTCACCCCAGCCCCAATTCCTGTTGGCCCAATAGTTTAGCCCCTATCCTTCTCTCCCACCGCACAGGTCTGCTCACGCCGCACCCCTCCACTCCGGCGAGCGTGCCTAGGCGAGCGCCGTCGTCAGTCACCCCGCTCCGACGAGCGTGGCCCTCCGCTACCCCGCTCCGACGAGCATGGCCTCCACCCCGACGAGCACGCCCTTCTCTCCGGTGAGCGCGCCCTCCTTCTCAGCGAGTGCGACCCTCCACTCTGGTGAGCGCGGTCACCCGCCACCCCGCTCCGGCGAGCGCGGCCTCTACCCCGACAAGCGCGCCCCGATAGCCTCCATCAGCAGGGGCACCATCGGCGGAGGCACGGCTGCCCTGCTCCCTCCCCCTCACGCGACGGCCACGGCTCCCTATGCTGCGATGCCCGCTTGGCTCCCTGCCGCCAGAGCATGGCCGCTTGGATCGGCGTACAGAAGAGGAGGAAGCAAGGAAGAAGAGGAAGAAGGAAGAGAGAATGACAAGTAGGTTCCACTTGTCATTGTGGCCTTCCTTTAGGAGCTACTGTTGAAGTTGAAGGATAAATTTGAGCCAACAAAAATAGGGTTAGGGCACCCAAATCGAAAATAGTGGCCTTAGTTTAGGGGCTACTGCTAGATATGCTCTTAGACCACGATTAGACAGTTATTGCAAAAGTTAGTACGTAGTGCTACCATATCCAAAATTCAAAATGTCCGACATCTAAATACATCCTTATTTCTGAAATGTAATAAAATAATCACATGCTCATCTCTATCTCAAAACTATTTAGAACGCAGGAATTTTACAGGAATATCGAAGGAATTTTACAAGAATAAGTTTAATTTTACATGAAAAACAAAGGAACAGTTTCCAAATAGGCCCTAATAATGTCTTTCACCTCCGGAAGTCAAATATTGTTCACATTGACGAAACATATAGAAGAAATTTATATTGCATAACTAGTATCATTAATGAAAAATGTATTTTCATAAATAATTTATTTGGACTTGGAGATATAAATATCGCTAGTAGTTTCCATAAATTTAGTCAAATTTAAAAAAGATTAATCAGCATGCATCATAGAGTGACACTTATTTTAAGATGAAGGGAGTATTTTAAACTAGTCTCTCTATCTAAAACAATTGATATTATAGTATTTAAATTTTGTTTCAAAATATGTGTCACTCTTCTTTCAATATATCGTTTTCCTTTATCAATACATATGTATCGTGCACCACACATTTTCAACCTTCTTAAATTCCTGTGTCCAATCCAACACACCTCAAATATTTTTGGGACAGAAGATATACTAATTATTAGCTTGTGAGAAACAAAAAACGATGGATCAAGTCATTCTATTTCATAAACAGCAAAATACTAAAGAACGAGATAATGATATACTATTTCATTCTACAAACACCCACTATATGTAACTGAAGTGTATCTAGATTTATACATATAATAATATTCAAAAAATAAAAAATCTAAAATTTTTGATGTATTATATATGCTTCAAAGCATTAGAGTTATGGCCGGCTTTAATAGTACGTGATGAATATGATATTACACTCTTCACCTTGCTGCGCTTTCATGTGACTTGCTTCGATGTGTTCCAGGCTTCCAGCTCCTAATCTGACTCCCTCCTCCGATCCCGCGTGCCTTGAGATAGTTAGTAACCGGTGCCAAGAGTATTTCATTCTTATAAAACTCATGTCCTCTCTCTTATCTTAAAAATATTGTCACATCATAAAAACCTTATGTTGTAGATAAAACTCTCACTAAGACTGCCATAAGGCGATATCTGTAGTAGAGTGGGAAGAAGGTGTAACACCCTAGGTGTTAAACATGCATTAGCATTTGCATTTGCAAGCATAAGCAATCATCATTGTCCATAATCATGATCACATTATCATTTTTACTATTCCCTAAAACTTGTGTGTTAATTATTTCATGTTTACATGTGAATATTAGGGTCTATTTATTTGAGTGGTTTTGATCAACCTAAATTCATCATTGAAGAAAGTTAATATTATTGCTTGAACAAATAATGCTAAAACTTGCTTTGGTTGGAATAAAAATGCATTTGGATTTATATTTACATTAATAAAGCCTAAAGTTGATTTGAAGTGGGATTTTATTTTCTAAGCCTTTTATAAGGTTAGACCTTAAACAAAAATGATGAAGAAAAATATTTGCTACAACTTTGATTTAACAACCCAGAGCTAAATCCAATTTCAAATTGGTGATTTTCAAACCCAAAGTTTGATCCATTTTGGAATTAAAAGAAAAATCAAATTAATACCTATTCAAAAGTTAAACCCTAGTTTCCAAATTATTGAGAATATGACTTTGGTATAAAAAGCAAAGTTGTTAAGCTCATTATTTGGAACAACTTTCATATAGGAAATTTTTGAAAGTTGTTAAGCAAAAATTTGAATTTCAAATGAAATTGCAAATGAATTCTATTAGGCCAAATCTATATTTCAAAATCCAGAAAGAATTTGGGTATGGTTCAAAAAGCAAAGTTGTAGTATTTGAAATTTTGAACAACCTTTATTTTTGGAATTTTTGAAGTTTATATGTAATTTTTAGAGTAATTGAAAAGGGGGAAAAATTAACCTAGTTGCTACAGTAATGTCACTGCTCTGCCCATCCCTCTCTCTGTGCTCGTCGTTGTCGTGGCGCCGGCGAGCCCAACCACGGCTCAACCATGACTCTGGGCACATTGAAGACCTTGCCCTCGCTGGCAGGAGAGGAAAAGAACCTTTACCTCTCCTCCAACACAGTGGCGGCTCGCCATTATTGCCCCCTCTCTGTTCATGGCGAGCAAGGTGGCGCCAACGGCGATGTTCCCGTCGATTTGCCCGACTAGCCACCTCTCTGGATACCTGGGCGAGTTCGCGAAGTCACTGGCCACGTACCCCTCCCTTTTATTGCCTATAAAAGCTGCTGCCGGCCACCAATTTCTTCACTCATCACCCACACCACCGCCGACAGTGCTCTCTGCCCGCCGGAAAAATTGGCCACCACCAAAGCTTTTTCGCCCAAAATTGAGCACTTGTTCTAGCTTAGTGATAATCTGATCCACCGTTTGGACCAAGCCGCGACACCTTTTGGTCACAGGTGAGCCCTCAATGGCTTGACGCCATCCCTGCGCGCACCATGGCCGCCGAGCTCGCGCTCGCGCGCGGCCAGTGCACCTTGTTCCTTTTAAACTCACTGTTTGTTAGTGTTTCATGCCCTAAAGGAATCATAGAATCTATAGGAGTAATAAAATTAAACGCTACCGAGCCCTGTTACCCGGGCATAGACCATGCTGCCAGCCGCTGCTCCGGCCGGATTGCCGCTGCACGTGCGCGCGAGCGTGTTAGCCACCTCTATATGACTAGTTTTCTAGCCCAGATGGTGCGCGACGTTGTCCCGAGCACTTAGGTTATGATCTCGTCGCCGGCGAACGTGTTTTCCGGCGAGCAGAGGCCGGTCAAACCCGCCGGAGCTCGGGTCAGCGAGAGAGAGAGAGGGAAAGGACCAGTGAACAGAAATTTAATAAGGTCCAGGGGGTTAAGTGCAAGTCTCTTGACTCAAAGGAATAGTGAGAAAAGGACTTCGGGTTGATTTCTAAAAACTCCGAGGGCCTTTTTGCAAAAATGCCAGGCGCACGAGCAGGAGGCCGGCCTGGGCTGCTTCTGTGCCTTTGGGCCGAACTGGGCCGAATTCAAGCTTGTGCATGTTTCTCTTTTTATTTTGATTTATTCATTTTCCTATTAAGATGAATAGTAACATATTTTGTTATTTTTATATCTAAATAAATACAAATGATAAAATCGTGAAAAATTAGGTGTATGCTCTGCACAGTGTGTACTATTATATAAAAATATGAAATAAGGTTTTCCAGTAACTTTGTCATGAATTAAAATTCATCCTTTTAATTAATAAATGGGACATTTAGTGATTTTTGTAGCTTAATATATTATTCTAAAAATTCTGAAATTTATTGTATGTGATATAAATGCCATTGTATGCCTTCACAAAGAGTTTGGTACTGTTTTGAACAATTTCACTATTATAACTATTTTAAGCCTATTATAATTAGTGTTTTTCTTTAGCAAATAAAACATATAATACATGAAAATGATGTATAGTCAAATTAAGTGATTTTGGTATGATGTGTGAAGACCATGAAACACTCACCCTTGCTATTCCATGGCAATAGTAGTAATTTGCTAGTTTAACCTTACTTTATGAATTAAAACCCACATTTTATGCTTTAATAAGCAAACAGGAATATGTTTTGTTGACTTGCAACTTTATCGTGAATATCATGTCATGCATGTTTAAGTAATAATCTGTAGGATTACAAACTTCTCTATCGGAGAAGAAATATGCACGTACTCAGTAAAATAAATAAGAACAAGACTATCATTTCATGTAACCACACCAACTTAAACTTGTCATTTAACTAGGGTTACATGGGTGTATCTTTCCACACTTCATGTCATCATATCGTTATCATCTAGCATATCATTGTGCATTATTTTCATGTATACATCCTATTCATACATATAGGATCGGAAGAGAAAAATCTCGTCGAATGCGAGATAGTCGAGGACAATCCACAGGAGTTGCCACCCGAAGGCGAAGAATTCAATATTGACTCACTTTCGGAGTGTCCTAATCACGGACCCTCTACCTTTCGCTGAGGCAAGCCCCAGACATTTTATCACCCTTCTATCTCTATTTTAAAATTTCAATTAAGTATTATTTAATTACAGTTTATACATTAAATTGATGAGTTATAGTTAAATCGTTGATGCATTACCTACCTTGTTTAGAGAGGAGAGTTTCTTGATAATACTAATATTGGTTAGTCTTATGCTTAGCCATGCCTAGTAAATCAAGTGAATGGATATTACGAAAGAATCATGAGATATGAATTTCAGACGGGATATGGTGTACCATTATAGTCATTGATGTCGATTAGACATGCACCTTTGAATCTCGCCTGGGTAATTTGACTAGGAACTAATCCGTATTTTGGTCAATGGTTAAGATTGAATGTACCTTCACATAACGGCCGAATAAGTCGTTTTGACCGTGAAGGTATAGCACTGCTAGTCGGACTGGGATTTGAACTGCAGTGCATCGCTGGCGGAGAGAAAGGATGTGTGGTAGGACAGGGTTTGACCAAGGGCAGGCATAGCCTGAGCGTCCTGGCACCGGCTGCCCCCTGAGCCTTGCACTGTGGATCAAGCCCACGGTATCCCGAATCGAGTGAAAAGCTACCCTACACAAATACGAACTTTTGGATGGGTTCGTAAGGGTGTGTGATATGGGCTTACCCAGCTGGTGTAAATCGATTCGAATCGCCGTCTCTCCCGGTTAGGAGAAACTTATCCATGTGCCAGAAACGTAGCAACAACTCATTATAAAATATTGATGAGAGAACGAGATTCTTTTTCTATCAATTATTAAGTGATTCACTTTATAAAAGGCTTGCTAATATAGATCTATTTAGCTCCATGATAATTGGAAGTTAAAACTTTGGACTAAGAATATATGTTAGTAAGTTTTTTTCTGCAAAATATGCTACCCTATGAACCCCACCAAATAAAGCCTTGCATATCCTTGAGAGTCTTTTTTATTTACTCTCCGACGGGTAAGTCTTGCTGAGTACAGGTGAGTACTTAGTGTTTTATTCCCAACGTTGCAGGTGATATGCTGTATGAAGGCTATTGCCTTACCTGTAATGACCCTGTCGTGGATGCATAGGAGTAAAGACCACAGGGCATGGTCATATATCTTATACTCTCCTTTGCTATTTATGGAGATATACGTGAATATGGCAGTGTTTTATGGATTTGAATAAATGGTTTTCGAAACCAGATACTTTTATGTATATTATTTGAACTTGGTATTGTAATACTACATTACTCTGTTTGTAATAAATTTCTGCTGTGAACTCTGTGCTTGTAATTTGATGTTTCCTTAATCAGTACGATCCTGTTGTAAGTTGATTTACCGAGGTCCTTCGTGACACTCGGCGGACTACCGGGTTTATATGAGAGAGAGTATGTGTGTGCCAACGTGTTAATCAGGGACAATCATGCTTAATCTTGTATAAATTGGTCGGTTCTGTCATAGAAGGGACTGCCAAAACGTGGGCATGCTTCGACAATGTCTCGTCCCAAATGTAGAAACAATGTGTGCATGTTGGGTTCAACTTTTACAACAACGTAATGAGGGGACTACGTGGCTAAACCGCACACGTGTAAAGTAACTTTATTGCTCTATCACTGTACATGTCAGAGGGGGATATTTATAGGGGTCTGGTCTTCGCTATCTAATACCTAAAGACCATTTTGCCCTTCTTTGATTCTTCAATACACGAGTAGATACTTAAGGGGCTAAGTTATCTTTTCACACTTCGCTTTTCTCTACAAATCTAATCTCTCTAACTACTTTCCACAAGACTTGCTTTGACTTCGCCGAACCTTCTGGCGAAGGTTCTCCATTGCTCCCTTGAAGCATCGCGATCGTCTTCGCCTCTTCCCTCCGTCGAGCGAAGTTAACTTCGCTTCCGAATCCTCGTAAATCTTTTAGTCGAAGTCGATCGAGGCCTGTGCGAAGCCAAAGTTCGGAGCTGGGTTTTGGTCCGAAGTCAAAATCCCCAACAACAGCCCCTCGTGGGCGAAGGCCTACTCCGAAGGTCTGAATCCCGTGAAGTTTTGATTTTTTGCTGAGCTTCCAAAACGCCATCCCCGAGCTTCGGAGTTTCTAGGCCGAGCTTTGTTTTACTTAGTTTGACCATCGGTTTCTTCTTTGACCGGCGTCCCTCTATAAAAGGGCAAAGATTGGGTCCCCTTTCTTTGTTTGTTTTCGAGAAATTATTGATGTTCTGCTGCTTTGTGCTTTGGTACGAAGTCTAACTTTTCCTTTGCCATCTCTTTGCTTGGCATTTTCGAAGGTTATTTTTTTTGAAGCTTAGTTTCTTCTGTCTTGATTTTTTTTGACTTCACAAACTTATTTTTCTGTTCTCCTTAGGTTTCCATGGAGCGTGATCTTTTTGATTTGGATCAGAAATCAGGTGATAACTCTCTGGAGATGTCTGCTACAAATTCTGAGGATTCAGCCGATTCCCTTGGTGATGTCTCCGCATCTGAGTCGGAGTTAGTTGCGGATGAAACTTGTTCTTTCAAATTTGGAAAGACTTTGATTACTGAAGAGGAGTTGCGGCCTTTCTATGAGCGCAATATTATGGACAAGGATTCTGTCCGTCTTCCGAAAGATGAGGTTGTCCCAAATCCTCATGAGGATGAATGTATTATCTTCAAAGATCTTTTCACTGCTGGACTTTGATTTCCAGTGGATGATTTGCTTGAGGATATATTTTATGCCTACAACATAAGGATGCATCATCTGACCCCCAATGGTGTCTGCAGAATTGCTCTTTTCCTTTGGGCTATGAAGTCTCAGCATGCGAAGCCAGATATTGCTGCTTTCTGCAACTTGCATGAGATGCATACTCAGTTCAAGAACCAGATAGTTAACGACAAGAAAATTATTTCAAATTTTGCATGCAGTAGCTTTAAGGCCTGCCCGAAGAGCCATTCAGATTCCTCCGGCTTCATGCAACAAGTGGCCTGAGAACTGGTCGAGGCAGTGGTTTTATCACAAGGTTCCCATGGTTGAAGAGAAGAATGAAAAAGGAAGAATTGTTCAGAAATTTTCTCTTGCTTCGAAGCTGGTCTGATCTTCCTTTGAATGCAAGCCTAGTTTTGATAGGACACAGAATTCAAAGGATTGTGAACGAGCTTATAAGCTTGTTGCTTCTGTTCGGTCAGCTCGTGATTTATGTGAGGAATATGTGGCTGCCAGAGTTTGGCCGATGTGAAAAGGTTGGGAGCCTCTTCGCTTCCATGAGAAGACGATCAATAATAAGAATATTTGTTTTCAGATTTTGAGACAGTTCGTTCTAAGAGATTTGATTCTGACACGAAGTTTGTCAAAGGGGTTGAACCAAAAGTTTGTGAGTTTCTCGGAAAACAATACAAGTCAGAGAATGATATGATTTTGAAGTTGATTGGGCCTGACTATCAAAGTTTGAATCAGGATTTTTGAGATTGCACAGATCGAGTATGGGTCAAGGGCTCTGCCTTTGTATACTCATGAGGGAAAAACCAGTTTGGATAAGACTACCCTGTAAAAGGAAAGGCGCACCGACTTCGAGTACCCCAACAGTTGTTAAGAAGATTTCCAAGAAGAAGAAGCGAGATACTGAAGTTCTTGTTCTTTCTGATGAAGAGGAAGGCCAAGTTTTGGGTGCGACCTCTGGGAGTGGTCCTATTCTTGCTGATGTGAATGTTGAAGCTGACACCGAGGCTCTTAATGTTAGTCAAGAGGTGAGGTTTTTTGCTGAAGTATTTTGTTCCAGTAGTTTGCTTCCTCCTCCGACTCCGCTTGCTGATTTTTTCTAGTCCTTTGATGTTCCAAAGACTTTTGCTGTTGATGCTCCGCTTACGAACGATGGCGATCAGTAATATTGCTAGGCTTCTTCCGCCTCAAACTTCATTTGATCTTGGAGGTGGTGGAGCTAATTTCGACGAAGAAGGTGAGATTGATATTGTTGGTTCACAGGATACTGCCCGTGCCTCTTCTCCTCATTTTACTGCTCATACGCCTCTAAGGGGTGATTTTGTGTTGAGAGAGAAGGTTGAAAGTTTTAAGAGTTTTCTCCTTGCCTCCTTGGATCTTTGCTCGATGATGTGGTTGCAGATTCGACTTCGCGCGCTCGCGAAGATGAAGTTTCAGTTACTAAAGGTGGAAATCCTTTAGTTACTGATTCTGAAAAAGTTTTACCTTCAGTTGCTGCGAAGCCTTTGTCTACTGAGGCTGCCGGAGCTCCTCCTCGAAAAGGCACTGTTTGTGCCGAAGTCAATTTTGATGATTTGGATGAAGGCGTTTTTGATGAAGATGCTGAGAATGCGAGAATTGCTCGCTTGCCTCAATTTTTGGTGAATGTCTCTTCCAGTGAGAAAATTGTTCTTCAGAAGAAGAAAGGGCTTTCAACTTGTATGTTTTATTTTCCTTTGAAATTTTGTCATCTCTTGGTTTTTTTCATTTGTCTGAACGATCTTCTTTACTTTTAGATGTTGTATTTCCTGGCTCCTCTTCTCAAAAAGAAGTAAATGTGGACTTGTCTAAGTCAAAAGAGTCTGACCGGAGATTCTCCTAGTCCTTCTTCCGCTTCGCGAACCAGTTGTTCATGATATCTCTAAAGAGTCCTTGGACAGTTGCCTTGATTTTTGTCACCGCGAAGGTGTGGAACTAGATGCTTTTAAATTTATTGGTATTGGTTTGGACAAGATTCGAATGCTTTCGAAGTCTTCTGAACTTAAACTGTCTGAGTGTATTGATAAAACATTCTCATTTTCCTGACTGTTGAGGAGGAGTTGACTAAGAAATCTATTTTTGAGCTTGGAGATGCTTCAGTTACACTGGCTTACAAGGTATGTTTGTGTTTTTGCGCTTGTTTTTTGTTCCTATTTGATTTTCCCAAAATCACATACTTTCTTTTCTTGCCCCCCTTTTTTGTCAGAACGCACTTCTTCAGAGAGGTCTCCATCGAAGTCTTGAGATACGCGAAGAGGCTTCGGCTCTTCGCGAGAAAAAGATGCTTGAAGAAATTTAAAATTTAAAATCTCAACTTGCAGAGAAAGAGAAGGAAAGAATTTTTGTGGTTAAAGACTACCAGAAGTTACAGGATAACCTGTTGAAAGTTTCTGTTTCTCTTCAAAATAAGACTGAAGAACTTTCTAAAGTTGAGACTGAGTTGGAAAGTTTGTTAAAGAAGTCAATTATCTGCAGAAAAAGTTGAAGAAAAAAGATAAATATTTCCAGGCTACTGCTTGCCGTGTCTGGGAACTTTGCAAGGCTTGTTACAAGAAATTTGTGCGAAGCCTGAGAAAGCAAATTGGGAGGTTGGGGATTACGCTCCTTTTTTCAAGCTGGCTTTGTCGTCAATACGAGGATTTGCCTACAGTGTTGCAAACTATATCAGATTTTAGTTGTATGTATGCTACTCAGGACAATTTTCTATTTGATGAAGGAAGCAAAGGATCCTTTGTATGAGGAGTTGCTAAAAGATGAGTACAGGTTTCCCTCTATCGAAGCTCTTAGCAAGATCAATGCGAGGAACTAATGTACTTGGTAAAAAGTTTTTTAATGAATACTGGAACTGGTGGTAGTAGGGAATACGCTTTTATGAAGGCGAAGGCTCGTGTTGAGAAGGTGATTTTCTTCTTTTTCCTTTTCCTCTCTCTCTTTTTATTTTTTGATAAATTATTATTTGTGACTTGTTTCTGTCTTTTTTTATTTTTTAGAAGATTGAAGAAGCTGCTGCTGCCTCGAATGCTCGTGTTGAGAACAGCGGAGAAGGCGGTGGACTGAAAGGGCGAAGGTTGATGATGCTGTTCGTGAACATCCAATCTAGTTTTTTATCTTAGAATTTGAATTTTGAAGAACCTGTGATACTGAGACTTAAGTGCTGTCATGCTGTGGACTTCAGGGAATAGTAGAACTTATGCCTCTGTTGATGTGAAAAGATAATGTTTTCGTTGAGCCAACTTTATGGTTGGACTTTGCGAATGAATAACCCTTCCGCTTCTTTTGATCATTATCTCAATAGTAAGCGGTTTTTAAAATTTCGTCGATGATAAGTGTTTCTTTTTATCAAAGTCTCTTAAAAATTTCGTTTGTTTTGTGTTCCTAGAGATTGATGTGCTTGGCGATTTTGAAGATTTAAATAAGATCAATTTCAAATGTCCAATTACTTTCGACAAAGTATCAGAGGTTAGTTTGGATAGTGTTTTGACATATGGATTTTATAGTGGAGACTTGTAATTTGTGACTAGTTATCTTTTCAGTCTTCTAGTTCCGGAGATCCTTTTCTTCCTTTTCTCGAAGATTTTCTTCAGGCGGAGGTTAATGGGATCTTGGATAAAATCGTTGATGATTTGATTAACTGAAACTGCGAGTGTTGTGGCTTTAGAGGATCTTTAGTTTTCCTCCACTTGTACTTTGTGAATTGTTGCTGTATTTTATTATTATTATTATTTTATTTATTTTTTTGTGTAATGATTCGGAGACCTACTTGTTTTTGTAAATACATTTTTGAATGACGCGGAGACCTGTGTCTTTTTAGAAACAAGTTTTTGAATGGAAGAAACACCGTTCCCCTTCTTTTAAAGCGAAGTCGATGCGGAGATTTGTCTCCTTTTAGAAACAAGTTTTTGAATGGAAAAAATGCCAGTCCCCCTTCTTTTAAAGTGAAGTCGACGCGGGGATTTGTCTCTTTTTAGAAACAAGTTTTTGAATGGAAAAAACTGCCGTCCCCCTTCTTTTAAAGCGAATCGATGCGGAGATTTATCTCTTTTTAAAAACAAGTTTTTGAATGGAAAAAACACCGTCCCCCTTTTTCTAAAGCGAAGTCGACGCGGAGAGTTGTCTCTTTTAGAAACAAGTTTTTGAATGGAACAAACACCGTCTCTCTTCTTTTAAAGCGAAGTCGACGCGGAGAGTTGTCTCTTGTTAGAAACAAGTTTTTGAATGGAAAAAATGCCGTCCCCCTTCTTTTAAAGCGAAGTCGACGCGGAGACTTGTCTCTTTTTAGAAACAAGTTTTTGAATGGAAAAAACACCGTCCCCCTTCTTTTAAAGCTGAAGTCGACGCGGAGAGTTGTCTCTTTTTAGAAACAAGTTTTTGAATGGAAAAAACGCCGTCCCCCTTCTTTTAAAGAGAAGTCGACGCGGAGACTTGTCTCTTTTTAGAAATAAGTTTCTGTATGAAAAAAATGCCGTCCCCTTCTTTTAAAGCGAAGTCAACGCAAGAGACTTGTCTCTTTTAGAAACAAGTTTTTGAATTATCGCCTTGGTGAAGTTAAATTTGCTTATCCCTTAGGACAGCTTGAGTTTTCACTTTTTTGTGAATTTTTTGCTGTTCGTCCTTGGCGAAGTTAGGCTTTGCTCATCCCTTGGGATAGCTTTGGTTTTTCACTTTTTGTGAATTCTTTGCTGTTCGCCTTGGCGAAGTCATCCTTTGCTCATGTTTTTCTAGGTAATTGTTGAATGTTAGGAATTTTTCCAATATTTAACAATACCTGAGTATATTTTAATTTGCCGATACCGATGTGATCTTGTCTAAGTCTTCGGCCAATTGGGGAAAGTGATAGCTTCTCATTTATAAGATATGAGAATTACTGATAGAGACTGCCTTCGTTAAAAACACACACCCTGTGAAGGGTTTTTCCCTGAGTGGAAAAAGAGTGCAGCTCGTTTTACCTTTATTGAAGAGTAAATGACATTAAGAGAAAGTAGAAAGTAAAAATTCCTCTAGGGGTAATACTTGCGAAGCTCTTCAGCATTCCATGTGTAATTCAGCTCATTTTCTTTCATATCTTCCAGATGGAAAGATCCTGGTCTAAGACTTTTTATGACCAGATATGGGCCTTCCCATTTTTGCTGAAACTTCCCCACCAGTGTCTTCGTTTCTTTTTCCCTTTAGCATGAAGTCTCCGGCACATATCTTGGCTGGTTTCACTTTTCTGTTGTACCACTTTCTTGTTTCATCTTGATACTTTGTAAGATTCTGTACTGCTTGTAATCTTTCTTCTTCAAGGAGATCTTTGATTGTTGTTAAGTCTTCTTCCTGTATGGCTTGAACATTTGTTCTTAGGTCCTTGAAACTTGATCTCTTCTAGAGTCATTGCTTCTTCTCCGTATAGTAATCTGAATGGGGGTAAAGCCTGTTGATCTTGAGATGCTTGTGTTGTGAGTCCTAAATTACTTTTGGCTAATTCATCGACCCATTTTCCTTTGCCTAATCCCACTAGGAATTTTGAGATTCAGTGCATATAATTCATTTGCTCTTTTAATAGCTTCATTTAACTTTGGATGTCTGACTGATGCAAAGCATAATTCGATTTCCAAGTGTTGATAGTAAGATTTAAAGTCTTTGCTGTCAAATTGTGTTCCGTTGTCAACAGTTATGTGTCTCGGAAATCTGAATCTACAGATTGTGTTTTGCCATAAAAATTTCTTCATCATGAACGAAGACATGTTTGCTGTTGGTTTGGCTTCGATCCATTTTATAAAATATTCCACTGCCACTACTGCGCATTGCAAGTTGCCTTGAGCTGTTGGTAATTTTCCAATTATATTGACTCCCCATCTTGCGAGTGCCCAAGTTGGGTCAATAGTTTTGAGATTTGTTGCTGGGGCATTTGTCTTGTTTGCTGAAATTTGACAGTTGTGGCAAGTTTTGACAATCTCTTTGCTGTCGTTTTATACTGCTGGCCAGTAAAATCCTTGGCGAAATGCTTTTCCAGCAATGCTTCTTAGTCCTTGATGAGTTCCACATATCCCCTCGTGAATTTCTTGCAACAAGATCTTACCTTACTCTTTCGATATGCATTTTAACAATGGTTGGCACAATCCTTATTTGTATAGTTGATTATCGAGGATTAGATAGTTTCTTGTCTTGTGTTTCATCCTTATATCACCTAGTTTCTTGTCTTGTGTTTCATCCTTATATCACCTGTTTCGTTTTTGGTTCATAGTGACCACGAAGGTAGGCTATGATTGGTGCCCTGTAGTCCTCGCTTTCTATCAGGTGAACTTCTCTTGGTTGTTCTGGTTTTGACATGATTGAAGCTTGATCTAGAACTTGATAGAAAACATCTTGTGGTAAAATTATTTTTTGTGCTGCTGCTTTTGCTAATTTGTCTGCTTCTGAGTTGTCGTTTCTTCAATTGTTCTTGACTGTGAACCTTTCAAAGTATTTCTCTTGATCTCTTAGGTATTGGAGATATTTGGCTAATTCTGGGTTTCTTGCTTTGTACTTCTTCTCTATGTGGCCAGCAACAATCTGTGAATTAGTTTTGATTATAAGCCTTCTAATTCCTAATGCTTTTGCCTTTCGATGTCCTAGGAGAACAGCTTCATATTCAGCGATGTTATTTGTCGATTGAAACTCGAGTCTTGCTGCGTATCTCATTTTTATTCCTGATGGCGAAGTTATAATGGCTGCCGCGCCTGCACCCGCGAAGCCCCATGCCCCATCACAACATATTGTCCACTCTGGGTCTTGTTGGACTTCAATTGTCTTTTCTGTAGGTGTCCATTCTACTACGAAATTAGCCAAGACTTGAGATTTTATGGCTGTTCTCTTTTTGAAGTCGATGAAATATTGAGAGAGCTCTGCTGCCCATTTGCCAAGTCTTCCTGATGTTTTTGAACTTTGCAGGACTTCTTTGAGTGGATGGGTTGTGGGTATTCTGATTTTGTGTGCTTGGAAATAGTGCTTCAACTTCCTGGCCGCTCTTAGTATTGCGTAAGCTTTTTTCTTTATTTCTTAGTAATACTTCTTTACTCCAGAAAGGCTTCTGATACGAAGTAAACGGGATGTTGTTTTTTTTAATGATCAGTTTCTTTTCTTCTACTAAGACTGCACTTACAGGGCTTTCTGTTGCAGAGACATAAAGTAGTAGATCAGCTCCTGATATTGGATTTGTCAGAGTAGTAGGATTGGAGAGTGTTGACATCTACTAACGTCGCCAAATATAACTATATAACTTTTAATACTAGGGACGAGATTAGAGATGCATGGTAATTAATTAACTGGTCATTAGCAACTAGCCACTTATCTATTACCAACATTCTTAGGCATGAATTAGATTGTCATCCCTAATTATATATGCTAAGAATAAATAAAGGTTTCATATATTATGCAATGTGACTAGGCAGAAATATATATATATATTAAGAACAATTCTGCAAGTGGACAGAAAATTATACCATTATAGCATTTTACCTAGAGTACTACCAGGTTGTCGATTTATATTTATACCACTGGGAAGGACTAGATAAACTACAAACTATTATATTGATAACAACTATATACAATGAATAAGTGATGTTACCGATGTCATATACCCTACTCATAATAGGTAGAGGTCACAAGATAATAAAGATAAATATAAATGATAAGTATGATCAAGCATCATTATATTAATAATGGATAAACATCAGAGTACTCTCTACTCATAGTAATAGCTAGCCAATGGATAAACTAAGGAATTAATATCTAAGGTAATTTTATAACTACGTCAATGAATAACTCTAACTAGTGCAATTAAATCTAGCAATCATTGTTAGGTTAGTCCTATATCATGATCACATAAAAAGGGCATCATGTAGGAAGGATGTGAAACAGAGTCATCATCCAACTTCGTGACTGTACCTGCTGGCCTACATACGGGGGGTGGACTATAGAGGAATCAACGTAGCTATCACCTACGCGAACTACCACACGACCCGGCACATCATGATGCACTCGCAGATAAACAGAATATCTAGACACCACGTCCACACATTGTTCATCATCTACCCAACGATCGTTTGGATAAACGCTATACGAGCAATTACATGAATTCAGTAAGATCAAACCAACTATACTAGACATATAATCAAAGTTAATCAAAGTAGACAATGACTAATGAAATTAAGAACATATGAACTATTAAGAACAATGTCTCCATAATCATAATGAAGAATACAATAATAGAGAAAGAACTAGAGCTATACCGAACTCCGCGCTCCAGACTGACACCGGGGGCTCGAATCCCGCTGAAAAACTAGATCGCCTCTACTTCTAATCTAACTAGACTAGAACTATGAATTTGGAGGCTCTTGATGAATTAGAAAGCTCTTGATGGCTTAAAAGACTTGATGCCTTGGATGAATGATTGATTGATGCCTCCCGGGGGGCCTGCCCCTTTATTTATAGTCCGGTGGGATAAACGTGCGCCGTAGGATCAAACCGACTTAACCAAGGGCCGAGATGACTCCTCAAAGGCGGTGGAAGACGACTCCGGAAGGCAGGAGACGACACCCTAGGGGGGCGCTGCCCGGCCCCCCTAGGTGCCGGCCGGCCCCACCAGTCAGGAGGTGGGGCCCCGGTTGCTTCGGGTGTGTTCCAGAGGCTTCCCACGCTCTGATAACGATGTTGCCTTGGCGGATAAGTTTCATGATATTTAGGTACTTTAATCCCTCTTTTACGCTTTTCTGGAATAACCCCTGAAAAATACAGAACATGTAAAACTCGTGGAAATTGTTAGTTAAAACCTTAAACTAGTGTGTATTCATGTATCCTTTTGTGTCTAAAGTTCTAATAAAAGTTGACGTTATCCACCATCAACAACTCCCCCAAACTTACCTTTTGCCAGTCCCTTGGCAAACAAACTAAGCCTAATTACTAATGTATTTGGATCAGGAGTTGCTACAATGCTTTCATGCTTTCCAAGTACACATGATTTCAAACAGAGATTCCCCTCCGGATTAGACAATAACTGCTCTAACCTTCAGACTTACCCATTTTACCTTTAACTATGGGGCTTAACAGCTCTCGCATAAGTCTTGAGCAATCGAAAGATAGAACAATCAAGTCAAGCACTATGTCTCAAATTCTTCACAGTACCAATATTCCGGAGTTTTGCAAGTTTTCAAAATAAAACTCAGAGCTTAATTGTATGACACCCTCAAGTCTCTCAATATATGTGGTATTTATGGATCTCACTTAAGGCATTACTGATGTTATGCCTCCCTATAACTAAGAGTATATGGTGGGGCTCATAGGAATAGTCATAACAAGGATAGGCATACTTGCAATTCACATGTTATAAAGTCAAACAATGGATCCACAGAGAATCGAGGCATACAATCAAACCAAGATGTGCATGTGTATGGAATATGGTGGATAGGTGTGTATGTGGTATTTTAGTGGCTAATCCTAATTCTACTTATACTCTTTTGAAAATAAACCTCTCTCTTGGAACTTAGAACTTCGCGGGAAAATAAACCTCTCTCTTCTTTCTTTTCTCTCTCTTTTTTTCATCAGGGAGGCGGGCATCTAGTACCCATTGTTTTCTTTGCTGGGATACTTGTCCATCTTTTACTCCCTTTTCTTTTCATACTTTTGCATAGCCGCTTGTAACCTTTGAATATAAATAATTGAAGAGATAATGATGAGAACTTAGAGCATTATAACAGGGCTGTCCTATGGGGTATATTTTTGTAGTGTAGGAGAAAACATTTTTATGATGAACATGGATGAAAGTGGAAATGGTTGCAATTACTCTCAGGGTAGGAATAATGCATATGTGCCAGGAGCATGACAAGACTCTCATATGGTATACAACAAAGGTTGACTAAATTCAATGCAAAGCTAGTAGCATAAATGTGCATAGGTTTCCTATCTCTAGATATATATGGCTTTGGTAGGAAATTTATATTTTGTCATACAAGAGCTCATCATGTTGATTTTAAGTTTTCAAAATAAATCTCCAGAACTTAGTAGTGCTAGGAATAAGATAAATAGTAGCTCAACCTTCAAGAATCATATCAATCAATCACCTAGACTTAGTTCAAGCATATGCCTCCACAAATTTTAGGTTTAGAATAAGTCCTCAAATTAAAACAGCAATATACAAAACTCGGAAGAATTTAAGGTTGACAGCTAGGTACTTGAAAGGAATGACAACAGAGCAACTATTCATCATCTCCAAGACAAAATTTTAATGTTCATCAATTTTAATTTATTCTAGCCTAAACTGACTCCGAACATATTCTAATATATAGCTAAGTGTTTATTTGGTTTTAATGATTATAACCCTTTCTAATTATTTTTGATTGGACTCAAAAAGACTCTATAACTTATGGACCTTCATGTGCCCATATATTTTTGATATTTTTTAGATTTTCCTATGATACTATGGTGAACCTTCATGTGCTCGCATATTTTTGGTATTTTATAACTATATATAACAGACTCAATAATCGCATAGGTATAATTACCTGATAACTAGGGGATGCTCCTCCCCAAGCTAGATGTTTGCAATACTTGGTGTTGAGTGATCTTCAAAGTGAGCTACCCAGTAGTAGTCTTGGTGGACGCCACTGACAAACTCTCTCCTTAGACGTAGTATTATCCTGCATAATTTTACTCCAACAAGAAAACCAAAACTCGAGGATTGAATTTGACAAGGGGTTAGCGGTCAGCCAATGAGCAATTGATTATTCTCTGAGTTGATTTTAATTGACAGATTCTGGCAGGACTCTCTTTTTAGGTTTTTCTAATTTTCTTATGCAACAATTAAATATGCATGCTATATTTTTATACCACCACGAAGAATATTTATTCTCATGAGGCTTAGGATTTTTATAATGCAACAAAGTAAATACATATGCTATTTTTATTTTATGCCACCACAGTAAATACTCCTACAGGTTTACCATAAGTTCATTCACATGGGGCTTTAGTATTTATGATGCAATAAGTAAAGCAATAGATATTTTTGTTGTTTTATATTTAATGATGAAAAGATGATTATACTAATAAATGCGCTAAAGTAAAATTACTAATGAATGCTACTTAATTAGATAACTACCATTCTAACCTTATGGCAAAGGTACCGAATTTAAAGCCTACCGATAGGACTTAGATAGAGGAGAGTACTTACTCAGTAGGTTCATCGTCTGAGGTTACCTCAGTCAATTCCCCATTTTGCGGTGGTGTAGCAGGTGCTTCTTCGTTCTCCTTTCATCTCATTTCTGTTTCTTCTGCTTCTTCCTTTTCTAGCTCTAGCTCTTCCTTGTCACACTCCCTCAGGTATGCTTCTCTTGATTCTTCATCTCTCTTCATCCATTCTTCTACTTGTGCATGGATCTCTTCTTTCTCTGCGTTAGTAATCTGGTCCATCCTTTCAGCTTCCGCTTCCCACTCACTCCAGCGTGGTGCTTGTACAGCTTCTTCTTGATCCTTGTAGCAGTCTTCATACTTCACAATCTTGCCAAGGAATTCCTCCCATCCACAATGAGGCTAGGCAGCCTGACGGTGGGCTTGGCGTCTTCTCATGTTACGTTGCTTCCTGATCTGCTCACGGTTAACAAGTGTTTTAAATTGACAGCGTACCTTTCCCGTGGGTAGGTTGAAGTGGATCTATCTAGACCTGATGTAGATAATAGCATTGGCGGTATAGAGGAATGGTCTTCCCAAAAGAATAGGTGATTCATCGTCTCCCTGCATGTCAAGAACTAGAAAATCTGCGGGTATATATTTATCTTGAATTCTTACCATAACGTCCTTAACCATGCCTTCAGGGAATCTTAGTGATTGGTCTGCCATCTGCAACTGAATATATGTTGGGCATAGAGGTAAATCATTAAATAAATCATCATATACCTTTTCGAACATTACGTTGATGCCTGATCCGGTGTCGCAGATGGTTTCGGCAAAAGTAGTGTCTCTGATTGTGCATTCAATGATTGGTACACCTGGGTCCCTTTCTTTGTTGGAAATGGTTGAGGAAGCATATGATCCTTTTCTAGAGCAGTGATTAGTTGAGCAGTTTCTTCATGTTAATGCTGGGGCTTGTTCTTCCTCCATTTTCTATTGTTCTTCTTCTTGGGCATTACTGGTTGTTGTTGCTCTTCTTGTTGATGGAATTGCTTCGGGACGGCAGGAGTCTTCAAGATGCGGTTCTTAAACGAAAATCTCTCTTTCTTGTCCTTGATAGAGAGGACAATTTTGGCATGTTCCGCAT
The DNA here is from genome assembly GCA_038502445.1 of Eremochloa ophiuroides. Lineage (NCBI taxonomy): Eukaryota > Viridiplantae > Streptophyta > Magnoliopsida > Poales > Poaceae > Eremochloa > Eremochloa ophiuroides. The sequence goes on from JAHLJS010000007.1 coordinate 29,288,201, forward strand.
GGATGATGGCTTTGGTTGTGCACAAGAATGATTATCCCAAGACAATGGGTGCCTTCTCATCTACGGTCTCCATGATCACGAAGTCAATTGGGACATATGATTGCCCCACTCTGATAACAGCTTCTTCTAGCACTCCCTTGGGGTAGCAAATGGACTGATCTGCAAGTTGCAAACGCATATCTGTGTACAACAAGGGATCACCTAATATTCTTTCATAAATCACCTTGAGCATTATGTTGACACGTGCGCCGAAATCACAGATAGCTTTTGGAAAGCTGTGACATCCTATGGAGATAGGAATGACAGGTCTTCCAGGGTCTCCCATCTTTTCAGGTAGTGAGTGATCGATCCACTGTATATCTGCAGACTCAATATGGTATTGGGTTGCATTGTGAATATCAACATGGTTAGCAGTTTCTAGATCTTATGGCTGGCCTGGAATCTTGCCTTTCTCAAATGGAGGGACAGCAGCAGCTAGCTGGGCTAATTATGATTCTAACATTTTATTAAAACTGTGCTAATTCTTTATAACAGAAGCAAAGGTATCCATTCTAATATTAATGTTTTCTAAAGCTTTATCATTAGAGGCTACCTTTCTATACATTTGATCTAATAATTTGGATTGACCAGCAACTAAATCTCTTAAAGGCAAAAGATTGTAATTATTGTAATTATTACCTTGGTTGTTACCTTGGTAGTTACCTTGTCGAGGTTGCTGATTCCATCCTTGGGTTGGCTGGTTCCATCCTTGACTTTGCTGAGGAAGATAGTAGGTGTTATTGTTAATGAAGTTCACATCCTCTTATAGCGTAGGGTAGTTGATAGCTAAATGCCCGTAATCTCCACATTCTTCACAGGTCATGCAAGAATCATCAATATGCATGACTTGCTTCTTCTCTATATCGAGCTTCTTCATGATGAGGTCTAGCTTGGTAGTGACCATGTCAGTTTCCTTGAGATGATGGATGCCTCCTCCTCTCTTGCGAGGTTGAGTACGTTCTTCATTATAGCTTGGATTTGTGGCCATCTTCTCGACAAGTGCTTGAGCTTCAAAAAGCTTAAGTGACAGGAAAGCTCCTCCAGCTGCAGCATCTATAGACTCACGGGTGCTATAGATAAGCCCGTGGTAGAAGGTCTGCATCAATAGCCAATCCTCTATCCCATGATGAGGACAATCTTCAATATAATCTTGAAATCTTTCCCATGCTTCAGTGAATGATTCATCATGTTGTTGTTGAAAGCTTGAAATTTTCTCACGCAGAGCATTCGTCTTGCCTATAGGAAAGAACTTCGCCAGGAAAGCAATTGAGCATCGGTCCCTTATGGTGTTCTTCTCTCTGCTGGTGTAGAATCACTGCTTAGCCTTCCCCAAAAGTGAAAATGGGAAAAGACGGAGTAAAATAGCATCTCTTGGTACTCCTCTGATCGTGAAGGTGCTACAGATCTCTAGAAAGTGTTGTAAGTGTGCACTTGCATCTTCATGAGCTCTTCCACAAAATTGGCTGGGTTGAACCATGGTGATAAGAGCAGGCTTAAGCTCAAATCCATTCTCCCCAGTGCTGACTGCTGGTCTAGTCTAGACGTTTTCTGTTGTTGAGGCAGAGAACTCGGGCAGTGTCTTCTCAGCCATGTCTTCAAACATAGAAGATAAATCTTCTCCTATGTTTCTTTCAATGTTAGAGCTGGCTCCTTTGATGAACTAGCTCGAGAAACGATGGGTGTTCTTGATGGTGACTCAAAATTCCCTTGCCTCTACAAACTTCTTTCTTCTAAGGAGTTTCTCTGGATCGTCAGAGAAATTGTTTGGAAGAGAAAAACCATTCATTCATCACCCTGCATAAGATAAGCGAATGACAAAAACAAGGGTGTGCCTGTTTGAGTAAGAGATCAATCGGTAATACAATCTTATCCATGATGCATATATGTTATCAATATTTCCTAAGTTTAATGTGCCTTCTCCGGCAACGGCGCCAAAAATGCTTGTTGACATCTACTAACGTCGCCAAATATAACTATATAACTTTTAATACTAGGGACGGGATTAGAGATGCATGTAATTAATTAACTGGTCATTAGTAACTAGCAACTTATCTATTACCAACATTCTTAGGCTTGAACTAGGTTGTCATCCCTAATTATATATGCTAAGAATAAATAAAGGTTTCATATATTATGCAATGTGACTAGGCAGAAATATATATATATATATATATATATATATATATATATATATATATATATATATATATATATATATATATATAAACTAAGAACAATTCTGCAAGCGGACAGAAATTATACCATTGTAGCATTTTACCTCGAGTACTACCAGGTTGTCGATTTATATTTATACCACTGGGTAGGACTAGATAAACTACAATCTATTATATTGATAACAACTATATACAATGAATAAGTGATGTTACCGATGTCATATACTCTACTCATAACAGGTAGAGGTCACAAAATAATAAAGATAAATATAGATGATAAGTATGATCAAGCATCATAAATAATGGATAAACATCAGAGCACTCTCTAGTCATAGTAATAGCTAGCCAATGGATAAACTAAGGAATTCATATCTAAGGTAATTCTATAACTACGTCAATGAATAACTCTAACTAGTGCAATTAAATCTAGCAATCATTGTTAGATTAGTCCTATATCATGATCACATGCAAAGGGCATCATCTAGGAAGGATGTGAAACAGAGTCATCATCCAACTTCGCGACCGTGCCTGCTGGCCAACATACGGGGGGTAGACTACAGAGGAATCAACGTAGCTATCACCTACGTGAACTACCACATAACCCGGCACATCAGGGTGCACTCGCAGATAAACAGAATATCTAGACACCATGTCTACACATTGTTCAACATCTACCCAACGATCGTTTGGATAAACGCTATACGTGCAATTACATGAATTCAATAAGATCAAACCAACTATACTAGACATATAATCAAAGTAGACAATGACTAATGCAATTAAGAACATATGAACTATTAAGAATAATGTCTCCATAATCATAATGAAGAATACAATAATAGAGAAAGAACTAGAGCTATACCGAACTCCGCGCTCCAGACAGACGCCGGGGGCTCGAATCCCGCTGAGGAACTAGATCGCCTCTACTTCTAATCTAACTAGGCTAGAATTATGAACTAGGAGGCTCTTGATGAACTAGAAAGCTCTTGATGACTTGAAGACTTGATGCCTTGGATGAATAATTGATTAATGCTTCCAAGGGGTCTGCCCCTTTATTTATAGTCTGGTAGGATGAACATGCGCCGTAGGATCAAATTGACTTAACCAAGGGTCGATATGACTCCTCAAAGGCGGTGGAAGAAGACTCCGAAAGGTGGGAGACAAAACCCTAGGGGGCGCCGCCCATCCTCCTTAGGCGCCGGCCAGCCCCACCAGTAAGGAGGTGGGGCCCCGGTTGCTTCGGGTGTGTTCTAGAGGCTTCCCACGCTCTGATAATGATGTTTCCTTGACGGATAAGTTTCGTGATATTTAAGCACTTTAATCCCTCTTTTACGCTCTTCTGGAATAACCCCTGGAGAATACAGAACATGCAAAACTCGTATAAATTGTTAGTTAAAACTCTAGATTAGTGTGTATTCATGTATCCATTTGTGTCTAAAGTTCTAATAAAGGTTGACGTTATCCACCGTCAACAGAGAGGTAACTTTTTATCTCCTCAAATGCACTTTGTTGCGAAGGTCCCCATTCAAAGTTCTTTGTTCCTTTGAGTGTTTAGAAAATTGGTAGGCTTCGCTCTGCTGACTTTGATATGAATCTGTTTAGTGCAGCTAGTCTTCCCGTCAACTTTTGAACATCTTTGATATTTTCTGGAACAGCCATATTTAGGATTGCTTGGACTTTATCTGGGTTTGGGTCTATTCCATTCGCTGACACTGTGCAGCCTAAGATTTTCCCCTTTTGTACTCCAAAAGTGCACTTCTCTGGATTCAGTTTCAAATTTGCCCTCCTCATGTTTGAGAATGTTTGTTGCAAGTCTTTGATGTGATCCTCTCTCTTCCTACTTTTTACGACGATGTCATTGACGTAAGTGAGGAGATTGTGTCCAATCTGATCTTTGAAGACATGTGACATCATTCTTACGAAAGTTGTTCCTGCGTTGCGAAGCCCCTCTGGCATTCTTTCGAAACAATAAGTTCCGAATGGAGTGATAAAGCTTGTGTATTCTTCATCTTCTTTTTTCATCCATATTTGATGGTATCCAGAGAAACAATCCAAGAAACTCATCATTTCGCTACCTGCAGCTTTGTCTAATAGAGTGTCTATTCTTGGAAGAGGAAAATTGTCATTGGGACAGGCTTTGTTGAGATCTGTGAAGTCCATGCACATTCTCTATTTTTCATTTTTCTTTTGAACCATGACTATGTTTGCTAGCCAAGATGTAAATTGTACTTCTCTAATGACTTTTGCATCAAGTAATCTTTGAACTTCAACTTTTGCTGCTATTGTCCTTTCTTCTGCTATTTTCCTTAGTCTTTGCTTCTTTGGTTTGAAAGTCGGGTATATATTTAACTTGTGTTCAATAATATCTCTGCTAACTCCTTCTAGGTCTTTGGATGACCAAGCAAAGATATCTTTGTTGCTGCGAAGAAACTAGATTAACTCTTGTTCTTCTTCTGGACTTAGAGGAGCTCCGATGTTTACTTGCTTTTCGGGTACCAGAGAGTCTAAAGGTACTTTCTTAGTATCTTCACAAGGTCTTGCCTTTGGATGAGACTTCACGTTTTCTGTCTCCTTTTCTTCTTCTTCTGTGATAGTGTAAATGTTTTTTTGTCCTGTGGCAGAGTCTCTTTCTATGTTTCGTGTTTCTGTTTGATCTCCATATACTGTGATTATCCCATTGATGGCTGAAATTTTCATGCAAAGGTAAGAATAGCTTATGACTGCTTCGAAGGCGTTTAACGTTCATCTTCCAAAGATTACATTGTATGAATAGTGCATTTCAACAACATCGAAGGCTATTTGTTCTGTTCTTGCATTATTTACTGTCCCAAATGACACTGGTAGAATGATTCTGCCAATTGAGTGTATTTTCTTTCCTCCGAAGCTGTATAATAGATTTTCAGTTCTTTGTAAGGTTCTGCGGTCTATCTTCATTGCATCAAGTGTTGAAGTGAATATAATATCTGCGGAGCTTCCACTGTCAATCAAGATTTTGGACACAGTCCACCCGTCGATGTTAGCTTCGATTGCCATTGCGTCCATGTGAGGGAAATCTTTTAGCTTGAGGTTGTCTTCGAAAAAGTTATGGGTAAGTGTGACCATCTTGTCTTTTTGAATGGTCCTTCCATTGAGATTGAATTTACTCTTCTGAAGTAATTCTTCCTTTGGGTTCTGTTTTCATGTTACAGGCTATTTCCTCCTATTATTGTTAGAATTCTTCCTCTGCTAGGTATCACCGAATTGTTAGCTATGGAAGATGACGGGGATTGAATTTCCTGCCTGTTTTGATTGTTTGTTTGATTGTTGTTTGCTATTGAAGCTTCTGGTTGAATTGCACTTTGCTGTTCATAGACTTTCCATTGGTTTTGCGGAGGGTGAAACATTGTGATTGGCTCAATGTTGAATGCATTGGGTTGAGCCGAAATCATTGCTTGCCCAAAGTGGATTGGGTAGTAATTTTGATGGTGAGAAGCTGAGTTTACATGGTTGACATGTTTTGTTTGTTGATTTGACTTGGCTTCGTCTTGTAATTCTTCAATGCTCTTTTTTACTTTGGGACATATTTTGGAAGTGTGTCCGGCCCCTTTGCCATGAATGACACAGAAGATGTCTTTGGGTCTGAGAAGTCTTCTTCCATTAACCTTGCCCCTCCTTTGGTGTCCTCTGTTGCTAGGTCCTCCTCTTTCAAATGTTCTTTCCTTTTGGCTACTCTTTTCTTGGAAATTCCTTTTTGTTGTTGCATTTTCATTGTCAATTTGATTGACTTGAAAGGTTGTTGGTATAAGATAACTCAAACAAATAAACACTAGAATTATCTGCAAGCGGACAGATACCGATGTAGCACCTCACCCAGGAGTATTCCAGGTATCGTTATTTATATTTTACCACAGGGAAAACAGGATAACTAGAATCTAGACTTAACCCCTGAGCTACTATCAAGGACGAAAAATAGGTTATATAGGAGATTACTATGGTTTCTAGTTCTAATCCTCACAAGATATGATATGATTGTTCTTGAAGGGGAATTACTATAGGAATACACCAACAAAGGGTAAATTCCTTAGTAATGGAAACCTACGGTCCTACTGATGGGAGGTGGACTGTGTAAGACTCAACAAGGCTAGGTCACCCTCGCGATCTACCACCGATCCGGACAGTATAGGGCATTTACGAGTAAATATAATCTAAGCACCACGTTTAAACTATAAATAACTACTTCAATCAAGGAGCTACCAAGACTAAAGCACTCAAAAGAACCATAAACCATAAGAACAATAATAGCAACGTTACTCACTTGGATTAGAAGTTGAACTCTGAAGAAATCTTCAGAAACAGGTCCCAAAGAAGGACTTGAATCCGCGGGTACAAGTCGTAGAGCAGTCACCGACAGGCCGGCAACTCCTCCAACCATCTCCAGCTCTACTACCACACCACTTCTGGAACAAGAATAGCCCTAATCTGGGGAGACTACAAGGCTAATCTTCTACTTGATGCTTGGCTCTAGATCCTATCTTGGGTTTCTACTCTATTTGAGATATGTCGGTGGAATTTTGAAACCCTAGATTGATTTCTCTCTAGGTCATATGGAACCATGGGGGTCTGGGGTCCTTATATAGGCTGGTGGGATGAACCGTAGACCTTAGATCAAACCGATTTCAACGGACGGTGTAGATTGTGTGAAATTTTAGGATGTGGGTCCACGTCAAAGCGGAGGTGTAACGAACTCTCTGCAGGGTCGGCCGACCATGTCAGAGGGTCGGCTGACCCTCTTTGGCTGACATGTGGGCTCCGCTTCGGCAGGCGTGTCTCTGGTGTTCTCTAGAATATTCTTGATCTCCTGCCGTGGTGTAATTCGGTATTTTTCTCTGCGGTGTGGGTCCGCTTTGGTTCTTTTCCTATATAGTCCCTAAAAACACAGGTTCACCAAAACTCATAGAATTCTGTCAGTTTAAACCCTATTCTAAGTGTTGGCTCTCATTTATATCCCTTTTTATGATTGGTTGACGGGTAAAATCATACAATAACTACCGTCAACAAAGGTCGTTGGCGGTCTTCGCACGAAGTTGCTTTGTCTTGGATGAAAAGTGTGTTTTGACTGAGTTCTGAAATTGTTTTCTTCTTCGACTCTTTTCCTGTGATCATTATCTGATTTGCAAAATTTTTGCATGACTTCGTAAAGTTCGGCAATTGAAGCCGGAGGTTCTCGAGCGAAATGTGAAGCACACTGCCCCATGCGAAGCCCCTTTATTGCCGCTACTATGATGACTTCGTCGGGCACATTTGCCACTTGAGCTTTTGTTTGAAGGAATCTTTGGAAGTATTGACTTAAGGGTTCCTTAGCCTGCTGTTTACAACTGAAGAGGTCTTGTACAGTGAGTCCTACTGGTTGAAAGCCTTGGAAGTCTACTTGCAAAGTTGCTTTGAGTTGTTCCCAAGAGTGGATTGAGTGTGGTCGTAGCGAAGTGAACCACTGTTGTGCCTGTCCTTTGACGGTCAAGTCTAAAGATTTTGCTAGAGTGGTTTCATCGCCTCCGCCTGCTATGACTGCGGCTTCGTAGCTCATCAGAAATTGCCTAGGATCGGAGTCGCCCTCGAAGGATGGAAGCATTTTGAATTTGTACCCCAGAGACCATTGGGTGAGTTGCACGTTTGTTGACAATGGGGATTTTTGGTCGACTGCTAAGTATGATCTTTGTGAATTCTTTTCTTGAGTAGTTTTTGCTGCTGATCCTGGTTCCTCAATGTTTATGACTTCATGACTTACACTGTGCAGCTCGTCGTTGAGCTGTTTGAGAGTTTCCTCTGCTTCTTTTATTCTTTGCTGGATTGTCTTTTCTCATGTTCTATCTCGACATTCTTCTAGTTCTTTCTTCTTCTAGAGAACTTTGTTCACTTAGTCTTCACTCTTCTTCTAAAGATTCTTGTTCTTGAGGGGTTCTTTCTTCATTGTCGAGCCTTTTGTCTTCGCCTACTAGAGGGAGATCTTCGCTCGGGTTCGCTGTTTTTTTGCTGGTTTTTGTCATCTTTCTCTTAGCCTTGTGGTCGTAGTTTACTTCGAGCACACACAAACGTTGGGCGCCAGATGTTGGGTTCAACTTTTACAACAACGTAATGAGGGGACTACGTGGCTAAACCGCACACGTGTGTAAAGTAACTTTATTGCTCTGTCACTGTACATGTCAGAGGGGGATATTTATAGGGGTCTGGTCTTCGCTATCTAATACCTAAAGACAATTTTGCCCTTCTCTGATTTTTCAATACATGAGTAGATACTTAAGGGGCGAAGTTGTCTTTTCACACTTCACTTCTCTCTACAAATCTAATCTCTCTAACTATTTTCCACAAGACTTGCTTTGACTTCGCCGAACCTTCTGGCGAAGGTTCTCCATTGCTCCCTTGAAGCATCGCGATCGTCTTCGCCTCTTCCCTCTGTCGAGCGAAGTTAACTTCGCTTCCGAATCCTCGTAAATCTTTTAGTCGAAGTCGATCGAGGCCGGTGCGAAGCCGAAGTTCGGGGCTGGGTTTTGATCCGAAGTCAAAATCCCCAACAGTGCACCATCCCACGTTGGAAGAGATACAGGGGGTGTTGAAGTACTCATGTGCTGAAGCTATAGGTTCAAGCCCTCCACTAGTAAATGAGCCCCATTGTAGCTTTTTTTGCGAATTACACAATACAGACACAGATGCTCACAATGCCAGCGCACTCACCCTCTTGAACACATGCACGCAAACCATACCCCTATGAGCACCTCCATAAGACTGCACCGGCAGATCTTGAGATTGACGAAGTCACCACTGGTGCCTCGCTGTCGACAGGAACGTCGCCTATCACTGAAAGCACAACGACGTTAAATCCTAGAATAAATCTCGGAAATGTGTGATAACTAGGATTTGAACCCTGGTGAGTAGCATCCCACTGGACAGTCTTACCATTGGACCACAGGCCCATTCGCCCCCATTGTAGCTTTGGAGTCCTCCCCCGAACAACTTCGTCCAAAAGGTGAAAAGGGCTCAGTCCCTAGGTAATTCTCACACAGAGAAATGAACACTGAAATACGTAGGACTATTTGGATTTGGATGATGGATCTAGGCCATGTAGGATACTATTCGACATTGGAATCCCTACTCAAAGGAGACAAAGACAACGACCTCGTCGATGTCCGAAGATGGGAACCTTTCCCCCACGGTGGACCTCCATCTGATCATGTCCCGTGGTCCTAGCCAACCCTTTGTAAGACCCCAGTGTTAAGCATGCATTACATATGCATTTCTATCTAACTATCTATCTATCTATCTATCTATCTATCTATCTATCTGTCTGTCTGTCTGTCTGTCTGTTTGTCAATCAATCAATCTATCTATCTATCTATCTATCTATCTATCTATCTATCTATATCTACACACACACACACTTATACAAATAGGGGCTTGAATGGTAATCTGAAGTGAAATTGCTTATACATAGAATTGAAATGTCAATCCTTGTTTAGGATAGCTAACCAAATATTTTGCATGTTGATAAGGTCACTTGATTTAGTCTCTTATGAGCAAGGGATCTAGGGTTTTGTTAAAGTGCTTTTGCTTGTTTAAATCAAAGTGCAATTTAAAATGTATAAATGACTTTGTACCCTGTTGATGATAATTATTTTATGATTTTACCCATCAACCAAACATGAAATAAGGGTATAAAGGCAAACACCACCATAGAATAGGGTTTTAACTGACAAAATTTCACTGTTTTGGTGAATCAGTGTTTTGCAGGGTGTTAATCAAAAAGAACCAGAGGAGACCCACATTATATAGAACACAAGAGACTCACCAGCAGAAGCGGGACCCACTTGGCAGAGAGGGGAGGTCGACCGACCTCCCTGCTAGGTCGGCCGACCTATCAGAGGGGAGTCTATGTGTCCCCTTCGACGTGGACCCTCCACCGCCTTTGAGGATAAATATCCACCACCCGTCGACGTCGGTTTGATCCAAGGGCTGCGGTTCATCCCACCGGCCTATATATACAGCCCCAGACTCCCCAAGGTTTCATATTAGTTGATCAATATCAATAGAGCAGAGCCAGAAGCCTAGAATCATTAGAGCTTCACCATCTAGAGCATAGCTACATAGGTTTAGAAGTAGAAGGATGCAAGTTCTACTTGAATTCCAGATCTTGTCTGGAGCGAGGCTTCCCGGAGCCATTGTAAGCTCTCTCTTGTATCTAATACCTCTTTTGAGTACTTTAGATAAAGTTGATTGACATTGTTCTACTATTGATTATATTCTCAATTATGGTATTCATTGCTTATCTAGATTGTGTACTTTGCATAGTTAGGATGCATTCATATTCATACATAGGTTTGTATAGCTCTCATTCATTGACGTCATGGATAGGTGACGAACAGCATGTAAGCATGGTGCTTAGATGTGGTTTGTCAGTAAATGCACCTTATATTCTGGGTTATATGGTAGATCATGGATGTGACACTCCCATTGAGTCCTTTGTAGTCCACACCTCAAATGTAGGAAGAGTAGGAAGTTATTATTACTATAGAAGGCTGGCCATGATCTTGATCTTCCTTAGTAATATTTCCCTGAGTATGAGTATAAAGTATCTTCACCATGATTGCTAGTATAGTTGCACTAATCTAATATGTCTTTAGTAGTATAGTTAGAATGACTTAGGATATTCTTATGCTTCTACATAATCCATGCTAGTGCCTAGATAGGAAGTGCTCTAAGTGATTGTTGACGGTCGCTAACACCCTATTTTACCGTCAACATTTCACCCATAATCAAGGTAAAACCACATGAAATGCAAAGAACTCACTTTGAAACTCACCTAGTTCCACATGTCCTTGGAGAAATATTGTGTATGCAGGAAAAATGGTGAAAACAGGCAAAAACGAAGCAAACCAAGACACCTTAGCACCACAGCTGCCACATGGGAGCCAGAGGGGGGCGTCCGCCCTACCACATAGGGCGCCTGCCCTATGATTCTTGCCAAATGTGCAAGCCACCTCACGGATCCATGTGCCATCCTCCCAAATGGCCTATGGAATGTTGATTCAATATCAACGGCTCAGAAACAAGTCACGAGGATCCGGTAGCCCTGCCAACAGAGCGCCCGCCCTGTCCAAATCAAGTGCCACGTCCATAATCCAAGGGAAAGACCCCAGGAGTCATCCAAGCCATAAAATGAAGTCGGTTTTCATCCAATGGTGATCAAATGATGTGCCATGGATCGAAGGACCCACATGTCATCCTCCCGGGGGTTGCAAACCGTCAAACCAGGGCACAAACTGACCTTGCAACCGCCCTTGAGGAGGAAGGAGGGCCATTGGATGCAAGGCGGTGCATCCAAGGGGGTGCCCACCCCCCTAGGAGGGTGCCCGCCCCCACTTCACGCCACCGACCTCTAGGACCCCTACAAGTACCCCTGGAGCTCTCCTATACTATAAATAGGACCAGTTTCCACACTTGTAAGAAGAAACCACTAGAGGATCACTAGCAAATCACAAGAGATCCAGCTCATAGTCAGTAGTAGCTCCTCTCTCTCTCTCTAGCGAAGCTCTACTCTTTGGAATAGTGCTAGCTAGAGAGTAGAGTAGTGAGAGAAGTCAGGAGAAGGAGGATGTCTGTGGAGGAGCCAGGCTTGTCGGCGACCTCCTTTGCGGTGTTCTTCACTCTTACTGGTAATAAAGATCCCCTGCTTCATTTATTTATTGTTATACTTTGAGCAGTTGCATACTTGTCTCATTGCTTGGTTAGAGTGCTCTAATTCTTTGGCCAGAGTTAGGGTAGTAAGTTTTATAGATTAAGCTTAGGCTATAATCTTACCCTTGAGTGCGGCTAGACCCACGGATAGTAGAGGTAGGTTCTAGGTGGTGACAGCCCTAGAATCCTCTGGATTCCACCACGTTCGGTCTAGTTTTATCAGCGTAGGGCTTGTAGACGTACGGTGCCTAATCAGTTGAACCCCGGCGAGTTTAGGACTTTGCGTGTCCCGGGTATAGCAATCTCTTTGGTATAATAATCAATTGATCTTTTACTCGGTTAGAGTTCTCCCATAAACTCTAGAGCTATCTCAATTTGTCCTAGTGTGTTTCCACCTTAGTTATACTTCATTGATTTATCCTCACTAAGGTTATTACCCCATTTATCCATATCTAGATCTTTGACTATCAAATCCTATGAATCACAAACACAGCCTTCCTTTGGGAAAATATAAATTCGACACCTGGTACTCCCAGGTAAAGTGCTACACGATAGTTCTGTGTGCTTGCAGAATCCCATCAGCTATCCTATAGAGCTACCCATAAGCATTTTTGGCGCAGTTGCTAGAAATAATTTTATTCCTAGTAGCAACGTTAGAAGTGTCAACAACCACATACTTTGAGCATAGGGATTGACAACTCCGTTGATTGCATTGAGAAGTATTGTTACCAGTACTAAAGGATAGATTTGGCTAAACTCTTTTGATAGCATTAGTAACTGTCAACAGTGATTACATTATTATATATTGATTGGTTGATCATTATGCTTATCATACATATCATTATTATTGTGAGATAACACTTGTTTTGAGTAAGTAGATCATGCATGGTTATCTCCATATTTGCATGTGCATATAACAACTATCTACCTGCAACACCGTTATTGCCAAACCGTTCCTAGTGGTAAAATATAAATCGACAACCCGGAATACTCTTGGGTAAAATACTACAATGGTGTATATTTTATCTATGCCCTTGCGGATATAATATAATGTGATTTCAGTCACTTGCTAGAAGAAGATAGAATCTTTTAGAATCATGCTGGGGATGATAACCTAGTTATTTCTAAGAGATAGAGGTTAACAGTTCAAGTAATCTATAGGCTAATTAGGTGGCACATTAATTTATACCTCCCAACATTTCGTTAAGCAATGTCAACAAACATTTTTGGCACCGTTGTCGGGGAAGGTTGTTTTGGCATACATAAGATGCAGATAGCTCATATGCACCACACCAATATGTCGAGAAACCATACAAACCTTACTCAAATAGGCTCACCCTGTCCTTGTTTATTCTTGTGTAGCTCATGCAGGGTGATGTATGAATGGATTTGACCTTTCGTAGAATTTTGTTGAAGATCCAGAAGCTTTGATCAGGAAGACCCGAGCCAAGCTCAGGAAGACCTCAGATCCTTCGCTGGAAGACATCCGTACACTAAGGAGTTTGACACCAGAGTTTGAGGCCATGGCTAACAAAAGCCTTCGCGAGTTCTCTGCTCCAACCACTGGAAGATCCGTACTAGACCACCTACTGATGTTGGAGACAATGTATTTGAGCTTAAGTCTGTGCTCATCAACATGTTGCAAGCTAGTCAGTTTTGTGGAAAGGCGCATGAGGATGCGAGTGCACATCTCCAACACTTTTTGGAGATATGCAGCACTTTCACCATCAAGGGAGTAACTAGAGATGCTACTCTGCTTCGCTTGTTTCCATTCTCACTGTTAGGAAGAGCAAAACAGTGTTTCTATGCAAACAAAGATAAGAACACTACATGAGATACCTGCTCCACTGCCTTCCTAGCAAAGTTCTTCCATGTGGGCAAGACGAATACTCTCAGAGGGAAGATCACCAGCTTTCAGCAATAGCACGATGAATCTGTTCCGGAAGCATGGAACACTTTCAAGACTACATTTTAGAATGTCCTCACCATGGGATGGAGAATTGGTTGCTTATGCAGACCTTCTACCATGGGTTGACTACCAGCACCCGTGAGACGATGGATGCTGCTGCTGGAGGAGCTTTCCTATCAATTACCATCGAGCAAGCTACCACTCTTGTGGAGAAGATGAAATCCAACCAGAGTTGGAATGAAGAACGAGCTCAAACCGTAAGAGAGGAGGAATGCACTAGCTCAAGGAGACTGACATGATTTCTATCAAGATAGACTTACTGATGAAGAATCTTGATGACCGAGTGAGTGATAAAAGAGAGGTCAACCATATTCATGATGCCTACAGATGGACAAATCTGTACTGAATCGAGTTCTTCAGTGATCTGGCCACCGACAATGCGTCTCTAGCTCTCTTGAATTGAATTTGGTGAATCTTTAGACGGTTAGGTGTTTAGTGCTCTAGTCTTGCCGCAACGCGGTTGTGCCACCGTCGAACTCGCCGCCATGCCACCGTGAACGGGACTAGCAGAGCTCCGTAGCCTCGGAGTTTGATTCCTCACAACCCTAGTACCATTAGGGCACCCTGAAGCTAGTTGTGGGATTGGTTGGGTTTACCTTGGCTGACATCAGCGGGTGCAGCACCCAGCAGTGCCGCCGCTCGCCATTGCCATAGTCGAGCTTGCTCCAATGAGTAATATGCCCAACCAGCTACCTCCATCAAAAGGTCTCAATGCTAGGAACCCGTAGGTGACGTCAGTTTCGCCGTTGGTCTCGCCGACGTTGAGCTTTGGCCGGTCAGACGCCGCGGCTCCTCTATCTTTCTTCCATGTGGGGTCCGCTGACCCGAAGGGCTCAGCTGTTGGTTCCTCTTCTTAGTCTCTGTGGGTGTGTATGCAGTTAGGGTTTCATTTTAATTTCGAAAATAGTTTTATTAATTGAATTTAGTTCTGGTTTAGAGCTTGGAAAATGCATAACTAGAGCTAGACATGTCCAAATTGAGTGAAATCAGTTTTGTTAGTTTTATTTTGAGGAGCTCTGTCTAGGAAAAATTCAAACTCTAGCCTTTGTGTAATATTTTTGTGCTGTGAAAATTAATTTCTATTAATGCAAAAAGGTTCAGAAATTCATAACGAATTCTAGGAAGATGCTAAAAATATGATTCTACTTTGTTAGCTTAGTTATGACATGAAGAAGCTATGAAAATATTGGTTAGGCATTAGCTCTGTTTTGACTAGGGTTGGCTGTTTAATGTTAATTTAGGCTAGTTTCTTAGTAAATTCAATATAGAAATTACATTGAAGATATGGGCATGAATAATTTTCTTTGATGTTGTTATGTGGTAAAGAGTATAGTAAAAAAATGAGAAATCTTTTGTTTGATACTTTTCACTGTGGTAAGTATTTCCACACAATTTCATCCTGCTAGTTTGTTATTTTGTGTAGGCTTCTGTAGTTATCCAAATGACGTGAAATTTTAACAGTAGACCTGTGTAATCATGTTCTAGCTACTGGAATTTTCCCAGAATTTTCTGTGAGTTTGAAATTATAGGTCCAATTATAAGGTAGTAATATAAATATGCAATTAAGTGCTTATTTGAGTTAATCATGAACAACTTCAATATTTCTTAGATCAATCTGTGAGTGTGTTTTCTGCTCGAATAAATGATTGAGCTCATTTTGATGGATCTTAGGGTAGTAAGCCCGAAGTTTTTAAATCTAGTTCATTATTGCCTTTATAAAGTATATAGTGGCTTGGATAATGATTTTATCAGTAAACTTGTAAATTAATTTAAGAAAGCTATTAGCTGCAGGTCATAGACCTCTTGCAACTATTGAACAACTTTACCTTAGATTGTTAATAAGGATAAGTGTATATTTACTAGAGAGGAGATATGCACTTACTCAATAAAATGAATTACCTTGTAAACACGTTTCATTTCCACAAAAGCATATACAAGCATCATGTTATTACATCATGAAGGGGCTGAGATATTATATGCATTTGAGTTATTCATTGCACATGCATGCATATAGGATCGCCGAAAACACTGACACTGCCGGAGTTGGACCCAATCGGCGGGGAAGTTCCACAGGAGCTGTCGTCCATTGAGAATGGCGCAGGAGAAGGATTTGACTTTCCCGAGTGTCCTAACCATCAACCTTCATATTTTTTTGAAAGGCAAGCCCCGGCGCATTTGAAAGGAAGCATCAAATCAAGGAGCAAGCAAGTCGAGGATCGATGGACCAAAAGACATGTGATGATATGAAGTGGATCATATCATTGTTGAGGTGTCGGTGCATGTGTTGCACCTGCATCGACCATGGTGTTGGAGAAGGAGATGAAGACGGTGATCAGAATGGAAAGCGCAAGGCAAAGGTATAATCTAGGGTATTTCTATTCCACCGGTCTAAGGTTGAGTAGAGAAGTGCTTGACGAGGTTTAGGATAGATGGTCGTACTATTAAGAGGGGCAAACTTGTTTGTATATCGGTCATCTAGTGCCTTGAGTGATCTAACATCATGACGTTGCTTGAATCGAGTGGCATGGAAAATGAGAGTGAAAATCTTTTATGAAAATATTTGTGAAAATGCTAACACACATGCACATGGTAGTGTACACTTGGTGGTGTTGGCACATTTTCAAAGGAGAAAGAGTTGGAGAAGTTTTGGAGATTTCTCGAGCAAGAAAGGGGAGTGATGGCTCTTTGTTTGGAAAACCGCTTTGATCCATTGTGCTTTGGATAATGTATACATGTGGGTTGTGTAGCCCTCTGAATAAGCTTTCCAAAATATCCAAGATTATCGAAATTGGAGTTCGAAGTAAAACGTTATAGCCATTTTAACGAGGAAAGGCAGGCATCGGACGCTGGTTTGAGTGCATCGGATGTGGGGCTGTTACTGTAGCAGCATTTGGTGTGTGCGCTATAGCACTGGCTGAAAAGAGCACCGGACGCGCGCGTCTAGTGGGTGCGCACCGAACGCGTCTGGTTTGAAGCTGGAGCTCTCAGGTGCTGCACAATGGCTAGTTCACATGGCGTTTTGGTGCACCGGACACTACACCGGACACGTTCAGTGCTCACGCAGAGTGCCCAGTGGAGGGGTATAACGGCTCTATTTGTTTGAGGACTATAAATTGAAGTGAGGGCCAGCCATGGCAAGGTGTCTTACACCTTGAGAATGTGTTTCCCTTACTTATACATGGCTTAGTGCTCTCCAACTCATTTGTGCTCATAGATTTCGTATCCGAGAAGTGAGTGATTGATTGCTAGTGCATCGCATTGAGAGATTGCATCGAGTGGCAAGCTGATATGCTTGTTACTCTTGGAAGTTGCCATCTCCTAGATGGTTTGGTGGCTTGTGGCTACGTTGAAGTAAGCAAGGAGATTGTGCTTGGCTCCTGAGAAGTGCTTGTAAGGGGTTGGTGCTCGCCCCGCGGGAGATTGCGAAGAGCAACACTAGTTGAGCGTGTCACTCAACATCTCACTCGTCAAGTAGGTTCTTGTGGCGCCTGATTGTCGGGCTTGGCTAGTGAAACACCAATTAGCCACCGAACCACGAAGTGTAGATGGACATAGGAGGACGTAGCTTGTGGCGACAAGTGAATCTCCGGAAAATAAATCACCGTGTCATTCTCTACACCATCCTTCACGATGGTTTGTATTTCCCTACACAAGTTGTTATTATTGTTATTACTTTACTAGGCAGCGTGCACGTACGTTGCTACGCGAAAACAAAATTTTTATACTAAATCAATTCAAATATGTAGCTTTTTAGTCATGTATTAGGGATGCCATGTTTTCACCGATTGGTGAAAATCATGGGACTGGGCGCGCCTTGCGCCAAAACTTGTATACTGCTAAACTCTCTTGTTAATGAAAGCCGGTAATGGACCTTTCGAAAAAAAGAAATTTTTATACTAAAATCACATAGATTGCATAATAAGATAATAGTATTGTGAAATTAAATACCAATTTTGAAGTTACATTTAATTCAGAAGACAAAATTCATATATTGGATTACACAGTTCGGCATATTTGGTTGATGCACGTACTATTAAGATTTTTTTTCCGCTATAAAGCAGCTGGTCCCTTCTCTTTTTCTTTCCTTGATCTGGTAGGCATGACATACATAAAATTTGAGTTTTTTAGATTCTTCTCATCCAGTAGTTTCATCACAAAGCATTTGTATTGCTTTTTAGAGCACGGAGCATCATGTATCATTTGCTTTTCATCACAGAACATACGCAACAATGCATCTTAATATCCCCACATAAGTACATAACCACATTGCAATGAGTGGCAGACAAAGGTGCACAACTACATGGAAGAAACATGCAAGCTTTACTAATAAATGAATATTTCTGACAGGGTAAATGTACCAACATCAAGTTCATGTGCTACAGTTCCACTGCCAGAGAGGGAGAGAGAGAGAGAGGAGGATAAACTCCCTACAATCATTTCCTGTATACAAATACACAGGAGGAGCAGACCATCCTATTTGAGGGCATATCAATGTCTGGAATTTGATGTTGTAAATATTGATATGAATTTGACTTGCATTGTTTTTGAAGGTTAGCCATAATAAACCCCAGAATCTCATTTCAACCCTCCATTTTCATTCCTTCTTGACCCAGCTTTGTGCCACCTTGGCTGAGATTGCCCGCTTAGCCTGGGAGAACACGATGAAGAAATGCATGACCCCTGTCACAAGTGTCATCCCTGCAGCAGTGAACGGTACACCTCTCCATGTCGATAGGATCTGTGCCAATAACTGACCACCACCGTCCCCCACAAATTCTAATTGAGTATAGGACATGAAACTAATATGCGATCATTCTGATGTAGACCCATGATCTTTCCTTCGTTTCACTCAAAACGGATGTGGCGCTTTGTATTTAGTGTCTTCAATCTTGGCAAAAGTACACTGGCACAACCCTCTTTTCTAAACAGTGAAGACTTCTACATGATATCTTACATGTTGGTTTGTTTGAGATGCAATCAGGACCAGAAAACATCTGTTCATGCAATGTAATGATAAATGCAGATCTAATCATGGCCAGATAGAGCAGAGAAAATGGCAGCATCGTGTAAACCATGATTCATAAAAAAATATTACGACTTCTGAAGGCCATGTCAAGAGAAATTTCTCTACAAACACGGAAACACTTTGTCACCTACAGGAGAAGACCCAGGTAGTGTCTGGCATGTAATAATTCTCTATTTATCACTTTGAATCCAGCGTTAGTTGATTTAGTACAGGCTATGGTGATTACTGCAGCAACTGGCATCGGGAATTTCAAAGGTACCAAAGAGAAGAGTCTATTGTCAAGGCATTAGATCAAGCTTGTCTCTTCCATAAACTTAACAGAAATGGAAGTACGTCAGCCACGTACATAACAATAGGGTTTGTGGACCAAACAATGGTAATACATGATGTTGCTCAGCATCTTTTGTTTACTGAAATTCATACTACGTTTTATTGGTCTGTTAGGGCGTCCACAACAAGAACCCAAATAGCTAGCAGAAATTGTATTTTATTCAACACAGATGAGAGAGAAGGCAAAAAATGGACTCGCTAGCTAGAACTCAAGCGCTAGCTCGCATAGTATCCAAGAAATCTATAGTGACTGACTTTGTGGCCCCCTTTCTTCCTTAACATGCAGCTAATTTTTCTTGTATTTTTTATTTTCTCTCTCCTCGGTAGTGCTAGCGATTTGTGTTCATCCATTGTGGACGCCCTTATATTGGGTGGTTAGGGTTCAGAGTTTGACTTTCTCACAACCAGGCTTCTAATGAATTAATTAACAAAAAGACATCTAAAGATTTAACAATAAGATTGCACTAATCTAGTAAATGACAAGTCAAGACTGGAATACATTTAGGGGATCACTACCACATCAGGGATATAGAAAAAAAATCACATAAGACCAACAACGACTCAATTGAGAAATTAGCAAAGGTGGATGCATACCTGTTGAAATGGCCAAGATTGTCAGCACTCAGCTGGCCTTGACCAACAAGATGAAAGAGAAGCTGCCATTTTCAGCATGTAACTAGCTACAAGCTGAAAGAGAAGCAGCACCATAGTCTTATATCAAGCTAGTGAATAGCTGCTTTCGGACAATCTTTGTCCAAGAACAGAGAAGCTAAGGAACTCACCCCTGCATCAGATGGTGCTACTCAATCTTAGTCAATCCTTTAGAATCTGCACATGACAGAAAAAACAGTTATTTAAAATATTTTTATCCAAGCACAAAGATTGTTGGGCACCATTGGGTCAATTCATGTTCCCAAATCCTGGAAAACTAATCCTTAGGTGACAATTTTCAGTCAGATGCAGACAGAGATAAAAAGCTACAAACCTTAGAAGAAAATTGTTGTTGTGGTACGACGCCATCCCATGTTTCCAGTATCGTCAGTTGCTCGATCATTTCGTCGTCTTTCAACATGGTGTATTCAGTAGTCTCCGTGACTCAGAGATCAGGCTATCTCTTGCTGTCCCTTGTCTTCTCCAATGCCAAATCTACAAACATGTTATGCACAAATGATCTCAAACAAACAATGGCAATGGAAATCTTAAAAAAAATGCTTAATCTCCTTCCAAACGGGATTATGGAAACATTACCATATTATCAGCCCCACTTTAATATACACGACAATAAAACTGTTTAAATGGACGGGTACATGTAAGTAGAAAATACCAAAAATAAGAATAACAATGGTTTTTCCATAACTTGTTAATTAAATGCATCAACTTGTTGATAGATTCCATACAAGAAGCAAAAGATAGCATGTCAAGCTCACTAAAATAAATTTAACAAATGCACTGGACCGTCGATCGAGCCACAGCCTCACCAGCAATGCCACCGCCGCCGCTGTGCACATCCAATGGTCCACTGCTCTTCGTCAGGAAGACTATGGCCATGCCTGTTCTAGAGCCAGTAGCGAAGATAACTGCTTCTTCCCGTGACACCATGTCTGCACCACGATCTGCATAGAGCATAGGAAGAATGAAAAGCTCTCATCTGGAAAACAATTTTGCAATTAACTGAAGGATCGAGGAGAATAACAAATTTGCAAGAAAAAATATTGAATGCGAAGACCACAGAGTTTTCTAGGACGGAATGTTTAGTTGGAGAGTCCACACCATTCATTGAGGCATTGATGCAATTGCCTGCCGGGCACTGTGCAGCTGCAGGCATGCTCACATCAGATTGCACTTGTCATGGTAGCGGCATGCTGCCACTTCACGGCCACGGAGACATGTTAGAATAAACCACGCCATGTCTGGTCGTGGCTCGTGGCGTGCGTTGTCAAGTGTCATTTGCATGCAGATTAGGCTAGTTAGAAAGTTAGAATGTGCGTGTGTTGCACATGATAGGTTGTTAGCTTTCTAGGAGTTGCATCTGTTGAGTATACGGTAAAGTAGTATTAGCCACTACATGTTAGCTAGACACGTTTGGAGGCGTGGCTTGGTCAGTCTGAGGACCGTTTCATGTGGCGTACGTGCAGCATCTGAGTGTGTGGCTTGGAAGCTATGGATATGTACGAGGGCGCATGAGACCCGGGCAGTAGTTGCTCCCGTGTGCATGTGGTCAAGGCTATTTAGCCGTGTATCCTACTTGGTTCAGGGTGTCTGAGTCAGTGTTTTTCAATAAATAATATAGCCAACACATAGGCCGTTTGGTGGCCGAGGCATTCGTCGCCAGCAAGACTCGCGTCCACTATTCATCTTCCACCTCCGTATCCTCTCGTGTGTGTGCGCGTGAGTGCAGTTCGTGCTGTCCAATTCCAACAATTGGTATCAAAGCCAGGGTAGTGGGAGTTGAAGATGACGACTGGCGACACAGGCTCCGGCGGCTCCGAGGAGGGTGCACCACGTACGGTCGTGGTGGAGTGCGGTGGCAGCGGCGCCGAGATCCCGAAGCTAACGAAGACGAACTATCGCGAGTGGGCGCTCGAGATGCAAGTCAATCTCGAGGGCATGGAGTTATGGGATGCCATGGAGACTGGCAACCGGTGCGCGCCAAGGATCGGCGGGTGCTCGCCGTCATCTTGCGCGGGGTGCCGCAAAGCACATCACGAAGGAAGCTTGGGCAGCGGTCAAGTCGCTGCGGATGGTTGACACTCGCGTGCAGGAGGCCAAGGCGCGGCACCTCCTCAAGCAGTTTGAGAACACGGCGTTCAAGGATGCCGAGGCGATCGATGACTTTGCCGTGAGGATCGGCTCGATCGCCGCGGAGCTGCGCGAGTTGCGCGAGAGCATGGAGGATGAGCACGTCGTCAAGAAGATGTTGTGGGTTGTGCCATCGAGGTTCAACCAAATTGCATGCTCCATCGAGATGTTTGCCGACTTCAAGAAGATGTCGCTGGAGGAGCTCGTCGGCAGGCTGCGCGTGGCGGAGGAGCATTGTGGCGGCGTCGAGCTTGGAGGTGAGCGCACCGGACAGCTACTTCTCACGGAGGAGCAGTAGGAGGCGCGTCATCGTCAGCGACACAACAAGGACCGCGCACGTGGTGGCGATGCGCGGAACGGCCGTAGCGACGATGACGACGATGACGACGACGGGGGGAGCAGCGTCGCATCAGGCGTGAGTCGGCGTCGACGCAGGTCTGTCAAGGGAAAGTGCTACAACTGTGGTGACCGTGATCACTTCTCTAGGGAGTGTCCGAAGCCATGGAAGGAGGAAGCGTTGTTCGCCAACGCCGATGAAGAGCTGACGCTCATGTAGGCTAGATCACTAGCAATGTCGTGGTTTAGGGGGAGAATGTTAGAATAAACCACGCCATGTCTTATCGTGGCCCGTGGCGTGCGTTGTGTCATTTGCATGTAGATTAGGCTAGTTAGCATGTTAGAATGTGCATGTGTTGCACATGATACTGGAGTACGCTAGTTTCTAGGAGTTGCATGTGTTGAGTATATGGTAAAGTAGTATTAGCCACTGCATGTTAGTTAGGCACGTTTGGAGGCGTGGCTTGGTCAGGTCTGAGGACCGTTTCATGTGGCGTACGTGCAATATCTGAGTGTGTGACTTGGAAGCTGTGGATATGTACGAGGGCGCATGAGACCCAGGCAGTAGTTGCTCCCGTGTGCATGTGGTCAAGGCTATTTAGCCGTGTATCCTACTTGGTTCAGGGTGTCCGAATCAGTGTTTTTCAGTGAATAATATAGCCAACATTCAGGCCGTTTGGCGGCCGGGGCGTTCGGTCGCCAGCAAGAGTGCAAGGCTCACGTTCACTATTCATCTTCCACCTCCGTATCCTCTCGTATGTGTTCGCATGAGTGCAGTTCGTGCTGTCCAGTTCCAACAAGACGCTCTTCTCGATAATGAATAGCATCCTGAAGATCCTCGTGAGCAGCACAAATGTTCAAGTTTTTGCGTAGGTGTGACTGATCATTGAGACGATCGTGTACGCAGGAACTGGCACGGGCGCTGGAGAGCTCTGAGCCTCTGACTACGTGCCCGATGATTCTGACCACACATATCGTGCACCAGCCCACCGGCGTGGCAAGAGCGACTCCACGCCGCCTTCTTGTCGAAGTCCTCCAATGGAGGCTCCATTCTTTCGTCCATCTTTTCCTTTGTAACCGTCACCGGATATACCAGGGGAGTATTATAGTTAAAAAATAGAATCTGGTCGCTGCCGAGGAGGGGTCATGCCACGCTGGACGGCGGCAGGCCACAAGGAGAGCCAGTGGTGGCTCGCGTCGGGCCAGAGCTGCCAGTTTTTGGGCAAGGGCAGAGTCCAATGGCATCAGCAAGACAGCAACGCTTGCACCGCCACGACGGCGAGCGCGCACTACCGCCAGGTTGATGGTGAGGACGCAGTGAGGGAGGCGGCGACGGCACCATGCGAGGGCTCCGGGCTGTTGTTGGACGCATCGTGCTAGTGGACATAGTCGTTGTCACACCCGGTTTAAGGAATAAAACCAAACATACAGTGTATGTGAAATAATAAAATTAAATCTCACGTATAGTCATAGATAATGGAAATATCAAGAGACAAATGCTTAAATAAATAACGTATTAAGTAAATAAATTATAACCTCAGAGTGCACGCAACGGAAAAACAACTTCGATCGTACTCCGCAGAAACAAATCGACTAGTTGACCACACGTCTAAACTTCTCCTGAGGTGAGGAGGAAGGGGAAGGAATAGTAAGAGTGAGTCCATAGCGAACTCAGCAAATAGGGTAATATTGATCCCAACAACTCATGATCAATATAACATAAATAATATAAAGCATAAAACGATAAACAAATGAGCAAGTTAGCAAATCAAAACCATCATCTTAAATGTAAAGATTCCAAGGCCGCTCATGTCCTTGAGTAAGGCTAATATACTAGTTTAATAAACTCTGCGCAGATGTATATATTTTTCCTATGAGTCGTGGTTTACCCTTTCGTCCGAGGCGGCCAACCTCTTAGCTCACTACCAAAGAAGGTTGGCAGGGTCCACTATGAAGTTTTTCAGAGGTTTGCCTAACAAGTTAGGGCCGGTAGGTTTCATTAGTCAGTTAGTGTGATATAACCTGTCCAGGGATCCACAGTCTGCTTAATCCTATTTGTGCCCCACGGGTAACCTCTGACATGCTAGAAAAGGTCCTCATACTTAACTAAATCCAGAGCCATGTAGCCCTCACAGTTGTATTGTCAATCCGGGATCTTCTCTTACAGATAAATTCTCAAGTTGCTAAAAAAGTCATTTTTAACGTTTGTTGCTTAAACATTAATCAAGTCAGAAGATCATGGTCATAAAAATAAAACTCAAGCTATACTTACCTCAAATCAAGTTCCTTTCTTTGATCCAAATCTTCACTTAATAGCTCCTTGAATCTTCACGAAAAACTCACCGACTGAACATGATCAATAATCACCATACACGCATCGCACAATCATAAACGAAGTAAACAATGAATAATAATTAGAACAGTACACCATAGTAGAAAATAGATTCAGAATTGTATAAACCTAATCTACACGTCGCTACGATTCCAACGATATAAAGATAGCTAAAAACAGAATTGAAACGTAGGAGTTATGATTTTCCAAAGATTTAATAAAGAATAAATATTATTATAATATTAACTCAAAAATTAAAATGTGATAAAATTACTGTAAGAGGTAGAATAACATAGAGTTCAAAAATACGAACCTAACGCAATTCGAACGGGTCAAAACGGAGTTAAAATGAAGATTTTCCGGGCAAAATAATGAAGTGGCAAAACTGTAAATAATCTGAAATTCATCAAAATGGACTTTACACGTTCCCAGAGCCTATTAAAGTTTTAAAAAAATAGAATGCGTATTAGAGAAAGATGCTTTCGACCGCGGGTTGATCTTAAAATAATCCAGGGTTTATTGTATAAAATGCACAAGCGAAAGGTTATTGGGCTCTCGGAGTCGTCCGATCTGCCGCGGACGGCTGTGATTAGATCAGGGGAGGTTCTGTTCGAGTTCGCCGGCCGGAACAGGGATGTCGCGGTGGCGGCTCACCGGACCATCGCCGGAGACGGTGGATTCGGCTCTACAGAGCACTATTAGGCTCGGGGTTTGGACGGGGAGCACGAGTGGGAGAGAGGGGATCGGATCAGGTGCTCGGCTTCATGCCGGGAAGGACGGACGGAGGTTGGGGACGACCCTGACAGGTGGGCCCCACCTGCGGCTCACAGGTGGGCCAGCCCACACGCGCACAGAAAAGGGAAAGAGGGGGAGATGGGCTCGCGCGGCTATGGGCTAACTTGGGCCGTCGGCCTGCGCGTGAAGAGTGGAGGGAAAGGGATGGGCCGAGTGAGGGGAGAGCTGAGAGCTTTCTTTTTTTTCTTTTTTTTCTTTTCAAAACCAATTAGAGATTAAAAACATAGACTTTAATCAAATTAAAGTATGTAAAATATCTTCAAAATAAATTATAAAATTTTTAAAACTATTATTTGGATTATTTCGTAACAAAACCTTAAACATTTTGTTTACATTAGAATTAGAATAAAATCAACGGGAGCCAATTCGAGTTTTAAATACTTATTTTTCATCCAATAAAAATTATGAATGCAGCATAAATGCAACAAAACATTAATTTAAATTTTAAGAGTTTGAGCAAATCATTTTTTTACTATTAAAATTATAAACAATTAATTAAATCTTGGAAAGGTTTTAAGAATAATATAAAACAATTATTATTTTGATGTTTTCTATTCACATCCCCAAAATATAAATTTGGAGTGTGACAGTCGTACCCGCTCTCCTTCTCGGAGTCCTCGAAGATGGTGACGCGGTCGCTGTACGCCATGGCCGTCGACGGTGAGAGTGGTCGTTGGCATCGGCCTGGGTCAGAACACGCGTCCTGACATCCGCACGGCAAGGATAGGGGCACCGTGGCGGTGAGGATGGCGGCCATGATGACAAGTATGGAAGCCGTTGTGACGGGTATGGTGGCAACCGAGATGAAGCGTGAGCGGGGCGAGCTCATGGACCTGGTAGCCCCGCATGGCCTCCGCGCGTGGGAGGAGGTTCGTTGAGGCCTCGCAAGGACCCGCCGCAATGGCAACAATGGTGGGCGCCGCGCTCCGCTGGCAAGATCATACGGAGCCACGGATGCAGGCATATGTTAATTTATCTGATTGATTCTTGATTGACTGGTTTGTTTCCCTTTTTACGGGAGAAATCATGGTTGATTAGTGCTAGTAGAAAGAATTGTGAGGATTGGATCGAGCCGCATACCTTGGATTCTTCACACACACCGGGGCAAGTGGAGCTGGAGGGGCCACATGCCTGAGATCATAGGCTAGGATCCTCCGCAGCCGCCACGAGCGAGCAAGGCCCTTAGCTATTGTTCTTGAGAAATGCCCGGGTCCCCTAGCTTTTGTCTGGCCCGGCCACCATCCACCACCGACGAGCAGGCAAGTGGATCTCGGGCTCCCTAGCCTACCGCAGGCACTACCCCTATCGCCGCTGATGGGAGAGTAGTTCCTGACCACCACAGCTGCTTCCGCGGGCACGGCCATGCCGGTTTGGTCTGGCCCTGCCCAACGTCGCTGCCGCTCCTCCCAGGAGCGAGCGAGGAGGAAGAAGCAAGGCGGTGGCGGCACGAGGAGGAGGCCACGGTGTTGATGGCGTTGCACGAGGAGGAAGCGAGTCGGCGGTGTTGCAGGGAGGAGGCCACCGTGTGGAGCGAGGGCGGTGAGGGACGCAAGCATCTTGGATCACGCGGAGGAAGGAAAGAGCACTGCCGAGGGGCATGATTGACGGCGCGAAAGGAAGGGGCCTACAGAGAAATCACGGGAAGGAGAGGGTCGTCTTACAGCAGGGAAGTAGAGCGATAGAGCGAACAAATGTCGCATGAAAAACTGTCCACACTTTGGTCTAGTTGTAGAGACTTGCGTAGTTGTTGTTCTTGTAAGATCGGTTACCTTGTGTAGCCTAAAAGTAGTGTTCTCGATTAGTTTGTGTACCTAATCAAGTTGCGCTCCTTGATTAGGATTGTGTTTCCTTGTCTTTGAGCATTTAGTGAGCTTAGGTGGTTAGTGCGCTTTTTGCTTGCTAGTTGGTAGAAGCCCCTAAGTGCTTAAAGTACTAGTGTTTAGGTTTATGTGACCTTACGTTAGAACGATTTTGGGAAGCACAAATTAGGCTAGCACCTTCGTTCTTGTTAGGATCTTTTACAGGGTGCTTAGAGGCTTAGTTACAGGGGTGAATCGTTGCTAGAACGGATTAATTCCACTGTGATTAGTTGTTAAAAAGGACTACTCCCCCCTCTAATCTGTCATCTCGACCCTTCAAGTGGTATTAGAGCCAAGGTCTCTCATTTAGTGGTCTTAATAGACCGGAGAGGAAGGTGACTTATGGGCTAGATGTTGAGTGTCCACACACATTTTGATGGCACACACACTTTGCACATTGGAGAAATTGATGGAATGCAATATTAAGTTTATTTCTCCTTAAATGTGGTAGATGGTAGATGTAGGCTTTTCTCATGCGTTTGATCAAAAGAACACAACCAAAGTGCAAGAGAAATGCTTACATCTAGATCGCCAAGCAACTAACATATTTTATAAATCTTTGGATGATATCATTTTTGGAGAGATCATGGACTTTGAGACTTCCCATGAGATTTGGGCATTTCTCATCAAGAAGTATGGAAAGCACAAGCTCTCCGATGATGATGATCAAGTCAAAGAGCACAAGTTTGGTGATCATGAGCACCTCCATGGCTCCTTGATAATGGACAGTTGCTCCTCCTCTTCGTCAAGTGATGATGATAATGCTACCACAAGAGCACTTGACAAGGGAGTTGATGAAGCCACAAGTGATGCATATGACGATTCTATCTTATGCTCACTTGATGATGTCTACAAGAGTGATTCATCAACAAGCTCTTCATCCTCATCACATAGCTACACGTCACTCGTTGGCGGTATAGCATCACTTGATAATGTGATTGTTGATTGTGATGATCCAAATTTTGAGCTTTAAGAAATGAAATGAACAAACAAAGAATTTGACAAAAGAAAACTTATTTCTAAGGAACACATGTGAACAACAAAAGCATCTACTTTATGTCATGAGTTGTTCACATGAGGAGCTATAAATTGACTCATGAGGAGTTCAGTGCTGCTCATGAGAACTTGGTAAAAGACCATTATTTTCTAACTAAGGAGCTTTCTAATGAAAAACTTAAAAATAGTGAGAGCTTATCACTTAGGTCAAATGATCAATCATATGTTGCGAACCCTTGTGATGTAGGTATGAAGTATGTATCCACCTTAGATGATGATTTACTCTCTATGTCTTGTTCTTCACTTTTGGATACTTGTTCTACTTCTATGTCTTGTGAGACTAACCTTTTGAAGGAGAACAATGAGCTCAAAAGTCAAGTGAAGAATTTGAGCAACACAATAGAGAGGTGGAACAACTCAAGTGCCACCCTTAACCATATGATGAAGAATACAAGAATGGTGGGCGACATGAGTGGTCTTGGCTTCCAATCAAGCAAAGTCCACACACAAAGAAGCCAAGATACAAGTGGCATGCACTTCAACAAGAGCAAGATCAAAAGTAAAAGATGGGACAAGAGGACATATGAGAGAGAGATGAAGAAGCTAGAGCAGGAACGGCTTGCTCATTTCATGTGATTTGCATGCCATGAGATGAGTCACTTAGTTTCATCATGCACCAACCAAGAGAAGCTCAAGTTGAAGAAGAAAGAAAAGAGGCTCACATGCTTACAAAGCTTATCCAAGAGATTTGTGAAGCCTCAAGTCAACAGACACCAAGCTCAAGTTAAGAAGACAAGAAGGGGTAGTGGAAGAGGAAGGCATCCAACTCACATACATGATGCCAACAAGATGATGAGCAAGAATCAAGTGAAGAAATATTTGGCTCACATCAAATGCTTCAAATGTGAAGACATGGGTCATTTTGCCTAGAAGTGTCCTAACAAGATTGAGAAGAAGGATCAAGCAACCCACAATAGGCAAGGCAAGGAGGAGCACCAAATGAGCAAGAAAGAGAAGGCTCAAGCAAAGAAAAGGTGCTACTCGTGTCGGGAAAGGGGACACATGGCTAACTCATGTCCCCTAGGTAACACCCCTAAGCCTATTTTAATTAATGTAAATATTGTGCTTAGGAAGGATGACAATGGTACCTCATCGGTTGCTATTGCAAAACATCCTGCTATTCATACTAAGGTTATGCCTAAGTATGTTGCTTCTAACTTGAGAGGACCCAAGTTTGTTTAGGTACCATCAAAAAGTGGATGAATGTGTGTAGATATCATGGCATCCAAGGCTTGATTCAAATGGAATTCATGTTGATCATCATATGTTGAGTCAAGTCATGAAGCTTAGTGCAAATCCAAACCAATATCAAGTCAAATCAAGT
The DNA here is from genome assembly GCA_038502445.1 of Eremochloa ophiuroides. Classification (NCBI taxonomy): domain Eukaryota; kingdom Viridiplantae; phylum Streptophyta; class Magnoliopsida; order Poales; family Poaceae; genus Eremochloa; species Eremochloa ophiuroides. The sequence goes on from JAHLJS010000007.1 coordinate 29,317,945, forward strand.
GAAGTACAAGTGCTACAACATACAAGTACAAAAGTTTAAGTTGTGGGTGATCTTTCGGTTAGTTATTTGATGACTTGTAAACAATTAAGTTGAAGCTTGTAGAACTATCAAGGTATATCATTTGTCGATCACATTCATTTGGATGCATATGAGTTGACTGAATTAGATAAATATGCATATATTGCTTGCTATGAGATGATTGAATGGAATAATTGCATAGTGACCAAATTTGAGTAAATTTGGTTGGATAGGATCATTAGATGAATTTTAGTAAGTGGATTGAATGTATTTATGTCTTGTGAACTTATTCAAGCTAGTTTATCTCAAGTTTGATTTAATTTGATGAAGATTGGCTCAATTGTTCAAATCTGTCCAAAATCTAAAATCTGAACTAGCAAAGAAGAAAGCCAAGTTTGAGTGATCAAATCTATTTGGATTGACTTGAAAATTGGCATGCATGCTGTAGACTTATAGTATAAGTTGCTGTGAAAATTTCATGGAAATTGGATAAGGATTGCTTTGGACGGATTTGGAGTAGTTTTTTTGAACACATGTGCAGTAGTTTTCAGTATGTAGCAGTGTGGAGAGAATTGTTAATTGGCAGTCCATATGAAGTCAAATAAAGCTCTTTTTTTGTGGCTGCTAGTAGACTTGTTGAAAGTAATCTCCACCAAATTTCATGGTATTTGGACACAAGTACGTTAGGAGATATGATCTATTCCTTGAAGTGTACATAATCTGTCCACAGGAGAGGAGGTGTTGAAAATATTTGGTATCTCTCGCATTGAAAGGCTCTCAAGTTGGATCATTTGTTTGGTTTTGGATCATATAAGAAGGGTATTCAAGTGAAGATGAACACCAAGTAAAGTGAAGGTAAAATTTGAGTCCTAGTGATGATTGGAGATCAATTGGATATAAAGAAAAGGACTTAAATAAGTAGAAAGAAAAAAGACTTAAAGAAGGAATTCGAGGTTATACCAGTCATAAGGGCTATACCAGTCATAAATCACTGCAAAGCAGAGTTTACCGATTCCGACAACTAAACTTAAACTGCCGAAAACACCATTTTCCCGGCCATTTTTCGCAAATCTAATTTCCCCGAACAACATTTTTCTTGCACCCCTGTAGGGTCGAGATGGCGGACTAGAGGGGGGGTGAATAGTCCTTTATAACAACTAATCGCAGCGGAATAAAACCTAATCGGTTCTAGCGACAATTCACCCCTCTAACTAAGACTCTAAACACCTTGCCAAAGATCTTAGCGAGAAGCAAAGGTGCAAGTCTAGCTTGAGCTTCCCTAAACCGTTCTGGCGCAAGATCACACAAACCTAAGCGCTAGTACTTTAAGCACCGGGGAAACTTCTATTAACTAGCAAGCAAAAACGCACTAAGCACCTACGCTCACTACTTGCTCAATGACAAGGATACACAATCCAAATCAAAAAGCGCAACTCACTTTAGCTACACAAACTAAGTGAGAACTACTTCTAAGCTACACAAGCTAAGAAGGTGAGTGACAAGCTACACAAGCTAACCGGTCTCACAAGAGCAACTACAACTACACAAATAAAGTAATGCACAACATAAATAACTTGTGTAGAAGGGAGCAAACCACCGCGAAGGATGGGAAGATGTTGACGCGGTGATTTATTTCCCGGAGGTTCACTTGTCGCCACAAGCTACGTCCTCCGTTGAGACAAGCTCCAAGGTTGCCGCCGATCCTCTAGCTTGAGTGACCCACCACAAGTCACTACCCCCACGTGGGGCGCCCGCAAGCTCAAGCTCTTTGATCCGGCCGGACCACTTGTCGCTCTTCACGTCTCGCTCTACTAGCAATGCTCTTTGCGATCTCCCGCGAGGTGAGCTCCAACCTCTCACAAGCTTGCTCCGGAGCCAAGCTCAATCTTCTTGCTTGCTTCCACGGAGCCTCTCGGCACCAAGCCGTCTAGGAGGTGGCGACCTCCAAGAGTAACAAGCACCACCGGCTTGCAACTAGATCACCTAGGGCCACACGATGCAATCTCTCAATGCAACGCACTATCGATCGATCACTCACTCCTCGATTGTGAATTCTATGAGCACAAGTGAGTTGGAGAGCACTAAGCCATGCACAAACAAGGGAGACACATTCCCAAGGTGCAAGACGCATCCAACAGCCGGCCACAACCCTCTATTTATAGCCCTCAGCTCAAAAGAGCCGTTGCCAACTGAAAATGGCCGTCGGACCGACCGTCGGACCGAACCAGCGCGCCACCGTCGGAACAAAGCCCACGGTCCGACGCTCTCGATGGCCGCCACGTGTCAGCTCGATTCAACCGTAGCCGCTGAATCTCAACGGCTATTTCTCACGCCGTTTTTCCAACCGTCGGACGCTCAAGCCGATGGTCCGACGCGCGCACAGCTCCAAGCGTCGGACCGTCCGACTCTCACAGACGGGCCACAGCTCGGTCACCGTCGGACTCTCGCGCGGTTAGCCGTCGGACCAATGATCACCACGGTCCGACGCTTCCAGAGAGCTCCCCGAGCGCTCAAAACTGTCGGACTCCAGTCCGACGCTCACCGTCGGACTAAACTCTAGCGTCCGACGCTTTTCCGAACCCCACGCGTCACGCCGACACCGCTCGCCACCGTCGGACCGAAGCGGTCAATGGTCCGACGCTTGTTAACCGAGCGTCCGACGCTTCCACGGATTTGCACAGAGCCTGGGACCGTCGGACCCTTCACACCAATGGTCCGACGCCTTGTCCAAGCCAGCGTCCGACGCTCCTTTTGAGCTCCTTTCAACTCCAAACTTCACCACCTTTGCAAATGTGCTAACACCAACAAGTGTACACCTCATGTGCATGTGTGTTAGCTTTTCACAAACATTTTCCAAAGGATTTTTCACTCTTTTCACCACGCCACTCGATCCTAGCAACGCATGCAAGTTAGATCGCTCAAGTGGCACTAGATGACCAATATGCAAACAAGTTTGCCCCTCTTGATAGTACGGCCATCTATCCTAAATTCGGTCAAGCACTTCTCTACTCAACCTTAGACCGGTGAAATGGAAATGCCCTAGGTTATACCTTTGCCTTGCGCTTTCCATTTTGATCACCGTCTTCATCACCGTCTCTGACACCATCGATGCCGGTGCAACACATGCACCAACACCTCATGAATGATATGATCCACTTCATATCATCAAGTGGCTTTTGGTTCATCGATCCTTGACTTGCTTGCTCTTCACCGTTGCGTTGGTCCATCGGCGCCAAGCCATCACCCGACTTGCCCTTCACTCTTGCAACCGGTCCGTCGACGCGAAGCCTCGTCTTGATCTTCTCCACCTAGCCACATGACTCCATGTCATGTCTCATGCGTTTAGCTCCTTCACCTCCATATGTGTGAGCTAAGCAACACTCAACACGCCATATCCACCTCCATGGCATAGATGCTCACACACATGTACCTGTGGACTAATCACCTGTGTAATCAACACTTAGACACATATTAGTCCACCTAAGTTGTCACTCAATTACCAAAACCAAACAAGGACCTTTCAATCTCCCCATTTTTGGTAATTGATGACAATTCTACAAAGATATGGAAATTAAGCGCATTAACCAAGTTAGCTCTTCACACAAGTGTAAATTACTAACTTGGGTTGGATTTTATGTTACTTATCCATCTTTAAGCTCAAATATTTGGACTTGGATAAGCTAAATAAAACCCGACTTGGTAGTGTTAACTCCCCCTATATGTGTGCTCAAATGGTTTGGTTTCAAATTTTCGCACATGCATAAATATGGAATTTGTGGGAGTGCCAACACTACTAAGTGATGCTAAGGTGTTTAGAATAAACCTTTGAAGCTTGATACCACAAGTAGATTGACAATGATCGTGCTTGATACCAATTGCTTCATGTCAATTGAAGTTGCACCATTAAGTCTACCCTTAGCATCAAGATTAGCTAGACAAGCAAAAATACTAGATACCCCGTGAGATTAACATTAAGAGCAAGGTTCTAGTAAATACTTGAAAATACAAGTCTAGCTAACAACCTATGCATGCTAGTTATCAAATCATCATTCAAACCTATACTAGCATACACCACACAAGTGAGATACCATGTGTAGGAAACTAAGTGCAAATGCAAGCAAGCATATGAATATGCACATTTCAAATGCAATCAACCATGTCCATGAGCTTGCTCCCCCTACTTGTGTGCTTCTCTTGTCCAAGAATTTTGATCCCCTTATAATCTTCAATCTTGTGGATCATCCTTCTTGTTGGCCTATTGCTCTCCCATCATCGGCCTCCATGATGGTTCATTGTGTACTTCCATCCATCTTGATTATCTCTCTCCCATGATCATGTAATCCAATATCTCTTCCTTATCACACAATTTCATACCTTTGTCCAAATCTCTCCCCCTTTGTCATCAATTATCATAAAAGTCAATGCTCTATTGTGACAAAGGTGTGTGGTAGGGATGTTGAGAGTAGATTCTTGCCCATTTGATGGACACCACCATTTTGAGTTGGAATGACACCACTTGAAAACCATCCAAAGAATGAGATACCACATGTAGAACCTTGTATCTCTTGATACCAAATGAATAAGTATCTCCCCTATGTCATATGATCGGTCATCCACTTGAACTTGAACTCTTTTGGTGTGGGAAGTCTTCATCTTGATGATCACTAAAAGTTGAGGATCAATTGCACATCTTGTCGGATACCATTTGAGAATACCACGTGTAGATGAATATCACGTGAAGAAATAACTTGATATCCATTTTTATTGTTGTCTTGTGCTTCTTGAACTTAGATTGTTTCCATGAGCTTCTTTCTTGATTAGTTCAAACGAGCAAACTTGCACAAGTAATCTAACTCGGTTTGAACCAAAGACAAGCTTCTTCACGCCACTAGGGGTTATCTTGCCTATGTTGAATTAGATCATTTTTGCTCATTTAACTAGATCAAACACTAGGTTCACATGCTCATGAACAAGTCATATTTAGCCACTAGATCAAACAAAACATACAAGCAATAGTGGCATCATATAAACTTAAAATCATTTGATTTCTTTATGAATGCTCATCTATGTATGACTATACGCTCTAATCAAGTCCTTATCAAAATATGGATGCATATGCCATACAATGATACCTTTGCTATCTCGGAGTAGAGGATAGTCATTTTCAATCAATCTCCAAAATAGCAACGGTGAAGTTCATTTGAATAGCTTGGTGAAGACCAATCATCATCATGAATTCCATTCTTCACCCATATGGTCAAGTGCTAGCTTCAATGTTGTGATTGACTTGCTTCCATTCTTGATCAAGCTTGCATGAGAAAATACCACTTGGATTTGCATGAGTACCACTTGTGAATATTTGACTTTTTATTTGGTTTGTTGCTTGTTCTTTAGATCAATCCTTTTAATTTCTTCAACTAAGCATCTTCAATGATTCTTCGGATCACCACTTCCATATTAGCCATCCAAGCATCACCCACTTGGTTTACCTACATAAGGCGGCACGCCCCAACGATCGGGAGAAGTGATCTCTCTCCAAAGAAACATCTTCAATACCCATTTGAATTGCCTTTGCTTGATTGATCTAAGGACTTAACATAATGATCAACTTGAATTCCTTCTATAAGTCCTTTTCTTTCTACTTCTTTAAGTCCTTTTCTTTCTATCCAATTGTTTTCCAATCATTACTAGGACTTAAGCTTCATCTTTTCTTTGCTTGGTCTTGACCTTCCCTTAAGTACCAATATCCATGATACAAAACCAAACAAATGACTCTCAACCACTTGTAATTATATTTCCAACTTGAGAGCCTTTCAATGCAAGAGATACCAAAGATTTGCAATAATTCTCTCTTGTGGGCAGATTCGGTACACTTCAAAGAATAGATCATAACTGCCAATGTACGTGTCCAATGACCATAAAATTTTGTGGAGATGACCTTCCATAAGTCTACTAGCAGCCACAAAAATTTGAGCTTTATTTGACCAAGTATGGACTGCCAACCATTATTTTTCTCTACACTGCTACATGCTCAAAAACTGCTGCACTATAGTTGTCAAGAACTACTCCAAAACCAAAGTAATCCTTATCCAACTCTTATGAGATCTTCACAGCAACTTGTACCATAAGTCTAGATCATGTATATCAATTTTCAAGCCAATCCAAATAGTTTTGATTACTCAAACATGGCTTTGTTCTCAGCTAGCTCAGTTTCACAATTTTGGACAGATTTTGATCAATTGAGCTAAACTTCTTCAAATTGAATCAAACTTGAGGTAAACAAGCTTGAATACTCTCACAAGACATATATCCATTCAATCCACTTACTAAAAGTCATCCTATGATCATATCCAACCAAATCTACTCAAATTTGATCACTAAGCAATTATTCCATTCAAACTTCTTATTGCAAGCAACATATGCATATTTATCCAATTCAATCAACTCATATGCATCCAAATAAGTTTGATCAACAAATGATATACCTTGATAGTTCATGATCATCCATTAGCAAGCTTCAACTCAATTGTTTGCAGGTCATCAAATAATTATCCAAAGAACCACTCACAACTTGAACTTTTGCACTTGTATGTTATAGCACTTGGACTTCACTTTATTTGACTTGGCATTGGTTTGGATTTACACTAGTAATCATGACTTGACTCATTATATGATGATCAATATGAATGCCAATTAAATCAAGCCTCCAATGCCATGGTACCTACACGCAATGATCCACTTTTTGATGGTACCCAAACTAGTTTGGGTCCTCTCAAGTTAGGAGCAACATACTTAGGCATTGCCTTAGTATGGATAGCGGGATGTTTTGCAATAGCAACTGTTGAGGTACCATTGTCATCCTTCCTAAGCAAATTATTTGCATGAATTAAAATAGGCTTAGGAGTGTTACCTAGGGGACATGAATTAGCCATGTGTCCCCTTTCCCGGCATGAGTAGCACTTTTGCTTTGCTTGAGCCTTCTCTTTCTTGCTCATGTTGTGCTTCTCATTGCCTCGCCTCTCTTGAGCTGCTTGAGCCTTCTTCTCAAGCTTGTTAGGACACTTCAAGGCAAAGTGACCCATGTCCTCACATTTGAAACACTTGATGTGAGTCATCTTGTTCTTCTCTTGAGTCTTGCTCATCATCAACTTGGCATCATGAATATGAGTTTGACGCCTTCCTCTTCCATTACCCCTTCTTGTTTTCTTCTTCTTCAAGTCACCATAGCATACTTCATGGTTGGTCTTGACTTGATCTTGGGGTGTCTTGTCTTGTGGCTTTTGTTAAGGCCTCACAAATCTCTTGTATAGGCACGTAGAAGGGATATCGCTTCTAGTGCTACACTTGGGACATTGTGGATGTGTGAGCCTCTCCTCTTCTTTCTTCTTGGGCTTCTCTTTGGTAGGGCATGACAAAGCTAGATGACACATTTCATGGCATATAAAGCACATGAAATGAGCAAGTCTTTCTTGCTCTTGCTTCTTCTCTTTTCTAGCTCTCTTTCTTTCACCTTTGGTCATGTCCCATTTCTTTTTGATGTACCCAAGGCCACTCTTGTCACCGACAATTTTTGTATTCCTCAACATGTTATTGAGGGTGACACTTGAGTTGTTCCACCTTTCTATTTTGTCACTCATGTTCTTCACTTGACATTTGAGCTCATTATTCTCCTTCAAAAGGTTAGTCTCACAAGACATTGAAGTAGAACAAGTATGTAAAAGTGAAGAACAAGGCATAGAAAGTAAATCATCACATGAGGTGGATACACTCTTCATACCTACATCACAAGGGTTAGCAATATATGATTGATCATTTGACCCAAGTGATGCGCTCTCACTAGTTTTAAGTTTTTCATTGGAAAGCTCCTTAGTGAGAAAAGCATGGTCTTTTACCAAATTCTCATGAGCAACACTAAGCTCCTCATGAGTCAATTTTAGCTCCTCATGTGAACAACTCATGACATAAAGTAAATGCTTTTGTTGTTCACATGTGTCCTTTAGAAAAGAGTTTTCATTAGTCAAATTCTTTGTTTTATTCATCTCATTTTCTAAAGAATTAGCGAGTCTACGCATGAGCTCAAGACCTGGTTCATCACAATCAACAACAACATCACGAAATGATACCTTGGTGCCCCTTAGTGACATGTAGCATTGTGATGAAGTGGTAGAAGTTGTAGACTCATCACTCTCATAGCCATCATCAAGTGTGCATGGGGTAGCATCATCATCTGCATCACTTGTGGCTTCATCAACTCCCTTGTCAAGTGATCTTGGGGTTGCATCATCATCACCATCACTTGACCAAGCTGAGGAGCAACTCTCCACAATCATGGAGTTGTGAGGGTGCTCATGATCACCAAGCTTTATGTCTTTGACATCATCTTCATCTTCGGGGAGCTTACCATAGTTCTCATTGAGATATGCCCAAATCTCATGAGCGGTCTTGAAATGCACGATCTCGCCAAAGATGCTATAATCCAAAGCTCTATAAAACATGTCAACAGCATTGTAATCGAGTTGTAAGCATTTTCCTTGCGCTTCGGTAGGATTGTCCTCATCAATCGCATGGGAAAAGCCTACATCTATGATCCACCACATTGAGGAGAAATGAATTTAATATTACATTCCATCCAATTTCTCCAACGTGCAAAGTGTGTGACATCAAATGTGTATGGACAATCAACATCTAGCCCATAAGTCGCCATCCTCTCGAGTCGGTTAAGACCGCAATTGAGAGACCAAGCTTTGATACCACTTGTAGGGTCGAGATGGCGGACTAGAGGGGGGGTGAATAGTCCTTTATAACAACTAATCGCAGCGGAATAAAACCTAATCGGTTCTAGCGACAATTCACCCCTCTAACTAAGACTCTAAACACCTTGCCAAAGATCTTAGCGAGAAGCAAAGGTGCAAGTCTAGCTTGAGCTTCCCTAAACCGTTCTGGCGCAAGATCACACAAACCTAAGCGCTAGTACTTTAAGCACCGGGGAAACTTCTATTAACTAGCAAGCAAAAACGCACTAAGCACCTAAGCTCACTACTTGCTCAATGACAAGGATACACAATCCAAATCAAAAAGCGCAACTCACTTTAGCTACACAAACTAAGTGAGAACTACTTCTAAGCTACACAAGCTAAGAAGGTGAGTGACAAGCTACACAAGCTAACCGGTCTCACAAGAGCAACTACAACTACACAAATAAAGTAATGCACAACATAAATAACTTGTGTAGAAGGGAGCAAACCACCGCGAAGGATGGGAAGATGTTGACGCGGTGATTTATTTCCCGGAGGTTCACTTGTCGCCACAAGCTACGTCCTCCGTTGAGACAAGCTCCAAGGTTGCCGCCGATCCTCTAGCTTGAGTGACCCACCACAAGTCACTACCCCCACGTGGGGCGCCCGCAAGCTCAAGCTCTTTGATCCGGCCGGACCACTTGTCGCTCTTCACGTCTCGCTCTACTAGCAATGCTCTTTGCGATCTCCCGCGAGGTGAGCTCCAACCTCTCACAAGCTTGCTCCGGAGCCAAGCTCAATCTTCTTGTTTGCTTCCACGGAGCCTCTCGGCACCAAGCCGTCTAGGAGGTGGCGACCTCCAAGAGTAACAAGCACCACCGGCTTGCAACTAGATCACCTAGGGCCACACGATGCAATCTCTCAATGCAACGCACTATCGATCGATCACTCACTCCTCGATTGTGAATTCTATGAGCACAAGTGAGTTGGAGAGCACTAAGCCATGCACAAACAAGGGAGACACATTCCCAAGGTGCAAGACGCATCCAACAGCCGGCCACAACCCTCTATTTATAGCCCTCAGCTCAAAAGAGCCGTTGCCAACTGAAAATGGCCGTCGGACCGACCGTCGGACCGAACCAGCGCGCCACCGTCGGAACAAAGCCCACGGTCCGACGCTCTCGATGGCCGCCACGTGTCAGCTCGATTCAACCGTAGCCGCTGAATCTCAACGGCTATTTCTCACGCCGTTTTTCCAACCGTCGGACGCTCAAGCCGATGGTCCGACGCGCACACAGCTCCAAGCGTCGGACCGTCCGACTCTCACAGACGGGCCACAGCTCGGTCACCGTCGGACTCTCGCGCGGTTAGCCGTCGGACCAATGATCACCACGGTCCGACGCTTCCAGAGAGCTCCCCGAGCGCTCAAAACCGTCGGACTCCAGTCCGACGCTCACCGTCGGACTAAACTCTAGCGTCCGACGCTTTTCCGAACCCCACGCGTCACGCCGACACCGCTCGCCACCGTCGGACCGAAGCGGTCAATGGTCCGACGCTTGTTAACCGAGCGTCCGACGCTTCCACGGATTTGCACAGAGCCTGGGACCGTCGGACCCTTCACACCAATGGTCCGACGCCTTGTCCAAGCCAGCGTCCGACGCTCCTTTTGAGCTCCTTTCAACTCCAAACTTCACCACCTTTGCAAATGTGCTAACACCAACAAGTGTACACCTCATGTGCATGTGTGTTAGCTTTTCACAAACATTTTCCAAAAGATTTTTCACTCTTTTCACCACGCCACTCGATCCTAGCAACGCATGCAAGTTAGATCGCTCAAGTGGCACTAGATGACCAATATGCAAACAAGTTTGCCCCTCTTGATAGTACGGCCATCTATCCTAAATCCGGTCAAGCACTTCTCTACTCAACCTTAGACCGGTGAAATGGAAATGCCCTAGGTTATACCTTTGCCTTGCGCTTTCCATTTTGATCACCGTCTTCATCACCGTCTCTGACACCATCGATGCCGGTGCAACACATGCACCAACACCTCATGAATGATATGATCCACTTCATATCATCAAGTGGCTTTTGGTTCATCGATCCTTGACTTGCTTGCTCTTCACCGTTGCGTTGGTCCATCGGCGCCAAGCCATCACCCGACTTGCCCTTCACTCTTGCAACCGGTCCGTCGACGTGAAGCCTCGTCTTGATCTTCTCCACCTAGTCACATGACTCCATGTCATGTCTCATGCGTTTAGCTCCTTCACCTCCATATGTGTGAGCTAAGCAACACTCAACACGCCATATCCACCTCCATGGCATAGATGCTCACACACATGTACCTGTGGACTAATCACCTGTGTAATCAACACTTAGACACATATTAGTCCACCTAAGTTGTCACTCAATTACCAAAACCAAACAAGGACCTTTCAATCTCCCCATCGCCTGGCAGTGGATCTACCACCGCCGTGCATCATATGCGCTTGGCACTTGACCTAGGTTTGATTCGATCAATCTAATTGATCTTCATCTTGCCATGATTAGATTTACATGTATTAGTTAACTCGGATGGCGGAATTCTGACCGGTACGAGTAGATCGTTACAAGACCAATATAGCAAAATCACGAACATGATCGTCGGGGACTCATCTAAAACCGTGCAAATCTCCATATGTACACAGCCGAACCTATAACAATGCAGTAACGGCTCTGATACCACTGTTGGGTTATGAGGACACTACACTAATCGGAAAACAAAAATTTTAAACTCATGAACCAGGATCAATTGCTAGTTATAAATAATGGGATTACCACTAGACGCGCAGGTGCAGCAGAAGCCGTCTCGATGTAGACGTACGCATCGTAGCAGTGCCGTGCGGTTGCGAGGTCGTTCATCCATCCTTCCCCCTCGTGTGGCTTGTCCTTGTTCTCCACATACAGCACCTCCGAGGTATCCACACGTACAGGGAGGAAGCGTTGCGCCTCCAGACTGCTAGGTCCGCGAGGAGCAACAGGTTCGAGCGTGGGGGGCGGCTGCGGCTGCCAAAAGGGCATGGGATAACCTAGCCCCGTTTCCCACCCCTGCTTATTAGTACCCCTAAGCCTTGTCAAATTCAGGTCCAACTCGAATTAGGCTTCCAGCCACTTAAGCGTGCGACCCTATGTGTTCACGCACACATAGATATGGCCCGAGTACTCCTACTCGGCCATTAGTTGATAGCGGCCTCTAGAAAGATATGTCAACTCCTATGCGTATGCAAAGATCATATCAGATGAACCACCACAAAACCACATACTTGTTATTCCCTTGCCTCACGATATTTGGTCCAACTCATAGGTTAACTGTTATGCTTTTCTTGATCTAATCATTAGAGTGATCCAGTGATATCTCTCTCACATAGAGGGGCAAATTTCATCTTGATTGTCTATGTCTCACAGCATGTTTTCCGACAAACCTGAAAGCCACCTTTATAATTACCTTGTTACAGAGTAGAGTTTGATAGCCCCCTGAGTAGGTCGTTTGACATCTTAAATACATACAACAATCTTAGGTCTTAGGACATAACGTACATGATGTGAATAGAGATAATAACAACATCTCACGTTGGGTTAGTCTAGCCCCATGTCATACATGTGCCCACTTTGTTAGTTTAACATCTCCATGTTTATAACTTGTGAAACATAGTCATCAACTCATAATGTGCTGATCTAGTATTCATTTGTGTCCTTACACAAACTCCGATCAGAGACAACTTTTGAATAACCATACAAGTAAAAGAGTTTCACAAACAATTCACATAATTGATAATCGATACAAGTTGTCTTTAATGGAAATTCAATGAATTCATAATATATCACGGATACAAGGCAACACAATCATCTCTATGATTTATCTCTAGGGCATACTCCCAATACTTCCTTCACCATATAGATTAACAACCTAAATATGATTATGGTTATGAGAAGAGAATGCCAGATTGCTATGTTCATTACAATTGATTGTTTAGTTAACCAAGTGATTGAGTTGTTTAGGTGCTATTCTAGATACAGGAGTGATGATTACTAAAAGCAACTGCTAGTATTTAATCATGGTAATTAACTAAAAATGGCTTTTATGCAAACTGAGTCCAGCCAACCCCACTCAAATAGCCTTATATAATCCTTGGAGTCTTTTATTTTTTGTTTAAGACAGGTCAGTTTTGCGGAGTACAATTGTGTACTCAAGGTTTATCCTAAATTATTACAGATGGACAAGTGTACTACGGCTATTGCAAGAACTACTTATATCCCGCCGTGGACGACGAATAGAGCCCGGACAACTCTTATCTTTACTTTTCTTATGTTACTGTTGAACGATCAAGACTTGGCACTGTATTTAAATAAATGGTGTGTGTGTCATCTAGTTTCAAAACTACTTTGCTTCCACAAGCTTGAAAAACATGTGTTGTAATAACTATATGCGAAATCTGTTTGTAAATGTGATGTGAATATGTGTTGTTGAATCATGTACGATCTTGATTGTATTATCATTTGGTTTGAAATCCTTCAAGATTTCACGGAGTAACGGTTTATATGGGCTCAAGTGTGGTTGACTGGCTATATCGACGGCTATCTTTGTACTTCTGCTCTTACAAATTGGCCGGTTCTGTCACATCCTTGTTCAAATAGATCACGGAGATCATACTCCTTCACACTCAAGGGTTCCTTGAAACCTATTTGATCGAGAACCTCCATCCTCACTGAAGGAGAGCCCTCTCTTGATTCCGATGCACTTCCCCTTCTCCATCTACTTTAGTGCAGGTGAGAATGCAGTATATGCTCACCTTGGGAAGACCGGCGTGGGAGGCATCCACGAAATTGGCAGAGACCGGCGTGGGTAGTGTTGGCTAGCAGTTGAGTTACCTGAGATGAACTGCGTGTTGTTGCGGCTGTTTTCTGCCCGTGAGGTGTTCTGACTGGCAGTATGAGGTTGTGTGTGGCACTTTATCTTTTGATGAGGCAATTAGGTCTGAAAACTTTGGTGTGCGTGCCTTGGGCTGAGTTTGTGTGAGTTTGAGTTTTATCTTGTAATAAAGAGTAGCTATATGCAACGGTCGATGCAGAGGCTGGGATATTAATATATTCCCTTTTCTAAAAAAAATGCTCACCTTGGGAAATGAGGTGAAAATGAACAACGGTGTGGGAACCAATGGAGGAGTTGGGGCTTACCGTGGATTTCAGGTGGCAAACGAATTTCAAGTTACAAAATGCAAAGACGGTGCAGTGGAAAGGGGTCTACCACTCTTATTTTTATATTGGTAACTTAATAGATTGTAACTAGATGGTTCTCCTTGATCTATTGAAAGGTCATAATTGGTAGAGGGGGTGAATACCCTAATTTAAAACTTCTACAAAGCACTAGAGAAAGATTAGTATATAAAACAATGATATGTGGTTTTGTACTAGCTTTACTAATCACCACAAGAATACCAAATGGCAGAGTTAAGATATTTCTTAAATTGCACATTTGTTTTTTGGCGTCTATGAAGACCAGTTTTAGGTTCTTTAGGTGCTTATTAGATAGCGGCCCTAGGTGTCATAGTCCGCCAGCTCCAACTAGTCATGTAGATGTCAAGGCCTATGTGAAGCTATTGGGCCAAGCTGAAGATGGTGTAGATGGAGCGAAATCATGAGAGGAACTCATACACTGAGTGATAAAATCTCAAAAACAAAAAAAGTGCATAAAATAAAATTGTGGTAGAGTAGCTATCCTCATTTATGTTATTGGAAAACCTTCTACTTACTCAACCCTTTATATAGGATGATCTAGAATTGAAGGGAGGTACAATAGCTATATTTCTTAATGTTGTTGGGTAAACCTATGCTACAACTCTCTTCCATCTTCAGCATTGATGCAGGAAACATAATTGGCGCTACATCAGATTTTGGAACATCATAGCAAGAACCCATACTGCTGTAAAGAATTTAACTAGTTGCAAAATACATTGTGCCCCATTTTAGAGGAAACATAAGTGAATCACTAACTCAAACCACATGTGCACAATGCGTGCGAAGATAGATGAATATTCCATAACTATTCAAAAAGTCGTACATAAAGTTGTAACTTCACAAATTTAGATTGTCCATCACTTCCCTATCAATTATACATTTTCACAAATTTGTAAAACTATGCAATTAGGTTGAATGATTATCTAGATAGACAAGACATATGAATTGTTCAGAAGAAAATCCTGACATTATTTTTCTCTTGAGCTAGGTTTAGCTTATTTTCAGCCACATAACAATATTTTTCTCTCATAACAATTCAGTCATAGAATTCAGCTCAGCCGAATAGAGTGATTATAGTTTCCTTTCAGCTGGCCAATCAGTTGGGAGACTTGAATCTAATGTCCTCAGTTGTGAAAATACTTGTGAAATTAATTAACTCAGTACAAGTACATTATGAGAGGGATCACTTGTCTGTCCCTGTTGAGGTAGGTGGAAATTCTGAGTTAGATTGTAAAGCCCTTGCATTGATGCCATTATACCACGTAGCAACAAAAAAATGGCATTAGCCAGAGCTTGCAGAAAACTTTTGAGCATAACCTAGAACCAAACTATTACATGCTAATATATCTTTCTGTCTGCAAACACAATGGGAGGAGGGTAGGTGACCTTATGTATTTGAACATACATTCTACAGAATCATTGCCACTCCAAACTCTTACAGGACAACAAAATACAAGATTAGCTTTTCAATCAATTACCTAAATATCTCTGAGCACCACGAGTCCTGAACATGTTTATTGACCTTGAGAGTGTCGAGCATAGCTGAGTGCTGCAGGTGACCAGTCCTCCAGTTTATTCTGCACAAGCGCATAGTAGAATCTGACAAAAGCCCACACCTAATTAACTGAAGTTTTTTAGTAATAGTATAATAACATGAAAGAGTTATGTATCATGCTCATATCTTTTGTTTTTTAGAGATATTGCAATGAGGAAGAGAAGTGCATTCCTATACTTATTATAAACGTCAATTCATTATTGCTGAAAGAAATTGAATTCTGCTATGTCGACGTGCTAACGAAGTAATGCAAGTATCAGAAAGTACCAAAGAAGATTGAGTTCTGAAAAGGCACTTGTATCGACTCATTTGGAGGTGAAGAAACCCAATATTAGGACAACGCAATAAGTTAAGGATCTTCTCCTACAACCAGTAATAATTTGCAATTATAACTCCGATGAATAAGGGTATATTGTTTCCCTGTAATATCGATCAGCCTCTGCTACCATGGCAAGACATCAAACAACATTTGTCAATTACAAGATCCAAAAAAATAATGTTGGAACCAGAGTTTATTAGAATTCCTTCCACTTTGAGTACCACTTTGCTTCATTATTAAATTTGTTCCAGCAAAGAATTAATTGAAATGAATTGTAGTCTTTGTCGTTGCTCTTATATCAATACAATGAATAACATATTTGCACATGCAAGAATAAATATAGTCAGTACAACTATCAATACTCAAGATAAAGTTCAAAAAAATTGGCATAGCAATGATCTTATCCTGAATGGTACATCCACTTTTATTCCTAAACTCGATCTAGTCCTACATTTATACTCTTGCTAAAATATAGTCCATCATTTATGCATCAAAGAACTCTTAGTGCAATTTGATACAAATGTCTTGTTTCCATTATAGTACCCTGTAATTCTCTTCCAAAAAGTTACCACGAGTTTGATTGGTTCCACGCACTAGATCTTTAACATTCAACCAAGTCGACACAATTAATTTATCCTCGACCTTACTATTTCTTTTGTATGTTTTTTATTGGTTCGACGAGTTTGACGGTTTTCATCAACTCATTAATTTCAGCTCAACAGACTAACTAGTAAGCATTCTTCGACATTAGTTGAGATGACAACCTTAGATATACAGATAATATATAGACACTTGATATGGTATATGGCTATATTACATTTTAAATGCTAACATATCTCACCCCGCCGCATCTAGGATATAGATTTCGTTCGCTATACATAATAGGATATCCTATCATTAAGATTTTAAAATAATACCGGCTCCTTTCCTATAAATAGGAGTGCGTAGACCGGAATCCTAAATAGAAGCATAACAAGTTTGAGCTATTGTTCCTTCACCCAATCCAGAAGCTTTAGCACTATCAAATGTTTGCTGGGAAAGTAGCAGTTATCCTCCTAACCTGGGCAGTAATTTTTTACCAACCAGTGATCGGTCGTTTGCCATGTAATAATAATCAGAAGAATGAAATCTTGCGCCAGTGTGATCCACTGAACTCAACACCCAATTATACTCCATCCCGACATAGTGCCTGTTGTGTGGCTGTGAGGAAGGTGCCAGGCACCAATATGCTTTGCATTGCCTCAATACTCTCAGTTGCTGACAAGGCCAAGTATAGTGTAAGAAAAATATTGGGTTTTAGAGATGCATGCGCTCCGGCCTTCGCCTCCACATCATCAGGTAAAATTTGTTCTATCTCTTGACAGCTCATGAACTACAATGGAGTATCCTTGTTTGATATGCTAACAAATATTAATCTTGCTTTGTCAACCAGGTCATACCCTACAAGAGTGTAGCTATCATTGCTGATGGAATGCATTGTTGAGACATGAAGTTCAAATCAAATATATCTCCTGTTGGCTAATAAAAATAAAATTATATTAAACGACTTGTGCCTTCTTGTGATATGTATCTTTTTTGATGAAAAATGTGTTCCATTAAAACCTCGATCGAGTGCCATGGGGAATGGTTGGAATTATGGGAGGTTATTATTGTCTCATAATAATTTATCCTCCAATGTGTGCATATTAGGGGAGTTGCTACAGCACTAGTCTACAAATCTCCCCTAATATCAATTTGAAAGGAAGGTGGGGTCCATAGGTGGGGGGGATTGTTGATAATTATTCATTGCACTAGGCCCATGCTATTGCAAAAAAGAGGAGGCTGAAGATGAACATATGTATTCTTAGATACTGATGTACATGCTGAGGAAGGGCTCCACATGTCATCGAACCCATACATGTTGATGACGTCTATGAGAGTACACGATGTTGGACGCCCATGAGTTGATGGACTTTGGGGGAAAGACCACACAAAAGATTTTATGAGGCATTTTGCAATTGGGCTCATAGGCGGATGGCCTTTTAAACCACCTCGGTTAATGTCCCGTATTTACCAATGCGGTCATTTTTCATTAACTGAGGTGGCTACAACCAACCGCCTCGCACAATTGATTTATCAAGGTGGGCAACCTAACACCACCACTTATTAACCGAGACAGTTTTCCTAACACAACAGCCTCCGTTAATACATTAACCAAGGGGGTCACACTATAAGGCTTGTCTCGGCAAATAGTGGCCCAACTTCTAGCCCAGGCAAAGCCCATACTCATTATTCTACCGGGCTCATATATAACCAAGATTTTAGGGTTCCTTGCTGCACCCACTATCTCCACTTCCTCCCTCCCATAATGTGCGGTGCTCCCTCCCTCTCTCTCTTCCAGCGGTCCCTCCCTCTCCCCACTGCATGCGCTCTTTTCTCTCTCTCTCTCTCTCTCATTCACACGTGCAGCCAACACAGAAACTCGCATGGCTCCCTCTCTCACTCAGTCAATGTTGCATGCGGGCATGCAACCGCTCTTACAGAGGCGCTCTCCTCCAATCGTAGCGCAGGCCTACACTTCCTCCCTCTCTAGGACACGCATTGGCCATGGTGGCATGGGGCTGCGAGGTGAGATGCACATGGTGGCGAGCTCGGTGGTACACGGGATGGGATTAGGCGCAAGAAGCAGATCTGCAGCCGGAGGTTTGGAGCAGGGATGGCACAGCAAGCTTGATCTAGAAGTTTGAAGCAGATCCTTAGGTTTGCAGATCCACCTGTTCATCTCGCCTATTCATCTTCCTCACTCTCCCCTCTCCTTTTTTGCAGATACAATGGAATAGAGACAGATCCAGTGGAGTAGAGGTAGATCTAGTGATGGAACTTTGGAGCAGGGGTATATCTGCACGTCGCTGCAACAAGAGCGGGGAGGGTGGTCGGCCGATGTTGGTATGGGCGTGGATCTGGGTTTGCGGCTAGGATTGGGCTCGCCAATGGGCTTAGAAACGGGCTCGCCGATGGGCTCTAGGTTTTTTGTTTTTGAAGCCATTAACTGAAATAGTTGCCTTACGCTATCTGCCTCGGTAAATCGATTAACCGAGGCAGTAAGGGAAACCATCTTGGTTAATGTTATGATTAACCATAACCTTTTATCCGAGGTAGATTTTGGAGCCACCTCGGTTAACCCTTTTTATCTTCCACGGTTAAGATTCCTATAGTAGTGTGCTAACACTGCCAAGATAGGCATAACAATGGCCCTCATGGAAGTCACGATTTGATGGCACTGATGGGGCCAACATATTAGTTTGGCATGTAATAGTAAGTGTGAGAAATAATGCATATTTTGTTATATTAACCCTTTGTCATGGCTCCAACTCAATCTATTAGGGTTTGGCTTAGTCAAAAGACGAAAACTGATATAAACGTTGGTGCACCAAAGAAGGCCACGTACCAATAGATAGAATATTAGTGCTACTCTACATCATGCATTCTTTGCAAAAAAGGCAGCTATGCCCATAGTTAGTGATTAGAACAAATCCAATAAATCTAGGAATCCGCAATAGGGCTAAATATAAAAATCTCAAACTTACATCATTTGATCTTAATCAACTTATCATTATGCTTCAATTATAATCATGTTTAGACTAAGTTAGGATCCTATTAAGGACTAAGCTAATTTTAACGTTTGGTATCAGAGCTCACTTAGATCTAACATGCAGTATGCCTATGTTAAATTTGATAGCCTCTTTTATTTTTCTTTAGTTTAGTTAGCATGAAAATAAAGCATATCAGGTTCATCTATTACAAGCATAAATATTACAGTTTTATGCATGTATGAACATCTATAATGAAAATTTGGTGACGAAGAAAAATCGTGTCGTAGAAGAAAGATAACTACGACAAATTGTCTTCATGAATCATTGATGAAGGTCTTCCGGCACTGACTATTAATGATGAAACTAGTCAGTGACAAAAGATTTCGTCATAGATCACACACGCTATTGTATCTATTTATGTGTGATGCTCTGTTTTAGAACTGTAACAACATTTCGCCATCAAATCAATTACACATCTATGATGCTCAATTTTAGAACTATAACTAACTTCGCTTCATCATAAGTTTCGCATGGTCCTTTCTACATCTGACGTGTACCTATGGTATATGCAATTATTCTCCTATGATCATTAGTTCAAAACTATAATGAACACAACTTCTTCATAAATCTACGCACTGTCCTTTCTCTTTTAAGGTGCATCTCATAGGGGTTGAATGCACTACTAAAAAAGATTTGTAGTGGCACTTCCTTTTTTTCAGGGCGGCACCTACCAATTACTCCCAAAATGAGTTGTCTCTACAAATGCATTTGTCGGGGCTGCTCGTATTTTTAGCCGCCTCTACATATGGATGCTGAATATTAAATGTTATGTATTGAAATTCTAATTTTGCAAATGTCCCCGGATGGAGAAACGACCAAAATAAAAGCTGTAGATCCTAAAGAGTTGTGCAACTTTGTAGTTGATAACTTTTTATTTGAAATAATTTATAATTTATGCATGAAAACTTATGTTTGAATATCTTACATTTGAAATTCAATTTTTTCAAACATACTTGGATGGAGAAACAATCAAAATGAAAGTCGTAGATTATAAAACGTTATGAAACTAATGTATAGAAAATTACGATTCGATTTCTCACATTTGATTTTTCTAATTTTTTAAGTGACCTCGGATAGAGATGCAGCAAAACCAAAGTTATAGTTATATAACTTTGTAGTTATCAACTTTTCCATAGGATAATTACGTCTAAATTAGCTACATTTAATTTTTTTCAAATGACCTTGGATGGATAAATGAAAAAAAACCAAAGTTTGTGGTTGGCAATATTTTCATTTAAATTCATTTATAGACTCAAACACTTATTTTAAAGTAGGGGTGAATATAATATGAGTACAAATGGTCTGGAGCCCCCTTATAGGTTTTGTAGAAGTGATTGTCAGTGTTTTACGACCGATAGCCCATCTCAGGGGTACTCAGGACGGTTTGTTCGGGCATCGGTGAGCTCTGGAACCCGGCAGTGAACGCGAAGACAAACTATTTATCCTATTTCGAGCCCTCGAGATCGAGTAATAGCTCTACATCCAGTCGGCGTTAGCGTTTTTGCGTTGGATCATGTTATCTGTTGGGTATTGTTCTGTTCGTTACATGGAGGTGCCCTCAACGCTTCTTTTATAGTTTGAAGAGGGCTGAGAGCTGTTCTAGACCTAGTCAGTTCCAAAAGACGACGGTGTCCTATTCTAATTTACAGGAGGTACATTCTATTGAAATCCGCCAAGGTCGTCCGATTATGAGTCGCCGTTGGCTTCTTCTAGGAGTTGCGGTCCTAGATAGGGTCCGAATCCTATCGAGAGTGCCGATTATGGCCCTGGTAGGTCCTATATCGACAAGCCCCTAAGCATTTTAAGTTTGAGCGAATTCCCGGGTTGTTGATCGCTGGTGCGGGTTCTTGTGGTGAAATCTTGAAGTGGTCTTCTTTCTTGATCTGATGCTCTTCTATTGTCTTCATGCACTTTTGAAAAAGAGGTGCACTCATAGAGTGTAGCCCCCGAGCGTCTTGCTTGTTTGGAACAAAGAAGTTGGATGGTCTTTTTCCTAGGAAATTTTTAGGGTATAAGTTCCCTGCAGCACCCGAGCATGTTTCTGTTTTCTTTTTGAAGAATCAGTGGACTAGGTCTTTGCATTTATATTCCTTGCCGAGTTCTTTGTTGCTGCCATCCTTTAGTTGGTTTGGTTTTATTGCTGCGAGTTATTGATTTATATTGAGTCTAGATATGCCCTCGGATATGCTATCCCTCTTGCTTTGTTGCTTTGTCCTTCTGAATTTATTTGCTGTCCTGCGCTACTTCATATTTCGGCCTATGTTGTATCCTTCTTGAGTGCTTGCTTCGATGGGTTGTAGGCTGTCTCTTCATGTTCAATCTCATGTAGCTTTGTGAAGCCCGGACTGTTGTCTTTCGGGTTGCTGCTTCTGAACTCATTGGGCCTTGAGATGCCTTTGTTTCTCGTAGTAGGGTTGTTTCTTCACATTATCTAGCTTGATGGTTGTTGTATCTTTTTGACTGTTGGAGAGCTGGTATATACTTGGAATATCCTTCCCCTTAATGAGTTGATGACTGGACTGTTCGCTTCCTCTATATACTATCTGGTTGGTGGTCAATTTCCTTTTTAGAAATTGAAGAACATTTATTATTTCATGCACCCATTCCTCCCTATACTGTGCTGTGAGCCTAGTCCATTGGCCTCCGGTTTTGGCCTATAAATAGGTCCCTTTGCTATGCCTTCTTCTTCACAATCCTCAAACACTCTTGTGCCTTTGTAATCTCCCAACTCTTCTTCTGGGTCATGGACATTGGTGGGTAGCCCCCGGGTGTCTTCATTGCATATCTCTATTCTTGTTGTTTGAAGAAATCTTGTGATAGGGACTGGTTGTAGGCCGGTCCCTTTGTTGATGGCAGCCTCGTGGTCTGGTGACGCAATTTGAAGAAACCTTGTGACATGGGATCAATCTCATAATCCCATGTTAGTTCTTCGAATGGCTCTACTTCTCTCTGGATCATTGACTTACTCTAAGGTCAGCCTTAGGCTAGAACCTTAGGTAGGTTGGTGGCTAATGTTACCTATCCATCACTGGGTTGCGAGCTGCTTGCCAGCAATCTCTTTCTCTCCACCCCTCTATTTTGTTTGCAGCTTGGTGTCCGGGTCAACTTTGGTGGTCCTTCTACTTACTGTGCTCCGTCGGTGTCCTCTTTGTCCTCTTCTTGTTCTCCTTTCGGCGATCATGGAGCTGAAGAAGGTAATAGAAGCTGGACAAGAATGATGTCGAGTTTCTCCTTGGTTAGGAGGTGCCACCGTCATTCTTTTCTTAGCTGCTAATTTGTTACTTGGGGTGTCTGAATTGGGTCCAGTCTATATTATGTATTTGCTTCGTGTTGTACCTTGTAATATCTTGTACTTGCCGAGCTAAATCTAATGTAATTTGTAATGATGTTGCCCTTCTTTGGATTGTAACTGGTGTAGCCAAGTTGTTAGAATGAAAAGATTTTATGTCTCTGTACTTGTGCCTATCGAGTTCTTTTTGGTTCTGTGATATGGAATCCGTGTTGCATATCTTTGTTCCCTGAAAACTCGTGCCTTCCTTAACTGTCTCGCTTTATTGGGCCTGACGGGCCTTTGAAGTCTGGCCTGTTATGCTTGAGTCTTACTGCCTTATAAATGTCCAGTTCATCTTCTCTTTTTCCCCATCTATTCCAGCTGCCTTCAAAACCCTAGCTTCTGTGCCACCGCCTATGTTTTAGCTAGAACCTCAACTTCCTCTGTTTATTGAGATCTTCTTTCTGATCCTGATGGTTCGTGCGAAGAAAGGGGCTTTGTCTTCTAGCAAGGGCAAGGTTGAGGAGGAGAAGATAAACCATCCAGAGTACATTGCTACGATTGCTGCTGAGAAGATCTGGCTTGAGCCTTGGGTTACTCAGCTTCAACTCAAGGAGTTGGAGGCAGATGGATGCATTCAGTCATAGGAGCTCTTCGGCTGGGTTGTCCCTGGTGAGCACCTGGTTCCTGTCCTTCAAGGGGATCAGATTGTCCCTTTGTGTTTGTTGTGGGCTCTTCCTTCCTTCCTCTGACTTTTTCCATAGTTTTCTTGAGTATTATGGTATCACTCTCTATTACTTGTCCCCCAATGGGATTCTTCGTCTTTCCATCTTTGCGAGGCTTTCCTTGGGATTCCTCCTTCCCTTGCTCCTGTGTTACTTTTTCCGCTTAAGGCCTAATACTCAGGGTGATTCTGTTCATGCCCAGCCATGGCCGCCACCTCGTGCCCATGCCATGAGCATGCCGGCCGCGGACAGCCCCACGCCGAGCAGCAAGAACATCTTGAGCATCCCCCACAGGAACACCCTATGCTAGTGCTGCCACTGTCTCACCTCCATCACGTCGTTCTCCTTGTTCACGAAGAGGAGACAGGGGCGGCGACGGCAACGCATGATCCTGCCTTTTTTTGGGTCCCGGGGGCGGTGGAGAGGAAGAGGGCCGAAGGCGGAGGCGGATGCGCACCATTTTTCCCCTTTTCCTGGCAGGGGAGAGGAAGAGGGCCGACGGCGGAGGCGGCGAGGCGCTGGTGCACCGGTTTTTTTCCTTTTTCCCTTTCCGCGTTGAAGACGATGATGAGCATCCTAATTAGGCCTATGACGGACACTACAAGAAATGCTTGATTTTTTGACATAAAATCCATTTATGACGCGGGTTTTTTGACATTAATTATGACATAGTTATGTGAATTATGACATTAGTTATGTCAATTATGACATCGGTTATGTATATTATGACGAAAGTGCAATGTCAAAAGAAGATTGCGTATATTTTATGACATAATTCATGTTTTATGACATAAAATCATGTCATAACCAACGTATTATGACATAAACTGTAGGATAATTAATGTCAAAAAACCCGCGTCATAAATGGATTTTATGTCACAAAATCAAGCATTTCTTGTAGTGGGATGGAACCGTGCACAACGCGTTGAGGGTCTAGCTATAAACAACCAAACTTAAAAAAAAATCTCATGTAGTATAATTCTGTGTTGGAGGGTTGCTTGACATGTTTGATCACATCATGGACAAGGGCAGCAGGGAAAAGTGATGGGCTATTAAACTCAGCGAACATGGAGCCTATCCCCATTTCAGTCTCGTGAATATGAAATATACTTATTTTATATAATCATATTATATTTTTCTCGGTTGCATTGTACGGGTATTTTTTGTTTTTCTGCCGCATATATATGTCGTGCAGGATCCTATATGTCCTCCCTTGAGTCATCGAGAGTGTTTTGACAGTTTGGCACCTTCCGTTCCCTAAACGGTTGAATAAAAATACAAATTAATTGTCAGGCAATTTCTCAGTCCATAATGTACCGCACGGCTAGAGATTGAATTGGACATGCGCATGCAAGCGGCCTATATTACCTACTATAGATGATGTGTACTTACCCGCCCACAGCACCTCAAGGATGAAGGCTTGACAGGAGACGTGTTCGGGCTTAAGATTGGATCGTAGTCGTCGAGGTACTGGTGGTGCATTGGTGTCCGACCTCACGTGAGATGGCTCGGAACGGAGTCAGACCGACATTCACGGTCGGTAGGGAGGCCAATCTGATGTTGATTCCTATGTTTCCTCGTGAGGTATGTATGTAAATTGCTATAAATTTCTCATTTTTAAAACTAATAAGATATTAAAAAACCACTAAAATTCTCTAATTTTCAAGACTATGAAATAAGCTATATATAAAAACAAATAAAAGGTACCTACTAGTTAAAATAAACAACTATAAGCTTCCACCATCCAAAAAGACAAACTATCAAATGAATATAAGCATAAATGGCAACAAGAAATGCACTATAAAAGACAATATAGTATATATCCATATCCCTAGTCATTTTTAAACCATGAAATGAGATATATAGTAGTGATGGAGATGTGAGAATGAAGTTAGTAACCTGTAAAAACTAAAGAATCGACGTAGAAGTGGAAAAAATCGTGTGATGGTGGATGAACAGAGCAACAACACATAAGGAAGAGGAAGAATAGAGCTTGCTTGGGTTAGAGGTGAAAGAAATAAGCTTGGAGCTTATATATGAGGGCACTTTTAGTCTCGGTTCGGATTACCAACCGGAACTAAATACAGGTTTTTAATCCTAGTTGTGCCCCCAACTGGGACTAAAGACTAACCTTTAGACCCGACTGGTAGCCCCAACCAGGACTAAAAGTCCCCCACTACACCGGCCCATGTCAGAAGCCGTTGGGCAGAGAACTTCAGTCCCGGTTGGTGGCCATAAGCAAGACTAAAGACACTTTTACTCCAGGACATAAAAAATACCAGGATTAAAGTCTAAGCCCGCTATTAAATTAAAAGTCTGTTCTCTATCAGTGGACCTACCTTCACGGTAGGTAGGGAGGCCAATCTGATGTTAATTCGTACATTTCCTCGCGAGGTATGTATGTAGTTATATACCTAGGGATGGCCGGATCAGAGTAGATCACAAAACATGCAAGCATGACTCGGTTAACAGCTCCACCTACACCAGCAAATAAAAGTATGCACGGCAAGGGCCCTCGTCAGCCACCATCAACCAATTATCTATAAAATTAATTATGAACAACAATAAATTTGAAAAAAAATAAAAATTATGTTTACAATGACTAAAAACAAGAAATTAAAGATTAAAATACATTCATACCAACGGACCATCCATCCATAGCAATGCTAATGTATATGTTCTATTGTTTACCTAATATTAAATATCAAAACAATTATCAACTTGTCCTTGCGTCGTTTTTAGCAGTACTATAAAGTTAGAGCTAAGATATGTATCGATCTCCGTTGCAATGTACGCGCACATTTGTTACTGTAATACTATATGTTTGACAGGTTGATTGTTCCCGTGAGCAAAACAAAAAGAAAAGCATTAGGGCCGGCTTGGCTTGGATCATATGAATTGAAATCAATTTCTAAATATGCTTCCCATTCTACTATTAGATTACTTTTCATCCCTCTCAATTCTAGCCTCACAAGAAAACGAGGGTGTCTATCAAAATTCTGAATGGAATGGAGAAGACGACAGGTTTTAGGTTAGTCTCAGTTTTATCAGAATTTTATGGGCATTTGCTGAGATTGCGTTAACCACGTGACCACATGTGGATTCTTTGTGTTCCGTTTATTTATTTATTCAATCATATCACATCATAATTATTAGGGACACAGAGTAGCCACACGTTCGAATTCCTTGTTGGAGCAGCTGGCAGGCAGCGTCGTTCTATCAGAGATCAATGGTCTGCGATGATCTGCCCCTCGATCTCGTACTTGAAGCCGTAGCTGCTCTTCTTGGAGCTGTCCGCCGACCAGATGAAGAGCCCCGGCAGCTTGTTCTGCCGCTGCAGCTCCATGGCCGCGCTGATGCCGAGGTCTGGCGAGATCAGGCCGGTCGTGTTGCCGGTCATGAAGCTGGCGAGGACCTCGCCGCCGGGGTAGTTTACCGACTGCTGGTTGTAGAACATGACGTACGTGGGCACGTCGGTGTTGTCGCCGTAGCCATAGAACTGGAAGTTGACGTAGTCGATGACGTCGGAGTACTTGCGCCACAGCGGCTGGTAGTACTTCTGGACCACCGGGTCCTCGAACGGCGCGATGTACGGCATCGCCTGCTTTAGCTGCGTCAGGAGGCGGCCGATGCACTCCACGAACGTGCTCACGTCGACGCCGGCGGCGAACTCCTCGTAGTCCACGTCCACGCCATCCAGCCCGTACGTGTTGATGATGCCCGTGACCGACGTCACGGCGTTGGCCACCCACGAGTCGACGGATGTCGGCGTGAAGACAACGTCGACGATGTCCAGGACGGTGGCGCCGCCGAGCCCCGCCATGACGGCGACGTTCGGGTGCGCGGCCTTGATGGCGGCCACGGCAGCCGGGGACAGGTTGCCCGTGCCCCAGAACGGGCTGAACACGCCGTTGGTCGGCACCGGCGTCGGCTGCTGCCTCACCGGCGTGTAGTCGATGGCGAAGGCGAGGATGAAGTGGAAGCTGAGGAACGCGTTGATGGGCACGTCGGAGAACTGCACGCCGGTGGACTGCGCGCCGATGTACTCACGGAACAGGTAGCCGTTGGTCATGTGTTCGATAGCTAACCGAGAGATTTTGAGACGAGCTCTGCTTCTGTTTCTTTGCGCCGCCGTGCTGTGCACACATCAATGGCGGAGGCGTGGGGCCATATATTTATAGGCGTTGTCTTTCGTTCTTGTCAAGTTGTCATCGATCTGCTCGGAGGCATGCTGAGAATTAAGAGGTCACGTCATGTTCATGGAACCCTTTTTGTAGCCGTGTCTCCAGTTGCAGATATAGTTACTATAAATTTCTGAATGTTATACCAATGATGAATAGCTGCAACAATTTTTCTTCATCTATTATCAGCAGGAAAGAAACATGCCCCGGAGACTGTTCATAATATGTAATATATAATAACTGAGCAAATTTACCAATTCAGGAGCAGCACTAGCTAGTTTAAAAGCTAGAAATCCGTCACGCCAGTAGTACTGCACTGTATTATATTAGAATACATTTACGATTGACCAGAGTACTACTTGCACAAGGTGAATCCCCAACCACCACGATCAATCAAATAAGTATATTAGAGAATAATTTATTTGGTCACTGAATCAAAAGATCAATTCCAATAAATCTCCTTTGTGTCCTAAATCGCAAGCAATCCACAGTAGCTATGATATTCATATATAGTATTGATGGCAAAACAATCACAGCAAACAATAGTACGGTCTAACTCGGTTTTTCAGAGATGCTTATAGAGGTAGAGTCTGTGTGAGTGTATTCATTGGGGTGTGTGCGCGTTCGTATATATGAACATCAGCGTTTGTAACCTGGTCTCGCAAAAAAAAATTACAGTAGATAATTATATGGCTTACAAATACTTACAACAGCACGTACGGTTCTCCAACCAGGGCACAATTAAAGATCCAGAGAGGGGACTCGTCTAGGAAAACTCAATTTCATCATTAACACCAACACAAATTCGCAAGGAGCTGCACAATAATCTTCAGTACGAACCCATGTAGGGTTTTTAAAGCGATGGCTTAACGAATGAATAACTTCACAATAAAATTCAATCTAATCTATCATGTGTCGCTACTGCCAACTTATTATCCGCACGCAGGCGGGGTTCTGTCCAACTCGATTTGGTTATGGCCGACACGCGCAAAACTCGATTTGGTAATAGAAAACTGACTCCAACTTAGCAAATTGGTAAAACGTACACGTGACTAACCTGCTGGACCTATATAAATTATTCAATAGCTTTGCTAATCACGTCCCGTGTTCAAAACCCAGGAAACGCCATAATTAAGTTGGCAGCAGCTCGATGTAATCTCGACATGCATACATCCAATGCTGATATATTTATTGGATTCCCTTTCTCCTCCTTTTCATCAGATAATAAAGCACCTCTAAAAAGTATATTTCATGAAAGACCAGCAATAGTAAATTTGTCAATGTCATCGCAATATTGCTAGATCAATTTTCCTGAATATCTTCTGGAGCCATAGGCTCATAATTCTCCTTCCCTTGAAACAAAACCTTCCTCTTCTTTGAAACAAGGCTATTTTTATCTTTGTTACTTTTTTCATGCTGCACAAAATTTAATGAGACGGAGCTAAATTGCATTGAATATTTAATTGGCTCCTAGGTGCTAATTGCGGGCTCACTAGAAGCAACATTGAGAGTAGGAATATTCACGCCATTCACCCCGTTTGAATGCAAAGCCATTCTCAGCGTTGCAGTAATTTCAACCATAACAAAGAAGCCAAAAGACGGCAAAAAGTAACATGAGTAACCCAGACCTAATACCACCTTATAGTTTTCCTGATATTTTCAAGGTACAAGATAAACTATAATATAAATTTCTGAATTTCATATGAATGAATAGCTACAACATTTTATCTTCGGCTAGCACAAGTAATCAGCAGGAAAGAAACATGCGCCCGGTACTGTTCAGAATATGTTATAACTGAGCAAATTTACCAACAGCACTAGTTAAAGAGCTATAAACCCACGCCACAGTACTGCACTGTATCAGAATAGTAATTAGGTACTCCAGAAATTCAGACCAAACTAATTTAGAATTGACCAGAGTACTACTTGCACAAGGTGAATCCCCAACCACCTCGACCAACCAAATATATTAGAGAATAGTTTATTGGTCAGCCAATCAAAAGATCGATTTCAATAAATCTTCTTTGCGTTGGAACTTGGAAATAGCAAGCAATTCACAGTAGCAATTATATTGATAAAATAATAAAATATTGATGCCTAAAACAATCACGACAAACAACAGTATTCGTTTGATGATGACTCGGCTTACAAATATGTGATGACGAAAACAATCAAGGAAATCAACAGCAGCTTTCTCCATCCCGTATGCGATCAAGGCATGATCCAGAGAGAGCATTCCAATGGGAAGCAATGCGAGTCCAGGAAAACTCAATTTTCTGATCACACACCAACACCTATCAGCAAGGACCCAGGAGGTAATCTTCAGTGCGAAGAACCCATCAGGGCTTCTCGAGGAGCGGCTCGATGAGGGAACAACTCTATAATAAAAATCCAATCTAATCTATTACATGCCGCTACTTGCAACTTATATGCATGCAGGCACGAACTCTGACTAACTCAGTTTGGTTATGGGCTATGCATAATGAATACACAATTTAGTTCAGGCCCACACGCGCAAAACAGGCATGTAAGGTACCTTTACAGGTCTGTTTTGCATGGAATGTTTTCAAAATCAGAAATTGAGAAAAGATTATCCTCCATTTCAAAAAGGAATTCAAATATTGAATTTTTCTTCCTTCAGAGGATTTGGTCTTTGGGTATAAATCTTGGGAATGGAGTGGTGATAGTTAAGCTATTTTGACTTCTTTTCCCTTGGGGGATGATTCCTCTTCTTGCTCAGGGGAGTTAGTCATGAATGCTAGTGTAAGGAGTGTTTTCAAGAATTTTATTGATAATAGTCCTCACTTCACTATTAGATAAATGAAGGAAAGCTCCTTGTCAAGAGGTGATAACATGGAACAAACTCCTTGCTAAAACCAGTTGTAAGATTATTGCAACGGGTATAGCAAGGTCAGGGCATGAAGAGACACGATATGAACAGATCCATGATGAACCTAGAGGCTCCTTCTTTTGCTAGAAGGTTAGGACCTCCTTTCAAAGATGAGCAACCCGAGAGATAGAAAGGAGAAAACAGGAATATTCTCCTTGTACAGTCCCTATGTTATGAGAGCATACCAATGTTTAGCTAATCCCATCAAAAAGAATGAGAATAGTCTCCATTTTAAGGTATTTCATGTCATTCTTTGAATATAAAGACATGAACCCAATTGCTCAAAGTCAGTTAGATGCATATATAGATTCTCATCTTGGTTCCCAAAAAAAGATTTCATGCTATTGCTATGACACTAAGGCGAAGCTCATAGCACAGGGGTGTTTGATAGAGTATCAAGGTGGATCTAACTAGTGCCCTTTGGAGCACCATATTGGCAGAGGGGTGTTTGATCCATGATATGAATGAGATAAATATTAAAGATAACAAATGACTCGATTTCAAGTTAAGAACAGCTACTATTCCATAGTAATAACGCCAGAAATCTATCTGCCTCACTATATGACTGTACCTAAAGAAGTCCAAATTCAAAAGGTAAAAATAAAACAATAGTAAACTTCAACAAGAGCCGACGAAATACGCCATGAAGATTTAAGGGCGATACTAAAATATGTCGAAGACAACCCCGAATTAAGCATGGAAGAAGCCACCAACATTTATTATGGCAATACAGGCAATGAAGCATGAAAGGGGCAATTTTTTGGTTTCCGATGACGAGCTTAAAAATTTGCCAACATTTATGTGTTAGTTGCATGAATATTACATGGATTAGGCAACAGAGATGGAGGAGTCCGGTTTTGAGGCTATTATCCGTTTGCCGCTTGTTTTTCATTATCCTGAAGAAGGTCATTGTCAGGTGGGAGTGCTTGTTCCAGCTATACCAGAAACATGATCTCGATACACAAATGTAGATGCTATGGACCATCAACTATGTAAGTACCCGACTGGCATGATATTATAATTAACTACGGCTCTTGAGATAGTACCCGACTTTTGATCATTTCCCATGTTTTTGTGTAGGTGTATAGCAACATTTTACATAGTAAAGTAAATGGGATCACTTAGGATTCTTGTAACCACGTGACTCAATGAGAAGGCCTCGAAAGATGTGATTTGAAGACCAGCAAGATATACTGGTTGTTGTTTTCAAACAATTTGTAACGAAGGACAAAACTCACGTACTTCTCACCTACAACTGTGGGTATGTGTTCTTTGCTTTTATTTCTATGCTTCTTTTTTTTAAGATTATTTGATAATTAGGATTATGTGATTGCAGCAACCATTTCGTCTTTGTTGTTGTCAACCTTGCCAAAAATCGGATTAAGGAGTTGGACTCAAAGAAAAAAATCATTTAGTCATCTGGATCTACTAGTGCTAGTGCTGAATAAGTAAGCCATCATTATTATTTTCTAATAACACATAGCGCATTCTAATGTTTTCCCTTTTCACACCTTTTGAAGTGGTACAGTGTCCGTAGAAGGCATATAGGTGGGTCAGAGGTCCCATTCACGGTTGTTGAAATGGAGGCGAAATACATAGGGTAGCCAGCGGAAAACAATCAATGCGGGTTCTATATAATGTAGGCAACACTTTGCTATATTGGCAGGATATCCCAAGACGTAGATAATATGGTGTGTGCAATCCCCATTTCATTTATATCTGTTAATAATTTAACAAAATGATCTACTAATTTCTCTTTTTTGAATGACAACGCAAAAAATTAATCACAACCAGCTGTTAGACACTGAGATAATCGAATTGTAATCGGAGCTGGCCAAGTTCGTCTTAACCGAGGTATTTGAAAAAGGAGCTTTTTTCCATTCCACATGTTGTGAGGTTCAAGGCAGACTATAGGCCAGAGTGGATTGCTAGACTATTGTAGTTTGGAGAAAATGAGCTTTTGAAGTTTGAACTGTTTTTGTAGCGGATATTTGTAATGTTTAATGTTGATGGATCTATCATCTATGTAGCAGATATAAAGAAAAACCCGATTCCACAAAAAAAAATTATAAAACAATATGCGAACCAGCCATCACTACCGGTTAGCAAAAAAAACCGGCAGTGATGACCAAGACGGCGCTACCGGCTTGAGACACTATGGTGAAAGCCATCACTGCCGGCTCATGCTACAAACCGTCAGTGATGGTGAAGCCATCACTCTCGACTCTAGTTACAGGTCGTGCTACAAATCGTCAATAATGGTGAAGCCATCACTGTCAGCTCAGTTACAAACAACCACTAGTACAGAGCAGGGCTTTTGTCCTGGTAGGAAAAACCCCTTTGCTCCCAGTTTTCCAATCGGGACAAAGGAATCGAGACTAAATGGTCACCTTTAGTCCCGGTTCGTAACACAAACCCGGACTAAAAGTGCCTCCAGCCAAGTCACGTGGGCTGGCACCTTTAGTGCTGGTTTGTATTACGAACCGAGACTAAAGCCTTTTCCCTATTATATACCTATTTCAGCTTATTAATCCATATTTCATTTCCGTTTTAAAATAGGTATTTAATTACACATACGCATTCTACGTTAATGATACACGTATTTGTGTCGAGCAAATGTAAATAAGATAAACATAGTGTGAAACTATATATATATATATATATATATATATATATATATATATATATATATATATATATATATATATATATATATATATATATATATATATATATATACATACATCAAAGCCCTGGGTTAGTAATCAGCGCCTTCGCCGGAGCTCCCACCAATTCACAGGACTTTTTACTCCGTTTCTTTGAGGTAATAAAAAGTACCAGGCTGCCAGTCATGTCGATCCCACAACCATAAATTACTTTAACTGAGCCGTAAATTTACTGCAAGCGAAAATCACGTCTAGGTATAAATAATACTTAAGGCCTGCTCCCATCGAGGTCTAGATCCGTTTGAAGCTCTTATGCACCACAGTAGCGGTGACGACCTCCATTCCTTCCCAGGTGGCAGCGAGTCGTCCTTCCCCAGCAGTTGCAGCGGCGACGACGGCCCCTTTAATGGCACATCCGGCCGCCACGACCCTCTCCTCCCCCACCGGCGGCATCACGGCGGCCCCTGTTTCCCTTGTGATGGCAGTGGTGCCTCCTTGATGTGGCCATCTCGGAGTGAATGGCGTCTTCGTTCAGCGTGATGGCAGGAGCGGGATCTCATGGAGCAGTCACCGGCGATGGCCCTCCTCCGGTGACAACTCACATCATGGGTTTCATCTTCGGCTCACACCGTGCGTCCCTCCGTTTTTTCTGATACATGGGTTTAGTTTGTGATTTGATAAAGCAACTGCGTGCGTTGTTTTCCATCGCAGAGCATCAGATGGCCGACGGCCCGCCGGAAGGCGGATCTCGCAAAACGGTAGCGCTGCTGAACTGGAGTTGCTTCTGGTTATTGTACTGCCAGATGAGAGCAGGATGAAGATGAACGCTGAAGGCTGTGAGCGCTGACGAAGAGCATCCCCGGCATTGTTCTTCAATTTTATATAGGCCTTAGTTTCAGGTATATATCCTAATCTCCTATGCATTGTTGTTCACTTTTATATTCTTGATTCTGAATGTAAGTTCAGTTTTAATTGATAATTAGAATGCGTGCATTTACCTAGAAAAAAGGATGAATATATTCAGATCTCATTTTATTACTAAATCCTGTTAGTTACTAGGCTGTCCCATTTTTTTCTAGAGAATGTTCGCCTAATATTCTCGTCTAGAGCATGTCTAGAAAATTACTCTACATAACTACATAATATGCTTCCATAATCCATGTTTCATTTTATTATCCAAATTGTTTTTTTTTTCTCCACCAGTTGAAGAAGTGACCATTTGAGTGAAGGACAATGTGCCCAAGATCGTTCCTACGGCAGCATGACCAAACGGTGATTTTGCATGTGATGGATGAATGTACTGCCAAACGGCGATATAATCTATTTGATCAAATGTCTCGGGAGTAACAGGGCTCTTGGATATTCAGTTTTATCTCAGCTTTTTGTAACAATATGGCCATTGTATCTTGCTAAATATAAACATTACATCTATTGACATCTGATGTTGAATCTCCATTGGAAACTAAAGTATGTGATTGTTAGAGCTAACAATTATTTGTTTGTTTGGCAAGGAAAATATTGTGCCCCCCTTGTTGGTGCGTATTTGATTGCCTTCCCCTTTCAGTTAACTCCGGGCGGACCCATCCAAAATTATTTATTGAAGCAAATAGTTTTACTGCTCACGTATCGTGATGGAATTATTTACCGACTAAAATGAAACCTAGTAATTAAAAATAGACTGAATAGGTACCAGACACGTTGGTGATGGTGCAAACAGAATTATTTATAGACATGCCGATGACTATATGACAGCCAATTTTACTGGATAGAATTATTTACATACCAAAAAATATCAGTAGTAATAAAAATTACCTCATGTTCACGTAGATTATCATAGAAAATTTTACTGCTCGCGTGTCTAGACATAATTATTTATAAGCCTAAATGATATCATGAGTGATAAAAATAGCCTAATCTCGGGTTAGGATTGAATTATTTATAGACCAAACAATGGTCTTAGTAATAAAAATAGTCTAATCGGAGACCCCAAATGCCAGGACTATTACAATAAATTTTACTACGCACGGGATTATTTACAGGCTCAAATGATGCTACCAATAATAAAAACTATCTTGTCCGCATATCAGACTCCCTGTTGATTATCCGAGGCAATTTTACTGCTCAAAAGTTTTGGCAGAATTATTTATAGGCCCAAACGACAATCTTAATAATAATAAATTATCAAAGCCAACGGCGATCTTAATAATAATAAATTATCAAAGCCAAGTTTACTGCTCAAAAGTTTTGGCGTAATTATTTATAGGCCCAAACGACGATATTAATAATAAAAAATTATCAAAGGCAAGTTTACTGGTTAAAAGTTTTGGCAGAATTATTTATAGGCCCAAATGATGTTCTAAATAATAAAAAATTATCAAAGGCAAATTTACTGCTTAAACGTTTTGATGGAATTATTTATAGGCAGAAACAATAATATTAGTAATAAAAAATATCCTACCTAGAGACTAGACACGCTCGTGACTATTATAACAATTTTACTATGTTCAAGTCCATAAGGATAAATGTTTACCATCAGGTTATATAGAAAACCATCCGTCCGGAGAGAAGAAAAAATAGCTCCATGTCATTAGAGGTCACTTGCATGCAGGTTCAACATTTTACTAATGTCACACTATTTATTAATACTAAATTATTATTGGATCCTCTATTGTATCCATGGATGGGAGTAAAAAGCGGCATGCATGCACCAACACGTCATTTATTCTGCTGTAGTTCCATTTCCGATCTTCATGCTGAGCCAAAAAGGAATGAATTGCGCTAACCAAATAAAATAACCATCATTTATTCCCAGAGCAACCGGCAAGGGCGCCGCTTGACCACGGCGAGGACGTTGATTAATAACCAGAGCCCAGCGCTCTGATTAGTAGAGTCCTATATATATATTACAAGCATGCATAGACATACATACATATTGTACAATATATACACGTAAACATATTCGCCCATGTTCCTGTGGCACGCTGTACACTTAATATTCGGGATTTCACCTCCCCTCAGCATAGACGATTTATTTGTGAATTGGTCTAAAATGGGTGGTAATATTCACAATTCATTGTTATTAATGGCAGCATCGGTCTTATGTTGGACAATTTGGATAATAAGAAATAAAGTGGTTTTTGACAAATGTAGACCGAAAACTTTTTTACAGGTGCTCTTCAGGGGAACCCATTGGCTACGGCAATGGGCAAGACTGCAGCGGCGTGGTGATCTAGGGGACCAGCTGATCCTTGCTGGCCAATATTTGGAGACATCGGCCTTGCATTTCTTTACTTTCGATGGATGGTCATCCACTAGGTCTATTGGTCTTCCTTAGTCAAGACTTTACTTCTCGCTCGTGTTTCTCAACTTTTGTTGTAAATTCCTGCACCTGTGTGATTGTGTGCTTGCTGATTGGTACATGTTTATAATAATTGGTCTGATTCAAGATAGTAGATGAAGCCGAATATAAAGTATCCTTTATCTAAAAAGAACAAGTAGTGATGATGCACTATTTTTTCTAGCAAGGTTCGGATTCTCCTCTGTGAATCCTACATCTCAATTGATGAGCTCACATGTGAGCCGAGTTTCTTTCGACCACTTTCCTTACTTCACTATATGTTCATTTCTTCCAATTGAGAGGCAAAATTGAAACCTTGACAAACTTCCTGTGACTCACGACAAGCTAGGGAGTCCATCAGGCAATGCCTACCTATCTAGGGACTTCACCTCGCGTCGTTTCTAAGTCCAATATTTGTGCTATAGCTTTGTGGATTTCAATTTGCTAGAAGAGAGACGCATTGGGTCGAGATTAGGTTATACAGGCTGATCTTACAAAGAATTTTTATTTGCTCACGTTATTCATCTCTTTGCAACAATTCAACAGAAGAGGAAGTGGGACATCTGTTTATTCAATGTGAATTTGCGGGAGCCTGCTGGCTCTTGGTAGGTATAACTCCTCCGGCTGATCATGGTCCCTTCCAAATCCTAGAGTCTTTCAAAGATCAGCTCAAAGTTCCATTTTTCATGGAAATTATCATTGTTATGAGCTGGACAATTTGGACAGTTAGAAATGATTTCATCTTCAGGCGGGAACAACCGTACATCCAAAGGAGGAGAGAAATTTTCAAGAAGACCTTTGGTCTGCTCATGCATCAAGCGAAGAAGCGTTACTTTTCCCTTTATCCAATCTTGGTTTGACCGTACCTTTTGGTTTAGTTTGGTTCAGCCCTCTTTTCCCACCCCTTAGTTTGTACTCTTCTTTTCATTTTTTTTTCCTCCTTTTTTCCTGTTTGTAGTGTGACTTCTTTTTATATATAATTCCAGTAGGGGAGCGTACCCTGCTGTTTTTTTCAAAAAAGGGGAAAGCTTTTTAATTTGAAACAGTGATCATGTTGCGACCTGGATAGATCCAGCAATTACGCAAATATCTATCTATGAAGAAAAAAAATATTGAAGGACAAGAACACGAGTGTTAGATCGATTGACATAAAGCAATCCTCTCTGCTGCATAGAGGAGCAGACAGTGTGGACAGAAACTGCCAAAACCAGTCCATGAACGGACAAGATTACTGAATATGTTGTTCACCTAAAGTTACTGCTGGCTATATTAAATCATCTATAATAAATTTCAGTCAATTTCGATAAAATTTTAAGGTGTGAACTTAAAATTTTAAGATATAATAATTAGTTTATGGGTTAGAATGGATTTGGTTAAAGCTAGAAGGGTACGAAGTGAGCTGGATTGAACAAGGGAATTAATTTATTATGGATTGGGTTGGGTATGGGATGGGTTTTAAGGGATTTGCAGGCCTATGTTGTGGTACGGTCGACAATCATGCGAGCACATGTGTAGTCTCGCTAGACAAGCGTTGAGTTCGCAGCCTCTTCCATGATCCATGGACCAGGAGTCCAGGACCATACTACATACATCTCCAGCTGTCATATGGGCTCTGCTATTACCTGTCAACGTCATAATAAGGATTATTCCACGTCGAAGTGGACTCATCCAATATTGCGTATGGAAGAAAAAACACACATGTGCCGTGTATTAGTCCCGTCACTGCCCTCGAACACACGACAAATCACACTGGATCTGCCACACGCCGTGGTCTGTGAGACACGTCGTCGAAGATGATACTGGAGCAGAGCCCCACGCGTCCTTGCGTGCATGGAATGGGATGCACGTGCGTCCTTTCCACGAAGCCGGCGAATTTTTGACCAAACGGAAATGCCGAATGCGTCTCTCTCGCCCCCAACCGCAAGCCACGCAGCTGGCAGGCATGGGGACTTCTTCAAGATCGTCTGACTCCGCTAGGCCCAGGGATAGATAGATATATACAGGCCGTTGAACAGCCTGTGATGTACTGGCGGACCGTTGAAGATACAGACCGCTTTCATCCCTATTTCCCCGCTGCATGGGGGACTTATTCAAGTTCGGGTCATCGAGATACAGACCGTTTTCATACGTCCTTGTCCCATGCAGTGCTGTCATTTCCCTTCTCGCCCCTAGCGCGGCGGAGGTTGAGATCTCTGTCTGGAGATGGGCCTCTACTGGAGGATGGACTGCGCGCGATGACCCGCCCTAATGTGCACGTGCGTGAGGACGCGCGGTCACGTACGCACAGCCGGCCAGAATCATGTTACTGCGAGTGTGAGTGTCAGCGGCGCAACACGCAGGTCATCCATGGCGCGCGGTCTCTTTTTTTTATTAGGTCATGCATTGGCACGTAGTGGCAGATCGACCTGTTCATTGCTGTCACATGACAGCATTGATTTTGTGAGATTTACATTGCAAATTGATGCTCATATATGTGAACTTAAATTATGGTGTAGTACTTATGACATCACTGGAATTTTGGTTGGATTCGCTACTGCTTGACGTGTTTCAATTAGTTAAAGTGGAAGGTAATACACTCTCCAAAGACCAACACGACGAGGTGCCATTCGCATCTAGAAGAGCACACACGAACACTAAACACTACAAGTGGCACAAATAAAAAAAGACCCTCCACCTCAACCCTAACCCACTGGACGTGGATAAAGAAGAAACGCAACGCCATGTTGCCCAAGCTAGTGATGAAGCCATGGTGCCAAAGTATCCACCAAAACGAGACAAAGCGACAATCCGGTAGCACAGCGACAAAGTATCAGCCGGAGACAATAGTAGCGGGAAAAGTTTCCGCTCGAAAGTATCCGCAAGTTGAGAAAGCCATCACACGGTCAACAGCAAAGCATCTGCATGCATGGGAGCGGAGGCCAGGATCAATAATATCGGCGGCAAAGTATCCGCCCAACAACAACAGGGGTAAAATATCCGCCAAAGGGAGCGCTAGCGGCTAAGTATCCACAGCATAAAGAAGCAAACGACTGCGGAAACACCAAACGACAATTGGGCAGGCCAAAGTGAAGTTGAGCTTGAAGCACAACCAGGCACAGCACGGGAAATGCAACTCCGGGATGGAAGCAAAAGATGGTGTAGAGGCACGTCCGTAGTAGTGCTCCAACGAAGCCTTCATGAAGGAGACTGACATCCGCAAACGACAGCAACGTTGAAGCAAGGACCTGGACTTTCGTCCCATGACCTGCCGCGGCAACATGTATGTTGAGCACCAGCTTCGACGACGCATCCAAGAAGGGAAATGACGCATACTGCACCACCGCCGTCGGCCCAGAGCATTTCCGGGGCTCCGGGAAAGGGTTTCTCCGAAGCTCAAGCTCTCCACAGAATCGGCCAAAGGGCACACCCTCACACCATTGCGAGGCTAGCAAGAGGCCCGACGACCGCCGGCATCCCCGGTCGCCAGATCTAGCCACCAGGGCTAGCATGGAGCTAAGAAGCTGGTGGCAGGTGTGGCAGGGAGCTGAGAAGCCCGTCACTGAACCCGCTGGGGGCAAGGGATCAAGGCCGAGAGCCACCTCCACGGAGGCCAACAAACCGCTCCTAAAAGGCCCGACCTCTAGCCGGTGAGCAGGCAGTGGTAGGTTCGGCCACCAATCGACAGCGGTCATGTAGGCCCCGACCACCTGCAATTGGTTGCCTGCCTATCGGCTGACAAACGCCGCTGTCGCGGGCCCGGAAGGTCGACACGGCCATGGCACCGGCCAAACGGCCAGCTGTGACCGGCACATGGCTGGCCAGCACAAGCCCGCTAGGCAGCTAAAAAGCGTCGTGGAGGTGGCCTCTGACCTGCCAACCGTGGAGCTTATGTAATACCCCTGGTATTACTGTTAACTAAAATGACATGTCATCATATCATCATGTGCATTTGCTTGTCATTAGGGCTAATAGTGTGATTAGCTTGTTTAACTCTTGTGTGTGCTTGAAGGAACCCTAATTGAGTTGTTATTTCTTGTTGATTTTTAATTTTCCTAAAACCCTAATTAAAGGCTTCAAAGTGCACTTTCTAAATTTGATCAAATCTGAGGTAGGTCCCTTAATAAAAGTTGTAGAGTTTTTAATGTAGAACAACTTCTATTTTGGGTGATTTTGAAGTTATGTTGAAAATTTTTGAATTAAGCTCAAAACAGTGTTTCAAAATTTGAATTTAAAACTGCTTTTCAAAAACTAATGAGAATTAGATAAAACTTCCTTAATAGAAGTTGTAGATATCTCTGAGATGCACAACTTATATTTTGGCCAAATTTCAAGTTCTTTAGAAAAATAAAAAGTAATTTTAAATATTCAGTTTGAAATTCAAAACCCTAGTTTACCCCCTTTTGAATATTTTCAAATCTAGGCCGAATTTCAAATTGGTGCAAAAACAAAAGTTGTCCAGCACAAAAATATCTACAACTTTGCTTTTGGGCGTGGCCTCGGATTCGGTCGTTTGGCCGGTCAATTTAAGCGATTTTCTCTGAGCAAGGTACTGTACCGGCGACACTGTTCACGCGTCACGCGCGCGTCCGGCCGCGGCGCGCACGTCGCCGGCGTGCGCGACAGTGCCGCGCGTCCTCTGGCGCCGGAGCTCCGTCCGTGGTACGCGCAGCATGGAGTCGAGCTCTCCCACGTCCTCTTTGGCCTGTTCCCCGGCTATTTAAGCCCCCGAACGCGCCTCCCCACCCATCTTCTTCCCCGCCACCATCGCCGGCGAACTCTCGGTCTCCGACCAAATTCGTCGGTCACCGTCCACCTCCACCCTCTCCATCTCACCGGTAGGTCGAGCACTTCCTGGCGAATCGGTTGGTGCCTTAGGAAC
Organism: Eremochloa ophiuroides; assembly: GCA_038502445.1. NCBI lineage: Eukaryota > Viridiplantae > Streptophyta > Magnoliopsida > Poales > Poaceae > Eremochloa > Eremochloa ophiuroides. Next base: position 29,359,406 of record JAHLJS010000007.1, read on the forward strand.
TTGCTCTGACCCTCTGTGTGTCGCAGGGTCACCGTCGCCGCGCGTGCGCATCCGGCGGAGCGCCGCCGCGAGCTCACACCCGTCCACAGCTCTCTCCAGTGAGCCAATGCCTCGTCCGAGTATTCCTCCGTGCTCACTGACCTTCCTTGTTGCTCATGCGCCTGTTGGTTCTTCGTCTCTGACCGTAGGTTCACCGGAACGGAGTCCTCGCCGCCGGCGGAGGTCGTTGCAGCCGCGGCCACCGTCACCACCGTGCCTCTACACCATCTCGGGTCGTTCTCTCCGTACTAGTCAAGTCTCGGTGAGCTCACGAATCTTCCCATGCCCTAGCCCGGCTTGATTAAGCCTTGGCCTCGCCGGAGTAGGTCCGGTCGCCGCCGCCGAGCCGCGGCGGAGGTGCCCGAGGGTGCTCCGAGTGTCTATCCTTGCCATTAGTTAGCTTGTTAGGTGCGGCTAGGAGTCCCGAGGGTCGTGGGAAGGTTGGTTTGGCCGTTGGGGTCACCGGCGGTGAGCCGCGGGCGGCGAACCGCCGGCGCCTCACCTCCGTTCGAAAACAGAGGAGGCCCAGGGGCGTCGTATTAGAAGGTGAAAAGTTCCAGGGGGGTTTTTGCAATGTCAGTGACTCTGGTGAATAGTGTGAGTTGGTCCGCGGGTTGATAACCGTGTTTTCCAGGGGGTTTTGCGCAAAAGCGCAGGCGCCGAGCGCGGGCAGGCCGAGTGGGCCGGTCTGCTTCGCTTGGGCCGAGTTGGGCCGGCTTCGGGCCGTTTTCGGTTTTCTCTTTTTCCAGGTTTTTTTCCAAAGCCTTTTCCATTTTATTTTCAAATGAATAGTGCTGCAGTTTCATAATTTTGTTAGAATATTTTGGCTGATCCAAAATTCATGAGAATTTTTGTATGTTCTCTCTGAGTAGTGTAGAATTTTATAAAAATATTGTTTGCCATGTTTAAGTACTTTCTGCAGTAGGTAAAAATCCCTAAAATAAATGGAAAATGGATTTTTGCACATTTTTAATTAATTCTAGGTAACTCCAAAAATCACCAAAATTTATTTGTCTCTGTTTGGCATGAAAGACTATCTGTTGGTGAAGTTTGGTCTCAATTGGAATTAGTTTGCTCTTGTATTAAATAGATATGTGTTTATTAAATAGTAAAAAGAAGTGTAGAAAATGAATTTAGGGTTTGTGTGACTTTGGAATTGATTGTGGTTCTAGGTCAAACCCATTTAAGACCTAGAACACCCTAGTGATGTCGTTTTATGCTTGTCATATGTTTAGTTCTTGATTTCTTGCATATGCTCTTTTCCGCATCGCATTCATACATGCATTGTTGCACACGTGTAGTGCCGGTAAACGAGGAAGTCAAAGTCGAGGTGCCTGGAGGAGAAGGTTCCGAGGTGGTTCTTGAACCTGAAAGCTGTGGTGCTCCTGCCCCGACTGTTTTTGCGTTGCAAGGCAAGCCCCGGTGCATTCAACCCTCTATTTATAAATGCTTTTATCACTGGAGTTAATCAACTGCATTAAGTTGTTAGGAGTTGCGTGATGAAACAATTGATGCATTTACCATCCTTGACTACTTGTTATCCAAGGAACCTAATGATTTGAAATGAGTTGAAAAATGCTTAGTCATGCTTAAATATTAGAATTGCAAAAATGCTAATTTAAACTTGATATTTGGAATGAAGAATTATCAAGGGATGGGTATGAGTCCATGTATGATGGCAGGGTCCTTTGGCCAGGACACTGTTATTGTAATGGATGGGTTTCCCGAGTGATCGGCCATCTGTTTGGGTTAGAGTCCCAACTGATCGTCATCATCGGGAAAGGGATTTGAAAACCGGGCAGAATCCAGGGTATTTGGGTTAGAGTCCCAATGCATGGTCTCTGACGGAAAGCAGTAGGGACCGTTCGTTGTAAGGCCTGTTGTGATCATGATGAACAGCCTAGCCACATACCAATTCGGAAAGCCTAGGGTCAGGTCGCTCTATTGCTGGAACCGACAACCGCGCACCGGGAGTGGAGAGATGGCGAGAGTAGCGTGTACCCACGTGGCCGGCGTGCCTGGAGACTAGTGGAGTACTGTGCTCTCGGGTGGCGTAGGACCGGGTCCGGAATAGAAAAGCCGTGACAATGGGTTGGTATATGCAAGCTTAAGTGCTACATATGCAGTGTGGATAGAATCCCCAGCTGGGTATACTTACTTGATTCGAATCAACGTGCTCCTCAGTTATGGAGACTTGATCCTCACGTCTACCTCGAAAAGTGGTTCGAAGAATAGGATGTTTGAGAATGATGAAAAGAATAAGATAGATGGAAAAGATGAATGATGACTTATGATATTAATAAGGTTATTCAATGAGCAAAAATACTGAGACAGGATAGTAATGCTTTTCCGCTAAACTCTTACCTCCTGCTAAGCCTTACCCCTAACCTTGCATTCCAAGAGTCAGATATTTTCCTTAGTCGGGTAAGTCTTGCGGAGTACCCAGTACTCAGGGTTTGTTAACCCCGTTGCAGGAGGGCCACAGCCGGAGATTTGTCTCGACCCCTGTTGTGCTACAGTGATCGAAGAGGATAGTGGTGAGGAGTGAAGGACCCGTGGGCTGGGTTCGATTATCTACTATCTATTTATGTTGTATCGCTGTTCCAGTGCCACTGCTACTGTTTTAAGTTGGTTTGTAATAACTACACTTATTTACTATTTGAACTTGGTTTGTAATTTAAGTACTAGTTAATCTTCCGCATTTACTCTGATGTATTTTGATTATGAAATGTTGTAACTCTGTAATGGCTTCGCAATGGAGATCCTGTCGGCATACGGGCACTGATGTAGCCCGGCAGGGCTGCCTCGATCATTTGGAACACGGGTACGACTGTCAGAGGTCATTAGTGACGATGACAAGTGCCTGTGGGCCATGTGATTAAGGCGGTTCTGTTACAAGTGGTATCAGAGAGATCTATTGTTAAATCATTACGGAGTTGTTTTCGAAAACTTCAAAATATTTTGGATCTAAAATTTAAGTTAACTATTTTGAGTCCAAAACTGCTTTTCTTGTCTTACTCTGTACTAGGAGTAGGGTGGCATGTGGAACAATATTATTACTATTATTATTGTTAAGCCCTATGTCTGAAGTATGTTATTAATATTTATTTACCTGCATTGATTTAAAATTTGCGTAAGAACGAATCATGCATCATGTTGATTCACATGTTAATAACTTCCTCCCTAATGTTGGGTTTTGGGATAGGATTTACCAACCTGTTCATGCTAGCCTGTTCTATCTTGTCTTACCCTCACTTTGTCCAGCTGGCTCGCACGAAGCTGACCGCACGCAAGATGGTGGGACCGCGTGGCATTCCTCGTCACCAGCTCGCTCCTAGCCATGAGGAGGGCGAGGGCTCAGGCAGCCGTCGCCGCAGCCGCAGGGAACTCAAAGAGGAGATCAGGGCACTCAAGGCCGAGGCGAGGCTGATGGAGGAGGACTTTGACCGAGCTGTGCGCAACCACTAAAGGGATGTGCGCACCAACTGCGACCTGCACCGAGAGATTCACCAGGTCGAGGCCGAGGTGCAGGCGGCCATGGAGCGGGAGGCGGCAGCGCTGGAGCGTGAGCAGGTGGCAGTCCAGCAGAGAGACGAGGCTTTGGGGCGCGAGCAGGCCGCCCTTGAGCGTGTGGAGTGGGTGGAAGCCCACAATGGCAACATGCAGGCGTACATCAACACCCTGCATGAGGAGGTGCACAGGCTTAACAACCTGCTTAACCCTATCTTGGTTCCCCGTGAGGAGGACCCGGAGGGTGGCGTGGTTGTCGGGCCTGAGGACGAGGAGAGCGAGTCCGAGGAGTTGGGCTACTTCGAGCCCGTACCACTCGCCGAGGACCCAGCAGAGCCTGAGGACCAGATGGTGGAGGACGACGTCGATGAGGAGATCGTGGTCATCGACGACTAGTTGCCCGTGCTGCAGCGTTGGCAGTTGCTTGAATCTCTGTGTCGTAGTCTATGACCCTTAGAATTTTAGTTGTGGTTGGGATCTATGTGCTGTATGTCGCTAAGACTATGTATCTTGTGTTGTTTTTTTTTTTAGTTTGTGCTGTTACTCCGTTTCTATTTAAGTAATGTCAAGTCCAAGTTCTGAGTTAAGTGTGCAAATCACAGATGGTTCAGACCCGTGGTCAGTCCAGCAACCAGGGAGAGGACGGTCTTCCTGAGGCACCACCCGTGCCACCAAGCCTCGCTGATGCCATTACCGCACTTGCTAATGCGGCAAATGCTTTCGCTCAGAATCAGGGTCAGCGTGGAGAGCGCCGTGGGCGCAATAATGGGAACCAGGAAACTACCTATGTGGACTTCACCGACACCCGTCCACCGGTGTTCACCAAGGCGGATGAGCCGCTTGAGGCGGATGACTGGCTCCGTACCATGGAGCAGAAGTTTGGTTTGATCCATTGCACCGAAATCCAGAAGCCACAGTTCGCAGCACAGCAGCTGCGTGGTCCCGCAAGTGCCTGGTATGCTAATCTCCTGGCAGCACAACCCGCCGGACACCAGCTTACCTGGGCAGAGTTTCGCACTGCATTCCGTGCCCACTACATCCCTGAAGGGATAATGAGAATGAAGCTCGATCAGTTTCTGGCATTGCGGCAGGGGGACTCCACTGCGATGGAGTACGTGACCAAGTTCAACCAGTTGTCTCTGTATGCCCCAGAGTACGTGAATACTGATGGTAAGAAGAGGAGCTGCTTTGTCAGAGGCTTGAACTACAAGATCCAGCGCAGCTTATCCAACAACCGCCACTGTACCTATCATGAAGCTGTTGACAGCGCGCTCGCTTTTGAAGAAAGTGACCGCCAACTTCAAGGAGAGAAGAAGAAGAAGAAGGCTGTTTTCTCTGGCAGCCAAAAGCGCCAGAAAATCATCTACCATCCCACCCACCACAACCGCCCACAGTACCCACAGCAGCAGGTAGTTGTGCGTACCGCCGCTACCTCCCACACCTCAAACCAGCAAAACACCACTCAGCCGAATGCCCCTGGCGTTCGTGTCACCTCACCACAGTTCACCTACAATCAACCGTGCTACAACTGTGGCCAGATGGGACACTGGTCCCGCAATTGTCCTTTCCCCAAACGGTCCAATCAGAATGCACAGAAGGGTGCTGGTGGACAGCAGCAGCAGCAGCAGGGACAGCACCGTGGACAGCAGCAGCAGGCCCAGAAGGGCAAGGTGGTCAAGAAGGCTGGCCAGGTGTACTACACCCAGATCGCTGATATCCCGGAAGGAGAGCCCGTCATGCTCGGTAGGTTCCCTATTGCCGATAACCCTGCAATTACACTCTTTGATTCTGGTGCATCACATTCATTCATCAATCGTAATTTTGTCGTCAAGCATGACATACAAATTGGGGAGGTTAATGAGAATTTTATCATACAATCGCCCGGGGGGCGTATCAGTACTAAGGAAGTGGTATTTCGGGTACCCATAGAATTGGGAGGGCATAAGTTCCCGACCACTATGATAGTGCTAAAAGATCAGGACATAGATGCCATTTTGGGGATGAATTGGATGTATCAGCACAAGGCTGTGATTGATGTGCTGAATAGGACAATCAAAGTTAACATACCTGATAGTCAGTCCAAACTTCTTATCCAACTTCCATTACCCCTGAGAACCGTGAAGCAAGTCAATGCTACCTCAGTGCAAGAAATCCTGAATATTCTAGTAGTTTGTGAATTCCCGGATGTCTTTCCTGATGACTTGCCTGGGTTGCCTCCGGACCGTGATGTGGAGTTTGCCATAGAGCTTAAGCCTGGTACGGCACCTATATCTCGTAGGGCGTACAGGATGCCACCAAAAGAACTGGCAGAGTTGAAGGTTCAGTTGCAAGAATTGCTTGACAAAGGTTTTATCCGGCCCAGTTCGTCACCTTGGGGCTGTCCAGCCATTTTTGTGAAAAAGAAGGATAACTCTCTCAGACTGTGTATTGACTATCGTCCTCTCAACGAGGTCACCATAAAAAATAAATACCCTTTGCCCCGTATCGATCTTCTCTTTGACCAGCTTGCTGGGGCCAAAGTATTCTCTAAGATTGACCTTCGATCGGGGTACCACCAAATAAAAATCCATCCACAAGATATTCCCAAAACCGCTTTCACCACCAGATATGGCCTATATGAATACCTAGTCATGTCTTTTGGCCTGACCAATGCTCCTGCCTATTTCATGTATCTGATGAACTCTGTGTTCATGCCTGAGCTTGACAAGTTCGTAGTCGTTTTTATAGATGACATCCTTGTATACTCCAAAACCCCCGAAGAACATGCTAACCACCTTCGAATTGTCCTAAACCGTTTGAGAGATCACCAACTTTATGCCAAGTTCAGCAAATGTGAGTTTTGGTTGGACAGAGTTCCATTCCTCGGTCATATTCTGTCCGCAGAAGGAGTGTCCGTGGATCCCAGTAAGGTCGAGGAGATTCTGAATTGGAAGCCGCCCACCACAGTGCATCAGGTCCGCAGTTTTATGGGTATGGCAGGTTACTATCGTCGTTTTATCCCAGATTTCTCCAGGATATCTAAACCCATCACCAACTTGCTGAAAAATCAAGTGAAGTTTGTTTGGTCATCAGATTGTGAGGAAGCTTTTCAGAAATTGAAGGAATTGCTAACCACTGCACCAGTGTTGGCTCAGCCGAATATCGAGAAACCATTTGATGTGTACTGTGATGCTTCGGGAACCGGTCTTGGCTGTGTGTTGATGCAAGAGGGTCGTGTCATTGCTTATGCTTCACGGCAACTCAAGCGTCACGAAGAAAACTATCCTACTCATGATCTAGAGTTGGCAGCCGTGGTTCATGCTCTGAAAATATGGCGTCATTATCTGTTGGGAAGTACCTGCAATATTTACACTGATCACAAGAGTCTGAAGTATATTTTTACTCAAGAAGAGTTGAATATGAGGCAGAGAAGATGGCTCGAGTTGATCAAGGACTATGACATCGAAGTACATTACCATCCTGGTAAAGCAAATGTGGTAGCTGATGCATTGAGCCGCAAGGTTCACTGCAACTGCTTGAATGTGAAGTTATATACTCTGACCTTGTGTTGTGAACTGGAGAGATTGGATATTGAAATGGTGCCACGGGGCAGCATAGCCAACATTAGAATTGAAACTCCTATTCGAGAACAGATCATTACCGCTCAAAAGAAAAGCAAAGGGATCAAGCACATCAAAGAAAAGATCCAAGCAGGCAAGGCTGACTGTTTCAGGATTGATGATGATGGTGTGGTTTGGTTCAAGGACAGATTAGTTGTCCCCAAGATTCCTGTGTTACGTCAAGCGATCCTCGATGAAGCGCACTCGACAAAATTCTCTATTCATCCAGGAAGCAATAAGATGTACCAGGACTTGAGGCAGAAATTCTGGTGGACCAAGATGAAGGTTGAAATTGCTCAGTATGTGGCAAGGTGTGACACATGTCAAAAAGTTAAGGCTGTTCACATGAGACCTGGTGGAGAGCTACAACCATTGCCTGTGCCAGCATGGAAGTGGGAAGATATCAGCATGGATTTTATTGTGGGATTGCCCAAGACTACTCGGGGTTTTGATTCCATCTGGGTTGTTGTGGACCGTCTTACGAAACAAGCCCATTTCATGCCAGTCAAGAAGGACTTTAGAGCCCCAAGGTATGCTCAGTTGTATATTGAGAATCTGATGAAACTGCATGGAGTGCCAAAAACCATTGTCTCTGACCGTGGTACCCAGTTTGTCTCCAAGTTTTGGAAGGCATTTCATAAGTCCTTGGGGACAAAGCTTCTGCACAGCACTGCATATCATCCGCAAACCGATGGGCAGACTGAAAGAGTCAATCAAGTATTGGAAGACATGTTGAGAGCTTGCGCGTTGAATTACCCGGACAAGTGGGACGAGTGTTTGGCCTTGGCCGAATTCTCGTATAACAACAGCTATCAAGAAAGCATCCAAATGGCTCCATTCGAGGCCGTATATGGTAGAAGATGTCGCACACCTTTGAATTGGTCCGAACCAGGAGAAAGATGGTACTATGGGGTAGATCTGGTAAAAGAGGCTGAAGACAAGGTTCGAGTGGTACAAGAGAACTTAAAAATAGCCCAGTCTAGGCAGAAAAGTTACGCTGATAAACGACGTCGACCGCTAGAGTTTAAAGTGGGAGATTTTGTTTATCTGAAGGTATCACCAATGAAAGGAGTGAATCGTTTTGGAGTTAAAGGCAAACTAGCCCCACGTTTCATTGGACCCTTTGAGATCATCGAACGTGTGGGAAAAGTGGCTTACAGGTTGCAGTTACCTGAGCACATATCAGAAGTACACAACGTATTCTATGTGTCGCAGCTGAAGCAATGTCTGAGAGTGCCAGATCAAATAATCGATGTGGAAGGAGTTCAGTTGGAACCCGACATGACTACCTCCGAATATCCAGTTCGGATTCTGGATATTAAAGATCGTGTTACCCGCAGGACTACAACCAGGTGGTATAAAATACAATGGAGTCAGCAATCTGAGGACGAAGCCACCTGGGAATCTGAAGACTTTTTGGCAGAAAAATTTCCCGAATTCTATGCTTCTTTATAGGTATAGCCTCTCCCTGTATTTGATCTTTTCTAGCCCCTTGTTTTGAGTTTTGTTTGGGTAGCTTTGATTGGAAAAGTTTCTGTTTAAAAAAAAATGTTATCTACCTAATCTCGGGACGAGATTTCTTTTAGGGGGGAAGGCTGTAATACCCCTGGTATTACTGTTAACTAAAATGACATGTCATCATATCATCATGTGCATTTGCTTGTCATTAGGGCTAATAGTGTGATTAGCTTGTTTAACTCTTGTGTGTGCTTGAAGGAACCCTAATTGAGTTGTTATTTCTTGTTGATTTTTAATTTTCCTAAAACCCTAATTAAAGGCTTCAAAGTGCACTTTCTAAATTTGATCAAATCTGAGGTAGGTCCCTTAATAAAAGTTGTAGAGTTTTTAATGTAGAACAACTTCTATTTTGGGTGATTTTGAAGTTATGTTGAAAATTTTTGAATTAAGCTCAAAACAGTGTTTCAAAATTTGAATTTAAAACTGCTTTTCAAAAACTAATGAGAATTAGATAAAACTTCCTTAATAGAAGTTGTAGATATCTCTGAGATGCACAACTTATATTTTGGCCAAATTTCAAGTTCTTTAGAAAAATAAAAAGTAATTTTAAATATTCAGTTTGAAATTCAAAACCCTAGTTTACCCCCTTTTGAATATTTTCAAATCTAGGCCGAATTTCAAATTGGTGCAAAAACAAAAGTTGTCCAGCACAAAAATATCTACAACTTTGCTTTTGGGCGTGGCCTCGGATTCGGTCGTTTGGCCGGTCAATTTAAGCGATTTTCTCTGAGCAAGGTACTGTACCGGCGACACTGTTCACGCGTCACGCGCGCGTCCGGCCGCGGCGCGCACGTCGCCGGCGTGCGCGACAGTGCCGCGCGTCCTCTGGCGCCGGAGCTCCGTCCGTGGTACGCGCAGCATGGAGTCGAGCTCTCCCACGTCCTCTTTGGCCTGTTCCCCGGCTATTTAAGCCCCCGAACGCGCCTCCCCACCCATCTTCTTCCCCGCCACCATCGCCGGCGAACTCTCGGTCTCCGACCAAATTCGTCGGTCACCGTCCACCTCCACCCTCTCCATCTCACCGGTAGGTCGAGCACTTCCTGGCGAATCGGTTGGTGCCTTAGGAACTTGCTCTGACCCTCTGTGTGTCGCAGGGTCACCGTCGCCGCGCGTGCGCATCCGGCGGAGCGCCGCCGCGAGCTCACACCCGTCCACAGCTCTCTCCAGTGAGCCAATGCCTCGTCCGAGTATTCCTCCGTGCTCACTGACCTTCCTTGTTGCTCATGCGCCTGTTGGTTCTTCGTCTCTGACCGTAGGTTCACCGGAACGGAGTCCTCGCCGCCGGCGGAGGTCGTTGCAGCCGCGGCCACCGTCACCACCGTGCCTCTACACCATCTCGGGTCGTTCTCTCCGTACTAGTCAAGTCTCGGTGAGCTCACGAATCTTCCCATGCCCTAGCCCGGCTTGATTAAGCCTTGGCCTCGCCGGAGTAGGTCCGGTCGCCGCCGCCGAGCCGCGGCGGAGGTGCCCGAGGGTGCTCCGAGTGTCTATCCTTGCCATTAGTTAGCTTGTTAGGTGCGGCTAGGAGTCCCGAGGGTCGTGGGAAGGTTGGTTTGGCCGTTGGGGTCACCGGCGGTGAGCCGCGGGCGGCGAACCGCCGGCGCCTCACCTCCGTTCGAAAACAGAGGAGGCCCAGGGGCGTCGTATTAGAAGGTGAAAAGTTCCAGGGGGGTTTTTGCAATGTCAGTGACTCTGGTGAATAGTGTGAGTTGGTCCGCGGGTTGATAACCGTGTTTTCCAGGGGGTTTTGCGCAAAAGCGCAGGCGCCGAGCGCGGGCAGGCCGAGTGGGCCGGTCTGCTTCGCTTGGGCCGAGTTGGGCCGGCTTCGGGCCGTTTTCGGTTTTCTCTTTTTCCAGGTTTTTTTCCAAAGCCTTTTCCATTTTATTTTCAAATGAATAGTGCTGCAGTTTCATAATTTTGTTAGAATATTTTGGCTGATCCAAAATTCATGAGAATTTTTGTATGTTCTCTCTGAGTAGTGTAGAATTTTATAAAAATATTGTTTGCCATGTTTAAGTACTTTCTGCAGTAGGTAAAAATCCCTAAAATAAATGGAAAATGGATTTTTGCACATTTTTAATTAATTCTAGGTAACTCCAAAAATCACCAAAATTTATTTGTCTCTGTTTGGCATGAAAGACTATCTGTTGGTGAAGTTTGGTCTCAATTGGAATTAGTTTGCTCTTGTATTAAATAGATATGTGTTTATTAAATAGTAAAAAGAAGTGTAGAAAATGAATTTAGGGTTTGTGTGACTTTGGAATTGATTGTGGTTCTAGGTCAAACCCATTTAAGACCTAGAACACCCTAGTGATGTCGTTTTATGCTTGTCATATGTTTAGTTCTTGATTTCTTGCATATGCTCTTTTCCGCATCGCATTCATACATGCATTGTTGCACACGTGTAGTGCCGGTAAACGAGGAAGTCAAAGTCGAGGTGCCTGGAGGAGAAGGTTCCGAGGTGGTTCTTGAACCTGAAAGCTGTGGTGCTCCTGCCCCGACTGTTTTTGCGTTGCAAGGCAAGCCCCGGTGCATTCAACCCTCTATTTATAAATGCTTTTATCACTGGAGTTAATCAACTGCATTAAGTTGTTAGGAGTTGCGTGATGAAACAATTGATGCATTTACCATCCTTGACTACTTGTTATCCAAGGAACCTAATGATTTGAAATGAGTTGAAAAATGCTTAGTCATGCTTAAATATTAGAATTGCAAAAATGCTAATTTAAACTTGATATTTGGAATGAAGAATTATCAAGGGATGGGTATGAGTCCATGTATGATGGCAGGGTCCTTTGGCCAGGACACTGTTATTGTAATGGATGGGTTTCCCGAGTGATCGGCCATCTGTTTGGGTTAGAGTCCCAACTGATCGTCATCATCGGGAAAGGGATTTGAAAACCGGGCAGAATCCAGGGTATTTGGGTTAGAGTCCCAATGCATGGTCTCTGACGGAAAGCAGTAGGGACCGTTCGTTGTAAGGCCTGTTGTGATCATGATGAACAGCCTAGCCACATACCAATTCGGAAAGCCTAGGGTCAGGTCGCTCTATTGCTGGAACCGACAACCGCGCACCGGGAGTGGAGAGATGGCGAGAGTAGCGTGTACCCACGTGGCCGGCGTGCCTGGAGACTAGTGGAGTACTGTGCTCTCGGGTGGCGTAGGATCGGGTCCGGAATAGAAAAGCCGTGACAATGGGTTGGTATATGCAAGCTTAAGTGCTACATATGCAGTGTGGATAGAATCCCCAGCTGGGTATACTTACTTGATTCGAATCAACGTGCTCCTCGGTTATGGAGACTTGATCCTCACGTCTACCTCGAAAAGTGGTTCGAAGAATAGGATGTTTGAGAATGATGAAAAGAATAAGATAGATGGAAAAGATGAATGATGACTTATGATATTAATAAGGTTATTCAATGAGCAAAAATACTGAGACAGGATAGTAATGCTTTTCCGCTAAACTCTTACCTCCTGCTAAGCCTTACCCCTAACCTTGCATTCCAAGAGTTAGATATTTTCCTTAGTCGGGTAAGTCTTGCGGAGTACCCAGTACTCAGGGTTTGTTAACCCCGTTGCAGGAGGGCCATAGCCGGAGATTTGTCTCGACCCCTGTTGTGCTACAGTGATCGAAGAGGATAGTGGTGAGGAGTGAAGGACCCGTGGGCTGGGTTCGATTATCTACTATCTATTTATGTTGTATCGCTGTTCCAGTGCCACTGCTACTGTTTTAAGTTGGTTTGTAATAACTACACTTATTTACTATTTGAACTTGGTTTGTAATTTAAGTACTAGTTAATCTTCCGCATTTACTCTGATGTATTTTGATTATGAAATGTTGTAACTCTGTAATGGCTTCGCAATGGAGATCCTGTCGGCATACGGGCACTGATGTAGCCCGGCAGGGCTGCCTCGATCATTTGGAACACGGGTACGACTGTCAGAGGTCATTAGTGACGATGACAGGTGCCTGTGGGCCATGTGATTAAGGCGGTTCTGTTACAGCTTACCGACCAACAACAGATGACCGCTGACCTGCCAAGTCACAGCCGCTAACCTGCCGCAGAGCCACAGCCACCGGCCCGCGTGACCAACCCTAGCTGCGGCCCATCGGCTGGCCAAACTCCCAGACCATGGGCTCCAGGCACCAGATCCGCCCATGGGGGGGCAGGATTTGCCCCGCCAACCACCCAAATGCCTAGATCTAGCCGAAGTTGAAGGGGAAGAGGAGTGGGGGTGGAGGAGGGAGAAAGGAGAAAGGTGAAGGGAGGAGGAGGGGAAGCTCGGCTACGGACGGGGACCTGCATTTCAGGGCCGCCGCTGCCACCGCGCGCCGGAGGGCAGCGACGGCGGCCGGGGAGGAGGCGGGGAGGGTGGGCTTTTCCAGCGCCGACAAGATCGCCCTCCAAGTCACCGATTGGGAGCGCGGGGGGGGGGGGGGGCAGACTCATCCATGGCGGTCTGGAACTGGAACAGTGTGCACTGCGCAGCGTAATCTCATAGTAGCTCGATTGCCTTAGCTTTATAAATGAGCGTAACTAATAATCTAGCTTGAATTCACCAATAATGGAAGATTCATCTAAAGACTGGAATAATATCATGTAGTAATAAAGACATTTTCAACATATATGTAGTGTCATATTAACCTTTTGCTCCTGACTCTAGTTTTGGTGTCTTTCATCTATTGGATTGGAAAACCTTACATATTGTCCTAAAATCTTGAGTTCGCATTAGTTTGAAAAAAACACAAGAGCCTAATCCATTCTCTTTATCCCATCCTTCCATGTTTTTTTTTATCTTTTTTTATGTTTACATTCTTTGCATTCTTATATATAAATGTCTCAACTTGTCCTATTAAGGTGTTTTCTCACTTGTGATCATTTGCATGCATGAGACTAAATCGTTGTATAGCAAGTAGTAAACAAAGTTAGGACCCATAACCATATTGTATTAGAATCATTGATTCTTAACACGTCAATAGGCTCTCAAAACAATCAGCTAATTAATACCACAACTTCCATTCCAGTATACATGATTTCTGCTTGCTAACAGCGGTCCACGAACGTGTACATGATAGTAATCCCAATTGTTGTGCATATCTTGTTTCTTATAGATAAGAGTGTACAGTGGAATTCTGCGGCGTCTAGGAGCCGAATTAATTGACCTCGCAGCGAGAAAAATACTGTTCTTCCATAATACTTACAACGACACATCAGGCATGACTGATTCTTCTCTTTTCGCCTCAGAGCACGGCATATCTCACGGAGAAAATATTGACCAACTATACTGCAGTCAAGGAGTGGGCAACGCGTATAAATGGGTCCCCTCGCCTCCTCTGTTGAATGTGTGCACGGCACTCGACTCTGCTTCATTGCTCCGAAGAGACAGAGACACTCATCAGAGGTCGTCCATTTTGCCAGCCATGACGAACGGCTACCTGTTCCGCGAGTACATCGGCGCGCAGTTCACCGGCGTCCAGTTCTCCAACGTGCCCATCAACGCCTTCGTCAGCTTCCACTTCATCCTCTCCTTCGCCATCGACTACACGCCGGTGGGGCAGCAGCCAACGCCGGTGCCGACCAACGGCGTGTTCAGCCCGTTCTGGGACACGGGCAACCTGTCCCCGGCCGCCGTGGCCGCCATCAAGAAGGCGCACCCGAACGTCGCCGTCATGGCGGGGCTCGGCGGCGACAGCGTGCAGGACATCGTCAAGGCCGTCTTCACGCCGACCTCCGTCGACTCGTGGGTGGCCAACGCCGTGACGTCGCTCACGGGCATCATCAACACGTATGGGCTGGACGGTGTGGACGTGGACTACGAGCACTTCGCCGCCAACGCCGACGTGGACACGTTCGTCGAGTGCATCGGCCGCCTCCTGACGCAGCTCAAGCAGGCGATGCCTAACATCGCCACCTCCATCGCGCCGTTCGAGGACCCGACGGTGCAGAAATACTACCAGGCGCTCTGGAGCAAGTACTCCGGCGTCATCGACTACGTCAACTTCCAGTTCTACGGCTACGGCGCCAACACCGACGTGAACACGTACGTCATGTTCTACAACCAGCAGTTGGCGAACTACCCCGGCGGCAAGGTCCTCGCCAGCTTCAAGACCGGTAACGTCACCGGGCTGCTCTCGCCGGACCAAGGCATCAGTGCGGCCATGGAGCTGCAGCGGCAGAACAAGCTGCCGGGGCTCTTCATCTGGTCAGCGGACAGCTCCTTTAAGAGCAGCTACGGCTTCAAGTACGAGACCGAGGCGCAGCAGATCATTGCCAACCACTGATCTGCGATCAGGACTTACTACTGGTAGCTTATTACGAAGGATCAACTTTCTACAATAAATAAATAATAACCCACCTCTCAGGCTTCGGTTAGTTAAAGAGGTTGGCTGTTGATTTAAGGACCAGAATAATGGTGACTGAAAAAAAATGCAAATTTGAAGAACCTAATAAGCATGCTGTTAAGTGTATCGTAAATAAAAATGAAAATCTGTTTGGCGTTTGGAAATTCCGGGAGCTTTTTTTTTTTACAACCACTGCTTTTAAAATTAAACAACATTGGAGCACATTACACCAGTGTGGGAAATAAATTCCAGATCACAGAGCACGGGTAAGAAAAATCTATTGTTGATCTCCTTCTGTAGACATAGGTGATACTTCCGTGGGGGTGCAGGGCCTGTCGGGGCCACAGGGCCCACAAGAAGTGGCCACGATAGAAGCACCAAGGGTCTTTGCTCTCGCACTCCGATAGCATAGGCGGCACTCCTCTCGACAGTCTTGATCAGCCAGTGTCTTCGAGGATAGTAGTCTTGAGCCGTAGATAGGATGGAAGCTTCACCGGGTTTAAGAAAATGGATCCAAAGCTATCAATGTCAAATCTGAGGACCTAAGTCAACTGATGTTGGCGGTCAACCCGAACACCAATAGCTGTTTCACCACTTTCATGTCTGCAGAAAATCAGAAAAGCAAATTGACAGAGCAAATAGAGCTGCCACGTCTGCTGAATCCACCGGTCTCCCTGCGAAAAACTGATAAGGCTGAAATTGGCACTTTGCAAGGCCAAAAACGAGAGGAGCTGTGCTGGCCACGTTTCGTGCTTACATGCCATCCAGCAGAAAATCAAGAGCTACAGTTTTCACATAAAAATCATCTTAATCCAAGGTCATATCAAATAGATACGATTTTTCTAAGGTGAAGCTTTGTCATTGACGCACGAGTCTTATCCATTAGACTCATGTTAAGTAGGATAGCAGGTTGGATTGATACCCGTTTGATCTATACGGGGCCCATTATAACTTTAGGTAGCCAATAATGTATTTGAAACCTTAGGGATACCTCAAATAAAATAAATAGAAATTCTTCACTGAACAATACCAAAAGTTCCCACCTAATAAGTTCAGTATCCCGGCTAAGTGCATAGTAGAGATCCAGGTGCTTTGAGCAATTAGTTATCAGAAAGCTCAGTTTTTTCTCGGCCTCCTAACATAGAAAGGTTACAATCGGTGTTAACATCGTTATTGTCAATCATAAACAGTAAATAAGTCCAGGATATGCGAAAAATTCAATCACCAAACATAGGATAGAGGTTTAAACTAATGGATTCCACGAGCTTTAGTGAATATTTATATGCAGAAGGATTTATCCACAAAACAGCTCTTGGGACCACTGTCATACACTCCAAACAAGCAAACCAATGGCAACAAGTGATTCAGCCCGCAACACCTGCAAAAGATGACTCAAGATGGAGCCTAGGACACACCCCCCCTAAGGAGAGGCCATTTTGGCCACAATAGTGGGCCGGCCAGCCCAATGGGTTGGTCGGTCGGACGGCCTGCCCCAAGGCCCATTCACCCCCTATCGCCTCTTGTGCGTTTTGAGATCTGGACCCATCGTTTTAAGGTGGTGCTAGGTCAATGGTTGAACGATGATCACGAGAAGTCACATGAATCAATGATGTGGAAATGCCTTTATCCCCTACTCCATCTCCCCTATATATACAGCACCAAACCCCCCTCCTCAATCATCCTCTTCCTCTTCCACATTGTAACACTCCAAAATTTTGCTACTTTTAAAATATAGGTAAAATGATTTAATTTTATATTCTTGAGCCCATAAAAACATAGGGACATTAATTTTTTTTCATTAAGTTAAAATTCAGCTGGGTTTAGCAACATGTTTGTGCGCTCATGCTCTTACATATGATTTATTTTGGTTGAGTGGTCTTTACCAAAACTTAAAAATGATTCAAAATCATTTGGATATGACTTTATGTTGTGAGTGAGTAAAGTTTTAAGACGAGTTTAGTAAACGATCTTCTCTATGGCATGTCTCTTTCTTTCTATACTCAAATTTCTCATTCCCAACTCAATCTTTTCAATCAGAGTTCATCAGAACCTTTTGTGTAACTCCAAATAACTCTTTAGTGCACATCATTCCTCTACTTATCTCTAAAAACTCTCAGAATTTTTCCCGACTTAATTTTAGATGCTCCAAAATATCTTTTCATGAGCTCCAAATGCTTCATTTTGGTTCATCATTTTACAAAGTGTCTCCGAGAATTTTTTCCATAATTTTTGGAGCCTTCCGGATATTTTTCCAGGCCTAAATATCAATTTTAGATTTTTCTAGAATTATTTTATTTAGGATATTTAATAATTTCGAAAATAATAAAAATATCTCGTTTTGGACCGACGTCAAACTCTACAACCATATATATGGCCGCGAAGCCATCGACGCGCTGATTTTGAAAGTACTCCCTCCGTCTCAAAATAATTATCATTCTTACTTCCCAAGAAATCGAAAGCTTTTAACTTTTGACTATATATATATATATATATATATATATATTTGAAGATATAAATGTTGCACGTACTTTCTACAAACTCAGTCAAAGTTGTTAAAGTTTGACCTGCTCGTATCCCACAACAACATCTATTTTGGGACGGATGGAGTATAACCCGTTTTCATAACCGCCGCTCGTAGGCTTCTAGATCTAACACTGAAGTTCGAAACCCCTAGGGTTCCGGCGAGCTTTTCCGGCCATCTTATTCTTCCCCAGAAAAAACTACCACCACGAGGTAGCCCTCTTCGTTAAGACGCACCCGAACATCTCCATCATGGCGGGGCACGGCGGCGACAGCGTACAAGACATCGTCAAGGCTGTCTTCACATCGTCCTGCGTCGACTCGTGGGTGGCCAATGCGGTGGCATCGCTCACGGGCATCGTCAACATGTACGGGCTGGACGACGTGGACATGGACTACGAGCACTTTGCCGCCGGCGCCGACGTGGGCACGTTCACGGAGTGCGTCGGCCGCCTCCTGACGCAGCTGAAGCAGGAGATGCCCAACATTGCCACCTCCATGGCGCCGTTCGACGGTTGGAGGACCCGACGGTGCAGAAGTACTACCAGGCGCTCTGGTGCAAGTACTCCGGCTTCATCGACTACGTGAACTTCCAGTTCTAAGACTACGGCGCCAACACCGACCTACCCACGTACGTCATGTTCTACAACCAGTTGGCGAACTATACCCCGGCGGCAAGGTCCTCGCCAGCTTCAAGACCGGCAACGTCACCGGGCTGCTCTCGCCGGACCAAGGCATCAGCGCGGCCATGGAGCTGCAGTGGCAGAACAAGCTGCCGGGGCTCTTCATCTGGTCAGCGGACAGCTCCTTTAAGAACAGCGATGGACTGAGAACGAGACTGAGGCGCAGCAGATCATTGCCAACCATTGTTCTGCGGTTAGGACTTTACTAGCTTACCAGGAGGGATCACACTTTTTACAATAAATAAATAAATAAATAATAACCTCTCTGGGTCAGCAACAATTACTTGTATTGCAGGTTGGAAGAGAATAAGCATGCTGTTGCGCAAATAAGAATGAAAATTAGTCTATCCACAACATTTGTTTTGGTTTCGGAAGCAAAAATAGCATTGCTGGAGATTTGTAGAGCTCATGGAGAAGAGAAGAGTCGAAGACTATAATTTCCCTATCAAAAGTATTGTGAGGGCCAAGGAATTATCTTGTGTCTAAATGTTGATGACATACTGATCTTTGGTTCTAGCCTTAAAGTGGCTGAGGATTTAAAGGAATTTTATCTAATAATTTTTAGATGAAAGATTTGGAAGATGCTGATATTATTCTTAATATCAAGCTTCAGAAAGAAGATGATGGTGGGCTAACATTGTTATAATCCCATTATCAGGAAAAGGTGCCGAGTCGCTTTTTGTTTAGTGACCGTTAGTTGGGTCCTACACCTTATGATCTTAGTGTGCTATTGAGAAAAATTCAAAGAATAACAAGGGATCAATTAAGATATTCCCAGATCATCAGCTTGCTCATGTATCTTGCTAGCGCAACGAGGCCTGGCATCTTATTTGTTGTGTGCAAACTGAGCATGTTTGTGTCAAATCTAGGAGATGATCATTCGCATGCACTTGAGAGAGTTTTGATAATGAGCTATGGTATTCACTATATCAGGCACCTGAAGGTGCCGGAGGATTATTATGATGCCAATTGGATCTCTGATACGGATGAGCTTTATGCCACAAGTGGATATATATTTTCACTTGGAGGTGGCGTTATTTTGCAAGTCTTGCAAGCAGACCATGTTAACGTGATCAACTATGGAAG